>OX123198.2:19433802-20633802 GCA_944739405.2 Euclidia mi
ACGGCACAACAAAAAATATGATAAATTAATAAACCGTCGTGAGAGGCAAGCCGGCAAAAAGGTACACCCCACCGAACAACAAACGGTAATTAATTTATCGGATCATATTATTGATAACGCGACACAAAGCGTATTAGCTAAAGGGTTAAATTATGCGTTAACACCTAAACGAATTCCGTACGAGAATGTCATAAGCAGCATCGAGGAGGTTATAACGCGCAACAAGTTACCGTCTAACGATGCGGATACACTTAGACAGGATGTTGCCGTTATTTTACGTAAGTCAAAGCCGCCGAAACCCAATGTCTCCACAGAAGAGCGTCAGGCATTAAGAACGCTGCGTGATAACACGAATATTTTAGTGCTGAAGGCCGACAAGGGGAACGCCACTGTGGTGATGAATTCTTGTGACTATGACAGCAAAATACTGAATTTGTTAAGTGACACACTAATATATAAACCTGTGTCTTATAACCCGACAGCCAGAGTAACGAAACGCATTCGAGCTTTGATAAAGGACCATAGAAACGTGTTCGCGGAAGATGACTTTGAACGTCTACACAAACCTCAAATCGTGCAGCCGCCCAAGATTTACGGTTTGCCCAAAGTCCACAAGACAAATGTACCATTGCGGCCGATAGTGAGTCAAATAAATTCACCGACATATGGTTTGGCGAAACACATCAGCAAGGTACTGCAACCGTTAGTAGGTAAGACGGCATCTTTCGTGAAGGACTCTCGCCATTTTATCGACATCATCAAGAGCGTGACAAAGGAACCAGACGAAGTGATGGTAAGTTTTGACGTGGAGTCACTATTCACCAATGTTCCAGTTCAGGATTGCCTTGAGGTCGTTGAGAGAAAATTAAGGGATAGCGGTCTGTCTAACGAATACGCCGTTCTATTGAAGAATTGCTTGGAGGGTAACTACTTCATATATCGTGGACAACATTACCTCCAGATCGACGGAGTGGCAATGGGTAGCCCAGTAGCACCGGTGATGGCCAATATCTGGATGGAACATTTCGAAGAATCCATAGACATGCAGGCTTCAAATGTAAAGCTATGGAAGAGGTATGTCGACGATGTATTCTGCATCATGAAGGGCAACAAGCAAGACATAGAACGTTTCGCAGACAAATTGAACTCCATACATCCGAACATCCGGTTTACATTTGAAATGGAGGTAGACGGATCGCTACCCTTTCTCGACGTCAAAGTGACGGTGAGAGCTAATGGTACACTTGGACACACTGTATACAGAAAACCGACACACACCGACAGGTATCTCAACGCCTGCTCGCATCATCACCCGCGACATTTGGAATCCGTAGCGACCTCGTTAGTGAACAGAGCCTATGACCTCTGTGACCCTGAACACTTAAACAGTGAATTGTCACATGTTCAGGAGGTACTAAGGCGCAACGGATACAAAAAGGAGATACCCCGTCGGAAGAGGAAGGACCGCAAATCTGAAGTAAGCAGAGTGCCGGCTTACATGCCTTATATCAAGGGAGTGACGGACAAAGTTGGAACAGTACTACAGAAATACTCCATCAAGACTGTATATAGTCCCCTCTCCAAGGTAGCACACAATCTGCGTACCCCAAAGGACGTAATTCCTCTACAAACACCAGGCGTCTACAAGGTTGATTGCAGTTGTGGTAGTTCCTATATCGGACAGACCAAACGAACGATCGCTGAAAGGGTCAAAGAACATATCACAGCTGTCAAAAATCGACAAATTAATAAATCTGCCATAGCTGAGCATTTGCTGGAATCTGGACCAAACCACTGGATAGAATTACATCAACCACAAGTGTTATCCACCGATCGCCACTATTACTCCAGGATAGTACGTGAAGCGGTTGAAATCAAAAAACATAGAAATTTCAACCGGGAGGACGGATACAGACTATCGACCACTTGGAACCCAGTTATCAACAAATGCAAACAACGCCGCAGTAACACAACTCATCAGTGTGTAGACGTCATAAGTGTAGTGTGTCGAAGTACCGACAGTGCGGATAGAACTCAAAATATCAAAAATACAAAACAAGTGAGGGTAGCTGCCGAAACCCGCGCTTCACAAGGACGGCGCTGAGCTGACATCAGTCCCTCCGCGACCACAACCGTTGCAAGCCGGTAGAAACGTAGGAGAATAACAGAGGTATTTATGCCTTGAAATAAATAAATTATCGCGACTAAGACCCGCTAAATAATATTGTATGATGTATACAAATCGCGAAAGTTTAAAATCGATTATTGCAAACCGCTACGGGCCGGAAAGTGTAATAAAAATAAAACAGCTAGAATGCCTTCGGATCAAACGGGTATGTCTTGAAACATCACTGAGTTTTTTGACGAGATGTCGGGATAGTGAAGTGGTACCCATGGCAGTGCGTATTAAGCCACGCAGGGACATTCCGAACTCCGAAAGCATTCTACATAATGCCAGTGTTCGTCTTTTGAGACAATTAATTCGCAACTGTCGGTACGAGTTAAATAGTGTGCAGTGTGACCTATACAAAGTTCATACCGAGTGTAGTGACGTGTTATCAAGAAGTGATTTTAGTTTGTGCGATCGTGTTACTTACAAACAAGCTAGTCGCATTTACGATCTGCGTACAAGACGGCACAACAAAAAATATGATAAATTAATAAACCGTCGTGAGAGGCAAGCCGGCAAAAAGGTACACCCCACCGAACAACAAACGGTAATTAATTTATCGGATCATATTATTGATAACGCGACACAAAGCGTATTAGCTAAAGGGTTAAATTATGCGTTAACACCTAAACGAATTCCGTACGAGAATGTCATAAGCAGCATCGAGGAGGTTATAACGCGCAACAAGTTACCGTCTAACGATGCGGATACACTTAGACAGGATGTTGCCGTTATTTTACGTAAGTCAAAGCCGCCGAAACCCAATGTCTCCACAGAAGAGCGTCAGGCATTAAGAACGCTGCGTGATAACACGAATATTTTAGTGCTGAAGGCCGACAAGGGGAACGCCACTGTGGTGATGAATTCTTGTGACTATGACAGCAAAATACTGAATTTGTTAAGTGACACACTAATATATAAACCTGTGTCTTATAACCCGACAGCCAGAGTAACGAAACGCATTCGAGCTTTGATAAAGGACCATAGAAACGTGTTCGCGGAAGATGACTTTGAACGTCTACACAAACCTCAAATCGTGCAGCCGCCCAAGATTTACGGTTTGCCCAAAGTCCACAAGACAAATGTACCATTGCGGCCGATAGTGAGTCAAATAAATTCACCGACATATGGTTTGGCGAAACACATCAGCAAGGTACTGCAACCGTTAGTAGGTAAGACGGCATCTTTCGTGAAGGACTCTCGCCATTTTATCGACATCATCAAGAGCGTGACAAAGGAACCAGACGAAGTGATGGTAAGTTTTGACGTGGAGTCACTATTCACCAATGTTCCAGTTCAGGATTGCCTTGAGGTCGTTGAGAGAAAATTAAGGGATAGCGGTCTGTCTAACGAATACGCCGTTCTATTGAAGAATTGCTTGGAGGGTAACTACTTCATATATCGTGGACAACATTACCTCCAGATCGACGGAGTGGCAATGGGTAGCCCAGTAGCACCGGTGATGGCCAATATCTGGATGGAACATTTCGAAGAATCCATAGACATGCAGGCTTCAAATGTAAAGCTATGGAAGAGGTATGTCGACGATGTATTCTGCATCATGAAGGGCAACAAGCAAGACATAGAACGTTTCGCAGACAAATTGAACTCCATACATCCGAACATCCGGTTTACATTTGAAATGGAGGTAGACGGATCGCTACCCTTTCTCGACGTCAAAGTGACGGTGAGAGCTAATGGTACACTTGGACACACTGTATACAGAAAACCGACACACACCGACAGGTATCTCAACGCCTGCTCGCATCATCACCCGCGACATTTGGAATCCGTAGCGACCTCGTTAGTGAACAGAGCCTATGACCTCTGTGACCCTGAACACTTAAACAGTGAATTGTCACATGTTCAGGAGGTACTAAGGCGCAACGGATACAAAAAGGAGATACCCCGTCGGAAGAGGAAGGACCGCAAATCTGAAGTAAGCAGAGTGCCGGCTTACATGCCTTATATCAAGGGAGTGACGGACAAAGTTGGAACAGTACTACAGAAATACTCCATCAAGACTGTATATAGTCCCCTCTCCAAGGTAGCACACAATCTGCGTACCCCAAAGGACGTAATTCCTCTACAAACACCAGGCGTCTACAAGGTTGATTGCAGTTGTGGTAGTTCCTATATCGGACAGACCAAACGAACGATCGCTGAAAGGGTCAAAGAACATATCACAGCTGTCAAAAATCGACAAATTAATAAATCTGCCATAGCTGAGCATTTGCTGGAATCTGGACCAAACCACTGGATAGAATTACATCAACCACAAGTGTTATCCACCGATCGCCACTATTACTCCAGGATAGTACGTGAAGCGGTTGAAATCAAAAAACATAGAAATTTCAACCGGGAGGACGGATACAGACTATCGACCACTTGGAACCCAGTTATCAACAAATGCAAACAACGCCGCAGTAACACAACTCATCAGTGTGTAGACGTCATAAGTGTAGTGTGTCGAAGTACCGACAGTGCGGATAGAACTCAAAATATCAAAAATACAAAACAAGTGAGGGTAGCTGCCGAAACCCGCGCTTCACAAGGACGGCGCTGAGCTGACATCAGTCCCTCCGCGACCACAACCGTTGCAAGCCGGTAGAAACGTAGGAGAATAACAGAGGTATTTATGCCTTGAAATAAATAAATTATCGCGACTAAGACCCGCTAAATAATATTGTATGATGTATACAAATCGCGAAAGTTTAAAATCGATTATGTAACAATGTTTTAAGCTGTTAATTAGATCAATCAGCTTTCTATCTCATCGGTTGATTTTATAGACAGTAACGCTATCTTCTTCAATGAAGTTTTGTAAAATCTTCTTATCACTTTTCTCTTGACTCTACATTAAATGTTTAGTGTCCTTTAGTAGGCAAACTATGCCAGCTTATTGCGACTCGTTTGTAAGATATCCAATAGTTATTAATAATGCCTCCCCATTTTTGATTAAGTATTCATTGATTATGGAAATCATGATTTTTTTTTTATAATCTTCTGTAACTTTTTGTTTTCGGTTGATTTTAAAATATGGAAAATAATATTGTCTACTTAAGCTTATCAGTCTAGTGTAGTGACTAACAGACTTTACAGACTACATTTCAGAAGGTCTCAAACTGAAGGAGTGCACCGCTACCTATTCGAAGTGTGTATTCAATTATTAGTTACTAGAGGACACCAGCAGCTACGCCTGCATCTTTTTTAAATTTACCCGTTTTGGCCGATCCCGTGGGAATTTCGGGAAATCCCTTCTTAGTGCACCCCTATGGTCCCCAAGGAACATACATGCCAAATTTCAACTTCCTGCGCCCAATAGTTTCGGCTGTAGCGTGTCTGTCAGTCAGTCAGTAACGCAAGGATTTTATATATTAAGATTGTTCAGGGCGGAGATCATTATCATCATCGCAGTGCTGTCCCGGTTGCCCGCTTAGAATAGAAAAGCGCTATTTTAACGTCTCTATTTCACTTTTCGCCGCGAGCAAACCTCTATGTCTGAGATTTCCAAATCATAACGTTATCGAAAGAAATGCAAAGTCAGGCCTAACCCTGTTCGTAGAAAAAAACTGGCCAAGTACGAGTCGGACTCGCGCACTGAGGGTTCCGTACAAACCTGTTGGTATAAATAATTATTAAAAAATATATAATATATACTGCGGCGATAGCCCAGTGGTGTACATAACGGACTACCGAGACGATGGTCTCGGGTTCGATGTCCAGTTACCCCGGGCACACACCTCTGACTTTCGAAGTTATGTGTGAATTAAAAATATTAATTTTCGCTCGCTTAATAATGTGCCCGGTAGATGGCAATAGGCTCGCCCCCCATTACATTGGGACCGAAACATAACTAGCGAAGTGTGGGTGTGTAATACACCCCACTGCCTACCTATCCTTATATCTGCCTATCCCTTCGTGGTTACGGGCGTGAAGTTATGTTATATTACGAAGTTATGTAAAAAAAATGTGAGGTAATTAAAAATTTAAGGATTTTGGAATTTTAACCTTTATATGTATGTGTTACAAAACATTGCTTCATGCCAAATTTCAAGATTTTAGATCGACTGGAAGGACCTTTTAGATTTTGATTACCTTGCGAGTAGTTGCGAGTTTGAAAATATGCTTAAATTGCTGTTACGTTTGATTGCGTTGACATAGAAGTTTGATTTTGTTACAGTTTAAAGGTATTATAAACCAGAGTATTTGATATGAATTTCGATGTAATACCTTTACGCGTTCATGAGGAAAGGTGTAGTAACTTTAAATTATTAAAAATATTTTTATTATACGATGTGACTAAAAGTTTACGGTTTTGCAATTTTTCTTTTATTTGTGCTATAACTACGTAATTCAATATTCGTTCTATAGATATATCTGTAGATTTTACATTCATTTTTGACATAAGCTCCATACAAAATATGTCAAACACGAATCTCGAATCTCAAAATCCATGTATGGTTCGAATATTGAAAATGGCCGTAAGACGTTGCTTCGTACCAAATTTCAAGATTCTGAGTTCACGGGAAAAGCCCTGTTGGTTTTGATTCCCTTGCTAGTAGTTGCGAGTTTGAAAATATGCTTAAATTGCTGTTTCTTTTGATTGCGTTGACATAGAAGTTTGATTTTGTTACAGTTTAAAGGTATTATTTGATATGAATTTCAATGAACCTAATACCTCTACGCGTTCATGAGGAAAGGGTAGTAACTTTAAATTAATTACTTAAAATATTTTTATTATATGACTAGAGGACCCATGCTGCTCCACAGCATATTTTAATATTATAAAAGAGCTCTTACATAGGAATAGCAGTTTTGCTAAAATGGTAGTTTTGGTAAAACGGTAGTTTTGGTAGGAATGGTAGCTTTGGTAGCAATCGTAAGTGACAGTTCTACCAAAACTACTATTCGTAACGAAAATACTATTCCTATCAAAACTACTATTTGTACCAAAACTACTATTCGTACTAATACTATCATATGTACCTTTTTTTTTTAAACTACCATTTCTACCAACACCGCCGCAGCTGTCCAACGTACCTCTTCTCTCAAAACTACTATTCTTACCAAAGCTACAATTTCTACCATAACTACCACTTGTAATATAATTATATGACAATAGTACTATGAACCGCTGTAATATGTTCCACATAAAAAAAAATATTTTCCGTGTGGTGACGGATTAAGAATACGGATTGTCACCACCCCATATCGTCCCATCACCCATGGGTGTCGTAAGAGCCGACAGAGGGAGCATTTTATGCATAGAACAGCACTGTAAGAGAAGGAAAACTTGATAAAAACCCTATACCAACCCGTTTGGCCAGCGTGGTATAGTAGGCCAATTCCTCCTTTCAAAGGAGAGGCCTAGTCCAGCAGTGGACTGTTAAAGGCTGATGATGAGGAAAAAATGAAGATGCCCAAAGAAAGTCCGTAATTTAAAAACAAAAATTTTCCTAACATAAAACGTAATTTACCCGTCTGTCGGGTTGATTTTCCCAACATTAGGCGGAAACTTCACTACATTTGGGGAAAATTCCTCGGGTTGCGGGTATACTGACGTCGTTACCGCGACCCCATCATGAGGTTCGATACAGGAACACTGCGGTGTTTTAGTGGGTATGAAAATGTGAGAGGCTATTTAATCGGTTGAGCTGAGCTTGCTATCACCAGCAAACTTCTACAAATCAAGTATAGAATACATTGCACCGTACCATAGGAATGTTTTAGTGTTTCACCACTGTTTGTATGACATTCCAGAATGCGTGATCAACGGTCAGCGCGTGTGGGAAGGTCGCGACGTGCGGATCCCGGAGGAGCCGTGTCTGTCGTGCCGGTGCGTGCGCGGGGCGCTGTCGTGCGACAAGCGCGCGTGCCCCGTGCTGCCGTGCACGAGAGCGCAACAGTACACGCCACCCGGGGACTGCTGCCCTAAGTGTGCGCACCCCACCTCCGACAAACTCTTACCTGGTATGTCCACCGTTTGTAAACCACAAGAGTATACCACTACTTTGGATCCTTTACAGCCTTACTCAGTCCACTGCTGGACTTAAGCCTCTACTTATTTGCTCCACAGTTTCACTGTGTGGAAATTGGAAGATTTGGCCTACTACGCTGGCGGGTTTGGTAATACCGACTTCACACACTACAACCAAACCCTATACCAACTTGGTGTAGTGTTTGAAGTTTTCAGCCTCTTTGCAAAAATATTATTTGCTTCATCTAGTTTACTTAGTCGCCTTTTATGACACCCACAGAATGAAATGTATTCTTAATCTATCAATAAAATGATAACTCATCGTAGTTGAATATCACAGGGACTCTACATTTCTACAAACATATAAACCACAATGCCGACATGTCCAGATTTAGAACAACAGTTTGTGGAGCGCAGAGAGTCCTGCCTCATGTAAGGGACTGAGTTGCATGACCGAAGTATCGAGTGTACCGTATAGACACATTTTGCTTCACATTTCCACGCACCACAGCTACATCACCCGTACTGACTGTACGGGTGATCTAGTGTGGTGTATCCATTATAAAATCTAAGGAACGGTCTTCAAACATTAGTGTCCTTAGTTACCTATTAAGCGAACGCTTTGAAAGCAAATGGAAAGGTCGTTTGACATCGCGAGGTACATTCAAATTAGATAAAAAGGTTGACTTCCCCTATAATATTATTAGGTCACACGTATTCTATGTCTAAAATCATCATCATTATCATAGGAAAGTTTATATACATAACATAATATCTTCACGCCTTTGAAGGGGTAGGCAGAGGTGTATTACACAGATTAAAACACCCACACTTCGCCAATTATGGTTCAGTCCCAATGTAATAGGGGGCAAGCCTATTGCCATCTGCCGGGCACATTATTAAGCGAGCGATAATTAACGTTTTTAATGCACACAATATATAACCTCGAAAAGTAAGAGGTGTGTGCCCGGGGTATCTGGGGATCGAACCGAGACCATCATCTCGGCAGTCCTTTACATACACCACTGGGCTATTGCTGCTATAATATTGATAACAATATTTAAGGACCCCCCTTTTTTCTGACAGCTAAGACAATGAGACGTGGGTCACATAATAATATTGGAATTTATGTTTGGTGGGTTGCAGCTCATACAACTTTGGAAACCACCGTTCTAGTGCCTTATTAATGCTATAATATTACAGTAACATGTGTTGATAAATAGTAAATTTTCACATTGATCAGTTTCAGGTATCATGTTGTCGAAGCCGTGCATCATCGGCAAGGAGTATCACGCGCACCTGAGTCCGTTCCGAGTGGATCCCTGCACGGACTGCACATGTCTGAACGGTACCGCAGTGTGTACGCGCCATACTTGCCCCGTCCTCACGTGTGGCGCGAGGGCGTTACCTCCACCGCCTGGGAAGTGCTGCCCCGAGTGCCCACAGGTCGAGGAGGCTAAGGCCGCCTGTGTCATTGGCAGGAAAACTTACCAGGTGGGTTTTATAATTTTGTAAATTATTATCTTATGTTTCAACATACATGGAAAAGCAGACAAGGATAGTTTACCCCAGATAATGTGGAAAACCTTAGATGAAGAAGAAAAATAATATCTTATTTTTAAATAAATAGGTATGTCCACATGGCTATCAACAGTGAAACAACTTATAATCGTGTTATCTATTCCAGGATGGCGAAATTTGGCAGTTGGATGCTTGTAAATCATGTGAATGTCATGGAGGAGAACCACGCTGTGCCATGGAACGTTGCCCAGTGATAACTTGCCCTCCAGATCAAACTTTGCGGCAGTTGCCTGGCCAGTGCTGTCAAAAATGTGTCGACATTGATGGTATTTGCACCGTATTTGGCGATCCTCACTATAAGACCTTTGATGGGAAGTTCTATAGTTTTCAAGGTTCCTGCAAATATCAACTGGCTGCAGATTGCGTTAATGGCACATTCTCTATAAGAATATCTAATGATGCCAGGAACACATCGCATTCATCGTGGACTCGAACGGCGACATTACGTATAGGACCTACAAAAATCAACATGGGCAAGAGAATGCGAATAAAAGTAAATGGCCATCGAGTGACGTTACCCCATGAAATAAAAGGAGTCGCTGATATATCTCGCAGCAATGGTTCTGTTCTATTAAGAGCAGATATCGGTATACAAATGCTTTGGGATGGGGATGGGTTTCTGGAAGTGACAGTTTCGAGTGTGTATAAAGGGAAATTGTGTGGTCTGTGTGGTAATTTTAATTCAGTGGCTAGAGACGATATGACAACTAGCGACGGTAGGCTACTGAATGATACTTGGAGGTTCGGATCTTCGTGGCGAGTCGGCGGCACGCGCGCTTGCACTCGGCGCCAGAAGCGCCCGGGTATGAATACTCCGTATCGTCAGTCAAAGTTACTGAAAGCTCGAAGATTGTGCCGTGGCTTCGTGCGCTACGAGGCGTTTACAGATTGTACGACAAAAGTTAATCCTCACAACTATCAAGAGGCTTGCGAGGTAGATGCTCGGAGTTGTTCGGGTACACGTTGTCACTGCGCAGCTTATCGCGCGTACGCGCGGGAATGTTCGCGACTCGGCGCCGAGCCTCGCGACTGGGCGAAGGCGGCGTGGTGTGAAGGTCCGCCGCCGCCGTGGCTGGGTCGGCACCGCAAGGGCGGCAGACGTACAGGGAAAGCGAAAGAGACGAGCCTCCTCGACCCCAACGTTGTACCCAAACCGAACAATGGCCGCTCTCGGCCACCACCGCCCATACTTCATTAAAATGTTTGTGGCGACGCTTCTACTAGTCAAAAGCCAGTGTGGCGACGTGAGGTAAATATTATATTTGTACTACAACGAACAAACACCAATGATATCGAACGATATAATAAATATATCCGCACCATTGAGTTTGACATATGGTTTGACATATGTCCAATAATTAAATGTTTATGAAACCAGCAATGGACTTTGTAACAAATTTGTTTGTATACCTCATATAAAACCTGTTACCTGAGATGTTTTGGAATGGCCTATATTGTTGCATTTGTTGGCAAGGTTTTAAACACCTAATATAATAAATAATTATAATTTGTAACATTTCCAAGGTCCAGTTAACATGTTGCTCTTTTTGTTGCAGAGTATTATGAATATTTCGCAACTGGACTGTCGTGGGTTGCGTCTGAAAGACACAGCCAGCTTTAATGGAATGAAGATCTATCTACTTAAACAGTATTCTTAAAACTATTTGTAGTAAGGTAAACAAGAATATTATAACTAAGACCACCTGTATAGCTCACTATTGCCTCGCGGATTGCGACCAGCAGCGTGTCGCTCATTGCTCTACAGTTAGTATCAGGTTACTTGTGCTCGGGATGACCTACGTCATCACTGCTGATTAACTACGGAATTCAATATTCGAAATTATTGATAGATCTGTAGATTTTAGATTCGTTTTTGACATAAGTAAGCTCCATACAAAACATGTCAAACACGAATCTAAAATCTACAGATCTATCTATAGTTCGAATATTGAAAATGGCCGATATACACATCGATCAGTCGCCGATATGTTGTATGTTCGTCCGATACGTTCGATCATGTTGTACGTTCTGTTTGCTGGTTGTTTATAGTGTGATAGGCAAGCACTATGTTTTTGTTTATGAAAATAAATTAGTAATTTATTGCATTGTAATACTAAACGTTTCTGAAAAATGTGATATAATTAGCTTTGAATATTCAGGCACGAGGGGACGTTTGGTAAAACATAGTTCAAATTGAGATCTCATCTGTAGGTAGTTCTTTACGAAATCTTAGATAAATCTAGCTATCCGAAGCCAAGATGCTAAAGAGATTGTGAGAGATATGTATAGATGTACATACATAACGCGTACTTGCATTACACTCTAACACTAATGAATAGCTGTTATGTTTTAATCGAAGACTCTTTGTAAAGCTTAGTTGTTAAATACGTTACCAATGAATTTTAAATATTTGACTTTGATGTATGTATAATAATCATGTAGCTGGAGAAATTCTGATGTGTGTTGTATAATGTACTCGTAGTTCAGGATGACGTCGAGGCGCGTGCCGTCGACGTCGCTCCGTGCATGACATGGGTATTTTGTTTCTTGTGAATGTGCTAAGTGCCATCAAAAGGCGGCTAAAATCTACTAAATTGTGATAATTGTATTTGTCAATGCCTCAATGTTCTACGATAATAACTTACTTATATACTATTTACCTAGTTATATATTTATATGTATGTAAATGTCCCTCAAATTATACTCGTAATAATATGATGATATATTCCATAATATTGTATATAAGGGTGCTTTGTTGTTCGTCTACTATGCGTTAATGTTGTCCTGTACACGTATCTTATTACTTCTCCGGTGTAGCGGCACTGCCCGCGGCGCCGGCGCGTGGAACATTCGTCAGGTTCTTAGTTTAGTAGACTATACAAACAGATGTATAAGCCGCGGAACCTAATTCTCTCCTCACTTATTTAATCTGATTATAATTCACCAAGACTACTTTAAAATAATTATTACGTACTACTTATTTTGTATTATTAAGCAGGGTCTACGTTTTATGTAGGCTTTTAAGTTATTTAAGAAATTTATTTGATATAATTAACTTAAGTAAATTTTATGTTCAGCAAATGTGTCTAATTTTTTATTTAGCGTACCTACCAACCATCTGGTTATTTCAATGAATTTATTCATTAGGTAATTTTATTAATTATTCCAATAATGTGAAAGAGTTGCATTTATAAAAGAAAATTGTGACTGTTTAATCCGATGCGGTAGGTACAGATATGAAAGCCATACTTACAACAATTTATTTTTTTAATGTCTATGTCAAAGATTGTAGTGAAAATTATAATATGGTATTTGTAAATGTGTCATGAAATCGTATTTTGTGCGTGTATTATGCAGTTAATGACCCAAGATATGATAACGTTATAAATGTTATTAAGTTACTTGGCGCTCCTGATTATATGAAAACAATGAACAAAGAGTTACGTAATAAATAATAATAATGATTGCGATGTGTTTCAATATGTCTGCGCTGCGCTAATGTCTGCTTCTAAAATATAACTCTTAAAACCGGAATGTTATCTTCAATGGTCCCATTACTTGCCTCTGGCGAGCCGCCAAATATCTTAAAGTTTTATGTCATCAAAATTATCTAGGACAATTTGGCGTCCACTTTAAAAACAGGGGAGTCATTATATTTATCTTGAATAGAAATCTTAAGAAATGAAAATGATATCTCAACATTCTCGACACGAATATTATTTTAAGAATTAGTGATTCTTACACCGCGTTGTGTTCTAAATCCGTCGTGTGTAGTAGTTTCGTAGGCTCATTCAAACATAGGTAATAGAATAAAAGATTTATTAATAAAGTAGATATAAACATTATACACAATCACACACATCAATTAAACAAGAACAAAATATTATTTTGTACAATACATACATAATACTTTAATGATATTGATCAATGAAACAGATCTCATGTTTACATTTCATCGTACCTAATGAAGTGATCTTGTCCAATGTTCCCAAGACTCGAAAGTTGAAGTATCGAAACGTAGATGCCTTACAGATTAGATTATATAAATATATAAAAGTGAGTATATATACATAAATAGATTTATTCTCCTGTCATCATCTCCATGAACTCTGAAACAAACATAGAAGGCGGTCAAACACACCGTACAACATACACACAAATAATATCGAGTTAAGTCTACGTATTGGTATTAAATTTAATTAATGTGTCTTGTATTCGTCTGTATATAGATCTGGCTGAAGTCCATACACGTATGAGTCATTATAGATATAATATCTTATTAGTTATTACTGACCCAATTCGTGCCCATCGAATGTTACAGAAAATTATAGGCACTTTAAATTAAAAAAAAAACGAATAGACCGATCTATATAATATGTAGAACGGTATACACTATGTCATAAAAAATGTTTTACAAAAATTCGAACTGCATATAAGGCAAAATGAGAAAGGTAAGTCTATACATAGATTTGGCTACATACCTATTTTGTATGGAGCATAAGACAAATATGTATCTCTAGTAGCAAAACCCATGGATAGATCAAATATTGGGACCGACTGTTTATCACTTTTACATAATATGTGTGAGGGACAGTGATATGTCTTACCATCGAAGTCCACGGTGCCGCTGCCGTCGGTATCAATCTCCTGGATGAGTCCGTCGAGCTCGTCTTCTGTCAGCTGCTCGTCCAACTCACGGAGGATCTCGCGTAAGCTCGATGTGGGAATGTAACCGTTGCCTGGAAACATCTCACATGCTTTACAAGTGCACTTAGCCCTACTATACTATACGATACTAAATGAGTTCCATCCTGAGTTGTTCTAATATTGGTGGAGTCATTTCGACTTGGCTATACATTACGTAGGTACAAGATATGCCGATATTTCAGCAAATTTTAAAGATATTATGTACTAATTCTTTCGAACATAAAACAATGCAATAAATGAACGGCATTGAAAGTCGATCACATAGATCATCTACAAATGTCTCGAAATCAATTAATAATTCGGTTGACATTGGCCTGGAAGCCTGGGAAGTTTATTGGAACTACTCTAAACGGTAACAATTTTTATTGACCATCTGGCATACTCTAGGTAGTTTGTTCAATCAAGTCTGTATTAGTAAGTGGTATAAATAATAATCTATTTGTGTACATAATAAGGTATCTCACCTTCCTTGTCGTATAATCTGAAAGCTTCCCTAAGCTCCTTCTGCATGGCTTCTGCGTCCTCTTCAACGATAAACTTAGCAGCCAGCGTCACGAACTCGCCGAACTCCAGACGGCCGGACTCTGGAAATATCATAACACTTGTTATTTATACTCTCAAGTACACTGCCTTGCAAAAATATATGTATTTGATATCACAAGAAAAACTACCGCCGCCGAGTAATTTGAATAGCGTTGTCATTTGTCACACTGAGTTGTTAGGTACTGTAAAATATATTAATAATCTAGATTTTAAATACAATATACATTTACTTTGTTATTATAAAATTTTATTAGACTCTACATTCTGCGTCCATTTACCTCATTATCTATACTAGGTTTTGCTGAGCAAATTAATGAGGACGTTATACACTATAGATTCGAATATAACGTCAGTTTTAAGCACTCTTCAAATAGTAAAATATCACTAAAATCAAAACTTACTGTCAGCATCGACCTCCTCAATGAGTTCTTCGAGAATTTTCTTGTTGAAGGGCTGCCCCATCATCCGAAGGATGTCTGCGACGAAGTCGCACGGGATACTGCCCGAGCGGTTGTGGTCGAAGCCATCGAATGCCTTGCGAAGGACTGGAACAAACAATACTTCCTTTAACTAATTCACATGGTCACAGTTACGTAACTGGCAAAGGGCTCCAACTGAGGCTTATTCGCACCTTCAATGTTTAGCGTGTGATGCGCCATTCTGACGTTGTGCACGATAGCTTAACGTTGGCTGTTACTTTTGGGTTTAAAATGCGTTTTTGGAGACCTAAGAAACGCAGTGTTGCACTCGCAATAAAACTAGTTAAACTGATCGTTCGACTGGGCGGTTAGCGATGAGATTAGGACATCGGTTCAATGCACTGAGATGTGGTGCGAATAAGTTGTGCAATGCAGCTATTTCGGTGCAGGAGCATGGTGCATCGGGCGGAGGAGACGCGCGCCGCCGCGTGGCGCATCGCTCGTATGTAGGACGACGATAAATAACAAAAACAACGCAGAGATTCGTCTGCAACATACCATCATTTTTATACAAAGTGCATTTTTCAGTGACGTGTATAACGAAAATTTAGATCATATCTTCTGATTTTATTGTTGTCAGATTTATAGTAGGTACTTCTTTTTTGCTAACATAGATTAATGTGGTTTCTACATTAAATGTGGAGCTGAAACTGAAAATCGGTAGAGGTTTGTATTTTATCTGTTTTGATGAGATTAACTTTTTAGTTATAGACAAATTCTGCGAGATCTTTCAATAGCCACGGGAGTGCATGCTCATTTCACGACGGAACAGTGGTCAGGTCTTAGCTTAGGGTAGATTCTCATGTTTGCGATGAAACTGCATGATTATTATTGATTATTGATAGATAGGTACTAATTTGAGCCAGTATTTGGTCTGTCCAGAAGCGGTATGCTATCTTGTTCATAGAGCTATTGTTAACCACAAACTAGGTGTTTGATGATAACATGTTATTAATATCTTTACTGCGAATAATGTGTAAGTATTTAAAGTTATAGCTGTATGACATCCACAACAAACAACCAAAGAACTAAATCGTAATTCATTCATAAATAATGTTATATATTTTCTAATCTAAAATGCTGGTCTAGTCCGAATCTACGAAGGTATGGTTAAATATACAGATAATTCCAATTTCACTTAAATATTTATAGCTAACTTTAACAAAATAATCTCGATGTAATCAAGACATAAAAATTGCCATTCCATTCTTAAAAAGCGCAGTCACAAATCAGTTGATTGCTATTGACATAATTATTAAATGTTTAGAATTTGGTACGTGCATTCCTTGGGCACGTACATACATAATAACGTCTCTACCTGGATCATAGAAAGATACTAGGTAATAAGGTATGTACTGCTATAGAAATATGAACTACCTATATGGTAGGGATTTTATTATATAGATGCACAATTAAATAATAATAATATCTTAGGACAGTCTTGGGGCAACTCAAACACGGTCATCTACTCCCAAACAAATCAGAACTTGTATAGCAACCAGATAAAATAAAATAACTACCTAATAAACATAGGTACTTCTTTCTCCTAGCGTTTTTCCAGTTACAACCCGGGGTCCGTTTACAAATCTAACCTGATTTTACTGAATATTAGCTTTTATAAAAAACGACTGCCTGATCGCCGCATCCCAAGGGGATAGCGATATTCTATGTTTTAGACCAGTGTCAGTTTATTGAGTGAGAGTTTATAGAGGCTCTCCAGGCAAGGGACAAGCGATAATTAAGAATTTAATACGCACATGAAAAGTAAGAGGTGCGCGCCATGCATTCGAACCCAATGCCCGTTGCATTGACTAAATTACAACCAGGTCAACCAGACACAACAAATAATGGTGCTCATAGATTATACAGATATACTGGTAATGGTGCTCATCAAATAAAGACTTGGCTTGGGTGGGAATCCAACCCAAAACCTTCGGCTCAGCAGACTAACTTCAAGACTAATTAAAAGTCCAACAGGCAAGATAAAAGGTGCCTCGCATACGTATAATTTACGAAAATAACAATCATAATGTATTTTCATGTTTATTTACTTCAGAAGCACGCTTGCACAAACTACTTTACACAAATACTTTTCGGTACAAGGTTTACGAGCATGACCCTAAACTATGATTAGTTAAGACTAGATTTCAACCGCGGCTGCACCCGCGTGAACCATACACCTGAAACCTTCTTCAGAAATCACCTTAGCTATTGGTGAAAACCGTACAAAAATTCGTTCGGCGGTTTTTCAATTTGTCACATTCGTACAGACGGACAGTCAGAAAAGCATTCATTTTATAATATGTTTAGATGTGGATTACATCCAACTGATAACATGTACCCCAAACTAGTTTACTAATAACGATTTCCTATGACTAAACGACTGTAATAAATTTTTCATCACTATTTTCTTGACTTTTAGTTTGATAGCCGTAATAACGAACGTGCGTCATCGAATTTAATATAAATATATAAAATCTTATTTAGCTCACCGAAATAAACTCTTTCAAATTTTTAATGACTCCCTTGAGTGATAAATTGTGGAGGTATTTTTTTGTTTAGACTTTATTATACGATGTTCAGCTGTAGATGTCACTTCAAAGTATAGAATGGTACCTACAAAAGTAGGTTCAGCAGCATATTGAGAGAATAATAATATTTTACCAATATGAATGTTTACTTTTGTTGGCTGCATAAATGATGCATTGACGTGATTGGTGCGTGAGGCGCGCTATGTTCACGCTGCGGTCGCCGCGCTTGCCGTGCGCGGCTGAGTTTTATACGCAACCGTTTTAGACATGACATAATAAACGCAGCGCACGGCCACTCTGTTGCTCATATAACTGCTTCGTACCCACATCGGGTTCAGTACGAGCCGTCAAGATAAAAGACGCCTTGTGTGACACGTCAGTCAGCCCGTTTAATTACGCAAATAGAACGAAGTCGTTAATCTCACTTATGAAGCAGTACCTAAATCTTCTAGAGAATGGTACGCCAGTATCAATTATCAGATTAGTGTAAACGCCAAATGAATGAATCACAATATTCTTTTCAACTTTTTACAAGACATAATATCCGTTGCGACGTATTAATAAATCTAAATCCGTGGACAGTGGGACATTTCGCCGGAATCAGTTTCCTCAATTACTCAGGGTGACGCGGTTCGTACCGTGACAGGCGCAATTAGAATCAAGGGCGAAAGCGACAGTAAAACATTTTATAATCCTCTAATTACCGTTGCATCTTAAAAAAAGTTATTTATAACTTTGTTATTTTTTTATTATCAGTGGACCGCGATAGCGCAGTTTCTACAACATAGTGCAGCTGTTCTATGATATTCTGGCAACAAAATAGTTTTTTAAACATAATGTTTATTTCTGCCAGTGTTAATTTTAATCGTCAAGACTTCTTGGCAGTTGTCTCAAAGCTTCATGAATTTTATAACATTTTCTAGATTTTAGTTCTTTATTAATTACCCACCACCGACCGCCACGACTTGCGAATTGCAACGTGTTAATAACACTATTGCAATAAACCTTGCAACAGATTATTTTTTATTTATAGATTAATACGGGTAGCAACGACTAAATTTTGAGATCTAATTGATATTCGGACTAACCGTAAGTTAAGCCTTTTAATAATTAACTATTAATATAATTATTTCCCTGATGCGTATGCTGAGGAGATGTACAATTTTTTCAAAGTTGTAATAAACGACGACAATTATTAGTTCTCGTAATAATACGTTTTCTTGTCAGAGCCTGTGAATGGTATAATAGGATAGCTATTAATCAAAGTAACAAATTACAGGGAGCAATATTTCGTGCACTTGGCTTGTGATAAAGCATCCAGCGCTGGACGCGCGTGATTTACATCGGTTGGCAGATATCGCTCAACGCAATGTTTTGCCTCGTGTTTATTGTGAACATACAAACTTTATAAACTCGAGTAGGCGGCACTCAACGTGCTCCCAGATATTTTATATTAATAACGACATGTTTTGAATATTTAATTTCTCTTTCAAAACTATTTATAACTGTTAAATTGAGACCACGAATCTTAATATCTGTAATATATTTTACGCAAGCTGTTCCAGCGGTCCCGATTTAAAATAAGGGCATTTATATTAACCCAGATCTGCCAAAAGTTATAACTAAAATTAATGGAAATTCCTGAATTCATTTTTAAAGCAATTGCAGAGATAAAGCTTTCGATTATCCTTACAGATATACATATCATGTTTAATTTCATGTTCTTTTTGTATGTTGTCGTGTGTCATATTGTTTATTCAGCTGAATGAAAACAAGTATATTATTCTAAGAAACGCAAGCCGGTGTAAACATTAAAATAGCTGTAACTGTTCATGAATACTAAAGTAATTTTATTTCTAATAAACATTAAACCATTGGCACACATAGGTTTAGCATTCAATTAGTCATCGGTTGAATTTAGAAGCTTAATATCGATAATAACTGTAGCCTTTCAAAGTTCTTGGAAATTTGTTCAACGTTATTGGTTAAACAATGACGATAGCGCGTTCTATCTGATTTCCACGGTAGATTGGCGCGCTTCCAGGCGTGTTGCCACGCTGCCGCGCCCGCGCCCGCCCTGTCGACCGACTCGCACAACACCAAACCGATTTTATGATACGCGCTATAAACACTTTTCAGTTGCATTCTCCCATGTGTTCACATTATTGTACTAACTTTGAAAGTTTATAATTAGACCTGAAAAACTTCATTACTTTATGGAGGTGGATAATTTTTATTCGACGTGTTGTGTGATTTGTTAGGTAATTCAATATTTTAAGCAGTAAGTACTTGCCTAATCACAGATAATTCCAATGAAATCGTTTAATAATATCATCCACAAGCACCCCAAGCCTACTTTTTTCATTTAGTCGTAATGAAAAAAGATAAGAATAGATACACAAATAACTAACATCGTAAACTACAATAACAATTAAAGCTAATCCTCTATAAGCTCTGAGTTCATGATATCATTTTAACCTATTCCTGTAGATTCCACGAAATTTATTTTATTCAGCGTCTTTCTTTTTTACGCCATCAGTTGAAGCAAAATAGTTATTTTGCTTCAACTGATCTTATGATAACATAAACAATTAGAGCATCCGTCCGTCTATGTTTACACAAGAAAACGTTTTCATTTCTCTCGACAAGTTATTATCAATAGTTATAGCAGGTTTTCAGCCCGCATTTTTACTTTGTTTATTTTATGACATCATAGGTTGGCACTGAATCACTAACGAATTAAAAGCTTCAACTATGTATGTGATACATATAACAAACTATATGTGAAAATAAAACTTGCCGCATTTACCTATAAAAGATGTTCTAAAGTAGGTAATTTAAGAACGTTTCAATCGACTTAGCTGAAAAATTTATTGTTGTAAGGCTTGTATTATCAGGCTTAAAAGAATTTAAAAAATAGTTATCTCTGCGGTATTCTTGGTTTGTTTTTGATAAATTAACTATCCAGCAAATTTTTAAATACCGCTGCGTGTTTGCAAACGTGGCCGAGGTGCATCTAATTAATTTATAATGTTATAATTAAATGGTTCGTAAATCAAACTGTTCGCTGTTGACTGCATGAATGTAATTAAACATGAGTTATGAATAGTTTTGTCGCCCAATTACTAACATGTAAAATATACTTTCAATAGCTATTATGAATATGAAATGTTGGACAATACTAAGCGTGTGTTTAAATTGTAACTTATTCATTGTGATATTGAACTGTATCAGCGGATCCTAACTCTTCTCGTTCTTATTTGTATTGTAGCGCATCCTAAGATCCTAACTCTTCTCGTTCTTATTTGTATTGTAGCGGATCCTAACTCTTCTCCTTCTTATTTGTATTGTACTTTTCTTAAAGACTTAGTGTCTTTAAGATAAATTAAACTACATGTCAATAATTTTCTCTTACATGTGTTCTGAAAAATACTATGTCTACATTTTGTACTTAATAGTAAGCACTCTTATAAAATCCCTATCCCTACTAATATTATAAATTCGAAAGTGTGTATGTATGTAT
Organism: Euclidia mi; assembly: GCA_944739405.2. Lineage (NCBI taxonomy): Eukaryota > Metazoa > Arthropoda > Insecta > Lepidoptera > Erebidae > Euclidia > Euclidia mi. Next base: position 19,455,317 of record OX123198.2, read on the forward strand.
GTTCCGTTTTCACGCTAAAGCGGCTGAACCGATTTTGTTAAAATTTAATATAGAGATATATTGGACCATGGAGACGGACATAGGCTACCATAAGTTGCGAAAATTAAACTGGGAAGGATTGTAGGGAGGGTAGAAGATTGTACGGCACAAATTGACCTCTTGGAAGTAAGAACGCATGCGCTAATTAATGAGTGCTGCGCATGTGCTATCGCATATCTGTCAGTACTGTCACATCATACATAATGTCATATTGTGCACGGTGATTAAATAAACTAATAAATTAATATACTACGCTGAAACGGTTGAAATTACTTATATTATAAATGCGAAAATGTTTATAAACATACATATATTGAACATGTATTAGAACATGGCTTTGACATTTGATTGTATGCAAAGTGATGGTATTATGTAGGTACCTTTCGGTGGATAATCTCATGGATATTGACCGAATTACTGTGTACCCTATAGAGTTTCTAATGTCTTTAGAATAATCAGGAGTGCCTTCACACAACTTGAGACTGAAGGTTGTGTTACCCCGAACATACCGCGCGCGAAGCGCCGGGCAAAAGCTAGTAATTTATATTATAGTAACTACTGCATAGAATTTTGACAGTATCGAACTTAAGGCGCTGACAACCGCTATTGAGTTGAGCTGTTGCTGTCACTGTCGGATCGTACTCATACATAAGAAAGAGAAGCGCGACGACGACGACGGGACGTTCAGAACTTTTTACAAACCATAAAATAAATTAATTACAGAAAATGTATTGATTGGATTAAAAAAACGTAAAACAGTCTAAAACAGTATTTCGTTAGTATGTTGCTTGTTGAATAACTTGTCAAAAAATCAGAATGATTGTATGTATTTTAATATGGTTTTTATTCGTTAAAATATTTTTTAGAGGTATCTTTGTGATTTTTTTCCATCGATTAAAGTTAGTTGTATTATGTTTTCAACACACTACTTAACTAGATTATATCCTGAAGAATATCATATATTTTTCTGATTGTGTTAACTGCATAAAATACTTTAAAGCATTATAAAACTCGCGTTTAGCTCTTGTAGTCCCCTTAAAGAAAACTCCTCCTGTATCGTAGCTACCGTAGTAAAACGCGGTCGCAAGGGGAAAAATGTGTATTTGCGAATTGTAATTGTTTTCAGAATAAATGAGAATTCAAACCCAGCTTTGATGTGAGTATTCCAAGAACGCCAGTAGTCACCAGTAGGTATTGCAGATTTAGAAATTATTAACTTTATGGTACATACGTGACATTCGAAAAACATTGGCAAATTTATTTTATGTTTAAATTTATATAGGTGCTTGAAATAGCAGCCGCTTTTAGTATTTTATCTTGTTATTTTTAATTGATTACACATGCGAAGTTTTGATAATGAGTTGTTAAATTCTTCGTGCAAACGAGTTATTTTCCTAAACGTCGTCCTCTATTGTGTCTCTGGCCCAATGCCAATACTGAGCTTGCGTTTTCCATCATTTATGTAAACATTATAATAGTCAAATATTCATGCTATATCAAAAAAAGAATTTATTCGAGCGTTGGAATTAAAATATCGTAGCGATAGATTTGTTTAGGTTAGTGAACTTACCGGCGATTTGTTCTGGCGGGAGCTCATCAGCCTGAAAAGTAAAAATATAAATATAAAACACGAGCAAGTTAATTCATTGTGATAAAAGTGGCGACAAATTATAGCCGCCATAAAATTTCCTACGTCTAGCTGTCAAACTGAGTTTTTTCATTCAGCATCATTCGTTATTCATATAATAAATTTGTAAATACAAATATTTCTAGAAATATGTAAAGAAAATGTATCAAAATACCAAGTTTCTATGCAGAAAAATAGAGGTGATAAACGTAAGTTTACCGTGGAATTGCGTTGCTAAAGCATAATAAATTTGTTTTATGTGCAATTGGAACCGAAATAGACGCGTTGCTCTTGCGTACTTGATACTTGGTTGATTTTGCGCCGACTAGGAATTCTTAAAACTATTTGATATAACAATTTAAATTACCTTGTATTCGCAGTTTGCACGTAAAGCGAAAATAAGTAAAGCAAGCTACTGAATTGTGTCTTAGAACATCCAATAAAATCTTTATGAAATACTGACCTTACGTTTTTAATATTTATTGCAAAGGGTCGACAAGTCAAATTATTCTTACACAAAGTGCTGACTGAACACCGTTTTGGGTTTAAAGAAAGTTAATTATTTTATTAATAATTTGGCTAAAATTAGTGTTTCAATTTAAATTACCTAAATAGGTACATTTATCTAAATTATGGACATTCATAACAAGCTGTATTGATGAATGAAAATACTGAATGAAAAGCTTGTACTTGACTGAATAATTAACTATGTAATTAATTAGCCGTATATTACAGTAGGCGCTTGCGTTCATTAGATTCTTCGCAAGGCGCCAAATGTTTTATAAACCTGTATTAATATTATTTATTTTATCTTGAGGCAAATGATGCCTACTAAGTATATTTGCATTACAAATAAACTCTTACGATGCCATACCAATATACATAGTTACGCCAAATTAATTGGCTATACTGTTTATTCAGACTTTAGCACTGCAAAATGTTTAACACAAATCCAATCACTAAAAAAATTGAATCTAACATCTATACAACGTTTTTAAGAAAAGTGCTGACGGGTGAACAGTGTTCGGTGTCATGTTAAAAAAATAAGTTTATTTGAATGTTATTTTCTTGTATGTATAAAAATAAATATGCTAAGAAGTAAGAAGTTGTCACTCCTGCTAGCAGCTGTCAATCAACAAAATAGTTGTAGTATTCACGACGAACTCAGTGACAGCTCCTGTTAGCATCCACTCAACAGCTTTCACTGTTTGTTTTCGTCTCAAATATCCGTTCATATTTCATTTCTCGAAAATTAGTGTTATATTCGATGCACAATAATTATTTATTTGTTAGGATGATGTTAATCGTAAACTGAATTTATTTGTCATTTGTGGGAGACCTACCCAGTCTTCAGTATCCAGAACCATGTTTGATGTCACTAGTTAACACTATGAGACGCACAACACGACTGGCCGCTAGTCTGAAGTTTCCAGCGTTCAGGGTTATTTCTGCTGCCTCACGGGTTAGGCAGGCCTTTCTGATACTTTCGTATATTACGGGCGTCGCTGGTCGCAGCGACGCGCGGGGAGCGCCGACGGCCCCTTTGGCCCCCGAGTCCTCCCCGGCTTCCTGCGCCGGCGTCGACCAATCGCGTGAGCCTCAAACGGCAGGATGCTGAAGTATTTTTAGTAGAAACGTGGTTATGAAAAACGTAAACAAGCGGTGCGTGCGATGCCGGAGCGTGTAATGTGCCGCCGCCCCCCGTGACCGCGCCTCGCGCCGCGACCCCGCTGCTACTCCGTTTTCTCATAAATGCGAATAATTAGTTATAATTTTAAAGTCGTTTGGCGTGTGTAGGTAGTTTATTATCGTGATGTAAAGGAAATTGCAGTTTTCTTTTATCGACTCCGCCATTATTAATTATCATCGAAATAAATTTTATTGGTGCCTGCTCACTATTCGACTGCCTACGTATTTCTTAGAACTGAGAAATATTTTTTAGTTTTATTATTAGTTACTTTCGATTCTCTCGCGGATTTTATGAAAACTGTTACGAGTCAGAGAGACATCTTACTATGAGAGTACATCATTCAAATCATTACCTTATCTACGGTTACTTCGACAACAAATTTGGAAAGTGATTAATATTTATATTCTTCACCAAGGGAACAACAGGCCTATCTTGTTGGGATAAGTAAATAGAGGCTATTACAATTTTCGCCATGAAAACAAGGCGGGCATCGTTGATGACGTCTGTGTCTATGTATACGAAACTGTTTCAGTAGTCGGTACACCTGTTCATGGTAGGTACCTACATAGTCTGTTTGCCATAAAGAAACGAGTTATTTATGGAGCTTCCCAACATACTATATACATTGTGGTGATTGGGCATTCCAGACAACGTAAGCGTGTTTCTTATTGCAACATGCAGCTACATATCATACTGGATTACGAAGCAAAAATGGTGTGAAGGGAAGAAGGTAATAGGTACTTTAATGTATATGTATATGGTGTATTCTTGCAACTCATACTGCTTCACGGTGTCAATTTTTCCAGTTCATTCCTTGACAGTAGGTACCTATACCATCGGTATGAGAAGTTCTCCGAATTCAACATAAAATAAAATACATATATCACTATTCTCTAAAACGAAGAAAAGTATTTATGTATAAACTGTTCGTCGGGTGAATGAAATCGATCATTTTATAAATACTACCAGCAACGCCTCTTCTAATCGTGGTTGCAATATAGACTGCTATTAAGCACATTATTAAGTCTTTGATACACATATCTTTGGTTCACGGGTTTAGGTAACCGAAGAGCTTTACGTGTGAAGAAACTAAAACGCTACAATGAATAAAACTATTCTTCCGGTTGTCGGAACTAAGGTTAGGTTACAATTCTTATTATGTTTGTTGTAGATCTCTATTTTCAGACATGCTCGTGTCGGAGATAAGATATTTTTGTCTAACAACTTTCGACACAATCAAGCGTTCATTGATTTGAATTATAAACATAATTGTTACATTCGCATACTTAACAGACATTAAAATTTGTTGTTAAGGTGAGCTATTAGTCTTTTTTATGTAAGTAGCGATGACTGCCGCCCATGGACACTAACAACACCAGAGGAGGCACAAGTGCGTTGCCGCTCTTTGGGTTGGGAAAAGAGATAGGAAAAGGAATGGGATGAGGGAGAGGGAATAGGTGATGGGGCCTCCGGCACTCACACTCACCGAACGAAACGCAACAGTTTACAACAGATTTTCTTGCTAATTCAGCATGAATGGACCGGCAGGACTAAGGAAATACTACCTTCTTACGGAATATCGACTTAAAGTAACAGTTTCTTTATTGTAGCATTTCGTTCGGTAAGTGAAGTTGCCGAAGGCACTCAACATCTTTTTCCTCATCCCTTTCCCCCTTTCTCATCCCTTTTTCCAAAAGACCGACGACGCACTAGTGTCTCCTTAAGTGTTGCATGTGTCCATGGGCGACGGTAATCGCTTACAGACAGGCGATCCATCAGCTCATTTGCCACCATACTCGTATAATAAGGTCTTACTATAGAATAATTATGTTAAGTAATCGCTTGTTACTGACTTCTGTTTTACCCTTCTTTACTGTCCTAGCGTTATCTTAGTCTGAACCTGGAGTCCGTTTTCTAGTCTAACCGGATTTGACTGAATATTAGCTTTTTTTCGCAGAGCGACTGCCTGTCTCACCTTCGCAACCCGAAGAGGTTGCTATATTCCATGATTTAGGTTTAGAGTTTCAGTTTACTCATAGGTACTGACTCCCTATATCGACTATCAAAGATCTTCATGACAGCCGGGACCGACGACTTAACCTCCGAGCCACGGGACAAGCGATAATTTACAATTCAATACTACTAAACTAATGACTACTAAGATACAGATGTCCAATTGTATTTCCAATTCGATTCATAAATATAACATCAGCAAGGTCATAATTTGTCGTGTATTTTTAATGGATGATTATCAAATCCGTATCTAATGAAAAATAAAAGACAAAGAAATGACTTATTCGCACATTTTTATTATCTTGTTGTTAATATCTCTTTATTCATTCATTTGAAGAGCGACTAAGGAAGATGCACAAAGCGAATAGTATGTTTACGAAGAGAGGAAACGATGCAGATCAAACTATGTCAACCCGTCTGGCGTAGTATAGTAGGCCAAATTTTCCTATTGAATCACAATGACGCAATAAGGAGCATATATCCAACACAGAACGGCGAAAGAATGTAGGTGTAGTGAAAATCTTTGTAGGTAGGTAAGTACCTATTCGTTGCATGATATGTCCCACAAGAATCATACGTATATTATTATACAATATTATAGCAATAATATTTATTCATCCTTTCTGTTGAGGGAAAAGCAAAAAGTAAGAGAGTTACATACATTCACAGTCTAAGCACAGTCTAATAATATGTCTTTACACTGTTGTATAAGTAAGCAGAAACGCGTGTTACACTTCTGTATAACACTAGAGTGACAATAACAATATCTGATGAATATGACTGTAAGCAATTTAGCAAAACAAAAACAAATATGTACGGGATACATCAAAACAGTCCTAAATGAACAATCTATCAACACATAGATGATGCATATGTAAATCTGAATGGAGAATTGGCACAGAATCAGCCCGTGGCAATAACGTCCTTTCGACCCTCGATCATTCACCCACAACTCCCACTAGAAAAATATATCAAACAAGGAAATTTTCTTGACCTTTTTTATAAATCCTTGTCCTGCGTAATGTACAGATATTTATAGCTTTCTCTCAGTTCATTTTGGCGGCGATTTTTCTTTTCGGATTTTTTAAAAAATATATTTTACAAAGTCATTTTGTGTAGAGCTAAATATATCAAAACATGTGCGTTTCAACGTGCAATGATTGCTGGGCGATTTCGCTTTAAAAAAGGAACCTGCGCAATGATTATAGATACCTACACGGTCTAAAAACCCATAACGAAAATTAAAATCCCATATTGTATCAATCATTACGAACAATTTTTATTTCAGTACCATACGTGGGCAATTATTGTTTCAGGAGATATTGAGGTTCAATTCAAAATATTTTTTTTCTAATTATTACAAAATTAGTGCATTTCTCGCGCCCATTGGTCCTATACATGTCCTATGCATCCAAGGATAGGTATGTAGGTATCTCGAGCGTTGCATGCGCGCGCTTTACATTGCGGCTTATAAAATGTTTAAGCCTAAACAAGTTTTCTTTACCCAGGTTTTATTTTTGATTAGTAGGTATGGCTTGGCATGATGTGCAAAACGAGTGAACTTTGGATTGGTCTTTTGACAGTGTGTATAGTTTCCACATAAATGAAATGAAACAAGTATTTCAAACGAATGTTTTTTAGTATATCACTAAATTTTAATGAAATGCTTACATTAATAAATGTGGTTTAAAAATAATGTTTAAAAATCATGTGGCCTATGTAACGCTGAAGTCTGTTGCCAACCATTAGTCTGCCAATCCATCATCAGTTGATTGTTTAACTAAACGTTAACGTATATTTATTTATAAGTATACTTTATTTGTTTTGCATTTTTATTCAGAATTCACTAAGACAAAAACGATCGAGCCCAGCTCGTAGAAAATATTTCGTTGATTTAAAATGCCAGGCATACATTTTAATACTAATCCTTCTATACGTATTACTGTCATATAAATAGTTCTATGATATTTTGGCATTTTGTAATCCAGATACAATAATTTATTTATAATAGCGTAAAAATTAAATAATGTTATATTAATTTATTGCTTGTGGGTGCAAGACAGTAACGTTATTCAGTGGTGTAATGTAATGGGCGGGTGCCAATACAAATGTACTGAACATAAATCAATCCCATTTTTATGAGTAGGTGCTGGAAATCTCGAGACAAGTTATTTTTAGCCACAGTTATGAAGTCCACAGTTCGTAAAACAATTTGAAACCAGGACGATCGTAACAATTCAATGGGAGAAGCATGCGCATAAATATAAATTTGCGAGTTTATTGCAAATGTATTTGCAGTCGAGCGACCCTGTCTCTAAAGGATACCAATTGCTGTACGTAATGCACATTATTCACAAGTAATATAGGTACCGGTACGTTGAGAATCGTTCTAAAGACTAGCCATCTTAAGGATAAATTTCACAAGATATATTTCGTAAGTATACATACGTATATTCTTAAATGTTTATTTCTTTAAATAGCTGGTGTATTGTAGTGGTTGCCCAAGCCTCGTGCCAGTGCATCAACAGCTAAACGATAGAATTACTTTACTCGTTGTGGTTGCAAGTGTTACTAGTAAACTTAAACACAATGTCAGTCGCAGTCCACTGCTGAACATACATAGGTAAACCTCTCCCACTTCAATCAATCATAAGAATATGTATTAATATAATGCCAATATTTGTTCTACGAGAATTAGAGGACAACTGCATGTAAATAAATACAATTATCCGAATCCATAGCCATTGTAACACTATTGATAGTAGTGATAGTTTTACGACAGCCACTTGAAAAACAGTTTAAAGAGTATGTACTCTAACAAACAGATGGAACATTTATTATATATACGAGCCAATAAAAGAAGATTTGTTACCTTTATACTGTTTTTCACTACTGATTCTTATTATTTTAATCAATACGCGGCCAAACTTAATTAGTACATTGCTATTGTTATTGCAGGGAATTAAGTACTTGCTTGATATAGTACCTAAAACTTCAAAGGGATAAAATTATGAAAGTACCTACCTACCTATTAAATTTACAATTTATTTAAAGAGCGCGCAGTAAGTCTCTACATAAAAAAATAACTCATTTAAATGATGTATCTTACGCGGCTGTTTTATTTTAATGAAATCATTTTCAACATAATTAAAATCAAATGAAAGTTATTGAAAGCAGTTATAGGGTTTTAATGGTGGTAATAATTTATTCGTGACTTTTGATTCGTTGACTAGGCGCGGGATTGGCAAGCGCAGCCTGAACTCGTAACGATCGTAAATATTCTAGCACGCGAGTCTCAACTAGCTGTCTATAATTATATCTTTCACGTATAAATTAACATTTTTTCACATAATAAAGGAAAATTTTCATTGATTTGGTTAAGGAATAATTTATATTTTTATATAAATAATTTTGGAAAAGGAAATACCTAGACTTGACATACGTCAATAAGAGTCTCTTGAATAATATTAGGTAGAGTTATTGTACAATTTCACTGTCTTAAAAATGGATCAAACCTTCTAAATGCAGAGTACATCTTGTTTTAGTAACTCTGCTACACAATTAAAGCAAGAACAATTAAGGGTATGATTGTGTATGGATTTACAATATTCAGGTATAGTCTGAGCTCTACATAGGTACCTACAGATATTTTGATACAAATATTTTCAAAATGAAGCAATGTTTTTATTATTGTTTCTACTCAATCTGAAATTAACCAAAAACTGTCAAAATGATATTGAGACTGGCCCCGAGAGTCATAAGAAATTATTTAAATTATAATTTGCGAGCACACACAATAACGCAGGCAACTAATTGTGTCTATTCGAGAATTTTCTTATATTATACAGAGACTACGCAGTAGAATAATTTTAGTTTCATAAATAAATTTTAACAGCGATAACCTAGTGGAGACACTAGCAAATCGCCAGGCAGAGGGTCACCGGTTCACGTATACGACGCGCGCCTCTGATTTTTGGACGTGAAATGCATATCAAATTGTTAATCATAGCCTACGAAACGTACAAGAAAAACAACATGAGTCCACTTGCATGTCGGAGAAGTCAGCATCTAATAGTGTGAGGAGAGGGCCGTGCCCAGTATAGAGGTAGTTTATAAACAAGGCGGATGGTGATGATGATGATCTAGCCTTAGTGAGGAAATGTGCCTTCATTCTAGAGTTTGTTTAGCAACAAATCGAAAGAAGATTTTGTGACCATTGTTCCAAGCCTGTACTGAATTAAAAGGTTTTATAATTTTTTATGTAAATTGGCGTATTTTAATGTGCACTGATACTACGTTTCTATATTTTTTCAAGCTCAGTTGTACATTAATAAATAATTGAATATGTACCAAGTAATAAATAATACTGAAATGATGTTATTATGTGTGAAGCTTGACTCAACTAGCGTTAGCGTTTTATTAAAACATAAACTTAAATATAGTTATATTTATATACATTAATGTCTCATAAACATAAACAGTTATTATTTTCTTAATAAACTGAAGATGTGCACCTGTTACAAATTGAAACTAGTTTTACGGGTTATATGCCGGACCTTTTTGAATTTCAATACTGAAACTTACGTCCATCATGTGTTGCTACTTCACGTATCAAATGATAGCATGCAAAAGTTTTATTTGGAACAGGTTTAAGGCGCAGTAAATTTCCTATTTTATTCCATTTTGCTTTTTACAAGTATTGTTAACTTTTCAACGCGCGGTTCATGCGAGTTGGCACTTGGCAGACAGCATTTAGCTCGGTATTTTGTTCTTTATTTGTTGCCTACTATAAGCTTGAGAGACTTGATGGTGATAATATTTATTTAGTCGTTCTTATTTCTTATGCACTTTCACATGTTTCTTACGGAACGTGAGCATGGTCAACCAAATATGTCGCAGGGATTTAGTAAAACACGTGAAATTGTACTTTCACTAGTGACATTTTAATTACACAGATTATAGTCAATTGTTTGTATTACTTACAATTTAACGGGCTAATTTCAGTGCCATTATAATTTCACTAGACCGATACAGTGAAATTGTAAGGCAGGGATATTTTGACAATAACACTGGTTTATGAAAGCCGTTATATTATCAGGGCGATCGCTGATTGGTCCCTTTTCGTTATCAGCTGTATTAAATATAGAGTTAGGAAATAAGATACAGGTTTTTGAAAACCAATTCAAATACTTTTTTTAGTAGTTATTTACTAGGTATATGTATATAATGTCTTTTAAGCTAATTTGACGTACGTCAACTTAGTTTATTAAAAACTATTTAATTGGACATAATGTCTACTTATATAATATAATATAAACTAAGTTGACGGAGCCCTGCTTTGCAGGGCTCCTATTTTTGTGTACAGGGTCACAAAAGAAGCTAACATGACCTATTAAGTTTCCCGAGTGTACGAGATTATTTTCATAAATAAATAGACAGGGATTCTCGAAATGAAAGCGGCATCAGTTTCGTCACCTTAATAGGTTATGTTAGGATTTTTTGTGACCCTGAACATAAATATAGGAGCCCTGCGTAGCGGGGCTTTGTCAACATAGCCTCATAAACATCGCCAAAGTACCGGTATTTTCGTTTTATCAGATTGGTTACTACAGTACATTCGTAAGTCTGTGCGACTGATTAATTTGATTGACCAATCAGAAAATGCGGGGCTACCACCACAAATTCAACTCATAATAAACGTAGATTTCTTTTAATATCACTATTGTGACCCAGTGAATTACAATATCTCTGAAAACAGACCGTGAAATTATACGAACCAGTCGTTATTGACTATAATCTGTGTATTTATAATTTCACTAGTGAAATTATCACGTTTTTTGCTAAATACCTGCGACATATACATAAAATATAAATAAAATTCTTACGCATAGATTTATATGTACTAACGCACTTCTTACGTTAGTGACTAGAAGACAGTCAAAGCACAGCCAAAACTATTGGGTGCAATAAGCCGAAATTTGGTAATTGTAGGTATGTTCTTTAGGAAAAAGATTTCCCGAAATTCCCACAGGATAGTGAATAAATTACCTATTCAATTAAAAATAATGTGCGGGCGTAGCTGTCGGCATCCTCCAGTATTTATATAAATAAAAAACCGTATGTTTCATAAGGCAGGTAAGTAGTTACTTCTACCTGAAAACTTGCTTATGTTGTTGAATAAAATTGTTAATAACTTTAAATCTATGTAAGATGCAAAGTTCAATGTGTCTTACCATCTAAAAAGCCCTAATGTTAAATCATCTGATACGACATTCGTCGTTAGATAGATAAATATTGGGTAACTTCGCACGTAGGTAGACACAAAGGTATAAATTATGGCATGCTTTCATAACATTTGTAATAACACAATTGATTTATTGGCAACTAGCCCTTTATATCGGCCTTTTACATAGATAATATATGCGTTGTATACCTTTTAAATTTATATTTCCACTTTGTTTGTAAATCATTTAAGTATAATACTTTGTTCACGCCTACATTTTTATTTTAGTAGAAATTATGATAAATTAGTTAGGTATATGCAACCATTCCCCGCCGTTGGATCTCCACCTTGTCGTGGTGGGGGGGCTCAGTATCCGTGGTTAGGTCACCCACGGTGAAGCCAAGCGAGATCCCAGGAGTGGACGCTCCGCGTGGGCTTGACGGAGGCCTGCGCAGGATGCGTCCAATGGTGCGGGTGCGACGGACAGTTATTCTGTCCCTCGCAGTCGGGCGCGGTCGCGGCCGTGGTCGCCCGAGGAGAGGCGTGTCGGTGTTGCGTTGCCGCGCGCCCTATCTCCCACGACCAAATGGGGGCGCACCATCGTTGCGTCGCGGTGGGGCCGCAGAGGAAGAGGAGATGCGGTGTTGCGTTGCCGTCCTCCCTATCCTCTGCGGCCGCTGGGTGTTATAGTTATAGTTGGCCGTGGGTTTGCCGCACTTAGCCACTTATTTGGGCCATCGTGCATAAGTGGCGACTTGATTGACGCCGACTACTCATACCACCTTAGCTCCTTCCAGAAAGCCATTAGTTGGCTGGTGTCGTTCAAAGCCTCACACATGGTTCTGGGGTTGTTCAGCAGCTTTCTCCGTTGATCGCTTACACTTGTGCAGTGCAGAATGACGTGTGCGGGTGTTTCTTCGGTTTCCATGCAGCCCCTGCACAGTGGGCTGTCCGTAACGCCTATTTTGAATAAGTGCTAGTTGAGTGGACAGTGGCCGGTTATTATGCCTGTCAGATGCTTAAGAGTTTTTCTATTAGAATGCAGCAGCTTGTGCGAGAGTCGCTTGATCAAGCAGAGGATAGCATCTTTTGTTCATGTGCGGTTCTCTCGCGTAGCCACGTTTTGAGTTGGCTTGCCGGTATCGGTACAATCGGCTCGGGTCCCATTATCATTGTGTCCGATCCTTGCCGTGCCAGTTGGTCTGCGGCGTCATTGCCTGCGGAGTTGCTGTGGCCTTTAATCCATTGCAGCGTAATCCGATTCTTCTCTGCAATCTTTTGCATTGCATTCCATCCCGGCAGCAACTGCTTTGTAGTACAGAGACACTGTCTGTGATAATGCGTATAGACAGGTCACTCACGTTCCTAGACGCGATTGCTGTTGCGGCTCTTGTTATCCCAACACACTCGGCTTGGAATATGGTGTTAAGAGAGCCAAGGGATGTTGAGATTTTGATATTTAAGTCATGGGAGAATACGCCCGCACCTGTCCCATGCTTCGTTTTTGAGCCGTCTGTGTATACTCTGACTTCGTGTATACCAGAGCTGTCTTTGTGTTCCTCCTGTAATTGGATGCGATATTTTTTGTCAAAGACAAAAGTTTTAAGGATGAGATCGCAAGCGGCCTCTAGCATCGGGATCTCTTTGGTTAAGGTCCCTTTTAGGAGTGCGTGGGTAATTCGATCATCCTTTCTCCACAGCCCGAGCTTGTCTAGACGGATTGCTGCAGCGCCAGCTTCCTGCTGGATCATTAGGTGCAGCGGTCTTAGATCCAGTAGTATCTCCAAGGCGGCTGTTGGGGTGGTCTTCATGCAGCCTGTTGTGGCCAAGCAGGCTAGGCGTTGAAGGCTCTGTAGCATTTTTGTGATTGTGCTTAGTTGCGTGCGTGGCCACCACACTACTGCACCATATGTAAGCATGGGGAGTATAATGGCAGTGTAGATCCACAGGGTGATAGATGGTTTGAGACCCCATTTCTTACATATGATTCTCCGACATTGCCAGAAGATTGTGCATGCTTTTGTTGTTTTAGTGCTCATGTGCTCACCCCAGTTTAGCTTATGGCCAAGTACTTGACTTAAACGATAGGGTAAGCTCCGTTCCAAAGAGTTTTGGTGTTTTGCACATATATGGGTTTTCCTTTTGTTGGTGAAAAGTACTAGCTCCGTTTTGTTGGGGTTAACCGTCAGTTCATGTTGGTTGCACCATTCCTCCATGATCCTGATGGCTGCTTGCATCCGATTGCGGATCGTGTCTTCTGAGTCACCTTTGATCCGGATGGTAATGTCGTCTGCATAGCCGACCGTGTAGAATCGTCTGTCGTTTAAGTTCCGTAACAGATCGTTCACCACAATGTTCCACAACAGGGGTGAAGGTGCAGCCTTTTGCAACTATGCCCCTCGTGGTGGAGTTTACCGTGAATTGTATTGCCCTCTGTTTCCGCAGTTTATCAATCCAGCCACTAAGGGTTTGCTCAACTCCAAACTTTTCGAGGGCCCGGCTGATACTGTTGAACTTAGTTTTGGCGAAGGCACCTTCTATGTCGATGAAGGCCACCAGTGTCATTAACTTGTTGGTAAGCGCTGTTTCTTCAGTTGACCTGCCACTTCTGTAGGCGTGTTGATGTGGGTGTAGTGGCTTGCGCAGTAATGCGCCCTCACGGAGGTATCGGTCCGTAAGTCTCTCCAGCGTTTTCAGTAAAAAGGAGGTCAAGCTGATGGTTCTATATGCTTTCGCTTGTGAGTAGTGAGTTTTGCCAGGTTTTGGGAGGAATATGACTTAACTTCCCTCCACCTGCAAGGTATGTATCTATGTGCTATTGAGGCCTTGTAGATGTCGAGCAGGTGCGGCACAATCGTTGTGCATCCCCATTGTAAGAATGCTGGTATGATTTCATCCAGGCCTGCGGATTTGAATGCCTGGAAGCTGTCAATTGCCCATTTCAGCCAGTCTGTGGTGACCACATTTTCGGCTACCAGCCAGTCTGTTTGGGTCGGTGGTCTGTACTCTGATTCGTCCCACAGACGGTCATTTCACAACCTGGGAAGTGAGTTTTAATTAGCACTTGGCTAATTTCAGCGTCCTTAGTTGCGTAGGTTCCATCTTGCTTTTTAATGGCGCCAAGGGTTTTGTTGCTGTCCTGAGACAAGATCTTTTTCACCCCGGCTGCTTCATTCGTGGTGTTTATACCGCTGCACAAACGCCGCCAGGACTCGCCTCTGCGGAATCTTATGCGTTTCTTGTAGTGTGACTGGGCTTCTTTGTGTTTGAGCCACTCTGCTTCCATTCTCGTGTTTTAGCCCTGTTAAAGAGTTTCCTCAGGTTTTGCCTGAGTCCCTCTAGTTCTCTTCCCCACCACTGGGTTTTACTAGACGACTTTGGGAGTGTGGGTGCACAGGCTTGCTGGTAACTTGTTTGTATACATTCTGTTAGTAAGTTGGTGTTATGGTCTATGTTGTCAGTGCTGGTTGACATGTCCTTGAAATAGGACCTGTCAACCTGTGATGCGAGAAGCATCTTGTATTTCGCGATGTTTGTTCTGCGAGGGTTGCGCCTAGGTTGTGGGACTTTCTCTTGCACACGTATGTCATAGCAGATTCGTCTGTGGTCTGCAAAGGATGGCTCAGCGGACACATGCCAGTTTGTGACAAGTTCCGCGGCCCCATCCGATGCTAGCGTGATGTCTACTATGGTTTGATATCTGGAGCTGACAAAGGTGGGCTCCGAACCGTTATTAACTACAGATAGATTTGTTGAAAAGATATATTCAGTCAAGATCTCACCTCGTCTGTTAGCATCGGGGTTTCCCCACAGCGGATGGTGCGCGTTCGCGTCCACTGAGATGATTACCTGCCAGCCGTGGTCCTCACTGTGCTGCACCAGCTCGGCCAGCTCTTTAGATGGGATACTTTGGCGCTGGGTGTTTTGGCGGCGGAGCCCAACACCTTCATCCGCCGCCAAGGAGGTTTTGTTCGGGGCCCGCCTAACCATCTGGCGGGCCAATACCCGTCGGGGGGTAGCGAGGAATGCTTCGGCGATACCCGACCCTCCGACACACGGGTACATGAGGAAAACGGGTTGGTTTTTAGTCAGTAAGAGTCTGTCAGTAAGAGTCTCCCCTTCGCCCTTCCCTCCCCAGGGCGGAGGGACTCCATGAGGATTTTCCAACCCGACACCAAAAAAAAAAGAAAAAAGGTATGTGCAACCATTGAGGCACAGATAAAAATATTTCAACTAATATCACTTCGGAATTTTATGCCATCTGCTCTATATACAGTACATAAACAGTACAAACTGAACTAACAACTATAAACTTTTACGCCGCTCACGATTCACTGCATCATCATCGTATTTTAGTATCCCATCTTTCGAAAGGAAAACTCAAGATTGATAAGATAAAATAGCGAGTTAGTATAAATCCCTAATGTACACATCCGCCCACGCGGCTGGTCTCATTTGTTTATAGAATTGTGCACGTCCGTGGATTGTGGAATGATATGTTTCAACGTGAAATAATGCTCCGTCCAAACTTTAGCCCACTTGGTGTTTATTGTGTGTACGCGATTCAGAATTTTATCTCGTACAGCTGGTTGCCGGATAATCCGAGTATAAATAGCGTATAGACAACAAAGCATCAACAAACCCGACTCGTATCGGTTACCGACGTAGCTGTCGATCGCGCAGTGTGTTGTGGTTTACATACGTTATAATCGTTCAACATTTTTAAATTTGTTCTATTTCCAAACATTTTCTCTTCTTCTTCTTTATAACTGACATATAATTATGCTGTTAATGTATGAACAAAAAGCACAAAATAAAGGTGCCAGAACGTCTAACCGTGAAACTGGAATGCCGTTATTATATCGTCGGTGAAATCGGGGATCATTAAAAAAGCTTTTGCGAGGTGAAAACTGAGAAAACATTTATTATTTACTACACAGTTTGACAGAGCCATTAATATTCTGGGTCATGCAAGCAACTATATAATACAAGGAAAGGTAATAATCAAGAAATTAGGTAAGGAGAATAATATTTCTAAATTAAATGGGACAGACAAGACTTCTTTATACACCGACATTATAATTATACCTACCTTATATATAAATCAAATAAAATGCACAATGGAAGCGTTAATTTTTATAACGACTGGAGATCTAGTGCGTCTAAAGTTAGATTGATAAAACATAGTGACCATAGAAATATATATAAGAGGAGAAGTGCCAAGGGGGCGTGTCGGTGTCTGCGTGAGATGCCCAAAGTGGTCATATCGCAAGCAAATGGCCGTTATTATGTTATTATTGTTTTCAAATATCACAACGAGTGTATTACTTTTTCAATAAATACATTGCTCTTTAACTGCTACCTAAATTTGTCGCAAAGTAACTGGACAAGCAATTTATGACCAAACGATACTTTATTAAGGGAATGCATCGCGTAGTACGGCCGCTGCTTTTTGCAATGAAGTAGTGTACAGTACTTTTGCACAGCACAACAATAGTACAATACTGGCCGATGTTTTTGTGTGAGTAAGTCGAACGTTGTTTGGTAAATACACGCTATGTTTGATAGGATAAGGTTTAGAATTGAGTTTTTCGAAGTTTTGATTTAAAAAATGCGGGTGTGTGCACGTCTGCGTTTTTATATTGCTCTGCATGTGTAGTAGTAGCCGCTTGGAAGGGCCAAACTGGCGACATAGGTATCCGATACATTTTCATCTACAGGGTATATCTCCTTGTTTATTATATCTATGATAGTGACCCTAATTCTCGTTCCTACGATGGGACGCGTTGATCAAGGTAACCAAAAAAACGATTTTTATCTTTTAGATTATCTTATATCTTTGTGTTTTATACATTATTTGCAACACGTATTTGATTTTTATACAGTTACCTACTATGTTCTGACTAGCGTAGTATACCAGGCCAAATCCTCCATGCGACTTTTATTTTTTATTCTTTTTATATTTTATTGTAATAGGCGGCAAACGAGCAGACGGATCGCCTGATGGTAAGCAATTACCGCCGCCTATGGACATAAGCAACACCACAGGAGTCACAAGTGCATTCGGGAAAAGGGATAGGATGAGGGAGAAGGAACAGGGGATAGGGCCTCCGGCACTCTCACTCACCGCCAAAACTCAACAGTTTAAGTAGGTACTGTTACTTTACGTCGATTTTCTGTGAGAGGGTAGTGCTTCCCCGGTCGAGCCGGCCCATTCATGCTGAAATAAGCAAGGCTCTACTACCTGTTAAATTGCAATGTTATTATTGTGACGCCCGCCGATTAGGCAAGGCCTATGTCTAGTAGTGAACTGCGAAAGGCTATAGATGACTATGGCTCCTATACTAGGATCTAGAAGTAATTTGAATATATTGAATACTGAACTATGAGGTAAAAAATGCAATGCAAACCTTGCTACAACGCCTTGGCATTTGGGGTCTGCCATTTACCATAACCTGATATGCAGAATATAATTAGGATATCCACAGAGCGACTGCCTACTGACCTTCGCAAACCAAAAGAATATTTTTGCTCCACCTTCATCCTACCAACCGATAAGAACCCTACAGCGTGGGCCCTTCCTTGTGCCCAATTCTTGGGAGACTCTACTATTTCTATGCACCCATACGATCCGTTCTAGGGTAGTGTGACAGCACCGACGGCACTTCATCACTGTTGCGTTACAAACGCAACGCTTTTCTTTCTAACGCTCACGGCAGTCAGTGCCACTCTACCGCGCATCTTGCTAGGCTTTCAAGTGCGCCGGCAGACTCATGAGGTCCGCGTAGTAAACTGTACCGTCTTTAGAGCGAGAGAGCCCGTCCAACATAATACGCCGAATGTCGTCGTAGAGAGGGCAGATCCACAGCACGTAGTGTGGGTCTAGGCCTCCTACACCGCAATAACATTTACACTCATTTACCAATATCATGTCATTCAATCTCTTTCTAAAGCAGCCATGTCCCGTGAGAATCTGGAACAGTACATAGACTGGTTCCACTCAGGTTGACTTAAGTCTCACCAATATTTCCGGTCAGAATTGATAAGTTGCCCTGGTTTTCTGCTCAGTCTCCCATCGCCATGCAGCTATAAGGTCCTCTCATGCATCTCTCCTGTTGCGCCTCATTTCATCTCGGCACCCGGTAGACTTTCTGTCCTGATCAGTCGTGGACTAACACGCCTCATCCACCCAAAGCAATAGCGATAATTAATGGCTTAATTAAACCAACGTCAGTACCTATATTTAAGGGAACTGACTCTACGTAACAACTGTCAAAGATCTTCGTAGCGGACTTTACGTGCTCTACTTGGTACTGAGCTAGCAAAAATTTACAATTAAAAACGCACATAAATTCGAAAGGCCGGTGAATGGACTGTGAATTAGGACTTTTCTTAGACACAATGGTTAGTAAGACCCAGAACACTTTCGTAAACGCCTCTGTGAGACTGAATTGCTTACTGGAGATCATCATCATCGTCCTAGCGTTATCCCGGTTGCATCCAAGACTTATACGCCTAGGAGCCCGGAGTCTACTTACGAGCCTAACCAGATATGACAGAATATCAGCTTTGCTTCATAGCGACTGAAGATTGATCTCCGCAACCCAAAGGGATAGCGATATTCCATGGTTTTAGACCAGTATCCGTTTATTTGAGGTTACTGACTCCCCGTTACGACGGTAAAAGATGTTCATGACCGTCGGGACCGACGGCTCTCCTTGATAAACGTAGCCCTTCCTAAAGATTTGCTACTTAGATCAATTTTACATGCAGTCTCTCTACCAGAGCGAGACCAACTGCCGGGGCTTTACCACGTACGGGTTGGCAAGCTTATCAGATCTTTCAAGAACGTTATGAAAACTTCTGAGACAAGAAGAAAAACATCATGGACACTGGTCCATGATGTTTTTCTACCAACATTCAGCAGGCGATAACTAAGTATATGTAGGTACCAACTTTATTTGAAAAGTTAGTAATGTGTGCCATAAGTTTGAACCCAAGACCAATGTCATTTTTACCAAAAGGCACACAAGGCACCTGCTAATTTACTACTAGGTTATTATATATCTACATGGGCCCCAAATTCAACATGGGTAGGTATAAAAACAACAATCTATAAAATATATTAGGGTAACAATTAAACAACTTCTGTAGATGTTTACAATCGAAGTTGTTGACAAGAACCTAGTTATTTATCGACATCTTAGAGAGCTCGAGTGTAAAGATACCTGTTTTAGGCTGCGGTTCCACTGAGGCGGAGCGGAGCAGAGCGGAGACGAGCTGTGCCGCTATTCACCAATCACGTGGCTAGAAATCCACATCTCTTCTATTTCAAGCCATGTGATTGGTGAATCGTGGCACAGCTCGTCTCCGCTCTACTCCGCTCTGCCTCAGTGGAACCGCAGCCTAACGGCCCGGTCACGGCCTAAAGCGGCGGGCGGCAGCGGCGAGCGTTTTCGATGTACCTACACGGCGCGTTTACTGTGACGCGGCGCGGGGCTGCCTCAGAGTAAACGCACCATGTACATCGCCCCTGCCGCGCCGCTCGCCGCTTAGACCGATCTCGTGACCAGGCCCTAAGACCAGCAGGACGGACGGACGTTAGACATGGTTTTTTTTCATCTCCATTTTTATCTTACCTAAAATTTGTAACTTCTTGGGTCTGTAACTGGTGGGTGCGTTCAAAAGGTTCTATGGGCAGTTATACACGACTGTGTATAACTGTCCATAGACCCTTTTGATCTCGTTCAAGAATTGAGGTTTGGACGAGACAATTCTGCCACCATCCTTCTTCAACTTTCTAAGCTGACTCTGCCGAGTACTAAGACAGATTTCTTTGGAACACTTTGGGATCCAAAATGAGTTCGATCGCCTTTTGAACACGCTTAGTGTTGTACACACATCAACAAAGTCTAGGGATATCTTAATCCTAAATTATTTACGAGTTTATAGTTTAGAACCTTGTTAGTTTCCACAAAAAGTTTATATACAGATTAAAACCTCTTTTATTCTATTTTCAAAATTTGAACATGGAAAGAAAAAAAACAAAATAATAAACAAAATATGGCGGCAAATTTGCTAGTAATTCGTTACATTAAAGAAAGTTAAAACTGTTTTATTATAATTATTAATGAAAAGGGTTTTTAATTGTTTTTCTTTTTTAATTTAACGTGACGTACGAACTTTAAAAGTCATGTCACGTCGTCATTTGAGTCGAGATGAAATGTTACGAGCCGTGGGCATGTTAGAAAATGGTGCAATTCAACGCGTCGTTGCTGAGGCCCTACATACCAGTCAAAATGTGATATCAAGGTTGTGGTCACGTTATCGCAGTACTGGAGATGTGGCCGAACAGCACACAGGTAGATATCGTGTTACTACGCAGAGACAGGATCGATTTCTCCAAATGACCGCCAGAAGACAACCCAATATCACAGCGCTGCAACTAGTGCAAAGGCTCCAGGAGGACCACCAGCTGCTGGTAAGCGACCAAACCGTGCGAAGAAGGTTACATGAAGTTGATCTTCATGCTCGAAGACCATTGCGTGTTCCAGCATTGCGACGTGGCAATCGCGGTCGGCGGCTTTCGTGGGCTCGGGAGCATTTACCATGGAGTGACGAACGAAAGACCATTGTCTTTGGTGCTGTTCACCGATGAGTCCCGGTTTGGGTTTCACCCGGATTCACGAAGAACACGCGTTTGGAGAGCTCCAGGGAGAGTAAGCCGTCTACGGCACCCTCAGGAGGTCCACCTATACCAAGGCGGGACAATCATGGTGTGGGCAGGAATTCGTCTTGGCGGACGAACCCAACTCGTTTGGATCCAAGGCAGCATGACTGCACAAAAATACCACGAGGAGGTAGTAGAGCCCGTTATTGTCCCACACAGAACTCAAATAGGCCATGAATTTCTACTCATGCACGATAATGCTCCTTGCCATACGGCGCGGCTGGTATCGACCGCTCTCCGAGAGCACGATATTCAAGTTTTGGATTGGCCTGCACAGTCGCCCGACTTAAATCCTATCGAGCATGCCTGGGACATGTTACAACGAAAAGCTTTGAGAGATTTTCCACCAAATTTGACGACTGAACAACAACTTTACGAACACTTGCAAAGGACATGGGACCTCATACCGCAGCAAGACATTGACAATTTAATTTTAAGTATTAACAATCGATGTCGATGTGTAATCAATGTAAGAGGTGGCAACACTGATTATTAATGATTAGATTTTACAAGATTTTTTCCATTTTTATTAAAATTAATAGTTTTTTAAGAAGAAATGTTTGTTGTTATCATACTAATTTTCCATGATGATTAAAAAAATTATTTTTTTTATTTAAAACAAAAAAAAACACGAAATGTTTTTTATTTTTATTAAAGACCTTAAAATAATCTATGATTCTTCTATTTACTGTATCAGAAAATTCTTCATAGATTTTTAGATATTTGATGAAATATAAAATATCCCTAGACTTTGTTGATGTGTGTATATGCGAAGATCGTAAGTCAGAGACTTACAATCGTTGCCAATATTCTATCCATCGATGGATTTGGTTACCACAGGTAGATATTTGACATAACTTTTATACTAATTATGCCATAAATATAGGCAACGGATATTAGGCGACGACTCATTATTGAGACGCCGATTTTTGGCAGGCCGTCGGAGGATAGCAGAAGCCTCATACGGCTTCTTTCTAGAAGCATCAGTGCGACTGTTTGAAGAACTTGGACGCCTTTTATGTGGAGAGCATTCATGAACCGTCACTGAAGTCGTCCACATCTACGCGCTGGCATCAAAGCAGTTAAAACGAAGTTTAAGCTGAAAGCTCTGGGTTTAAATTGGTTCTTGTGTGTGGACTTCATCAATCTAAATTATCCTAGATCGTTCGACGCTGGTACTAATATTGTTTTGATGCCATGTGTAGCTCGGATATATCGAATTATATACAGGGTGTCACAAGACCCATCACCAAGCCGAAGTCTACTCATTTTGGACATCATTCCAAGACATACTACGCAAAAATAAAACCTGGGAAACGATTTGAACAACCGCTTTATTGTATTAAAACTGGGGTTGACTATTTTTACAGAGAATTGATACCGTTGAAAATGAACGATCTCAGTCCGAAAGCCTTTCAGTTTTACCCAAGGAGACCACGAGATCGTTAGAAACATTTGAGGAATCCCAAGAGAGTAAATCAGAGGATGATAATGATAGAGTTAATTTGAAGATATAATATTGAGCAGCCTGTAGAGTATTTGTCGAAAGCACGTCCTTCTTCAATTGTAACTAAAACGCAATTAATTTGTGCTCATAAAAACTTTCGCGACTTACAAGTTTTAAATGACTCCTGGCGGTAACCTTAAAGATGCGAAAATTTCGTTTTAAGTAGCTCCGCGAGATTACCTTTAACTCTTTTTTAGGCTATCATTTGGAGGTAACCCGGTTGGTCAGCCTAGAGGGCGACCCACCCAATGACCGGCCCATAGTATTGGGCTGCGAAGATAACCTCCTTAAGGAGTCAATCTCCCAAAGGAACTCCACTACCCTGAAGTGGGTGGTGAGAAGAAGACAACGACGACCCTTATCAGTTGACCGTGAAACGTCAACAGGTACACATCTCGTCAATCTCCAAGTAAGAAAATTTCCCGGAAATAGATACAACAGCGGAAGCAGCGGCTCAAGCAGTTATCCTATTGCAACAGGGCCTGAGTCAACGTCAAGTGGCTCGTACTTTTCAGATGAGCCAGTCAGCGGTATCAAGAATATACCGAAGGGACCGGAAGACTGGTGGCTTTCACCGACGAAGAGGTTCCGGTAGAAATCGGTCCACTTCGGAGGCAGACGATCGATTTATCGTCCGTACTTCGCTGAGGAATCGTTCTCTCACTGGGGTCCAAGTTCAACGGGAACTCCGAGAAACACGTGGGGTAGCTGTAAGTTCTTGGACAATGAGAAGAAGACTCAAGGCAGCAACCCTCATTCCAAGAAGACCAGCAACGGGTCCCAAATTGACTGCAGGTCATCGAGCAGCCCGGCTACGTTTTGCAAGAGAACACGTCGATTGGACTGAGGATCAATGGCGCTCTGTTCTCTTCTCGGATGAAAGCAGAGTATGCCTACATAGTAGCGACAGAAGGAGAAGGGTGTACAGAAGGCCGGGGGAGCGATACGCACGAAACTGTTGCGTACGGAGGAGGTTCCTGCATGGTGTGGGCTGGCATATCAATGGAAGCAAAAACTGAACTGGTTTTTATTGAAACTGGCCGCCATGTGGGGGGGTTGACCGCACATCGGTATACTGAAGATATCTTGGAAGACCACGTCATCCCATACGCTGGTTTTATTGGGGAAAACTTCATCCTGATGCAGGATAATGCCCGTCCACACAGCGCAAATGTCGTGCGGCAGTAACTACGAGAAGTGGGTATCGCTGTTGTGGACTGGCCAGCTCGTAGTCCGGACTTGAATCCTATTGAACATTTATGGGATGACCTAAAGAGAAGAATCCGGGCTAGAGATCCAGCACCAGGTACAAGAGCTGACCTGCAAGCGGCTCTGACCGAGGAATGGGAGGATATACCACAAGACAGAGTGAAGCACCTCATTGGGTCAATGAGGAACCGTTTAGAAGCTGTCATCAGAGCAAGAGGGGGTAACATTCGTTTTTAAAGTAGTAATCATTATGTAATAAAGTTTATTTAAAATGTTATGATGTCCTTTATTTTAAATTTTTTACCCTTAAATTTTCAAGTTTTAGTACCTACTCGCAAAGTTTAAAAACATTTATTGTTCAAGAAAATGAGTACAAGTTAAGAGAATTTGTACTCATTTTAAAGCCAACATCTAGAACTTAAAGAATTTAAGATCTAATTTAAGATTTAGGTCTTAATTTTAAAACTAGAGCACTTTGAGTGCGAAAGTATGAAGTGAGTTGATTTTTTTGCTCGCCAGTGTAGTATGCGCACTCGAGCTTATCTGAGTCTATATAAAATCATTAAAAAAAACGAACATATTATATAATTAATAAAAAAAAAATAACAAGAATAAGACATAGACAAATATAAAAATAAAATAAATATATATTTGCTTAAGTGGCATTACAGAAATAAAAAGAATAAAAAAACAACATTTAACAACTTTAAATTTACTCTTAGGCCAACCATTAAACCACAAAACCGCGACATGACACACAACCCATTCTGCTATAACGACTTCTGAATATTTAATAATTCTCTCACTGATGATGTAAAATTAAATAACGTGTTCTATGCGATATAAAATATATGATTTTGATATGATTTTTTTCCCTAATGCGATTTATCACCAACCACATAATTTTACAATTTATAATTTACTAAAACACCATATTACTATATTTAAAATTTATAAGTTACGTAAAGCTCGTCTTGTATATATGTACCTATGTAGCACTATTATCCTAAAGTTTTACGACAAAGTGCCAATCGCACTATTTTTTAAAATTGTGTTCAGCAAGTTGCTTCTTATTTTTTATGATTACAATCTTAGGGCCTTATCATACTACCGGTTTGGGGGCGGTTGCGAGGCGGAGCGGACGCGCAACGAATTCGTTACGGGCTCGCAGCGAACACGCCGCGCATGCGCAACGAATTCGTTGCGGACGCACAACGAGTAAAAGCGTCGCGCGACGAGTAAAAAGCGTCGTGCAACGAGTAAAAGTAATAAAGCCAATAGCAGTGTTTCCTCGTCGGAATCCATTTACTTGCTGGATGTACCTACTGTACGTCGATATTTTGCTACAAACACGCGACGAAAACGTAACGTATTCGCCACGCGTCCGCGGCGTCCTCGCTGCGCAGCCGCGGCATGTTCGCGACGCATTCGCTGCGCGTCCGCTCCGCCCCGCAACCGCTCCCAAACCGCTAGTATGATAAGGCCCTTAGACAAATGATTGGTAAGAGCAGAGCGAGACCAATAATTAGTCTATGAATACAACATTATATATCCAGTTATTTTGAAACTTTGTAAGTATATTGACAGGGAATGGCGCCATAATAATTGCAAATTAATTAATGCCCCCGACTAGTGTTTCTAGGTACCTAAATCTAACACAAAATAATTATAAAACCCGAGAGTTCTGACAAAGTTTATAATCATGTCCATCAAAAAGGTTTTAAGTTGTCATAGAGTAAAATTCAATACTATTTTAGAACTTAGAAGTTGCCTTGCAAAGTTATATTAACGTTAAGTTAGGTTATCAAGGTTATATTTGGGTTCTGTGTAAATAGGTTCTGCATTTAAGCTATAGGTTTTGCTGTTTCTCTCGAAAATGTTCTAAAACGTGGGTCCTTTTTGCACTCAGGAGGTTAATATAAGTTTACCATATCGATATAACTAAAGTAACTTTGCAAACGATATCGCCGGCCAAACGAACTGACAAAGTTGCTCAAAGCTGCACTTGGTCGTTTGTGAGCATGGACTTTTTGTGACTACTCACAAAAAGTTCATGCTCACAAACGACCAAGTGCCTACCATCATTTTTTCTGTGGAATACTTACGTATTCCACAGACAAAATGACTGTGCACTTTGGAACACAGGAACAAAAAGCAGTGCCTTTATTTTGATAATTTTAATGCAATGTTTTTGGGGTTCCGTACCTAAAAGGTAAAAACGGGACCCTATTACTAAGCCTCCGCTGTCTGTCCGTCTGTCTGTCACCAGGCTGTATCTCATAAACCGTGATAGGTAGAAAGCTTAAATTTTCCCAACTTATGTATTTCCGTTGCCGCTATAACAATTAATAGGTACTAAAAACAAAAAATAAAATATTAAGGGGGGGGGGGGGACTAAATATACGAAAGTTTGGCTAATATTTTATGACTGCTAAGAAAACACGCCTTATAAAACGAATCTATCTGCAAGGTATTGCCTGCGAAAGAGTGGAGGGGCTCTACTTGTAATGCAATAATGGGGGTGAATCTCATACACCTCAATACAATGCGGAGAGACCTTGATGAGATAGCTTCGAATTTTGAGAAGGCAGCTTTATTGCAGGGTTCAAATAGGAAGGAACCATAATCTAGTAGACTTCTAACTGTAGCATAGTTTCATTGACAATGGGTGGGCGCCCCACCAGACACCAGCAATGGCCTTCATCATGTTCACTCTCTTGTCATATTTGGTGTCAACAGTATTAAGATGGTGTACCTAAACCTGATAGTTTGGAGTCTAAGGGAGTATTGATGGGAGACCGTTCGATTTCCAAAGCGATATTCAGTGATTCTCTCTTGCGGCTAAAAACTACAACACAGCTTTTAGGGGCTTTAAGTAGCTACATCACTAAGGATAGAAGGGAAATTTTGAGGAGCACAACGACGTCTAAATCTTTTGAATTTATCCCAAACAAGCGAGGGAGGGGATGAGGGAGATAGTGAGTGACAGAATCTCTTCCATCTTTCATACTTCTTCATCATAAAGAGCCATCTTGATTTTGCGACGGTATGCCTTTGCCTATACTCAATTAAGTTGCTGATCGTCATATGGTTAATGTACTTTAGCTCAGCCTTATTACGGGATTTTATAAATGCAGTAGGTACATACCCGGTCTCACTAGAGAGGGAAAGACACTTTCCCTGAAGCCGAATTTTTAACTGGTATAGCAGCGTCCGCAGCTGCTATTATTGCCTTAATAAACAGAGAGGAAGAAATATTAAAGTTATCAAAAGAAACTGTGGGAATAGACGCGGTTTTCTCCTCAAGGACTCGGCGGTAATGATCCCATTTGGCATCGGCTGTTCTATATTTTAGGGGGAGGGGAGTTTGTTCTTTACTGGAAAAATGGCTATTGATCAGGTAGGTATAAGGATAGGATAATGATCGCTGCCATTAGTCAAGTTCAGACGACTCCACTCTAATTTCCCCATTAGACTTGCGGAGCACAGTGTAAGAGTGTGCACAACTTTTGCTCTGATTGAGACGTGGGATACGGGTAGCAGAGCCATCGTTGAGAACTCCCAACACTACATCATCCAATAGGTCCACGAGATCTGCACCAGCGTTATCGCCTTGGATGGAACCCCATAAGGGATTGTGGCAGTTAAAATCACCGACGATAATAACAGGGCTATACATATAAGAACCATGTGGGGCAACTGTACGCAATTTTAAGAAAATTGCTTCCAGAATAAAAGTTTTAGTGGATTGAAAAAAAGAAACAACATTTATTTCAATAAAATAAACCTTTGGCAGTAAAAACAAATCATTTATTTTAATTCTTATAAAAACTGTATTTTTATTGCAACTTTTAATCAACTAGGGAAATGCGGACACTTGCCCCTATTGGAGGGAAAGTGTACGCACCCCTTCGGTTAAGTGTACGCACCGTCGACAAAGTGTACGCAAATCGAAAACTAATGTTCTACTATACAGAGATCACAAATAAATGTGACACTCTCGTAGCTGGTGCAAGCTTCGTGCCACCAGGACTTGTAAATTGTACATTCAATCCACACTTCACCCGTATCTCCGTACTTTCCTTTACATAATGGACAAAAGTACTTTTGGTTTGATCAACATTTTCTTTGCTTTTGATATCTTTCTTCGTTTTGGTTTCCATTTTCGTCATTGGTTGTCTTAAATGTTGGCAGATATCTT
Organism: Euclidia mi; assembly: GCA_944739405.2. NCBI lineage: Eukaryota > Metazoa > Arthropoda > Insecta > Lepidoptera > Erebidae > Euclidia > Euclidia mi. The sequence goes on from OX123198.2 coordinate 19,483,556, forward strand.
CCCATTGATGTTGCAGTGGAGTTGAGTTTCATACGTTTTCTGAAAGTGCTTTCATTGATCCCAACTATATCTGCTGCTGTTCGTTTAGATTTTTCCTGTTCAATCAACTTCATTGCCGCATTAATCTGCTCTTGAGTACAGAGTTTCCGATCGGGACATTCCCTTACATATTTGCGAGGCATATTCAGTCTGTAAAGCACAAAAAATACTTAATACCTACCTTTTGTTTAACTTCGACGGGGCAAGTATACGCACTGTGGACACTTACCCCAGCACACTTACCCCAAACCATCGAAGTACCTACGTAAATTAATTTAAAAAAAAAACAATATAACTAACCTTAGGTAAAAAAAAGTTAGGTAGGTAAAAAATGTGAGAGAGGTAAAAAACACAAATTCACACAAAATATTGATTTGTTACTCTTGTTCCTAGTCACTTTATTTTCAATTTAAACTAATTGCAACGTATTACCATGCAAAGTAATATTACGAAAATAAATACGAATATCTTCGAAAACAAACTTTGACTCGTAAGTAAGTAGGTACCTACAGTTTTGCGCGGCAAACCTGTGACCCACCTCTCTCGCTTAGCGCTCGAAAGCGAACTAAACACAGCAGATTTCGGCCAGTTGTCAGTCACGTGATTCGCATTATATTCACTGCGTACACTTACACGCCGCGTACGGTTACCCCAAATGACTCTATAGACATTTTTTATAAATTGGAAACAAGAAGGCTAAGGGAAGGGATGTAGATGGATATGAAATTGATACCCAAAGTATATTTACCTACCAATAGCATCAATCTAACGACCATGATTAGGGAGGGGAAGAAGGGAATAGGTTATTCACTATTATAGCAGCACCTCCATAACCGTCATCACGGTCATCCCGGTACGTGCTATAACCGGTGAAGTTAAGGTAAAGACTTGGTATTAACCGAGTTTCAGACAGGGCAAAGATAACAGGTTTATGGGTGTTAAGTAAGTAAGAAATTTAATGTTTTTTGGGGTGGGCATTCCTGGCATTCCACTGCAGAAAGTTGTGGGCCATTCTGGCGCGGTAGAATTTGATTAATTAAATTTTGGGCAACGCGGTCTGGTAAGGTATACCTGGAGAGAAGTACTGATATCAAAGTAATAAGTGATTCAATTTCTTTCGAGGTATCCACCTTGGCAGGAATTTCTGCTAAGTTTCTGGACGATTTTTTATTGACAGCGATAAATGACAGTTTGACAGCTGTTACAAAGAGATAATGACAGATTTGACAATTATTAGTGAATTGTTTATTTGTGTTTGGTTCATGGTGTATTTGTTATTTGTTTATTAATTGTGTATTTGTGAGCAAATATTGAACAGTGTAGAAGTGAACACATTTTTGATACTTGAGAGAATGAAATGAATACTGTTGTACACCATCTTTGAGCACGAAATATGGAGAGTTACGTAGTTATATCCTTTGTAGGCGAAGGGTCGTTTGGTAGAGTTTTTAAAGCTAAACATAAAGAAACCGATGCGACAGTAGCTTTGAAAGTTATACGAAAGGTTTGTGGTATATTTGTCATCTCTCAACAATTGTAATTGTTCATAATATCACACTGTCTTTACATACGGTTCAGGTTAACCCTACCAAAGCATGCTATGTGATTTTGTTCATGTATTCAAGTCTTTTTATAATGCCACCTATTACATTAGTTCTTATTAATAGATTTTCGCATTTATAACAACTTTTCAGAAAGGGCGATCATTGAAAGACTTAAAAAACTTAAGACAAGAATGTGATATACAGCGGCAACTAAAGCATCCAAACATTATTCGTATGATAGACAGTTTTGATACGGAATCAGAACTAGTTGTAGTTACAGAATATGCGGAAAAGGAATTACATAGCATATTGGCTAAAGAAGGATGCTTGAATGAAGACCAGGTCAAGAAAATAACATGGGACTTGGTTTCTGCATTGTATTATTTGCATTCACACAGAGTGCTCCACAGGTGACAAAAATATTTTTTATATGTGATATTTGTGTGGGTGTGTAATATACCTGTGCCTACTCCTTTGGGGATAAAAGGTGTGCAGTTATGTTATGTGATATTTTTTTGTAAACATAGTTAATATATATTGATATTGCATGGATATTTTGTCAAAGTTTAGCTTACATATTATAAACCTTAATAGCCTCAGCATTGCTTGCAAGCTAAAATACTAGCTGAGGCATGAGGCTATAAGTCAGTTGTGCTTTGTGTGCATCAAAACCTAAGAGTTTATGTGTCAGTATTCAATGTAGCGTAAATACACATATTTTTTCAATAATTGACCGTTAGATGACATAGTTCTCACAGATAGATAAGGTTGACATAGCCTGAATTATAATAATAATAAAGCCCTTTATTCTGTACTGCGTGATACATAGTGCGTCTATTCATATTATAGTTTAGTTATAAGATATCCCGCCTGTGTGCCTGTTAGCATAGGCCTCCTCTAACGTTCTCCACTGAGCTCTGTCTCGAGTTACCCTTCTCCAATGATGTCCAGCCGTGAGTTTTAAATCGTCTTCCCATCTAGTTTGTTGGCGTCCTCTGTTTCGCTTTCCATTTCTGGGGTACCAGTCTCATACGATTGTACAACATTTACTGTGTGGGTCGCGAATCATATGTCCCGTCCATCTCCACTTATGTTGGTCGATTCGAGTGAATATGTCTGCTCATCATCATCATCCTCTTAGCGTTATCCCAGTTTCAATCTGGGGTCCGCTTTCTAGTCTAACCGGATTTGGCTGAATATTAGCTTTTCCACGGAGCGACTGCCTGTCTGACCTCCGCAACCCGAAGGGATAGCGATATTCCATGGTTTAGACTAGTGTCAGTTAATTTAGAAGGTACTGACGCCCTGTAACGACTGTCAAAGATCTTCATGACAACCGGGACCGACGGCTTAACGTGCTCTCCGAGGCACGGGACAAGCGATAATTAACAATTCAATACGCACATAACTCCGAAAAGTCATTGGTGCGTGGCGTGGACTCGAACCCGATACCCTCTGCATGGCAGTCTATTGGTATATCCACTCGGCTATCGCTGCCTTGAGTATGTCTGCTAATTTAGTTTTTTTTTGTGTCTCACTGCATCTTATTCTGTCTTGTTTCCTGATGCCTGTCATACTTCTCTCCATAGCTCTCTGGCACCGTTCTAACTTTTCCCTGTGGTGCTTGCTGAGTGACCAGGTTTCACATCCATAGACGAAGACTGGAACTATGTAGGTGTTGATACTTTCCTTTTATTTGACATACTTATCTTTTTGGCTTTCATTATCTCTTTCAGTGACCAGTACCTTTTCCATCAATTCGCGACTCATCTGTTGATTTCCTTAGTGGTTTGGTCATTATGGGAGATTACTTGTATTCTTGTAGATTGATTAGATGTATTCTTGTACATACTCGAGTGGTTGGAATTTGTGATGAGTTTAGTCTTGTTTTTGTTCATTGATAGGCCAATGAGCCTGAATTATACTTTCTTCTTAATATATATTGTGTACTATTTCAGAGACTTGAAGCCCCAAAATGTCTTGCTGGATAGCTCTGGGTGTGCTAAACTGTGTGATTTTGGTCTAGCAAGGATCATGACTAATTCAACACACATTCTCACTTCCATCAAAGGTACTCCATTGTATATGGCACCGGAATTAATTGAAGAAAAGCCATATGACCATCAGGTATGATTTTTGGGATCCCTTCTTTTCTCATAATGTTCTTTGTCCTAATATACTTCGGCATAACGATTCTGGCACAATTTGTTTTGGCATAATAATACTTCGGCATAATTTTCTTAGGCATACATTTTATGTTGGCATAATCATCTTAAAGACTAATTTGTTTTGGCATAAATTTGATTCGCATAACGTTAGTAGGCCTAATGACTATTAGCATAACATTAGTAGGCCTTATGACTATTAGCATAATATTTATATATTTAACTTGTAAAAATGTTATATGCTGTGCAACAAAAGTAAGTGACTGAATGGAATTGCTGCAAAACCGACTCCACATAGTCTTGTTTGTCCTACCCCTAGAGTGTTATTTAAAATCGCGTAGGCGCGTAGGGGCGAGGCGGCCCGCGGGCTGAGGAGCAGGCGGCTGCGAGCGAGCCGCCGCGGTGGTGAGCGAAAGCCGTCTGCGACGATTAGCACGCGTGGGGCCGCCGGAGGCCTGCAGCGCCGGAGCCGTGACAGAAACCCTGCCTGCTGCAAGTTGCATGCCGCATGCTTGCTTGCATGCCGCATGCCGCATGCTTGATTGCATGCTGCATGCTTGCTTGCATGCTGCATGCTTGCTTGCATGATGCATGCTTGCTTGCATGCTTGCTTGCATGCTGTATGCTTGCTTGCATGCTTCACGCATTGCATGCTCTACAGCGACAAATATGCCAAAGATACATTGCCAAAGTTATTATATCCAATTTGTATTGTAATCATTATGCATAAATAAATTTATGCTTTAGGATATTATGCTTAAAAAAGTTATGCTTTAGAACTTTATGCTTAATAAATTTATGCTTTAGAATATGCTTAATCATTATTATGGTTAGAGAAATTATGTTTTAAAAAATTATGCGTAAGCTGTTATGCGTAATTATATTATGCGAAAATATAATTAAGTATGCCAAACAAAATTATGCTAAGTTATATTAGGTCTTAAAATTTTATGCAAATGGATAGGGAACCTTTTTTTTTCATCAAAGTTAAGATACGCTGGGTTGTTTAGAAATAGGCTATATAACATTCTAACATTTCTGACTGACAGAGCTAAAAGTAATGGGTGCTATAAGCTGAAACAAGGCATGTTGACTGCACGATTGGCGTAGTGGTTTAAGCGGCCGCCTCACCGTTTGACACTGCGCCGAGTGTTGTGGGTACGATCCCCACATGAGACAACATTTTGTGTAATTCACAAATTGTTGTTTCGAGTCTGGGTGTTCATTGTGTCCGTTAGTTGTATGTTAGTCCCCCGCGACACAGGATTTAGTCCTAATGTGGGAGTTGTTTTTTTTAAGTAAAAAATGTACAACATATAAGTATTTCTTGAGTTCGTTGGACTAGTGCTAATGAGGGATATCCCAAAATTCCATGGGATTGAGTAAAAACAGGTTAAATTTAAAAAAATGTGCTGGCGTCAATGCGGCACACATTGGTTTATTAATAAACTTATCTAAATTATAACAAAGTATAGGCATTTAAATATATGATATTATTCTATTCACTCTGCTGAAAAATATTCCAAAGTTTTTAAGTACAAAATGTTTATTTTCAGGCTGATTTATGGTCCTTGGGCTGTATAGTCTATGAACTAATCGCAGGTCAGCCACCATTCTGTACAATGTCTATATGGCAGCTGGTGCGCATGATAAGACACAAACCCGTGCAATGGCCAAGTTTTATCAGTACTGAAGCTAGATCGTTTCTGCAGGTATGATTTTATTTTATTACTTTTTGTTTTGAAGCATTTGAAGTATAGCAAGTGTAGTAATTGCCAATGGTATATGTATTGTAATGTAAATATATTGATATTTCTTTCCTTTACTCAAACTAATGTCAAAAAGAGTTTCATTTAATGTGTTATATTGTTTTTTTTCCTTTTGACCACTATAGTGTTGTATAAGTGACAAGCCAAAACATACCCAGCATGTTAGGTTGGAGGTAGTTTGGTTGTTTCATGTTACATATGAATGTGCCATTAATAAGGTAAAAGAGTGTTATCTAATATTTTCAGGGGCTACTTCATAAAGATCCAATGAAAAGGATGACATGGCCTGAAATATTGGAGCATCCATTTGTTGCTGGCCATGTGACCATACTACCAGAAGATATTCAAAGTGAATCACCATTTACTAAGCCACTGACTCATAGCCAACAAGAAGCTAAACAGCTTCAAAGGGATAAGATTAGCAGTAATACAAGGTACTAGTTATCAACAAAATGACATAATATTCTAATTTGTTCCAAATACTTTAACTCATATTTTTAAATTGATTTATAGGTGTCACCTTGTTTTATCTTTGTAAATTTTGTTCACAAAGAGAAGCAACCATGTGGTCCTCGTAATACAACTTACAATATTAACAACGAAAACAAAAACTTACATAATAACACTAGGAGAACTTAAACCTATTTCCAAGTTAGTTGATATCACCTGTGGCTGCGGTTCCTGTAAAGAAATTGAAACATTGGCTAGTACTAAATAATGTAGTTTCTAAATAATTCGGTTTAAATGTAATATCTTTAAAACCAATATATTACGATAGAACCCGTAAACCGTAATTTGATTTCAATGTGTAACATTAGTTTAAACTAAAAAAAACTATGACATCCAAATAGTTATATTTTGCTCTAGTAACATCCCATCAATTGAAGATGATTTTCTTTTGCTTCAGAACCATATCTGAACCTAAGCCTCAAACGAAAGAACATGACTTACGCAATGTTAGAGTGATGCAGGCGATGGAATGTGTTCCCATGTCAGATGACGACAGCGTCAGAGCGACCAGTGCCTTCAGCGTGCGGGACAGTCTCAAAACTGACGACGAGGACCAATCACACCCTATCACCGCAGCTAACGCTAAACTTCTCAGACATGAATATAATGTTCTCAATAATTCTAACCTGGTTGTGTGTAATCTAGAAAATAATATGGCGCAGTTGATGGCAGCTAATAAAAAACAATCGGATCGAAATAAAATGGATAAAATTGACGAAGAGAAGCCGAGTATCGATAAAGATAAAACTGCAGATGAAGCAAAATCTCCAAGTACTGGCGAACTAAGTAAACAAGAAATTCTGGAGATTAAACAGAAAGCCAAATCTGTGGATACAGCTTCACAAAGTATGGACAATCCAAAAAGCTCCACAAAATGCAGCAGCGACGTTAGCTCTGGTCTCAGTAAAAGTGTCCCGCCTTCATATAAACAGAAGATTTTACAGTTTTCTCGTGACAAACTTAGATTCGGTAGTGGAGGTAATAAATTAACAAGGAGTATCAAAAGATCATTTCATTTTAGTAGAAGTTGGGATAAGAATAAGAACGAAAATCAACGAAGAACTAGTGAGCCTACTATTGAGGTGCCAAGTATTATAGATGATAAGGAAAAATGTTCTAAAGAGGAGAAAGACCAAGATGTTGAGAAGTCTGAAGTTATTGAGGAGACATCTGATGATAAGGAAGTTGCTGATAATGATAGAATACTTATATCTGAAGAGAATAGTGATGGTATGATATTAATTTTCGATGTTTACATGTTCTTATTTTATGGTATGTGTCTTGTAGATAGGTATTAAATTTCGTTGAGTAAGGATAACTATTTCGGACGTCGCAGTCGAAGTTCGATTAGTGAAGTGCCTCGGGAGCAAACAAGCAAAAAACTGAAAACATTATGATAAACATGTAACATGTCTCTCTTTCCAGTTAAGGAACCCTCATCAATAGAACTCGAAGAGTGGGAAGCATTCCTCAACTCCAACATTAGTGAAGTTATGGATGGCGATGTGGAATCTCTTACACAACTAAATATGGTATGTACCATTCTTGTGATTTCTCTTCAATACCATTGAAGTCTTTATGTCTAATCAACTTTTAGACATTTTCAATCGTATTTTGATTGGTAATGCCTAAAAGTACCGTTAAACGTAAGTGTCGTTACATATATTCTTCCTCGTTCACGTTATGTATTTTGTTACTTTTTTTAACACGACAGACTGCGCTTTTTTGCGTTTTTTTATAAGGGCATACATAAGTAGATTAGTTTTTACCAGATTAGGTACTGAAAGCAAACCCAAACCGTAAAAATATTAGGGGAAACCTATCTTTCCCTTCAGTGATAGGTGTGATAGCTGTGTAGGTAGGTACATGTTTATACAATTGTTTGATGATCAAAAGTTTAAACGCATGAACTGCCGTGTCCTATTTATGTATATTATGCTTGTATTAACCCGAGTTTATGTTACGTTCAACGCATGGGAGTGCGTCATCGCACAAGGTTGATGGAGTACGAGGCGAATGCTATACCTATGGAACATTATAGTGGTTTGCTAACTTTAGCTGTAATGACTCATAATATACTTTTATTTCGGATCAGATGCAGTACTAGATACATTCGCCTCTTAATCGATGTTTGTGTGTGTGTGTGAGCAATAAAATACGCCTGTGACGCACTTGATCACATCCAGTGCAGTGTTTAATGCAGAATGCTTGCCAATAACATGTCTCATTGGTCGCATTTGTTTTTTTTTGGTTTACAAGAAAAATAATTATCCGCTTAATTTTATTGTTTCCTGTTAGTTTACAACATGTGATTAATCTGGAGACCGGATTTATGCATCATAGAAAGATAGAAATACACGTGCATCACCAAAATAATGAACGAACGGTACCTACTAAATAATCGTTTTTTTTTATAGAAAAGACAATGTCTCAATACACTCTTTAGTATTTTAAATTGATTTTGATTTATATTGTCGCATAGGGTTCCCACCAAGAACTTAGGGTCCCAAGCCAACCTCACCTGCAAGTGGTGCACCTGCCGATCAACGGACGAGGCTCTGGCAAACAAAATATCCCGATAAGCGGCAATAGGCTCGCCACCTATTACGTGGGATCAAAACACTGGCGAAAACTGGGCGTTTAATATGCCTCTGCTTACCCCTTCGGGGAAACAGACGTGAGTCTATGTATGTATGTATGTATGTATGTTATACTTATTGTCGCTTTTATTTTACCTGCAAGTCATTGGTACATTTGACAAGGCATTCCGTATGTCAGTAACCCATGACTAAAACATTATCTAAATGTTATTTATGGCATCATAAGATCATCAATTAAATACGCCAAGCTTGGATCAATGCTTCGTCTAGACAATATAGGTATTTAACATTTTATAAGACTTCGAGCAAATATGCATAGAATTAGTGTAAACTGTTCGCAAAGTGGGTGGGTAAACACCGAGACTTCTGTTTATGACGGCTGGGAACCGAACGTTTCGCATGTTCAAAAATCTTTGCCTATCTGTACTTATAGATGTTGCTGTCTTCTAATAATTATAAAGAATTCTATACAGGTCTGGCTTTTTTATTTTATCTACTCAGTAGCCTATATCGTCATTTATAATAATTGTTTTGGTTTGGATAATTATTTTACGATGTCTGATTTGTTTTTGGAGAAGTTTATGTAATAAAGAAATAATATTTTATAAAATTGTTATCCAATATATTGAAATTGATCTGACAGTTTATCCGGTATTATTAATGAATGAACACGTATATAATTAACACTACATCAGATATATGTATCGACTGTGTGTCGAATTAGAATTAGGTCCAAATATTACAAAAAATCGTGGATATATGCGCGCGTCAACGTTCTTGAATCAGGGGGCTCAGTACGTTCCCAAATGTAAAGACTTTTGTTGGCAAAATTATGCAGGACATAAGACTCTCGTAATTTTGGACCCAATAACATTGTGCCAATAGGTGGATTTGGCCTACTATACCACACTACCAGACGGGTCGTAGTAAGTTATTCTGTGATATAGATTTAGTTTTACTGTGTTTTAATGTTTGTGTGCAGATAGACTTGTATTGTTAAATGAAGAGTGTCGTTGTTGCAGGTGAGCATGGTGATCGGCGTGGTGGGAAGCGCGGCGCGGGCTCGAGGCGGCGCGGGCGGCGCAAGAGTGTGCGGAGCGGTCGCCGCGCTGTTGGCGCTGCCGGCACTCGCGCACGCGCTGCCGCGACACACACTACTCAACATACAAGACGTACGTCACATCTCGCGCACTCTATGTCGAGCCAATGTTATTGTTATCAAGCTTATTGAAAACAAGACGATGCCCGCGGTTACACCCGCGTTATTGAAGGGTGCTGCTCTACTCCCGTCGCTCATAGCGTGATGTTATATAGTCTATGTATAGTATGGGCTATCTAACACTGAAATAATTTTTCATTTCCGACCAGTAGTTCCTGAGATTAGCGCGTTCAACCAAACAAACAAACAAACAATCAAACAAACAAACAAACTCTTCAGCTTTATATATTAGTATAAGATTACTAGAGCAATTTTTGTGCAAATTTAGTTGAGGTAAAGCAATTGACATCGCGGTCATTTTGTGAATGAGTGACCCTGAGATCAGCTAGCTTAGGTATGCTATCGATATCAAACTTTTTACAGATTACTAGGGTAAATTTCGTGTAAGCTTACTTAAGGTACCTAAACGAATTCGCATCTTGTTCATTTTATGGATGGGTGACCCTGGGATCAGCTTGCAGAGCCTATTTTTGGGGTTCTTAAGAGGGCCACAATTATGATTATGTTTGAGCTTGGATCCGCTGTTACCAAGATATCTGCTTACTAGGAATTTAACTAGACGCATTCGTCGAACGACTGTATGGATTTTTAGACTGTGCTAATTACACGCCCGTGACTCTTAGGGTGTGACCAAGCAGAATGCGGAAATGCTTCTTGAAATTCTCTATGTGGAAGCCTTAATTGCAAAATTTGCAGGTTTCTTTGCTACCTCGCTTCCGCGTATTTGATGCGAGGTGCGAGACCTATAGACTGGTTTCCGACGCTATCCAAATGTGAAGTTTGCGACTAGCAGAAATTGTAGCGGTAACTGACCACTGAGGCCATCTTTTGTACAACGACGAAGACTTCCTACACGGCGACATTTATTGGACACGACACGACAAAACCAAACTCCGGAATCGCGCAAGCGAAGCTTTCACACGCGATCGGTGTATTATTGTACCTATAGGTATACAAGTTCTTAAGTGCATCTGTCTGTAGTCCACCAGGCACGTTTGCTTAGCCTGTTCAGAGGATCCTCTCTTAAGTTGGAGGGACACCCCATGTTTCTTCCTCCATAAAGCTATGAACCGAGGACTTGATGAAATTGGCTTTAAAAAAAAATCTAAGTGTAGACCGTATGCAAATACGTTCTACACATTTTGCAACATGTTTTCAGCAGTAAATTTTACAAAAATATGTTTTGATAAATGCTGTCAGCGAGTTATGGCAAGCAATAAACAAGATCGACGCAAAATCATAATTGACAAATGGTTGGAAAATCGAGACCGGCCAACTTGGCTCACTGCCAAAGATCTGAGTTATGCCTCTTACAATGTTCAAACATGTCATTACTCACTACAAGGAAATATTGTTTATAGAAAGAAAGTGGCAAAAAACCAGCCACTTTCTTTCCCGAATTACATAAAGTAGAAGAAGATGATGATTCGTCAAAACAGAGGCATATCACAGAGAGTTGTTGCCAGAAAGTACGGCATAACTAAATTGTAAGTTGTTCCTTTATCTTGTGATTTAAAAAAAAGTAGTGTATCAACCACACCGCTGACGCATTGTTTTTTCAAAATCACAAGGAACAACCTGCCTGATTTATTTATTACAAATTAATTTCAGTATTCGGTCCATAGGTACACTTCAATTTCTTGCCAAAACCGGTCACACATTTGTTTGAATATTGATGTACTTCTAATTAAATATTTTGTTAGATGAAATGGTATTACTTTTCTCGCTTCCCTATTTCTCTGTTCGACCACTTTTCATCCGCGCAACAGATTGTATGTGATTTGCGTTATACGGTATTCTCCGTGTACTGCGTGCTTAAAAATATAAAACACAACTTAACAAAAAAATAACACAGGAGGAGGAACAAAAAGAAACTGACAGTAAAAACAAGCTTTATTAAATAATAGGTATATGTTATGGCAGGTTCTTTCAAATTATTTTATGGTCAGTTTCTTTCCAGCTAGAATATAATGAGGGTTTTCTGAAATGATGTCCACTATGCGGCAGCACTGAGACGTCAGATCCAGTAAACTGTCACAAGTGTCAGAGCGCTTATAACTTTGCACCTTTCATGTGTGTGTACGCGTCTGTACCTATCTGCACAGCTCTCTGAGACGCGGTCTGGTGGCAGAAAAAAATTCAAATACCCTCATTGCAACGAAATTTTCTCAACGTCTGTTCTACGATTACACATGCTAGAATACATTAAAACACGATTCTTTGAAATTCCAGGTATACCTCGAGGCAAAAGTGGTGTACAACTTCGTAGCTGCCATAAATACTTTGATGAAAGACAGCAAAGAAAATGACGAAGGTGCACAAGAGAGGTAACTATATTGCTTTTATAACGTAGATTTTAAAATGAAAGAGGGCCATAATGAGGCCCTGAACCTGTACCTAAGCACGATGTCCCGTGTCAATACTTTAGCAATTTATCTAATGGTGATCCTATTACCATTGATACTTAAGGTGTGCTGAAAGTTTCTGGATTCTGGTAAATAAGACTAGATATGGGTATAAAACTTACGATACTTTGGCACCTTTTGGCTTAATGGAACTTATTCACCGCCGACTCAAGGCTCGTAAAACGTGTGCCTCTAAGTTTGTCTTTAATTTTTGGAGACAAAAGACATCGCAAGGTTCGGGTCCGGGCTGTATAGCGGATGCATCATCAGCTCTATATTTGAAGCCTTCAAATACGCTTTCAGTACCTCAGTGGAATATGAGGATGTGTCATAAACGATCGTCGACGTTGACCTTGCTCGAGGACGTTCTATATAAACTTTTCAAAAACCTTGGGTGAGCAAAATTTACGTACTAATACCAATATGCGGTAGGTACCTGTCCATTGATCTTCAAGCAACACTGTTGTGTACTCGTAATTTCCTTAAAAATGGTTTCCGGAATAAGACGCAACCATTTTCCTACTATTTCTTCGACTTTTCTTAGCATTCGTCGAGAAATCTTGAAAGGAAAGGACACATTCTGCCGATTGCCGGCTTTTCTTTTGGGTTCAGAGCAGTACTACTAGGTTTCGTCAGTGGTCACAATATTTGTGACAGCCAATGACTATGCTTCATTAAACGGTTTCTTAATTTTACGGTACCATTAGCAGTCGTATTTTTTAAGCGCCTTCAATTAGTTGTCGTACGGTTTCAATATTGGTTCATCGCCATGGAGATAATCACGTCCACGTCTAAATTTTCTTAGCCACGAATACCTACAATGAAAATACAAATGATAATCTCTCAGTGTTCGAAAAGAGTTCTATTTTCGAATACTGTATTATTTTTTAAATCTTTAATAATTTAAAGTGGCCAGTACCAGGATATTCCAATCCTACGTATGTGTAATGTGTTGTGTTGTGTTGTGGTGTGTTGCAGAGTGAGTGGCGCCGGCGTGGCGCGCATGGTGGAGCTGTGCGCGTGGCTGTGCGCGCGCTCGTGCCGCGCCGTGCGCCAGCTGGCCGCCGCGCTCGCCGCGCACCACGCCTGCCCCGTGTTCAGCGCCTTCCTGCGACACTGTGAGTACTCTGCTCCGACCATCTGGCGGCACACACACGACGTGTGAGCGCGACGGAGTCGTGCGCCAACTCAACTCAACGCATACGCACCAACGTAACCATGCTGACTAGTTAACCTGTTCTCCATAACATGCGAGGAGGATCAAACTGGATCAAACTGATTGATCTTTAGAGAAAGTAATAGATGCGTAGAGTGTTAAGTTAGTGCCAGATTTATTTATTCATACACATTTTTCCTTAATATTCTAACACAAAAAAATATATAAATATATAATTACTAGCTACCCAGTAAGTGGCCTTTGTGAATTCGTTAATCGAACATAGAAACAAGTCGGTGCGCTCAGCGACGTTGTTAAGGGTGCGCAACGCTCGCGTTAGCGGCGCTTGTTGCAGCAAGTTTGTGCGCACAGTTGGTACTGCCAGCAGCCGCGGGCGCCGCCGCCGTCCCACAAAGTCACCCGGAATGCTAAACCTAAGCTCGCTAAGTGTTGTTGGATTATGAATTTTCCATCGTAACACTTTAAATAATAGGTACGTAGCAAGAGCCACATCCCGTCTCACCTCCAACTTATACCCTACCATGCCAAAAAAACAATGTTGAATAGATTAAAGGATAATATCCTGGGTAAACTCCATATAACTTGAGGTACAAAAGTCAAACAAATTTGTTCTGAATTCTCTCCAACATTGCTTTATACCTACTTGGCTTCATTCGGATTTCAAATAGATGCATTACATTCTAGGTGACTTTTTACTAATGCTTTATACAAAGATTTTATAGCGCCAATATTAGTAAAGTCATTCGCCTGTCGCAAGAATAAACGATATCCAGATTATAGTTATGAAATCGATGATAGGTCCCAATTATACTGACGCCAATAAATATCCGATAACGTCATCGCTCGCACTATAATCTCGACGGTCACTTTTAACGTTACTAATAGGCACTCCGCTGAATAGATAAGTCTGTACTGTAAAACCATCAATATCTGCATGAACTATTACATGATAGACAAGTGCCTACGTATTAATTACTGCATCGATAAACACAATATTTTCCGGTTTTGATCCAGTATGACTAATTCTTAAAAATTAATAAATATCAGCTTTAAATCAATCGGTGTTATTGTATTTCAGTTTGTATTATATTGATTTTTGCTACTGATAAAGTATAGGACTTCAGTTTCTTGTTTTTACTACAATATTATATTAAAGGAATCATAAACGTGTCCCGAATGCGTAATATTAATTTCGAAGGCCGCGCTTACAAATTAGTCTCGGCTTTATAACTCATACACAGGTCTGTGTCTAGCTGTCAACATTGAAACTGACATTTGAGACTCGTTGCGTGACGTTTTGACAAAATGTTAGCAATTATTCATTCCGAATTATGTCAGTTTGGTTTCAGATCTCCAATTTATTCTGATTTCCTGTTAGCCGAAAAGTGATGTCATCGTATAACAATATGATACCAAATATCTATTATTGTAACACCTTATGTACTGTGTTTGATGCAAATAAAAAATATTATTATTATTATCGGTTTTACTTTTGGACGGTGATCAGAGAAATCCAATCAAATATTGTATGGTATTTTCCTGGTACATATACACATGGTATTTCGATGTGAAAGGCTAAAGTAAAAGCTATAGTATAATGGTATGTTTTTACGGTTGTAGAGCAACCGTAAAAACAAAAGATCAATAGATCAGATTATATGGAAGCTTGTTTATGTTGCGTACGATACAGCAACAACATAGTAGGTACCTACCGTTTGTAAAAATGCGGTCTAAATATATAGGTGTATCAATAAAAAACTGCTGCTATTAATCATCCACATTTTTGTTATCTTTAATTGTATGAGTATCTACTTTCACTCTTTGTTTCTGTGATAATGTGCAAATTCTATTAATACAATGTGCCTAAATATATAAGTATCATTGTAACAACGATTAAACGATAGAAATGATATCAAATTAGATTTGCAATTAACCTACATCGTACCTAAGTATTTATTTAGATAACTACTTGTCCGAAACGGTTAGACGGAGTTTATTAAAAAAAAAGCGTACATATGGTAGGCCTGAGGATAAGCTGTGGGCTATTTTTTATTTACTGGAGTTTTTTTTCATGGTGACGTATTATGACAACGTTTTACTGCATTCCGTGGATGTCGATGTCTGCATTACGAAGCGACTAAACATAATACACGAAGCAAATAGTGTCTTGCGGACGGAAAACTACAAAACCCTATACCAACATAATACTGCCCAACGTGGTGTTTTTTTTTATGGTAATAGGCGGCAAACGAACAGACGGATCGCCTGATGGTAAGCAATTGCCGCCGCCCATGGACACAAGTGCGTTGCCGCCCCTTGGGGTTGGGAAAAAAGATAGGATAAGGAATGGGATGAGCGAGAAGGAATAGGGGATAGGGCCTCCGGCACTCTGACTCACCGAACGAAACGCAACAGTTTAGGTACTGTTACTTTACGTCGATTTTTTGTGAGAGGGTAGTACTACTCCGGGCGATCCGGCCCATTCATGCTGAAATCAGCAAGCTCTACTACCTTACCTTACCTATAGTAGGCCAAATCCTCCTATTGCTTTACAATATTATTGTTATGCGGATAACTAGAGGCCTGTCTAGCAGTGAACTGCCAAAGGCCGATGATGATGATGATGACAATATAAAATACTCCAAATATTATTAGATGTGCCGGATCAGCTAGTGAGGTATTTATTTTATGGTTTGTTTCTAGATTCCGACTCACCAAGAATAGTGCTGAACGTCGTGGGACTTCTGATAACTGTGCTTCAAGACTTGCCCGAGCACGCCGACGTAGTAGAAAAGATATTATTCGACGATAAAAACTTCAACTTCATGACATTACTGGACCAACCCAGCGATGCGCTTAGAATGAGAGTTTGTATACTCATAAGTTTACTCTGTACATTCTCATGTACGGCTTTCTCTATTGCCATGGAAACCAGGTGGAGTAAGGCGGAGTCTGACCGCTTAGAAGCTTTACACACACATTGTAATGTGACCCTGAATAGAGCGGCGAGGTTGGCTACGAAGGAATTGAGTAATATGCCTTTTTATATCACATAGTTAATATGAAATCATGCTTAAAACATTGTATTTAGATAGATCATAGAGAAAATAACACATAAGGAATCCTTTTTATGATTCTTTGGAAATTCAGAACCTGTTTGAGCGTCTGTTTTTAAGGTGTAGATAGTATTTTAGTGTCCTAAAAAGTTGGCATTTATTGACAAGCGAACACACTTAACAGTCTATTTGTTTTTGTTCAGATCCAATCTTATTACGGAACTCTTAAACTGACATTACTTTTGTAAGAAACTTATTACATATAATAAGATAATGAAAAAATCACTGCCTCCGTGGTCCAGTGGATAGCGTATGCGACTACTGATCGGAGGCCCCGGGTTTGATTCCCGGGTCGGGCAAAAAGTGTTACTGGATTTTCCCGAATTCTCAGTAGCAGCCCCGGCTGCTACTGAGAATAGACTCCCGAGTCTAGTGATGTGCCCTGCCCGGTAACGGCAATAGGCTCGCCCCCTATTACGTGGGATCTAACAATTCATGGCGAAATGTGGGTGTAAATATTACACCTCTGCCTACCCCTTCGGGGATACAGGGGTGAGTCCATAAAAAAAAACTGTTGTTCAACACTGATATTGTTACTATTGTTAGTCACTATTATAATAAGGTGGGGATCAATACTACAATAAAGTAAAACTACTTACCAATAAAAGAAATATGTAAAAAATACAATAGGAGACGACGCCTGGATTCTGCTATTGTTGCCGCAGCCGCGATCCAGTAAAGGACAAGGTGCACGTGTACGGTCGGCCAAGAAAGCACTTTACCAATTTTTACAAAACGTTTAGTGTCATCAAAATAACGCTAAGTTTGAGGTTATAGTTATCAAAATATTTTTCAAAGAAAAGTCAACCTTGTTGTTTAATGACATGCAAATAAATGTAAATCGTAGGGGGAAGACGATATTTTTGGCTGACTGTAGGATAGAGCGGGGTCGGTTGAAACATTTTTGACTAATTAGCTCACTGAAGCCACGTATTGAGCTAAGCGTATTTGAAAGTTAGTTTCAAATAAAGTTTAGTTATCTAGGTATAAAAAATAGTTGAGGTTTAGGCGACAATATATGCTTTTAAGGAGTCATACGATGCGATTTAAAAAAAATGTGATATTGTTTCAATTGACCCCGTACCCGGGTCGATTGAAGCAGTGAATGGGGTCAATTTTAACAATAAGAAATAACGATCATTATGATGTTATAAAGAATAATGGCAGAATTTGGTCTGGATTTGTTGTGGCGACCTTAAACTTCATAATTATGAACAAAACAAATTGTTTTTTTTTCTACGATTTTTAATATTTTCACTTTGTCTCGTTATAGCTGGAGTATTTTATGATGATAAAAAGCATTCCAATCGATTACGAATACTTTATTATTTGATTGTTGCCATAGACAATGGTATGACAGGAATAGACGTGAGTACTATATCCGTATCGATTATTAAATAAGTAATCGATACGATCGACCTTTATAGAGTTGGTTTGGTTTAAAATGCAGTCATTTAATATTTAATCAACATTATATCAATAAGTTAATATTTTTGAAACAAAACAACGTTGAAATCAAATAAAAACGTCACAGCATCGTTTTAAAGTTGTATCGATTTCACATAAAATCGATTTAAAATGTGCAGCTCTGCTTTTGTCTTTGGCTGTGACAGTTAGATGCTACAAAATAATTCCGCGTTTTAATGTCAATATGTCATTTGATAATTCAAACGTACCTACCTACATTGTTTAACTTTCATATTATAACTTTCCTACATTATTCATTCTTAAATAAAAATTCAAACACCGATATCTTCTTTTTATATATCTTCTTTTTCCACCTTTCCTGAGTGAAAATAGAATAATTTATAGACTCTGTTACTTACGCCAAATTCTTTGATATATTTTTTATTACTGTTCGCTTCAATTTAATTTCAGACATTTTGATGTATGGAGATCTGCCATTGTCCTTTATCTATGTATTTCGAATCACAGTCTTACATCAGCACTAAGTCTTACATTAGCATCAGTCTCATTTTTAAACTTAAAAAGGATAATACTTAAAAAACACATGCAATTTTTCAAATAACAAAATTTGCCCTTTTGTGACAAACATAGATTCTTCAAATAAAGTCAAGTGAGTACTTTCGTCAATGAGACTGTTTTTCAACGCTAAAATTTAACAAAGTTTACTAAAATAGGTCCCTTGTGAAGAAAAACAAATTTAACATAAGTTCTAACTTAAGTTTGAATCTGATTCACAATTATGGCACAAATAAGTAAAATCACCAGCAGTACAAGCTTTGTGGGCCCTCATTAGACAGCCCGAACACTACCCAATCGTCTCCTGATCTACTAGTGCCATAGCTCTCCATGCAGAGCAAACAATAATACTCTTCATCTTCATCGTCATCTGACGATACTGTTGTCTTTTAGGTCTTAACTTAATAATTAAAACTTAAACATTTATAATTAAAACAAAATCTTAATATTATTCGCTGTACTAAAATAAGTTTTCAAGTTTCAATTGTTACTAAAACAGTATTGAGAAATCCGAAATAAAGTATTATTATAATCGTTTGAGTAACGCCGGGGACGATTGTAACATTTCATCCGTCCCCTATAAAATGTTACAATCGTACCCGATAGTCTACTTAGTAAATTTTTCGCCATAGCTCGCTATGGCGAAAAATTTATTTAAGTACCTCTTGTAGTTTGGAGGTCTCCACCTCCAAACTACAAGAGGTACTTAAATAATATTTATTTGTTCTTATTTCATCTATGATATTCAATGTCAATTCTCTAAAAGCCATTAAGCATGCATTATCTAGCATGCATTATGAATAATTAACAAAGAAAAGCAATTAAAAATATTTACTTTTGGTTTCAAAATCACAATGACAAGTATGGCGCGCCCGCAGCCAGACCGAACTTTGACGAACATTTCTGACGGTTAGTCGCGACATTTGCTCCTTATACCCGTCCCGCTAACCCCACTTAGTTTCCGATCTATAGGCGTTGTTACAGCCGTACACTGTTACAACCGACCCCGGTCTACCCTACCTGACCGCGGCAATGGGTTGCCCTTTCCATCCAATCCTGGCTATGGTCCGGAACGACCGGTCTTGGAACGCCGCTGTCTACTGTCTGACCTGCAGCACGAATGCTGATTTAATTTAGGATTTCCACTGTTCCCTTTCCAACCGCGGTTCCGATCTCCCAGAGAGGTCAAAATCGTGACTACCTTCAACCATCATAAGAAATATCCGCGGACGGCAAGACCAGAGGCCGCTTGCAGTCCGGTATTAGCACTAATATACGGCGCCGTGTCCACATGCGCCTCTTAGAGTGATAAAAATCAAACGCCAAACCGGTCCTAGTAACGTCCCGGCAAAATATACTTACAAAGACCCAACTGCTATGGGACGTGGATGACATATTTTAATAGGGGACCGTCTCACACAACTCATTCGACAGCCCTGACTCGTATCGAATCGAGGGAACGGCGTATAATTTCTGTTAGAAAAATAATAATAGGACTTACCTAGACCACGTTTGCCTCCATGCGGCTGCAGCCCAAAAATCTTTAATTCCCTGTCCCTTGAAATTAATGACGACTTTTTACAAATCATACATGACTTATTAGTTTTTCTTATTTATCGCCACGCCTGCATCCCCAAAGGGGTAGGCAGAGGTGTAATATTACACCCCCATTTCGCCCTATGAATTTTAGGTCCCATGTAATGCGAGCCTATTGCCGTTACCGGGCTCATTGCCAGGCTCCGTGCTGAGAATTCGGCAAACTCAGTAACACTTGCCAGACCCGGGAATCGAACCCGATCAGCAGACGCATACGTTATCCAGTGGACCACGGCATATGAATTTTATTTTTAAATAAATGAATAATCGAAAACATTGTACACCAGGGTTTATTAGCAATGCTGCAGTGGATTCAAAAACTGATAAAACGAGCGGATGTGTGCATGTATTAATTAACTCTGATAATAAGCGTGTGGCTTAGTGATATCCTGTAATATCACAATGAGCGACATTTGAAAGGTCGTACAATCATGTGTTTTAAAGTAATGTAGTCGGAACCGACAATAATTATGTTGTTGGCCGATTTGCTTTACAGCGATAGTGTTACGTAGGATGCTTTAGAAGGATTATTATTACATTTAGCACTCGTAAGTCGTAACTGCATATTTCTTAAAATGTCTAAATGAAAGATGTGCGATTTTGGAGCTGTGATTCAGTATAATTATTTTTAATAGCTTTATGAAATAGCTGGTCTAACACTAACGTTTCGTTTGATTGCAAATCAGTGCAACAAACACAAAAACGTACAGAGTTATTATTTGTTATGCAAATTAGACAATCAAATAAATAATTGGTGGTGAATTTGACTGTTCAATACGCATATATTTTACAATCACTACTGTGCAATTCGCAGACCGATATACTTGTAAATGAATACCTACCTACGTTCGGCAGACGGTAGAACCTATATCGGTCAAGGTTGTCAAATCTCTTGATCCTTGATTGCTCACGGTTTAATAACCGAGCACTGTTATTGAGCCGAAGTTTATGGGGCGTGCCGACTGCCGACACTCGTCGAATCTCGCTCTATAATCACCTTGTACTATAGTTAAAACTACATTCACGTACCATGACATCAGAAATCATGATATCGATATGGTTTATGCATGAGCTATGTGATGTAGAATTGTGCCTTCATTTCCCATCTCTTTGTTGCTAAAAATAACTGTTACGTATGTTAGTAACTAATTAATTAGAATGCTGTGCACATTATTGTAATTAAATAAATGCGTTTGATGATCGATGAAAAAATATATACAAAGGTCTTGTCAAAGTCCTGCTAATGTCTATTTTTAAGCGACTTAAAAAGGAGAAGGTTGTCAATACGACTACTATACATATTTTATTTTTCATATTAGTGTTTCGGTTGAGGTAGGTTGTACACTAAAATGATAATTATTCCAACTTTTTCCAAATCACTTCGAAAATGTGTGAATTATTGATAACTACTTAACTGATTATTTCTCTCCCTAAATCCTTATCTTTATAAATAAAGGTCAGTGCCCACATTATACATTGTAAAGTTACATATACAAACTCAATTAGACTGTTTGGTGTGTATGCAATAGCTGAGTAGACAGCTATGTGTCTAATAGGCCTAACAGTAGTTCATTGCCCTCGGCCCTGCGTCTTTCTATGAGGAAATGTGCATTGTAAGGTTTATTAAAAGAAACGGCGTATCATTATTGAGAGCATTAGACAATTTTATCCTCCAAATTATTTTTTTGTGTGATAAGAAGGCAACATTTGTTTTTATTATTTGTCAATAGCTTAATACATTTTAAATGTTGTATTAGATTATAAATATTATTCTTATCTAATTATGTCAAAAGAATTTAGAATCTCGGAGTTATAACTACTAGTTGATATAGTTCTCATTTTATTCAATTTTATTGTTGTAAGAATAGAAAACCCCGTCCCTTATTGTAAGGTAAGCAAACTTAATGACTTATCAATTGCTGCAAAGCTAATGCTATCTATATTTTTAAATGATGTACTTTACTTCATAGATAAGTACTTATTTGAGGCAATGATCTCGCCTGCCAACGAATTATATTCTAAATCAATGTTTAATCCATAAGTCTCAGCGTCAAAAAGGATATTAGATTATTGGTAAAAAAATACATTTATGTATTAAGATATTGAAGATTTATTTTATTACTATAAGATTCAGGTTGTATGTTAATAATTACAGTATAATGTTTAAGCTGCGTAATGCAAATAATTAGTTAATAAGTGAAACGTTTGGCATACATCGAATAGGACCGTAGACGTGCGCAATATAATGCAGCTTTATCATAATTCCTAGTATTGTTAATCACATTGACCCGCAAATAGTGACCGAATTAAATGACCCAGGTGAAGTTGAGCCAGTATACGGCGGAATAACCAGGTTTATACATTATGATTACTTCCTCTAAACTAGTCTATGCTGTCTGTCATTGCACCGCCTATTTATTGTAACTTAACTGTTTCTCGCGGTTTCACCCGCGCTACTCTTTAAACAGGCACGCAGACAATAATTCTAATTAATGTATTATATTAATATTTACATAATGGCGCTGATACACTTGAGCATTCACTTGTAACAGAACAGCGAGCATTCGCCGTTTCCTGTTTTGTCGAACCGAACATTTTCAAGATCATTCTAGCGAACATTCTAAATTCAAATAGTCTGTAGAATATAGAAAAAATATAGGAATCGCACTACAACAGCAGTTTTACCCAATATGTTTACTTCAGTTTCACTTATGAATTATTTCTAGAATAAGAGTTTATGTATCTATAAACAAATGACGTTTCTAAATAATAAAATGCAGATTTTAATTTTAACAGGTTTAATAAGTCACACAAGTGTCTGTTCCTACTTTCAAATTTATTTATCGATATCGAAAGTTTATCAACATAGGGTAAACCGAGGCGAATCGGATCACTTTTTATTTGAGGACATAAAAACAAAATCATACTAAGGTGTAATATATGTAACTTTAATTGACAAAACGGTAATCATTAATTATTTAGCTACATATTAAGCATTTCGAAACTCAAATTACTCATAAATTACCTGTGCAAAATATTGACCAAAAGGCAAAAAGAGAGAAATATCCGAATCGCCCCAGTTATCGGGGCGAATAAGATACATACATACATACATAGACTCACGCCTGTTTCCCCGAAGGGGTAGGCAGAGGCATATTAAACGCCCACTTTTCGCCAGTGTTTTGATCCCACGTAATAGGTGGCGAGCCTATTGCCGCTTATTGGGACATTTTGTTTGCCAGAGCCTCGTCCATTGATCGGCAGGTGCACCACTTGCAGGTGAGGATGGCTTGGAACCCTAAGTTCTTGGTGGGAACCCTATACATCCGAAGATCATACATAAAATTAAGGTTTTCTCAACATTATAAGCTTTTGTATCAAAAGAAATATTAAGATAATAAATAATCAGAACAATATTAATGACTAAAACATAAATCACATGAAGACGGCCGAACCGTCGGTAAAACAGAGGTTTTACCGACGTTTCGGCCGTCTTAGAACAGCCATGGTCGCGGCAGGACTGATGTTATCTCAGCGTCGTCCTTGTGAAGCGCGGGTTTCAGTAGCTACCCCCACTTGTTTCACCCTACAAAGAGCTATCATGTCCATTTCAAATTGTTAATATCAAATGAACGCCGCAGGACGGAATAAAACGATTCGCGCGCACGTAGGACAGAGCCGCCGCTTCAAACCGCACCGCGTAGAAACCGCATCGGACCGATCCGCAATCGCGTTCGCGGTGAGTCGCTCACGTAGGACGCCGCGTAACAGAACAGCGAAGATCCGCCGTTCTTTGTTTAGGCGAACTGAACAATGAACAGAGCCGAACATTGCTGCAAACATTTTCACGATCTTTCTAGCGAACGCTATAATCAGCAAAAACGTCGAAGCAAATTTACTGACAATTCGCTAGAATGCTCGCCGGAACGTTCGTAAGAATGCTCGCTTAAACACACTCGTTTGTTTTTCTGTTTTGTAACATTCGCATGAATGCTAATTACAGGTGAATGTTCAAATGTATCAGCACCATTAGGCCCCTCTGGCTCTCACGGCCTCAACTATTTTTAATAGTTTGTATAACATTGCTCTTAAAAGTTTAGATATTTTAATTCGTAGTAGTTGCAGCTAAAATAATATATCTATATATTATTATATGTTTCTGCGTTATATCTGATGGAATATATAATTCTTTATCAAATCATATAGATATTTTTTAAACGTGGAATTTAGTTGAGCAGCCTTGACAGCACTTTATCATACAAGGCATAGGGAGACTCAAAGACATTACAAGGTTAGATAACATTACCAAAATTAACTTAAAAATGTTCTCGAATGTTTCGAACATCGATCAATAACATGTTCGTATCATGTCAATAATGTATGGTGTTTATCGTCGATACAATGTTGTTCTCTCTCTAGTCTATAATTGTATTGGTATCTCCGATTTGAAAATTGTGGACGTGGCTTGTTTAAAGATATGTGCCCAAAAATAACAACTGGGAACTGGGTTTATACGGGGTGTAAAAAGGCACTTATAACGAAAATTTAAATCTCTTATAGTACCAATCACTACAAACATTGTTTACTTCGGCATCAAACCTGGAAAATTACTGGTTGGAGATATTGAGACTCAGTCACCATAAAAATATTCTAAGTAGGCGCAAATTTGTTCTATACATGGCTTATGCGCTTATGGATAGGTAGATATCTCGAGCATTGCATGCGCGCAGTTTACATTGTGGATTATAAAATATGTCTACTTAAAAAAAAATTGGGCAAGTGCGAGTTGGACTCGCGCACGAAGGGTTCCGTACCATCTTAATATATAAAATCCTTGCGTTACTGACTGACTGACAGACACGCTACATCCGAAACTATTAGGTGCAGGAAGCTAAAATTTGGCATGTATTTTCCTTGGGGATCGTAGGGGTGCACTAAGAAGGGATTTCCCGAAAGTCCCACGGGATCGGCCAAAACGGGTAATTTAAAAAAAATGCAGGCGTAGCTGCTGGCGTCGACTAGGCATGATGTGCAAAACGATTAGACATCGGCTTGGTGATGGGTCTTTTGACACCCTGTATAATAATATTAATGCCAGGATCTTGTCCAAGTTTTTATCGAGTTGTCAGTAGTTTCTTAACAGAAATAATCCCTATACATTTTCCAAATGAAGCTAAGCGAACTAGTGGTTTCTACTGACCGTAACTATCCACTAAACTAGAGGGCGCTATTAAAGAAAGTTTAAGCATTTCTGACTAATATTTATGACAATATTAAGTGTGAATATATATATATATATATATATATATATATATATATATATATATATATTCTACCACATACACACATCACCATTTAGTCCAAAGCTAAGCAGAGCTTGTGGTATGGGTACTAGATAATGGATAAACATACATAATACTTTTTTTGTAAATACATACATATTGACATAGAAACACCCAGACCAAGACAAACATCCATGTTCATGCACACAAATGTTTGATTGGGCGGGAATCGAACCCGCGACCGATCGTCACACACTCCCGCTGCGCCAACCGGCCGAATATATAGATATTACATCAAAACGTGAAACAAATGTGAAACAGTTGCAGCTCCTTACAAAGATAACATGTAAAACCATTATACTGGCAGTTAAAAAGAGTGGCCACGAGTTTTATTGCCCGTTCTTTCTCGTGGTTCTACCTATTGCATTGCGACCATGTGTCACAAATGTAAATGTAGAATCATCTAGTAATTAACTTTAATTTTTGACGTTCATAAGCGTCACGTTGTCGCCTAAATGAATAAATGATTTTGACTTGACTTGAAAAATGGCGTATTTAATATTTAAAGGGGCTAAGTTTAAGTTTGGCCACAAATGGATCGCAATGACTCATTCGTCGATGGGAACATTTTCCATACATTTTGTAAAAGCTTCCATGGGGGCCACTAATAACTGTTACTAACCGCCAGGGACGCTTGAAAATGTATGGAATAATGTTCCCATTGACGATCGAATCCAGTGCTCATTCAAAAATTGGTAAATAATAGAGATACAAGGTATCAGTATGTCTTTTAGTAATTATTTTAATTAGTTATAATTAAGTTACATTTTCTATCGAAATTATTAAAATTATTAAACGAGGGGTTTGTTAGTAATATTATAGATTTCAGGCAAATCAATATTTATCGATAGTTCTAAATTATTATTTTATAAAGATTTCATACTATCAAGTAGACGATAATAGTTTTTCCTAAGTACCAACTAAGTTAAAAGTTTAGTTGTTAGCTATAGCTAGATTACCTTATATATATATTATGATGGATGATTCCTTTCAATTGTTCTGATTGTTCTATCGCATAGAACAATAGCGTCTGTTGCTCTTTGTACCAAGTACCACTCATCTTTACACGTGCATCTATTATGACGTCAGGCTAAGTTCATTGCAGTAAGACTAGAGTGTAATGAGTCACTTAGTATGCGCACTTCAGTCAAAGGACGTTCCTTGACTCTGATGGAAAATCGACATGCGATGGTAATTCCCCTGATGGAAATTTAAAATAGATGTATGTAGGTACAGTCAGCTACAGAAGCCCACATACATTAACGTGATTTTGAATGGTTATATCTTCTCAACTAATTAATATTCTTTAAATCTTGTAGGATTTTAGGCAAAAATAAACCTATCATAATCATTTTTTTTTTAATTAAGTGTACTTAATTGAAAAATAGAAGTTTTTGAAATGAATAGCTACTTTTGAAGTTTACTGGACTCGTGAGTAGTGACCGATGGGCCAATGAAGATTGTGAGATTTGTCTCAGGACTAAAACATCGCGAAATCCTTCATTCCTATGGAATTGATGGTAGTGCACGCAATAATTATGAGATGATTTTAATTATGATAATGATAAGAGCGTGCGATTTTGCTGTGTAGTTACTTGAAATAGGAATATGGGAATGAAAGATTTTCTTATACATTTTTCGCTACGTTTCGTCGTCGTCATAAGATTTCCATATGAGAACACAGAAACTTGTTTGCTAGTATTGCTATGCACCTCAAAAATACGAAAATCTGTAAAAGTCTTGACTATTAAGATTAACTAAATGTATCTATTAGTAATCTGTTCCCTAAGGTAATCGTCTATAATTATGTACAACCTAAATGCAGCTAACAAAATTTTGAATTACGATACATTTTATTCTTAAATACACCAAGCAGCCAAGCACGAATACTGTGATCAATAAAAGACTGGATTCGTTTTATTCTGCATGTGGTTGGATTTCATATTAAGTGTGGTACTTAGTTATTTTTTTAATCTAAGTACCTATATCTTTATTTTAGTTTCACAGTAAGCTTAGTCTACATCTTTTAAAAATTAATAATTATTTTTTCTTTAATAGGTATTGTCATCAAATTGTAAAGGGGCATAGCTATACTTAAAGTTATATTAAATGTAGGATGTTTGTGAATTTGAATCACTTAATATATGACAAAAATATTTAAGTATTTAAAATTGTCGTGATATAAATTTGATTTTACATTTCCTCGTTTACCTACTTACTAACAAATGTCATGTAGTTATTTGACAAATAAAGCCTGTAAAAGTACCTGTACTAAAAATCGATTTTATCAATAATTATCTTGTAGGTACACTCATAGACAGCTTCCAAATCTCAACAATTTATCCAGTTGATCTCAGTCAGGAATTTCGGTTCTTTAGCATGGGGCTCATATTATTAAAGCGTGTACTTGTGTACCTACTACGTTTAAGTATTTAATGATTATGATATAAGTAAATTATGAAGTTGTTACTTACTTATTTACATAACTTTTAATATTTCAACTTTTTTATTACTATGCATTACGTAATTTGTCCTCCATAAATTGTCTCCTTGTTTACATTGAATATTATGAAGAAAATTTAGGCTGTTCGATTAGTGCCATTGTGAAAGAAGGTATATTTTTAAATAAAGTACTTTTACATTACATGCAATGCGTTTTATTGGCTGTGTAACTTTATTTATTTACAGTAAACGATATTTACAAATGCTAATGAACCCGGTCTTCAAATGCAATCAGAATATAATTTTGTACTAGCTGAGCCCACGTTCTTTAGGGGCTACCGCCCCACACTCGAGGCTCATGACGTGGTCTTATAAAGCCTATAGCTTTCCTCGATAAGTGGGCTATCCAACACCAAAAATATTATTCAAATCGCACCCGTCAGTAGTTCTTGAGATTAAAGCGTTCAACCAAACAAACAAACTATTCAGCTTTGTAATATTAAATAGTACAGATTAAGATTTGTGCGATTATTAGTCGGCGTGCACTAAATCCAAGATCAAAGCCTGTCGCGTCGTGCAGCGTGCTACAGTCGTTTGTTTTGAGTAGTACACTTTATGGCTGATTACATAAGGGAGGTGATCGCCCGGCCTCGGACGGTGCGCGCGTGCATTCACCGATTATGCACATTCAAATTTACAAATAAGCATTTAATGCCGAAGTCGTCGACCACGCAACACTCGAGATGTAATTCTACGATAGCACTTTTAAAGGTAAAAGTCCGTATAATTGTTTGCATAAGCAATTAAAACTATCAGATGATGAGTGTTCTTCCTTGTTGTAGGTACCTATGTAGTATCTACCTACTACTACAATTGGTATTTGATAAAAACTCGTAGGTACTTATTTGAAGGAGTTTGACGTCATTTCACTTAATATTAAAATCGCATTAATCCTACTGATTCTAACTAGTTATGACTAACGAGTTCATTGAACCTCACAGAAGCATTTTATTTAGCGTTGTTATCGATGACATTTTTATCTCTAGGCAATTAGATTGCCTAGAGATTGATTGATTGCGATTTGAAGGGTTTAGGCCTTTACTGGTACCAGCATCACGATTTTAATACCAAGTGTGAATTTTGATACTAGCTTGAAAAAAAAGATGAGTAAGTACAGTTACTTACCTATAGGTTTCGTTCCACAAAATATTGAGGTGATATTGCACTTTCCCACAATATATTTATACCTAAGGGTGTTTCTATTGAGAGAAGGCACCAGCGCGCAGCGTTGCCAACCCTTATCCTGCTCCTTCTAGTTTCCTTGGGGATCACACAAAGTGCATGTTGTCCTGTAAATCAGAACAAAGACAGGTGATGTAGATAATACAACACAACTACGCAGAGGGTCTAGGGTTCGAATCCACGGCACGCACCAATGACTTTTCGAAGTTAAGTGCGTATTAAATTGTTAATTATCGCTTGCTTAACGGTGAAGGAAAACATCGTGAGGAAACCTGCGTGTCTGACAGTTCTCCATAATCTTCTCGAAAGACATGCGAAGTCTGCCAACCCGTACTTGGCCAGCGTGGTGGACTATGGCCTTACCCTTCTCATAATGAGAAGAGGCCCGTGCCCAGCAGTGGGACAGTATAAAGGGCTGATGATGATGAAGTATATATACAACAAACGTGATTTTCTTATATATACTTAGATGATGGTACGGAACCCTTCGTGCGCGAGTCCGACTCGCACTTGCCCATTTTTTTATGTAAAGTGTTTGCTTCCTTAAGGTAGAATCACATTTTTTTTAATCCTCGTGGTTCTACTGACACTCCTCATAACATTCCGTAACCGTTTGCAATTATCCATACACGAGGAATTTCATAGTCAGGAAGGTACTTAGGCCGACCTCATATTGGGCGTGCGCGTTTGTCGAGCGGCCGGCGTGTGCTCTACCTATTATGTCTCTCCTACATATATATTTTTATACATAAATAATTTAAATTGTGGTAAAACATCTTTATCACCTTTTGATCTATTCCTTAATCCGTTTCTCTCAAAATATTTGTTGTTCTAATCATATTTCATCTGTCAGCAGATCAGATAGCCCGTATACCTAAGTAGGTACTTTGCCTACTAATGCGTATCTTTATCCTTCCGGCCGTATGTTCAACTTAGGTAGATACACAAAGTAAATCAGTTTACTGTCGCAAAAGTAGGCAGCAGGTACAATGCGTCTAATGGTTTCCTATGATAAGATACCTACACTGGATTTCTGAAAAACTTATTTGTCTTCGTATTCTTTTTTAAATTTTCGTACATATCTACAATAGGTAGGTATCGTAATTATAGGTAGATACATACTACAGAGTAACGGAATGACTGCATATATATATGACCTGCATATGTTACTATGTTAGTTTAGGTAAATACCTAGAGAGAAGACAATTTTATACTTAGGCAGAAATAAGTAAGATGCACCAGAAGAGCTATATCTACTGTAGTTACTATTGGTGTATGACTCTTTACTGAATTAATAAAATATTGCCACAATCTTCCATTAATTTGCCCTTAAATTTCGATTCTTGTACCTACTACCTACTCATTTCTACGAAATAATAGGAAGCACATACCTACTTCCAACGATACATACATACATAGACTCATGCTCATGTTTCAAGAAGGGGTAGGCAGAGACTACGGAACGCCATTCGCAACGCTCCTGACTAGGGAATGCAATCTCGACCTCGCGAGATCTCGGCCTTTTTTGGCGAGATTAATCTCGGTCGAAAAATGGGCGAGATCTCGCGAGATTTACGAGATTGCACTCGAGCATAAAAAAGTCTTATTCGAAACGCGAACTGACACGGACAGATCGCAATCTGTCGTTATCGGCATTAATAAAAAAATAAATTAATTTATACGAGTCCGGGGGGTCAAAAGGCGAACATTTGCAGTTCGTGGATGTCTGCCTGAGAACTGCAGTTTCAATTAGAGTTGAATCCGAAAGGGCCTTCTCAGCGGCTGGTTATCTGGCCCACAGAAAAGGAAGCCGTTTAGCAGACGATTCTTTGGACATTTTGTGCTTCTGCAGGAGCTACTTTGAAAATAATTCGTAATAATGGCTTTTGATTTGAACTGAACTTACCTTACTCTTTGAACTGAACCAATCTTTCCTTTGATTGGTATATTTTGTTGATTAGGATCTGTAATTTCTAATAGTCTGCCTTATTGGTATATTTTGTTAATTAATCTGTAATATCTAAAAGGTGTACAGAGTAGATATAGGTTTATTTACCTATCAATTAGGTAAATAAACCTATATCTACTCTGTAGACCTTTTGATTTGAGATGATAAGTAAGTTTTTTTTGACCTCTCGTTGTTTTGTTTATTATAAAAGAATTTTTTTATTACTTAATATTTTTATTTGATATAAGAAGCGAAGACAGGTTGTTTCTTTCATGTCTTATTTGACAGATCCGTCCGTAAAAGTTTACTTCATAAAAGTTTATTAAAAAATATTATAGACAGATAGGTAGGTACGTCAAACAATATTTGAAGCATAAAAGTCTATTGAAAATTTGTGAAAAATAATTTTTTTCTTATAATACTTAAAATGGTTATTATTTTTGTCCTAATTTATTTAAATATTGCAATTATTTACAAAAAAACATACAAAACTGCCAATCTCGCGAGATCTCGAAATTGGCGAGATCTCGCGAGATTGGCTTCATAATCTCGCGAGATCTCGCTTAAGCGCAAATCTATACAGATACGGTTAGTGTGTTTTGCGCCGGTACTTCGAATATCAACGACCCGGGGGTAGATATAGAATCTTCTACCTCGCACTCGGAGACGTGACATCGCCACACCAGTCAGCTTGCGACCACGGGACGTGCAACCGTCTCGAAACGTCAAGCAAAATAAGGTATGTAAATACCTAATTTGCATGTTCGCGTTAATTCCCGTCTATATATATATTCTTAAACATGCAACGCGAGTGTTTAAAAGTTTCTAGTGTAGTACGTAGTTGGCGGCGCTGTAGTTGGCGGTGCTGGCGTCGTTCTCCGTCTCTCTTGCTCTCGTAGTTAAGATACACAGGAGAAACTTTCGTCTCTCTTGCACTCGTAGAGTCAGCTGTCACAGCGCGACTGCCTCGCCGCCAAGCGACAATATGGGTCACACTGGTCACAGAAAGTTTGTCTACAGAGCGCCCAGAAATGTGCCTCTATTATCTATGCTCTATGGCCGGACCGACGTGCTGTCCGAGGCACGGGGCTAGCGATAATTAACAATATAGTCCATTTCCAAAACTATAGGTAAGTAAGTCAAGATCTTATATTTTCAGAAGCTTCAAAGCTGTAAAATAGTACTGAAATTTACCCAGGTGGGAAGTAAATCAATCAATAATCTTATAATATAAAACTCTTGCGTTAGGCAATGACCGACTGACAGACAACTCAGAGCCGAAACTACGGGGACCAGAAGCTTTTCTGGGATGCAGTTATGTTCCTTGGGGCTATAGGGGAGAATCAAGAGATAATTTTTGGAAAGTCTCCTCAAAGGTGATAAAAGAGTCAGAGTTTGTAAGAAACTTTTTAGCCAACTGACATTCACTCGGACAAGTAGCGCACAAAATCTAGTTACATACATACATACATATCGTCACGCCTTTAATCCCCGAAGGGGTAGGCAGAGGTGTATTTCTACACCCACTTTTCGCCAGATATACTTTAGTCCCACGTAATAAGGGGCGAGCCTATTGCCGTACCGGGCACATTTCCAGACTCCGTGCTGCTACTGAGACTTTCGTGAAAAACCCAATAACACTGCCCGACCCAGGAATCGAACCGGGGGCCTCTCGATCCCACGCGCACATTTATGCCGCGAGACCAACGAGGCAGTCGTATAGGGTTTGATGTCGAGTTTTCCGTCTCTACGCAAAGATGGTATTTGCATCGTGTTATCCCTTAGTCGCCTCTTACGACACCCACGGGAAGATAGGGGGTGGTGACACTTGTATTCTATGCCGTCAACCACACGGCATAGAATACAAGTGTTCTAAAATCTAGTTAGGTAATTATATTTAAGAAGTAAATTTACCTAAAAGCTACAACTTTCGCTAGTCCACACCTAAAATGTTTTTGGGGAAAGGTGTACGAGATGATCCATTGAGGGAAGATGATCCTTTTATATTGCAACGAAACTAGTAGTGCCACCTAATTGTGTTTATTGGTAAAATGTAGGTAGTCCCTAATATCCTCCCGCCTTAGTCAATCGTAATGGCGCCTTGAGCGACAGTCAATTTTTATGAGGACGAAAGCAGAAATTTCGCCACTGTGATCTAAGGTAAGGTTTACTTTAAGATTGTGTAATGTGTTCTAGCATACTTTATTGACGTGGTTGATGTATTAGTTAGCTTTGTACAGGGTGTCTCACGGCAGAGTTAGGATTTCGAAATGAAATAAAAGTCAATTGGCATATATTTGTGAAAATATTTTTATTGAAAATTATTGGACTATAATGCGGATTTTATTTTTTAAAGATTACATCTTCCAGATGTCTTCCATTTCGTAGCACGCACTTACGGAACCGATTCATCACATTTTGCATAACGCGCCTAATCTCTTTTCGCCTCGATGTCGCGTATTTCTTGTTGGATATTTTATTTTAGCTCAGCGATATTCCTCGGATTATTGACGTAAATTTTGCTCTTAAGGTACATAGGAATTAGTCCATGGGGGTCAAATCTGGTGATCGCGGAGGCCACGCGATATCACCAAAGCAGGATATAAATTTTTGAGGAAACAATTCACGAAGTTTGTCCACAGTGGCTCTTGCAGTGTGGCAGGTGGCTCCATCCTGCTGAAACCATGTTCTTGAGCTGTAGGCTGGATGTTCTTGAAGTTGGGGATAATATAATTGGATATTTTGTGACGTTTAAAGCCGCCGCTCGTTTGTGTACTGACAAGCGTGGATTGCGACGAACGCTAGCTGCCACTTCGTTTATTGTTTCTTCCGTCCTTGAAGTTCTGCTTGGGCCCGGACGATTGATTTATAGCGGACCCGGTAGCCCGGAACTTGATAATCCATTTACGAATCAAATTTTCGCTTGGTCTATCGCGTAAACGTCTAATACCTATTGTAGTGAGAACAAAACTGTCTCCGAGCCAAAACGTACGATTCTCCTTACGTAGTTTCAAAAACGCTTTGATAGCGAACGCGCGAATGTTATGTTATCGATCATTGAATAAAAAAGTTTATGCTTGACTAGATTAGCTGTTTTAGACGATAAATTATTTACCTACCTACTTTAAAAGATTATTTAATGTTGTTAAACCTTTACTGGACCACAGATCTCATACAATGTGATTATTGTTTCCTTCTTTAATTTTAATGGAGACTAACAGACTTGATTAAAGATAGTAAACCCTAATTATGACTTTATTCAGGTAATTCTGTTTTAACCTATGATAATCTCAAATTGAGTGGGTGCATATGTGCACATGATCCTGGGATCATCTTGCCCCTATCGCAGGGATCATCTTGGACACCGGGATGTACAAGATGATCCTTTCATAACGATTAAAAAAACGGTGTTTATAACAATAAAACATAAAAAAATATTTTTTGAGTATGAAAACAATGAGATAGATAAATTTCCTACGGATAAACGCATTTATTTCTGCAATAAGTAGAATATCATTTATACTACAAGCATTCTCCCTTAATTCGTCCGT
This sequence comes from Euclidia mi, assembly GCA_944739405.2. Taxonomy (NCBI): domain Eukaryota; kingdom Metazoa; phylum Arthropoda; class Insecta; order Lepidoptera; family Erebidae; genus Euclidia; species Euclidia mi. The sequence continues at coordinate 19,518,204 of OX123198.2, forward strand.
GTGGTGACGGATTAAGAATACGGAATGTACCACCCCATATCATCCCATGGGTGTCGTAAGAGCCGACTAGGGAGCATATTATGCCGAGAACAGCACTGTAAGAGAAGAAAAACTTGATACAAGCCCTATGCCAACCCGTTTGGCCAGCGTGGTATAGTAGACTAATTCCTCCATTCAAAGGTGAGGCCTGGTCCAGCAGTGGACTGTTAAAGGCTGATGATGATGATTCTCCCTTAAGTGAATCGTCTCGTACACCTTTACTAATAATAATAAGAAAATTGTGATTCATCGTACAAATAGATACACAACAAAGTGTAGGAGACTAGTTTGAATGGTGAGTTCAGTAGGTAGATACTGGTACTTACTTACATTTACAATGAGGTCGTAGGTAGGTATATATGCAACTAGATGAGCCCGCGGTTACACCCGCGTTATTCAAGGCTACTGCTCCGCTCCCGTGGCTCATAGCGTGATGATATAGAGCCTATAGCCTTTCCTAATAAATGGGCTAACTAACACTGAAAGATTTTTTAAATCGGACCAGTAGTTCCTGAGATTAGCGCGTTCAACCAAACAAACAAACAAACTCTTCAGCTTTATATATTAGCATAAGATGTGTTGATGAACTCTAGTCCAAATTCCATTGCGCTATTGACGTCAACTTAATGTTCCGGAATAACAATCACCCGTATGCCATAGCATCCCAGATGGAAAACTTCCCTTTGCAGAATTTACTGCCGCATTTGTCATTATCTACTCAACATGCAAGGTAATTTCCATTCAGATCTAGGCACAGGAAAAATCCATGTAGGTAGGTACAGGCAGCAACGAAAGGAGATGCACACTTTAAAATCTTTGCTGAGTTAAAATTACCTACATTACGATTTAGGTAGGTAGGTTTTCTTTATCTAGACATTTTAAAAGAAGAAGATATTTTAATAGAGAGAGATAATTAATTGGGGCTATAATCGCGTTAATGTATATCAACTTAAGTTGCTGACTGCACATGGTTCCAGATTTCTGTGACCTATCTTCCATGAAAACAGAATAGAAAACGATCTCAGGTGTAAATCATAAAAAAGATGCAGGATTATACATTAAAAATGTACGCCCTGCGCTGCAAAATTGTTAGTTTGCCGACAGAGTGTAAAAAATAATTTGACGAAAGCTCCATCCTGATAGCATAAGCCTTTTATCGATAGAAATCATTACATATTAAATCATGAAATAAAATACTGAGTAACATAAATAAAACGGACACAATTTTGATCTGATAAAAATACTAATTGTCTTAAAAAAATAATTACAATTAAAGACATAACAAGTAGTAACATTTATATGAATAATAAACTATACCTACATCAAAAGATAGCCAATTTAATGGGACTTTATTTATCGCCGAGGAGCTTTCTACGTTTTTATTAAAGTGAAAGTAGGTATATTAACCAGAGATTTAGCAAATATTATTCTCCATATTTGCTAAAAGGCAGACAGAAAGCTTTCAGCTGGTTCTCAATTGATCTCTGTAGCAAATGTATCAGTAACGAGCTAGTGGCTAATAATAATTAACATTTGAGAGCACAGATTCAGGTCTTCACTGTGTAGGAATATAATTTAATATTTGAATATTACTAGGACGAGTTTACTATCTCAGTTATATACAAATATTCAACATTTTCTATATACAATAGTTTTAGTACAAGCAATTACTAAATTAGATATTACACATAATACACCGCCATATAGGTACAACACTTTCAATAAAATACATCTTGGAAAATGAACAGAGGAAGTAGTAGACCAAGACGAAAATTTATAAATTATCTTCTTGGTATACCACAGTCAGTCAAAAATTAGATTGAGGAAAAAGTAAAAGTTGTGTACAGCGATTTTGACATATTCATACTAAATCAAGAAGATAAAACACTACGACGCTGTTCTACTTGAAAAAGAATCGCGTAAAACTTAGTAGAGACTCTATCGAATAGAGCTTATTAAATAGAAAATAATGAACAGTAACATGATGAACATTTAAGTTCCTATATTTTACATTTCTGCTCCTAATTTTAATGCCGTATAATATTTAAAGATTAAAATCAGCAGGTTGGTAGATATGTTGATAAAATATCTGGAATACCTACTACACTTATTGGAAAATATTGTTGAGTACTTTTTAATAATCCACAAATTATACAATAAGAAATATATATGTACCTAGGTATAGAACATATATTTTAAAGTGCCAATCAATGTTAATCTACAAGACTTTACAGTACCTAATATTAAAGGTGATTAACCCTTTAACGCACACCTTTATGATGTTTTTTAATTCAGTACCTATATTTATAAGTGAATATATATTCTAAAGTGTTATTTATTACAACAAGTGTAATATTTTTTTTCAGAAACTTATTATTTTACGAAAAAATCCAAAAAAACTAGTGGCCAGTATACTGACCACTGACCGTTCTGCATCATTAACTTCATTAACTATCCTCATCTATCAATGGCCTGTAAACTGGACGCTCATAAAAATCTATTATTTTTGGTGAAAATAACTCAGTAAAATAAAATAATTGTGTAGGAAATACATCAGTCTTTAATCAGCCTCAACAACATAACATAATTAGCAAAACATTTTTAACAAAATTAAAGTATTTCTCTTTCTTAGCCTAAAAAAACACAAAAATAAAAATTACATCTTTTCTGAATAAAAACTGAAAAATAAAAAATGAAGCAATTGTGGTATTCATAAATTATAGAAAAAGATTATATATTTAGCATAGTTAGCTATAGCTATAGGCGGCGAAAGCACAGGCAGTAGTGAATGTGGCGGCGCTGTTGTGAGTGGCGGTGAAAGCTGAAATCGAGGTGCTGGTGGAGGAATTTGGGGTGACAAAGATCCGTGCGGGGGGAGCTGAAGAAAATGATCCTGGTTGAATTCAACTACGGGTGCTCAGGCTGTTGGTATTTGAGACAACGTCGTCAAGACAGTCATCAGCGTCGGAATGACCACCAATATCAGAATGGATGGCCTAGTCATCAGTAATGCCCAATCGTCTTCAGACATCATTTCTAGATCTTGGTATCGAAAGTTATTTCTAAAACAATGAGAAAAACGAGAATGAAAACTCAATATACTCAAAATTATTACAGGAACCTAGAAATCGACATAGTTCACCATGAAAAATACCTAAACAATTACGATATTCGGTTATAAACTACCGAACCCGTATATTTGTACTAATTATGATAAGACATCCGAGAAATAGACTATATAATACTTCGTGTAAAATGATATAAATTAAATGTATTAATCAAAATATATACTTATGAGACAACCTCCAACTCATATGTGTCATTTCTAGGTGAGGTTTTTACAATTCACTGGTCTGGTTTTGATTGTTCAAATAAGTGCTTTATTTCAGTGGCGTAGCGTGGGTTTCTGCCGCCCGGGGCCGTTCGGCAATTCGCCGCCCCCTTTTTACCCCAATGTTTCTGTAAAAGTATAACGTTTTTCGGGTTTTGGTATGTTTGTACGTTTATTACTCGTAGTATGTCTTTAGTCAGTCAGTTTCAGTGTCAGTTTGGCTTTACACGCTGAACGGCTTAAATGATTAAAAAAGAAATGTTGTCATTTGATTCGTCTCACTTGCTCGAATATCATAGAGTATACGTTATAATAATTTTACGGCAAAATGTGGCAGCTCTCAGCGGTGTAAATGGGTCGCGTTAGGAGTGGCCTCCCAGAGCTCAGACACCGTGCAGGTGTTCGGGCAAGAATAGAATATCAGCAAAGTGATCCATTGTCTGCTCCAGCTCACCACATTCTTATTGGGCAAGGTCAATTCAAGTGGCCGAATATTATGCAGGTCTCATATAGCTGAAACCATTGACACGAAGAAGAAGAGGAAGAATGGGTCGCACACGGCAGCGCGGCGGCCGTTTCTCTGCTGCAATATATGTATAGCTTAGTCTAGGCCTAGACGGCTTAATGGATTTTAATAAGTTAAATGTCGATGAATTTCATAAATTCATAAAACAACAAAGCAGCTGCTTTGTTGTTTTTAAGAGCCAACCACACCTCACTCTGTTCGACATTCGGGACGGCTTCGGTGTAGTGGTGCGTCAGTAGGGCACTGTGGTCGTCGGTCTACCCGCGAGGTAAACAAGTGAGTGTCGATAAAACCTTTCAACGTCTTCGAGAATCTCGAAATTTGAGTTCACGATGCGGCCATCCGCGATTGTAGTGTCGTTTGATTGTGTCGCCTCAACTGCAGAGCGAAGACTTTTGATCTCCAGGGTTTTCTCGACCGCAGCCTCGATGGCCCGAGTGTTAATGCGTCGTAGGTCTCGTTGCGTAAGATTTCGTATTTGTCGTTTTACGGTCTGTCCTTCCGGCGAAGACAGTCGACAGGATGGCATCTCGCGTCTTTTCCTCATCAGTTTGAGAGTCTCGGCTGGCAGTTTAGACTACTTGTTTTTTTCTGTATGCGGAGCAGATCTTTCGAGACGAATCTCCTAGTATCGTGACCACTGTGGCCGTCTTCTGCTTAATGCTGTCGCTGTCGCGTGTCGGTGGGAGGAGCAATATATAAGTCTGAGAGTAGGCTTAATTGACTGGGCCCTTTCAGCTGAGGTTTATATTATGAGAGCCTCGTCAGTGATCGCTTCAGGTGTTTATCGTATTGATCACCGTCTTTAAATCTTTCACCTTACTTGCACACACATTATCGTGGTTTGGCTACCACTGGCGTCTTAGCGTCCACTGCCTGTGAGGCTTCTTCTTACAAAAGGAGTTCATTAGGAAAAGGCCTTCTGCTACGAAGTAGTTAACTAGCATTCGGCCATATGATTCTCGTGCCCCACGCCGTGGCCTCCGATTTTCATTTCGCCGCGTTCTTGTACTTCAACTTTCGCGTTGAAGTACCTACTGAGCTTTGGTCTTAGGTACTAGGTATTGCCTTAACAGTGTCCTGGTACATGGCCTCAGCCATCTCGTAAGGGTGAGTTGAGTTGCGCGCATATACTAGAATCATGACCTTTAGACCGCCCCTATTGGTGAGTTTAAGTACGAGGTACGCTACCCGGGTCGACACACTACCGATTTCCACAAACTATTCCTCCTGACCAGGAAACCGACGCCTCCTCTAGAGTAGGTCGCCTTTTCGATGGTAGCAAAAGTCACCTGACTCTAGAGTTACCATGTCCTCCCCCTATCATCGGACTTCTGATAACCGCAATATGTGCCACGTTATGTGACTTTCTTCTACCTCGAGCTCGGCGAGGTGTTCTTATGCCGTAGATTAATTATGTTCGTTGTAAGACGCAAGGTATTCAGTATAATTGATTTTGGTAGCCTGCCGTAGCCCTATAGTCTTACAGAACACATGCATCGGCGTACCCGCCACCACGTCCTTGGCCGGGAATAACGAAGCTGCCGGGAATTGGGGCTGTTGCATCCAAAAATAAGCAGAAGGCGTTTGTAGCTTATGAAATAATCGGCTTTGATTTTAACGCAAATATCATAAATATATGAGTCAAAGTTCAAATAGCGTATAGTTAAACCGCAGGTGTGACTATTGTCTTAGGAGACCTGTACCTGCTTTCTTCCCTATTCAACTATAAAGATTATGTTGTATTATTTTATCTGGCACGCGTCACCCCTATTGCCCTGGCGCCTGTGTGCGCCAGTTGCGCCATGGCAATAGGGGCGGCTCGGTCCTGATATATGTATTTATTAATTACTCGAAATAGGCTTGCAGATCACCGGAATATATTGCAACCTATTCAAGAATTAATAAACGGACACAAGCAAGTCTTCACGTAATGAAAATAATGATGATTTTGTTTTCGATTGTTGTTCTTTCTACTGCGCGCGCGCCGCCGCGCCGCATGGTCCTACTGGGATCGTGTCAGTGCGCGCGCCAAGTATTTAATTTTTTTTTTGTGCCTTAAATGTGCCGCCCGGGGCCCCGGCCCACCCCACGCTACGCCACTGCTTTATTTTACTATATTCGGTTATATTTGCACATAATAATAAAGTATATACTATAATACAATCGTTTTACTCACTTTTGGTACGATGACGTGTTTCTTCTTTTCATTGCACTTATAAATATGTGACGTTTGCTTGCAATGCCAAGAAATACTAGCGCGGGTATGCACAGTGGCCAGTAAAAATTGGCGCGAATTTTTTACCGCACGCGACGTTTCAAAACGCTGGTTAGTTAAAAGGCCGGTGTGCTTCATTGGCAATCGTATATGATCGAAAGATTCAACATTAATATAAAAATCTTTGAATTATCGACCTTAAAGTGACTGTCCAGTTTACTGGCCACTTTGTATGGGCCGTCCTATAAAGGGTTATTAATTCGGTTAGGACTGCTGAAAATTATTTCTAAATTAGGCAGTACCTACCTAAGTCGTATGTAAGCTTTCTTAAAAGAACGTTATTTATCTTATATCTTATACTAATATATAAAGCTGAAGAGTTTGTTTGTTTGTTTGTTTGGTTGAACGCGCTAATCTCAGGAACTACCTACTGGTCTGATTTGAAAAATTATTTCAGTGTTAGATAGCTCATTTATCGAGGAAGGCTATAGGCTATATAACATCACGCTATGAGCGACGGGAGTGGAGCAGTAAGCCTTAAATAACGTGAGTGTAACCGCGGACATCCTCTAGTATATTATAACAATACAAACATTAATAAATGTACCTATATAAGTTTGGGAAAGGGATAAGTAAAAGTCTTTCGATGTTTTTTCTACACGCTAAGCGAAATTGAAATATATATTTTCGACATTTCGATAAAACGCCGAACTTGGACATAAAGTTACGAATTCTCGAATCCAGTTAGCAGATAAAAGGGAGCAAGGAACGATTTTGATATCTCGACCGTTTTATCAGATGTTATCGTTCGCGTAGAAGTTTCACGACGCCTTACGGGTTTGCATCAGCAGGCTATATTGTAATTCATAGAATTTATTGCGAGACGATATAACAGTCTTAAATTCGATGACTTTATCGTAATGTGTCTATAGACTCCTAGATTGATCCATGATATATAAAATATTATGAATTCAATCACACTTAGAATATCTTACTCATGTGAAGGAATACCTAAGTTTCAAGTAAATGGTCTCAATAACAGATAGGATATCTAAAACGTGGAACAACTCATTTTATATAATCAGTTTATGTTATTATATCAAAAAACTAGGCTAAACTGATAGGCAATCTTTTTAATATCGACAGGTATGATAAACTCTCGAGGTCAGAATATAATCGACCGATAACATTTATTATCGGCAGAAAACACGAAAACTCAGATCACGTATGTATTTGCGCGATCGCTGCGAGTTCAACGGCCTCGCGTATTCACTGTATCATTAGGTCATGAGTATTTTGACAACGCACCGCGGAAATTATCTAATCGGCACGCGGCCGCGAGGACACCGGGTCAACGACTCCGGACCGTTTGCAGCGGCTCTTGTACCGCCTCGTCGAAAGTGAAATGTGAAGTAGAGACAATTAGGATGGCCGAATTTGTTTATTGACGGGTGGGTGGCCGGCAGTATAGTCACTGTTCAGTACGCACAGCTGTGCGCCCGGCTACCAAATATAGCGTTGTTTTGAAGCTTTTACTTACTCTTGTGAAATTACAACATATGTTTTAAGAAATCCTACTTGCGAAATACGGTAAAGTCAACGACACGCAATTTTGGTACGTTCGTTTGATCGTGAATCTATGTTATAGAGTCGAGAGTAACGTTCTACGGTTTATATGAACGTAGAAGCTTCGTAGCAGATGGTCAATGATACAGAGAACGGTATTTTTTTGTTATTAAATCCTAAATCAATTAAGATTCGTTTCCTATTTATTGTTGATAATTTATTTCTGTATAAACCTGTAATCATAAAATTATTAATAGTCTTACAATACAGAGATTCATAGACGCGGCAAAGAAATATTTTTTAGGGTTCCGTACCTAAAAGGTAGGAAACGGGACCCTATTCCTAGCCTCCGCTGTCTGTCTGTCTGGCACCAGGCTGTATCTCATAAACCGTGATAGCTAGAAAGCTGAAATTTTCACAAATGATGTATTTCGGTTGTTGCTATAACAACAAATACTAAAAATAAAAAATATTAAAATATTAAGGGGTCCCGTACAATAAACGTGTTTTTTGTATTTTTTGCTCAAAATTACTAACGGTAACAGGTAGACGCTTAAAACTTTTACAGAATATGTAGTTGTATATTACCTTTCAAAATAAATTATTAAATTAAAAAAAGTTAATAATAAAGAGGGGCTCCCATACAACAAACGAAATTTTAAGCAATTTGTTACTCGATCTTAATAAACAGGTAGAAACTTAAAAATATTTTAGTATACATACAACAAACGTGATTTTCTTTTATAGATGATGGTACGGAACCCGTTGTGCGCGAGTCTGACTCGCACTTGCCCAATTTTTTTTAATTTAACTTGGTTGTAGAGTTTAGCCATTTGATTGTAAATGTCTAAGTAAGTTAAGACGAAGTGTCATCTTAAAACACCTCGATGACTGCATTATAAACAAAAAGGCAGCGGTACGTTCAAAAAGTAAATAAAAGCCAACTGAATCATGTGTAAATAGCCTAAAGAAAATATACGTAATATAGGTTAGTGCCACTCGGGTCGATGACACTTTAATATTTTGTCGACAGATTTGTAGGCATAACATAATACAATCGTGAGAATTGATGACCTACATTAATGCTGTACTCTTGGCTGTACTAGAATTTAAATGTACGTACCTAGTTGTCGAACGCTTTGTGGTGTTGCCTGCCATAACCCTTTTTTGATACAAAACTTTCTGAAACAGCCAAATGTGACAAGCACATCAAATTATAGAAGTCCTTGTTATAATCAGTTCCTGGTAATGTGTCAAATATTGAGGTGTAGGTATATAATGTGTAAACTAATTAAGTAGATTATATTATAATATTGGTACTTCTACGTAAATCCCCAACAATTAAATACGCAATTCTATTATTTGCAAGCTTTAATTGATTTGTATTTGTTTTATATTATATCTATAAAGTTAACAAAATGAATTCGGGCGCAAATACACGAACATTGAAATAATATTAGTAAAGATTATTTTACTGTACAAACTGATAAAATTAATTGTTCAATAAGATATTTAATTACAATACATATTTGAATGCCTATCGATAAAAGCCAGATCCGAAGAGACAAAGAATAGCAGCGATTAATTTTTTTTTTGTTTTTTGGTGTCGGGTTGGAAAATCCTCATGGAGTCCCTCCGCCCTGGGGGAAGGGCGAAGGGGACTGTCAGACTCTTACTGACTAAAAACCAAACCGTGTTTCTCAGTACCCATGTGTCGGAGGGTCGGGTATCATCGAAGCATTTCTCGCTACCCCCCGACGGGTATTGGCCCGCCAGATGGTCAGGCGGGCCCCGAACAAAACTCCCTTGACGGCGGATGAAGGTGTTGGGCTCCGCCGCCAAAACACCCAGCGGCCGCAGAGGATAGGGAGGACGGCAACGCAACACCGCATCTCCTCTTCCACTGCGGCCCCACCGCGACGCAACGATGGTGCGCCCCCATTTGGTCGTGGGAGATAGGGCGCGCGGCAACGCAACACCGACACGCCTCTCCTCCCGCGACCGCGCCCGACTGCGACGGACAGAAGAACTGTCCCTCGCACCCGCACCTTTGGACGCATCCTGCGCAGGCCTCCGTCAAGCCCACGCGGAGCGTCCACTCCCGGGATCTCGCTTATCTTCACCGTGTGTGACCCAACCATGGCTACTGAGCTCCGCCACCACGACAAGGTGGAGTTTTCCCCGCGACACAGGATTTATTCTTAGAGAGAAAGTTGTCTTTAAAAGAAATAAAAATAATATTCACTTGTTTACCTCCATACGTACTTACATACTCATTCCGTCTAATAGGCTTGTGTCCACTAAGAATAAATCGGTTTAAGATGTCAATAAAGTTTATTATTTACTATAAAAAGATAAAATTAATTTTATTTTTAGGATTCTAAAACTAAAAATAATGTATTTATTCTTGTGACAGTGAACACCAATCAGAGAGCATTACGTCAAACAGTACGTCCGCCATTCATGTTGTTGACGTTTTCAAAAACGTCAATCTTTCTACCTGTCAAATCGAATATAACAAAATAAAAGTGGGTACATCAGACCAGACTTCATTCACGGTTTGTTTTGGACTTTGTGATATCACTCAACCGCCATGATGGTTTATAGCGTTTTCGTGTCAAATTCAAAAAAGGTTTTTAAGAAGCCGTAATTAGTAATGTTGCTGATCGATCTTTGAAGAAAAATTCTGTTATTTCGGTTTAACATCTCATAAAGGAACGAATCAATCGCTAATTACATTTTAGGACACAAGCCTATTGTAGTTTTAAGTACTTAAAATTATTTTATTCTAAAATTAATACTGTAAAATGCTTTCATAAAAAAAGTATTTAAGTACATTTTATAATTTAACTATTTTCAGTTTGCCAGTCTATGGGTCTGTGACAATATTATTGTGGCATAAAGGGATACCTAACCATTTTTGCTTCACGAATTTATACTTAAGTAGATAAAAATTAAAATTAATGGAGTATTCATAATACAGTCATGTATATTTAACGTATAAATAAAGAATGCCAAGATAAATATACCTATTGTAGAAAATACAAAATCTCTTACTTCGTAGGCAGAATAGAACAAACCTTGAACAAAAAGTATATACCTACATGTATTATTAACCTCTTTTCAGTTTGAAAGTCTGGGTGTCCATAACCGTAAATAAAAAAGTAATATTGTATACGTATACGATGTTACGCATGTGTGTGTGCGTATCTAAGGTAGTAGTGGTATCGTTTATTTTCATTAAAATCATATATTTCTAATGCAAATTAAGTAAAAATATGAGCATTCTGCACACCTTCTACATGTAAGCAATAAGTGTGCCAAATTTTATAATCCTCCATTTATCGTAAAAAGGGATCACAAAATTTCGTTTCACGTATCTTAATATATATATTTCTTGTGTGCGTGTGTATGTCACTGAACTCCTCTTAAACGACTGGACCAATCTTAATGAAAATTTTTGTGTGTGTTCAAGGGGACTTGAGAATGGTTTAGATTCACAATTTAGTCCACTAGAAAATGTTTTTTTACTTAATTTTTAATTTGTAAGTAGTTGTGGATTTTGAAATGTTTCACATTGGAACCGACGGACTGCGCTACTATCACAGTGTCAAATCTTAGGTATATTAATAATTTCGTCAAGGAGTACATCGAAACCTTACCTGAATAATAATGTCCGTATGGATTGAGGAGCCACTTCAGATTTAAAAAGTAAGCTCGCCCCCTTATTTAATAGGGAAGTAAATAATTTTGTAGGCCGAATTCTGAAATTTGTAGTAAAATATGTCTAAAGTTATATCAATGTGAATGTGGCTCCTCAATCCAAACATCTGAATTGAGGAGCCACCTGAAACACGAAAAGTATTTCATGTATATTTTTGAAAATTTTGTATCATTTAGTAGCAATTGTGTATAGTGTCTACAAAAAATCTGATCCCAGTACTGTTTATATTCAAGAACATGCAATACTTTTAATGTGGCTCCTCGATTTATATACAAGAGCGTGAATTGCCATGAAAGTTATTGGTCAATTTATATTCTACTCTAAAGACATTTAGTAGTAAGTGTGTTCGAATTTGTAGCATATGGACAAAGTAGTAGAACTGAGTGAATTTAATAAATAAACGCATTTCATTTGGCTCCTCAATCGTGAAACTACCATTTAACTGATTTTAGTCGATCGATTGGTTTTACTTAACTAATTGATCGACTACAATCAGTTAAATACAACCATTGATTAGTATACCAAATATATTTAGCTCGCTTTTCTTTCCACTTGAAACTTCGGAGATGATCTTTAGATGTTAAAGCAATAATTTAATACAAACTTTTACGCTGAATAAAAGAGTTATATAGAAATGACAATAGTGATATCCTAAGCGGCAGCGATAGCCGAGTGGCTATACCAACTGACTGCCATGCAAAGGGTATCGGGTTCGAATCGAATCTAAATGACTTTTCGGAGTTATGTGCGTATTGAATTGTTAATTATCGCTTGTCCCGTGCCTCGGAGAGCACGTTAAGCCGTCGGTCCTGGTTGTCATGAAGATCTTTGACAGTCGTTACAGGTGTCAGTACCTTCTGAATAAACTGACACTAGTGTAAACCATGGAACATCGCTGTCCCTTCGGGTTGCGGAGGTCAGACCGGCAGTCGCTCTGTGGAAAAGCTAATATTCAGCCAAATCCGGTTTGACTAGTACGCGGACCCCAGATTGAAACTGGGATAACGCTAAGAGAAAGAAGGCAATAGTGATATCCTCGTTTTGCTTTTTTATTTACATAAAGGCAAAATGAGGATATCCTTCCAGGTATAGTGTCTGGGTAACACAGTAGCGTCCATTGAAAAGTTATTTTTTTTGCATTAGTCAGAGGACGCAATTTTAATTTTTAGTTTCTAGGGAGTGCTAACGTTTAGTTTAATCCAAATTTGTGAGGTTGTACCTCTTGTCCTTTGGTCGCCATCTTGGAAAGAGTGCAGGTGCGAATGGTTTTTCTTATTTATTTGGTAAACTATCTCACGGAGTAATTGTCAAATCAGTTTTCTCTATAGCTTTATTTCTGACACTTTATATCGTTAAACCAAAGTACAAAAGCATTTTTTTTTATTGTTGTATCATTTTGGTAATTATTACGTTGTTTTCATTATTACTGTGTCCTCAGATTTTAAATGATGGCTCAGAATCTCATAGATTATCGGTGTCGTCTTTCTGATTAAGAATTATTGAGGAAAGTCGCAATTTTGTCGGTAAATCATTATCTCCCTCAATGAATTTTAATATTTCCATTTATTTTGCAGCTGGTCTGCCCAAAACATTGCAAAAACATTGCTGTCTCCTTTACATGAGGAGAATATCAACTTCACAACTCTCCGTAAACCGGATAACACATACACCACATCGGAGGAGGAGACAAGACGCGTCCTACTCGAAACACACTTCCCAGGCTGCGTCTTCACCCCGGTAATAACGTGGCACGATACACCAACAGTGGCGACCGAACACGTATGGAGACGCGCTAACAATGTGGTCACAGAAGAAAAACTCCGATGGGCCATCGATAGCTTACACCCCTTCAAAGCAGCCGGACTGGATGGCATCTTCCCAGGGTTACAATGGGGAGAGGAACCTGTCCTTAAAAGACTCCTGGCAATCATGAGGGCTAGCCTTGCCCTCAGATATGTACCGAAGAGGTGGAGGGAAGTCAAACTAATCTTCATACCAAAACCAGGCAAAACAGACTATACCCATGCAAAGTCCTTTAGACCAATAAGCCTGACCTCCTTCATGCTTAAAGCCTTGAAAAGGCTTTGCGAGAGGGAACTAAGAAGTGGGGCTCTTAAGCACCTACCCTTACATGCCAACCAACATGCATACAGCTCAGGGAAATCGACGGAATCGGCCTTACATCAGGTCGTGAACCAGATAGAAGTTGCTATACAACAAAAAAGCATCTGCCTGGGCACCTTCATCGACATAGAAGGAGCCTTCGACAAGACAAACTTTTCCAGCGTAAGCAACGCCCTAGCTAGGCATGGTGTGGATCAGATGCTCATACAGTGGATCCAAAACATGCTCAGCAAAAGGGTAGTGCGCCTGCAAGGCGACACTCAGACAGCCTTGATGACTAAAGGGTGCCCGCAGGGAGGTGTACTCTCCCCGCTATTGTGGAACTTAGTCATCAATGAACTCATAAGGCGGGTCCACACAGAGCGAGCAGCCTCGCAAGGAATGTGCCGCGCGAGGAAACAGTCCCCGAACGAGCGCGGCCATAGAATAAAGCTGCGTTCACATTTATCTGACGTGATCTCTCGTGACGGTCTCTGTCGTAATTACTTACCGTTCACATTTGTCTGTCGCCATCTGTCGCGATCTGACGCAATTATGAATCAGCTCTGTCTTGACTCTCGGGGAGTCCACACTTTCGCAATGTTTTTCATGAATTATCCGATTCAGATTAAGTAGATATCCAATTATATCCATAAATTATTTACATAGGATTATATTATTTCGTATTCAATTAGCTCATCTATAGGTACTGTTTTAAGAATAATATTAAAGTCAAAAGTCAAAAATCATTTATTCATCTAGGTCACAACGTGACGCTTATGAACGTCAAATTTTTTAAGTAAATTAATAATGCTTCTACATTTACATTTACTGCCCATTCGCAAAGCAATAGGTAGAACCACGAGAAAGAACGGGCAATAAAACTCGTGGCCACTCTTTTTAATCGCCAGTGTTATGGTACATATTTTGTTTTTGTAAGGAGCTGCAACTGTTTCACATTGTAATTAATTACTTGTAAATAGTAAATAAGAACATACATATTATATACAAAATATGTAGTTATTAAATTAAGTGCTGTAGTAGTCTTCAAATGTGAATCTTGTGTAACAGGAGCATCCACTTACGCTTTATAATGTAGGCAACTCGCGATCATGTTCAGAACTATGGTGGAAAAGTATGTTACAGAAAGTGACGGTATATGAATACACGAAAATTACAAAAACGTTAGTATCCAGCCCATGATAACGAGTTACCTTCATCTAACACTGTAGCAAATTTTAATAAAATTTGTGGAACAACAATGAAAATGTAAATGTAGTAAGTTGAATGACCTAATAAAGCATGAATATTAAATTAATAGAACTAGAGATTTTATATAAAAAAAATAACTGAAAAGTAAGGTATCTATATAAATTAAAAAAATCAAGAGTTGGCTAGTGTAAGTGACCACCTATCCTTATCACTGAAATAATCATTAATGGTATAATAACCTTTCCTAATAAGGCAGTCTTTTATTTTACTTTTGAACGTACTAAATGGCAATTCTAAAAGACTAATTGGTATTTTATTGTGTATACGAATACCTAGCCCTACAAAAGAATTATTAACTTTATGTAAACGATGATAACTTATGCCTGTTTCGAGTATTTATGTTATGTACATCACTTTTTGTAGTAAATAAACCTATATTTTGCCTAATATACAATATATTAGCAAATAAAAATTGCGAGGCTACTGTAAGAATCCCTATAGACTTAAAGCGTTCCCTAAGAGTATCTTTTGCACCTAACATGTATATTGCTCGTACCGCTCGTTTCTGTAGAACGAAGATATTCTGAATATCCGCAGCTTTGCCCCATAACAAAATACCGTAGGACATGACACTATGAAAATAGCTAAAATAAACTAGACGAGCTGTGTCAACATCAGTAAGTTGTCTAACTTTTTTGACAGCATACGCAGCAGAACTGAGCTTACCTGCAAGACATGCTATATGTGCACCCCATTGTAACTTATTATCTAGTGTAATGCCTAGAAACACTGTCGAGTCAACTGTGTCAAGTTAATTATAAATTATATTATATACAATTATAAAAAGGAAGTCAATTAGTTCGTCGTCCATTGCGCACAATTGCATACGCGCGTCTGACGCTTTACGACAGACAGTGGCGCGTCCACATTAGTCTGACGAGTTGTGTCGCGCGAGTTAACTGTACGGAACCCAACACTGTTAGCTTCGTCAGCACATCTCTCCCCACCAAATTATCTAGATAATCTTATTATCATCTTCGCATTAATTTAGCATAACATTAGCGATTGCTATTTTATATTTTAAATATACTGTTAAACTGTTATAATTAAATAAAGTTTTTTTTTTACAATTAATCTGAGTCCAATCTCTTAATTCGCGCTGTAACGTCCCCACAGTCCCCCCCCCTCTCTGTCGCAGACCGGGATATTGTCTGTCGCGACACGACATACGCCTTCACGACAGATTACATCAGATAAATGTGAACGCGGCCTAGAGCGCTGCAGCCTCGGCACCGTAGGAAAAAACATAATTGTAGTTGTCATAAAGTTTGAATTCAGAACATGAAAATATAGTTGAAAATCTATTAAGTATTATTCCGCATGTATCAAATTGTCGACTTGTGAATTAGAGTGAAAAAGAACATTTACCATCTATCGGTCTACGTATCAATGTGAGATCGTTGGTCTCTCCTCTCTCTTACTTTTAAATTTTGTTTATAAATATAGTACTTGGAAATGGTCATACTGCAATAGGGTTGTGGCATGTGTTTTTACTAGCCGGCTGTCTGACTGACGCCAATTGCTGTACCTAATACTTTGGGTACTAGACAATGGTAATAATGGGCCATAACATAGGTACATATTTACTTATACTTACTTTTTTTTGTAAATATATACATAGAAACACCCAGACCAAGACAAACATTCATGTTCATGCACACATATGTTTGACATGAGCGGGAATCGAACCCGCGACCTTCGGCGTTGCAGTAGCTTACACTCCCGCTTTGCCAACCGGTCGTCGATTATTGTTATACCTAAAGGATGGAATAGGTAAACATGGAAAAAAATATAGAATTAATTATAGGAAATGAATGTCTGTAGGCAAGGATACTGTAACTGAAGCACAGACTGAAGGATTATTATTGGTACAATAAATAGCATCAAAGATGAGAATGTTATGATAAATGAATCCTCCGTCATTCAGTGACCAGTGGATAGGGTATGCGACTGCTGATCGGAGGTCCCGGGTTCGATTCCCGGGTCGGGCAAAAGTGTTACTGGGTTTTCCCGAATTCTCAGAAGCAGCACGGAGTCTGCTGATGTGCCCGTTAACGGCAATAGGCTCGTCCCCTATTACGTGGGACCTAAAAATTTCATGGTGAAATGTGGATGTAATAATATTACAACTCTGCCTATCCTTACGCGGATACAGACGTGAGTCTATAAAAAAAATGTCCAACACTTGCTTCGGCGAACCGAATGTTCCTCGGTCGATTTGGGAAAGCTATTAATATGGTGGACTGTAGGATTTGGGTTCTTATCGACTAGGAAATGAGGAAGTGAAAAGGTGATGTGGATAGGAGCCTCTTACCTTGCAAATGGCAGCCTCCTGGTGTCTTCAAGTATATTGAAGCTGCTTGAATCACTCCACTACACAAATCACTTTCACTCGCGAGCGGTTTTGTTGAGTTTTCTATAAGCGGTAATAATTATATATGGCGGTGCGGTTCAGTGCGGTACGGTGCGGCGGACATCGAATTCAGGAGCGTCTAGAATCTTCCAGTCTTTTCTTCGTCGCCGTTGAGCAGGGCGGCGAATAGCGAGGCGTTTTTGGGAGGGGATTCAGGAAAGGATCGCTCGGATTGGCCGAGCAGCGACGAACCATTGACGTTGACATAATTAAACTAGCAATGGAAAAGATAGATGGCGCTACCATATCCCCCCGGCCCTAAAGGGTTGCCTTTAAAAAATAAATAAAATTGAACTTAGCTATGTTGGGTGTTCTACCGCATAACCCATCAATAGGCTAAGACAGCGATATGACAATAAAATTAATCTAAATTAACTTTAGCGAAAACTACAAACGCAATAACAGCGAAAACTACAAACGAAATACTTAAACTAAGAGGTAGATCCAACTTCAGGCTAGATCTCACTGAGTTGGAAGCGGACAGAGACGTACAACAGGGCGCACGTAGCTCCCCTTCGCGGTTTTCACGGTAACAACGCGGGTTGTACCGTCCTTGGAAGTATGCAGTTTCTCTACGATGGCTAACGGCCATGAAAGCGGCGGAGCATTATCATGTATTAGGACGACCAACGTACCCTCCTGTATAGGGGATGCAGGACTATTCCACTTGGATCTAGCCTGAAGCTGGTGTGGATGTTCCGCACGCCAGCGCCGCCAGAACGACTGCACGAGTTTATCCAGCAGAGTATGTCTCTGGAGCAAGCTTGAAGAGTCTGCTTCAGGAGCCGGAAATGACGATAATGGCACTGTGTTCAGAAAATGTGCAGGGCTTAACGCGGATGGTTCTGCAGGGTCACTACTCAATGCCGTGAGCGGACGCGAGTTGATCAGTGCCTCGACTTGTGCAAGGACAGTTAAAAGCTCTTCGTAAGAGAGGATCTGTTGACCTATAACTTTGAAGAGATGCGTTTTAATTACTTTGACCATGCTTTCCCAACATCCACCGAAATGTGGTGATGCTGGTGGAATAAACTTCCAGTCAATATGATCTATGGAAAGTTCTTCCTGAAGACGAGTACGATATTCTTCTCTGAGGAACTTATAGAGACAACCCACGAAACAAGTGCCGTTATCCGTATACAAACACTGTATAAGGCCGCGCCGTGAGAGAAATCGTTTAAGGGCTGCAAGGAACGACACCGTGCTTAAATCTGTCGCAACTTCAATATGCGTAGCGCGCGTCGTTAAGCATGTAAAAATACATAGCCAGGCTTTACGGCTTTTAACACCTCGACCACGCACTGGCGTATACTACAGCGGTCCTGCGTAATCACAACCGGTATGTGTAAACGCTTTATCAACTTGATTGACGCATTGGCTAGGAAGATCTGCCATGGGAGGGAAAGTCGGACGCGGACGAAATTTGAAACAGACGTTACATTTATGTATTCTGTGACGAATTATTCGTCGAGCGGCTAAAATCCAATACTTATGCCTAAGTAAGGACATAAGCAACTCTGGACCAGCATGGAGGTGCTTCTTGTGATAAAAATCAACAAGAAGGTCGACAACATGATCATGTCGCGGCAGAATGCAAGGATGTTTGTAGTTATAAGGTTCATCCGAATTTGACAGACGACCCCCAACGCGTATGACGCCGTGTTCATCGAGGAACGGCTTGAGTCTAAGGATAGCGGGAGAACAAGGTACATTGCCTTTAAAATTTTGAATGTCGTTACTAAAATGAACAGCTTGTACAGCTCGAAGTAACTTATATTCTGAGAATTTGATATCAGTACTTGATACAAAAGTCCCATTAGGTAGGTGCCTAAGAAACCTATAGACATAAACGATGGCGCGGAGTAACTTAGACCACGATGACATGCGTAGTGCGAGTGCATAGATGGGAGACTCCGCAACCTCAGCAATTACAGGATAAGAAACAGACTTCCATTCGGGTACATCTTCGTCTTCTGCACTGTGGTCAAAGGGTTGCATGGGCCATTCTGACGGATCATGGGAAATCCAAGAAGGTCCACGATGCCACAATGGATGATGCAGAAGATTAAGTGGAGTGACACCACGAGACAAGCAATCAGCGGGGTTCTCAGTACCCGCGACGTGATTGAAACAAGTAGCGGGAACAAGTTCAATCAATTTACTAACGCGGTTGGCGACAAAAGTCTGCCAGCGGTGAGGAGATGAATAAATCCAAGCGAGCACTACTTTGGAGTCAGAAGATGCGTATATTCTATTAATAGGGTAGTGGGGCAAGACTGTGTCTTAAACCTTGCGGAGCAACTGAGACAGCAGAAGGGCCGCGCACAACTCCAGTCTCGCAACCGAAATGGTTTTAACAGGCGAGACCTTAGACTTGGCGCAAACTAACTGCACCGAGTAGTTAGAACCAATGCGGACTTGCAGATATACGACTCCGCCGTAAGCACGCTCGCTGGCGTCAGTGAAACCTATTAAGTTGATGGTACATCCATCTACCAATCCAAGATGACGCGGAATAGTAATTTGATTGAGCGCGGTAAGCTCAATACAAAACTGGCCCCAAGCGGCGACAATATGGTCAGGGGGTGTTTCATCCCACTCACACTTTGATAGCCAAAGCTCTTTGATCAAGAGCTTGGCGTACAAAATTGTGGGAGCCACAAAACCTATTATGTCCCATAGTCGAGCCACTGTGGACAGCATAGTGCGTTTGGTGCACTTATCATCTGGTGGTGAGACGTCAAACCGAAAACTGTCGCAGGATTTGTCCCAGCGTAAACCGAGAACCTTATGCGGTACAGACTTCTCAAACTCAATGTCTGGAGAAGCTTTATGAGAATCTGGTATGCGTGCGAGAACCTCCTTAGAGTTGCTTGTCCATCTGACAAGATCAAACTGGCCTCGCTTGAAAAGCTGAATAAGCTCTTCACAAAGCGAAATTGCTAGCGGAGCGGATATGACACTACAGGCAATGTCATCCATATACAAAGCGGAAGTAGCAACAGCTGCTGCGGCGGGAAAGTGATCGATTTCATCAGCGATCAACTGGCGAACAACTCGTAACGCGTGATATGGGCTAGACTTGAGTCCAAAACAAACACGATTAAACTGATACACAGATAAAGGTTCCTTATTGTTAAAACGATAAAAAATCCGTTGAAATCTACGGTCAGACTCGCAAACGCCGATATTGAGGAACATTTAGCGGCAATCAGCTGACAGAGCGATTTGGACAAGACGAAACTTTATTATGATGTTAAATAAATCAACCTGTAGATTGGGGCCGGCATGCAAAATGTCATTAATGGACTGACCCGATGTAGTCTTACAACTAGCATCTAAAACCACACGAAGTTTAGTAGAGGTTTTATCTTCGCGAACTACGCCGTGATGCGGGATATAATATGAGGGAAGAGAGTTGCCCTCGTTGTTTACAACTACACTCAAAAAACCTTTATCTATGTAGTCACGAATGACGTCATTATAGGCGCTGCGTAACTTAAGTGATGCATCAAGTTTACGTTCCAAACAATGGAAACGTCTAAGCGCAGCAGCGTACCAGTCGCCTAACGAATAAGGGTCACCATAGAATGGCAACGCCACAACGTATCTGCCACTGTCCTCACGAACAGTGGTAGCACGGAAATGTTCTTCACACTCGAGATCCTTACGGCTCATCGAGGGCGGTGCGGTAACCTCTTCAAACTCCCAAAATCGCTTGAGAAGAGAATCAATATTATTTTCTTGAAGAACAGAACAACAGCAAGACGTAATATATTGAAAAGTATGTAACGTAGGTACGGTACCCATAATCACATACCCAAATACCGTCTCAATAGCGGGCGGTAAGTCATGTTGCTCACCACGTACCACGTCAGTTAGTAGCAAGTGCGGGAATATTGCAGCTCCGATCAAAACATCAATGTCTGCCGGATTCGCAAACTCCGAGTCTGCCAGCGGCAATGACTCGAGGTGTGCGAGTAGCGATACGTCCACATTAGCGATTGGCAATGTGTCCGTAATACGCTCCACGATAAGCGAAGAAATGTTAAAATTAATATCCCTATCAAAACGCGAATGTATTTTAATATCTACGGAACCCTTGCAATGTTTTTCTGACCCGCCGATCCCTTTGACCACTGCACTAGTATTTCTAAAGTTATTCCACAATCCGAGGCGTTTGAAACAATCCAATGTTATTAAATTGGTCTGAGACCCGCTATCGAGTAGACAACGTACCATGTGCGGCGACCCATTAACATCATAAACGATAACTTGCGCTGTCGCTAACAGCACCGTCTTGGACGCCATACACTGCGTTTTGGTCCCGCGCGGATTATTATAGATGCGGGAGGGCCGTCCGCGCGTGCGCGTCGCCCGCGCGATGGATGTCGTACACAACGATATTTCATTCTGAATCGTGGGAGGCGCAGTTATCGTAGCCAGCATCTGCGACGTAAGTGTGTCAAGGTTAGCGGCTTGGCTTGACAACGGACTACTTTTATCAAAGTGCAACAATGAGTGGTGTCGTTGATTACATGAACGACATCTCGTCTTACTAGAACAATCACTTGTTTTATGCTTTATACTTAAGCAATTAATGCAAGCTTTGTTATCTTTCACGCACTTGAAACGAGCAGTCGGATTTAAACCATTAAAGGCGGGACACTTGTAGAAATGGTCGTGCACTATTACTGCACAGACACTTCTGTGAATTAATTTTATTAGATTCCGAGCATGTTACGTAAGATTGTGGATTAGGGACCGAGTTGTTATTACTATTTCGCGCTTTATTCGACCTTTGTTTGCTGCTGTTAGTATTAGACGGGCTGGGTGAACTAGACTGCGTATTATGAAATATTCGACACTGATCTTTGATGAACGAAATAAAACTATCTAGTGTAGGTATTTTATTATTGCGTTCCGTCATCTCGAATGCGCGAAATGTTTCAGTGTCAAACTTCTTTAAAGCGAGTTGAAGCAACATAAAGTCGGAAAGATCTTCCAATTTTAAGTTCCTAAGAGAATTAACCGCGGTTACGAAGTTATCTATAAACAGCTGGAAATTCGCGACAGACGCGGCACCGGACAGTTTATCAAAGTAGGTAGACGCTAGGACGCGAGTGTCTTGATATCTATCAAGTAGTGACTGAAATATGACCTTATAATTCTCAGCACTGGGTGTGACACCTGCATATACGGACTGGGCCTTCGGTGACAGTTTACTTATTAAATAGTACAACCTGTCAGCATCTGTCAGAGAACCATTATCGTGCACTGTGGACTTAAAACTCGCATAGAATAACGGCCAACTTCGTATATCGCCGTCAAACGACATAATCTCGATTGGCGGTAATCTCGGCTTGCGAGCCGCTGCGACGGGCTGTACCGAATATTTACCCTCGAATTGTGATTGTATTCGCTTAACGATATAATAAAGATCTTCGAATGAGGTGTACGCCTGATAATTCGGTTTTTCATCAGGATTAGTAGAAAGCAATTTTGCGTTATAATCGTCTAACAACTTATGAAAATCTGTTCGAATACTATCTACTGTCATACAATAACTGAGAAATGACTCACTATTACTACCAGAAACGGCTGCGGTCTTTGAACGCTCGTTTGTTGTCGCCATGTTAGATGCTTTAATATTTTTTGGTGACATTATGGTTTCACCTCAATTGTAGTTATTCTTGTTATATTTTTATTAAATAAGCATTTAATTTGTATGATTTATAATATAGTACATTCGTGTACTTGTAAGATGTAGGTAGATTGAGAACTTTATGATGGCGCAACGTCACGCCACTCGCGCCATTCTAGTTTGGAATGCGGTGGGCGGGGCGATGCGACATTTGATGTTTTCGACTTGAATTTGCGAGCTCAGTTTATTTTGTTCTACGGAGCGAGTAACATCTCAATAAATACGCTGTTACGTTGTCGGTTTAAAAAGTGGAATTATAATTAAGTTTTAAAAAGGCTCAAGTATATAAATAGTGTTTGTAGAAGTGAAGTCTAAATCTATGTATTGTGTTAAATAAACGGCTAAGTGCAACTAAATCAATGTGTGATTGTGCTAGTGCTTCTTTACCTTGTTAAATATACACAGTTATAACAAGTTACCTGTTTTATTCTAAAATACATTTTAACATCAGAAGTGAGAAAGAATTAAGCGCCCAGTATGCCGCGAGGCCGTAAGCGAACCCGAGACAAGAAAACGAGGAATCGACGGTCGGTTTCAACCACGAGTTACAGCTCGTCTTCGAGCTCTAGCTCGACAGACTCGAGCAGCAGCAGATCTGATGGTCACCGGCACAGGAAAAAGAGACGCACCAGGCGTGCGTCTCCCGCAGTAAGCCAAAATGTTATTTTATCATCAGTGATTCCCGAGTTCGACCCTTTAGTGGACAATATTCAAATGTGGATAAATGTTGTTGAAGCCAATGCTCGTGCTTTCGGTTGGTCTGATCGTGTTTTGCGTTATCAAGCTTTGCAAAAATTACGCAATACGGCTAAGACATGGTATGACTCACTTCAAAAAAATGCAACACGATGGACAACTTGGAAGTGGAAGGATTGGCGAAATACCCTGTTAGACACATTTCAAGTTAAGCGAAATATGTATAATTTACTTAAAGATTTGTTTCAAACTAAACCTACAGAAGGTCAGTCGTTGTATGAATTTTATTTTTTACAAAAGGGTAAGATTGATAAAATGAGATTGTCATTTTCTGAGGCAGATATTATTTCTATAATTGTAGGGTCTATTGGTGACAAAAATATAATTACAGCGGCAGAGGCCGGTAATTTTAGATACTGCGATGACTTAGCTTCATTTTTACATGGAAAAAATTATTCAGAATCTGATTTAAAACAGAATCAAAAGCATAGCAACTTTCACAGTAAAAATTTAACTCGTTCATCCTCTAACAATTTAGATAAGAAATCCGAAAATAATTCTAATACTGGTTCATCAAATAGTTTTACCCCAACTAATACTAGTTTAAATATTACATGTTTTCGGTGTGGTGAACCGGGGCATAAGAAGACCCATTGTGTTCAAAAAGATAATGTTAAATGTAATTCTTGTAATAGGTTGGGTCATTTGGAGCTGGCATGTAGATCTAAGCCTAAACCTAAGATTGAAAAGGATAATGAAGTTAAATTAATTGTTGAACCCTCCTCTAAAGATAAGTTTTATAAGGATATTGAAATCAATGGATGTAAACAACGCGCTTTTATTGATATGGGTAGCAGTTGTTCCCTTATAACAACATCTTTGGCGCGCGAGTTGATGCTTGTACCGTTTGAATTGAATACTCCGGTTGTATTGACGGGGTTTAAAGTTGATTCTTGCTCTCAAGTAACTCAAGGTGTTCAGGTAGACATTTGTGTTGATACAGCAAAACTTAACATTGTGCTATACATTCTTGATGAATTGGCCGGCTCCTCCATTTTAATTGGTAGGAATTTCACCGAGGATAAAAGTATTATGTATACTCGTGTAGGAAATAGCTTGTCATTTTGCCCTTTAAATAGAGATCAGGTAGCTGTAATAGAACAATCTATGTTTAACTCTGATTCTATTGACCACATTTCGTTATTGAATAAATTGTTTGAAAAATACCCCCGGGTTGTGTCTAAAGATTTACAGACTTTGGGTCACACTTCTTGCGTAGAATTAGACATTGAATTAATAACTAATAAACCTGTTTGCCATCGTCCGTACCGTATGTCCGAATCAGAAAAAGCAGTTACTAGAGAAATTATTGACGACTTATTAAAAAATGACATAATTCAGGAAAGTAACTCCGCTTATGCTAGTCCAGTATTATTAGTCGATAAACCTTCGGGTGAAAAACGAATGTGCGTTGACTATCGGTCTTTAAATAAAATTACAGTCAAGGAAAAATACCCGATGCCCCTTGTAGAAGATCTCATAGACAAACTGAGAGGTTGTACACTTTACACATCCTTAGATTTAAAAAGCAGCTACTATCAGGTTATAATAAATAAAAAGTCTATTCCTAAAACTGCCTTTGTTACTCCTGACGGCCATTTTGAATTCAAGAGAATGCCATTTGGGCTTTGCAATGCGCCGTCAGTATTTCAGTGGTTAATGAATACTGTGCTAGGTAAATTACGTTTTAATAAAGTGATCTGTTATATGGATGATTTGCTTATAGGCACCGATAGCTTGAACGAGAATATTAAGCAATTAGATGAAGTTTTAAAAGTATTGGAAAATAACGGTCTTACCATCAATTTAGATAAATGTTACTTCTTTCAGAGCTCTGTTAACTTTCTTGGTTATGACATTTCTAAAGAGGGTATTCGACCGGGCAAAAATAAACTAAAGGCTGTTGAAGATTACCCTGAACCCAAGAATATACATCAAGTAAGACAATTTTAGGGCTTATAAATTATTTCCGTAAATTCATCAAAAATTGTGCTATTATTGCAAAGCCACTGACTCAGCTCTTAAAGAAGGACATTTCATGGGAATGGGGTCAGGATCAGATTTCGGCAGTTAATAAATTAAAATACGAATTGTTACACAATGCTTTATTAGTTATTTTCGATCCTAAATTGCCAATCGTTCTTTACACTGACGCCAGTCGTGATGGTGTAGGTTGCATTCTAACTCAAGTAACTGATAATGGGGAGAAGCCAATCCATTTTTACAGTCGCCAAACATCCAATGAAGAAAAACGATATCATTCGTTTGAGTTAGAATTCTTGGCTATAGTTGTTGGTTTGCAAAAGTTCCGTCATTATTTGATAGGGCCAACTTTTAAAATTTATACAGATTGTAATGCTGTTAGATATGCCATGAATAAACAAGAAATCAATTCAAGAATAGGTCGGTGGGTGTTACTGACGCAAGAGTTTACTTTTGACATAATGCACAAACCAGGAACCCAAATGCAACATGTTGACGCATTAAGTAGGAATCCGATCACGGAATACTCTGCTCCCATGTGTAATGAAAGTGTGTTGGCGATTAGTGAAGGTGATTGGTTGCTGTCAGTACAGTTACAAGATCCTAGTATTTGTGCAATCAGAGAAATCTTAGAGTCAGGTCAGGCCGAGCTCAATAAAAAGATATTTAACGATTATGAGCTATTGGGCAATAAAGTATACCGTCGAACTGAATATGGCCGACGGTGGGTAGTTCCTAAACAGTGCATTTGGCAAATTATAAGAGCTAACCATGATGACATAGGCCATTTTGCCGTGGACAAGTCAATTGAAAGGATAAAGGCACATTATTGGTTTCCAAAAATCAAAAAGGTTGTTACAAAATATATTAATAATTGTCTTAACTGTATTTACTCAAAGAATGTCCACGGCAAAAAGGAAGGTAAATTGTTTCCAATACCTAAATATGCAAAGCCGTTTCATACGTTGCACATTGCCCATTTGGGTCCTTTTGTAAAAACTACGCATAACAATACTTATCTTTTGGTAACAGTTGATTCCTTTACAAAATTTGTATTTATTTCGCCTGTTCGTAACACAAAGAGTCAAGTTGTTATAAATGAATTAGATAAAATATTTAAAGTTTTTGGCAACCCTAAACGCCTTATATGTGATGCAGGAAGCTCTTTTACGTCCAAGCTGTTTGTAAAGTATTGTAAGGACAAAAATATACGTCAACATGTTATAGCTACAGCAGTTCCACGCTCAAATGGACAGGTGGAACGCTACAACCGCACCATCCTTGATGCCTTGAGAAGTAAGGGGGCTAACACTGACAATAACAAATGGGATACTCATATTGCCAGTATCCAGCAAGGCATTAACAGTACAATTAACAAAACTACGTTGGCAATCCCCAGCGAAGTATTTTTCGGTTACAGACTTCAAACCGACTCTGACAAATTGGTGGATAACAGTGAAGATCAACCTGTTGACGTTACACTATTAAGAAATACAGTCAATGACCGCATCCAAGCTAATGCTGACAAACAAAAGCAGTTGTTTGATTCAAAACGGAAAGCGGCTCGAATATACAATATCGGAGATTTGGTCGTTATAAAAATTCCTAGTCAATCTAATGATGGGCAAAGCACGAAGCTACTGCCGTTGTTTAAGGGTCCATTTCAGGTTACTGAAGTTATGGGACATGATCGCTATAAGGTACAGGATATGAGAGGCGCAGAAAGGACCAGTAAACGCTACGAGGGGACCACTTGCGCCGAAAATATGAAGCCTTGGATTAAGTTGGCGGAACTAGATACCAAGGATTTGGCCTAGGATGTTGTCAGGTATTTTATCATGTTAACAGCCAATTTTCCACCGCGCTAGTATGGCCTCATTTCACTTTTCTTCATTAATGTTGTCTAGTGCACTTGCTTCGAACATATTTTGGTATTTTGACATTGTAAATGACAACAGTATTTACTCGTGTAAAGTGAATCTGTTAATTATGTTTTGGTTGGTATCTGTTAATTATATGCAACTAGGGTTGGCCAAAGGCATCGCCTAGGGTAAATTGCAAACCTTAACATGATCACTAACTGACCGTTGATGGAACAGTTATGTATAAGTTTGGATACCAGAATTATGTTCTGTAGGTACTTAGTCCTTTGATGTGAGATGTCCTTCATCTGCTGGCCGTTGATGGAATAGTAGGATGTCGACACTCATAGCAATGGATAAGACAAGTTAAAGCCTTTATCCATTACAAAGTACACCAAAAAATATGTGCTAATTATGCTTTGTTGTTCTCAGCAAACTGCACCAGACCAAGACGCTATCCGGGACGGATGCGTGCGCAGGACGGCCGGATGTTGTCGCCATGTTAGATGCTTTAATATTTTTTGGTGACATTATGGTTTCACCTCAATTGTAGTTATTCTTGTTATATTTTTATTAAATAAGCATTTAATTTGTATGATTTATAATATAGTACATTCGTGTACTTGTAAGATGTAGGTAGATTGAGAACTTTATGATGGCGCAACGTCACGCCACTCGCGCCATTCTAGTTTGGAATGCGGTGGGCGGGGCGATGCGACATTTGATGTTTTCGACTTGAATTTGCGAGCTCAGTTTATTTTGTTCTACGGAGCGAGTAACATCTCAATAAATACGCTGTTACGTTGTCGGTTTAAAAAGTGGAATTATAATTAAGTTTTAAAAAGGCTCAAGTATATAAATAGTGTTTGTAGAAGTGAAGTCTAAATCTATGTATTGTGTTAAATAAACGGCTAAGTGCAACTAAATCAATGTGTGATTGTGCTAGTGCTTCTTTACCTTGTTAAATATACACAGTTATAACAAGTTACCTGTTTTATTCTAAAATACATTTTAACACGTTAATGTTTTAAATACGCTCAAATAAAATATTGCGTTTTGCTTCTAAGATTGTCATCTCTTTGTCTTCCGACACGCGTGACTTCTTTTGTTGTGACATGCTTACGTAAGTATAAGCTAATGAGACCGAAACAAAATAAGAATATCTAAAGTACCTATTATTTTACCTAAGTAGGCAACACTTTAAAGCGGTGGAATTAAAAGTTGCTTGAAATATGAGATTTACAAGACAACTATGATAGTTCCAGAAATAATAATTGGGTAAGTAGGTAGCTACATAAAAGTATATTACCTACTGATGCGAAAACAACCATGTGACGGTTATGTGAATGGACTAGGAGTATAGCTAGGTGCTATAACTGCCTAGGTACAGAGATATATCGAGGTTTTACGTATAAAACGTAAATGAATCCGACTCGTATGGATCAAAAAATGTTTCGGCGAACCGAATGTTCCTAGTCGATAAGAACCGAAATCCTACAGTACATTAATAGTTTTCACATTCGGTTCGCCGAAACAACACTTGCGAATTTTTATTATTAGTAGGGATTATTATGTTCGAGCGAGGCACGAAACAGCGTCCAGACCGCGGCAAAACAAAAAACCAAACTCGATGGCTCGGCCGCTCGGTCGCTCGCCCGCGGCGGCACACGCGCTCGCCTCGGCCGGGGCTCGTCCACACAGAGCGCGCAGCCTCGCGCGCCAATTCCTCGCGAGGCTGCGCGCTCTGTGTGGACGTGTCTAATTCGGTAGCTCGGGCGCACGCGTGCGACCGGCCGCGGCTGCCGAGCGCTTTCCTCGACCGAGCCACGTCTACATAGACCGAGCAGCCTCGCGAAGCATTTTCCGCGCGAGGCTGCTCGGTCTGTGTGGACCCGCCTATAGACAAACTCAAAGCGAGATACTTCTATACAATAGGTTATGCAGATGATCTAACCATACTTACCTCAGGTAAGGTAACCAGTACAGTGTACGACCTAACCCAACAAGCCCTACGCATAGTAGAGTGGCGGTGTAATGAGTACGAATTATCTGTAAACCCGACCAAGACGAAACTAGTTATGTTCACACACAAACGCGCGCTGGGTACTTACCGATTGGCCAGGTTATTTGATACAGAGCTTAAGCTGTCTACCGAGGTCAAGTACCTGGGTGTCACTCTCGACAGCAAATTGACATGGAACAGCCACATGTAAAAATAAGCTCAATAAAGCCAGCATCATTTTCTGGCAGTGCAAGAAGATGATAGATAAACGCTGGGGCCTATCCCCCAAAATTGTCTTATGGCTCTATAAGACAATAATACGTCCGATGGTAAGCTACGGCGCAGTAGTGTGGTGGCCTCGGACCAACCTAATAACGGCCGCCAACAAGCTTCAGAAGCTTCAAAGACTTGCATGCCTAGCGGCCACGGGCTGTATGAAAACAACGCCAACAGCGGCACTTGAAGTGTTGCTGGACCTGCCTCCACTGCACCTGTTCATACAATAGGAAGCAACGATGTCGGCAGTCCGGCTAAGAGCCCTGAAGCTCTGGAAAGACACGAACACACCGCACACTAACAACTTAAATACACTCTTTAAAGAAGTTCCTATCACACAAGCCATTGGCGACCGTATACCAAAACAATTTGTTTTCGACAAGAAATAAAAAATCCAACTGTACGAGGACCTACACGAAGGAGCAGTTAACCACAACGAGCTCACGAGCTTCACAGATGTGTCCAAAACGGATACAAGTACGGGTTCAGGAGTATTCTCCGAGGACCTAAACATCAACATCGCAGCACCGCTGGGAGCCTATAACACGGTCTACCAGGCCGAATGTTTTGGCATAATCCTAGCTGCCACAGCAATCATGGCACGTGAGGTAAGGGAACGATCCATTAGGATCCTCTCAGATAGTAAGGCTGTCCTCTCAGCCCTCAAAAGCCATACTATCACCTCGGCACTCACGCTTGAATGCCACCAGAAACTAACAGAGGTAGTAAACTAAACAAATTAACACTGCAATGGATCAAGGGCCACAGTGGCTCAAGAGGGAATGACGCAGCCGACGTACTTGCCAGAAGAGGGGCCACTTTAGAGGTGGTGGGACCCGAGCCCATTATTCCCCTCCCTTCTGGTTTTTATCGCAACCTGGTAAGAAATAGGACCAGGACCAAACACAACCAGTCCTGGATTGATATTGAAACATGTAGGCAGGCCAAGGAGGCTCTTCCCGCAGTAGACGGTAAGATAGCCAAACAAATCCTCCGGCTGTCCAAACAACAACTACGGACAGCCACGGCCGCCTACACAGGACACGGATTCTTTAATAAACACCTATTTACTATAGGTATCACCGACAGCCCGCTGTGCAGGGCCTGTATGGCAGCAGACGAGACGGCAGCCCACCTGCTCCTCGACTGCCCTGAGGTCGCACAGTACAGGCAGCAGTACCTGACCAGATACAGCACCCTGAGGGAGGCCGTGGGGCACATCAAGAGTCTGCTGGCCTTCCTCGAAGAGCTGGGGTGGCTCGAATGACGACACCATTCCTACCCGCACGCAAAATACACGCCAAGACGTGGAGTTGCGGAAACAGCCCGTGCCATCAAGTATCAAGTATCAACAAGCCCAGGAATGTTGTTGATTTAAATCTTTGGCCATATTTTGCATTATGAAAGTCTTGAAGGCTGCTTTGAATCTCGTATTGGAGGACTCTGGGTCTTGTTTTGAAAGAAGTTGAGAAAAACTCAATGTACCTATTCATTGTTACTCACGACAAAAAAGATCAACATTTTTTTAAAGAAAAATTGTTACATATTTTGTTGCATTTTCGTTTGTAACGTTGATATTTTCGGTTTTACCAAAGTGGTACTAAAGTGGTAGTAATTTAATTAGCATCCAAACATGTTTTGCTATTTTCTGCGGGTCCAATAGTTTGTCAGATAAACCATTGAATGTAACACCCACCACCACCAAAAATGTTACGGCTACCACATATTCTACCACATTCACACAACACCATCTAGTCCCAAACTAAGCAGAGCTTGTACTATGGATACTAGATAATGGATAAACATACATATATACTTTTTTTTGTAAATAGATACACATTATACATAGAAACACCTAGACCAAGACAAACATCCATGTTAATGCACACAAATGTTTGACTTGAGCGGGAATCGAACCCGCGACCATCGGCGAAGCAGTCGCTTACACTCCCGCTGCGCCAACCGGTCGTCTATGTACATATTTATTATACACGGCGGTTTCAAAATTCTATAAATATAACTTACACTAATAGACTTTTCTTAAACGGTTCCCTCATTAGCGTAATATCTTAATTAAAGGTCATTTGCCTTTTCTCGAGACGGTAACTGATAATATTGTTAAAATATAAGTCTATTAAATAAGAATTATTGATATACAAATATGAGCTGTTGAATTCATTTTTATTTGCCTTTTAAACAGCCCACTAGGAATAAATTCAAATGGGGCTTTACAAGGTATAATGAACGCACACAAAAACGTGAAGCAAAAAGTTATAGACTTTCCGTGAGGGCATCGAACACATAACAGAAGGCGCAGAACCAAAAGGTAAGGCAGCCGCTTATAAACCAGTACGACATTTGTGTTTTAAGTCAGCCTTTACCTATGCACTATATTTTTTATCGCAAAGATACCTTTGTTCCAACAGTTCTCATTGGTATCCACTTGACCGCGCACAAGTGACTATTTTCCCTTTTTTCAAAAACAGATGAGCGCGTAAACTGTCATCTTTCCCACGCTTTTCCGCTGCGTACTAATCTGTTTGTGGAACTCGGATTACTTAACCGATTGCGGTATGTTGCATATCAATAGACGCGTAATTAAATGAGCTTTCCAATGATATAAATTAAAACCATATAATATGGTTGAAGCCCACGCAAGGGCAGTATAAAGTGAAAGTTAGAAATTTTTTCCCGCCATTTTTTAGCGCTATTTTATATTTCTGACATATTTCCTTTTTCTCGTCGTTTTTTATTATGGGAGGTATATAAGTATTATACACAGTTAAAAAGATTTTTTGATTTACTTTTAGAGAAAATAAATATAATGAAAAGAAACATTTTAATATTAAACATAAAAAAATAAAACAATTTTTTTTTAATTGGCCCCAATTTTCATATTTTATTTTTTTAAATACCGTTTTATAGTATCTTCTTGGGTTTACGCGAATGTTACACATTGAAATTAAACTACAGTTTACGGATTTTATCGCGATGTATTGGTTTCACTGAGTTATTACATTTGAAACTAATGATCTAGAAACTAATTGTTTTTTTAATTTATTACTAGCCGACATTTCGAATTCTTTACAGGATTCATGTTCACGGCAGACTGAGGTGATATTTGTCTTTGTCTTGAATTTCAAAGTTATCTCAAAGTACCCGAACATTTTTCAACTATTGGTGTTACTATCTACGCAGAATGTGCTCACTGTGTCTTGATGTCTTCTGGTGACTTTGTCCTTCTTGGGTTTCATTAGCCTGATAACAGGGTCCCAAGCTGGAGGAACATTCCAACCATCTTCCCTATTGAAATTAGGATGTTTTTTAATTTCAACAGCATCACGTCATCATCATTCTTGGTTTACCGTTTTATGTTATATATCAGATTCAAACCTAGATAACTTTCTTTCCAACTAGATTTCCAAGTATAAAAACCAATTCTGTTAAGAATCTGATAAGAATTATTTTTATTGGAACCTGCACAGTTTTTTACTTTTTCCCGCCAACAAAACTGAAGTTCCCGCCAAAATTTGCGATACCTAATATGAAATATCTCATAAATAATATGAGTATTATATATTTTATCAAAGGTTTATTTATATATTCATAATAAAAAATAATACAACGCATAAATGTAACCTTATATACATACATATCGATGCCTTCCGGCCAAAAGGGGGTTAGCGACATTTTTTGCGAAATCGACTTATGGTTAGAATCGGCATTTTTTTCTGCGTCTAATGGTCTAAGTTTCGCGGCTCTAGGACAAACTTTTTGTCGCTTAGGCGGTAAAGGAATTGAGGTTCTAACACTAAGTTTTTCGTCATAAACGACAGTTATTTTTGGTGTATTTTGTATTATGGTGGTTGGATAAAAATTATATTTCAAAACTGTGAGATAAGCATTTTTGGCTTTGAATATTTTTTCTTTACTTGAACGTTAAGTAGTTTGGGCTGTAAATACTTTTTTGTAAAAATACATTAGTCAAATTTTACTTGAATCTTTGTGTACCAAACTTTCGGTTAGGATATTAGGGCAGTTCCTTTGGATAAAATATATGTCATTTATTACATTTAGGCCTCATTTCCGTGACTTTATTTGGCGTTTATTTTTATTTTCCCTAGTCACCAAATCAATCATCGAAGGCTCTTAGGATAATTTATCCAAACGAATGTCGAATGTTTTTTCCCTCCCCAAAAAATATCTGGTATGGTGGTTAGATAACAAGGTAAATCAAAGGTTTGGCGGTTAGCTTACAGAAGAATGACAAACAGCGTTGGTTATCTCACTCCTTCGTTCGAACAAAATGTCGTTAGTGTTGCACAGCGAACATTCACCGCGGGCATAAGCACCTCCGTGCTTGCGAGTCCGTTTAGCGCGAAGTTTTTCGAAGGAAATAAAACGGTAAGATTATTTTAATAAACTTTTATATTAATCTATAATTGTGTATTCTAATTAGTTATTTTAAGTTTTATAGGTAAGAAGTCATTCTTTTGCTATCTTGTTCAGACAATACTGAATGGTTAAATAAGTACCTACAGAGTTTTTGTTGGCTGGCCTGGCTTAGGACCATAATCAAGGGTTCGAATCCCAGGTTAGGCCTGCAAGGAATTATTGGATTTTTTGATGAATTCTCAGTAACAGTCAAGAGTTAATCCTGCGACTGATATGACTCTGTTGTGTCGAATTGCCTATGGGACTATGAGAGTGAAATAATAAAAACTGCACGTTTGTTTTGCACATATATTAGCGTTAGTAGGTCCCTATTTTGCAAATTGTTATTCTGCCTCAAGATTTGTCACCGTGACTGATTTAACATGTGTCATCATCATTGTTTTATCGATTGAGTGATTGGATGGGTAAGTGCGAATGAATGGATACACGGCAAAAGCGAAATTAAGAACCCTCTTTTTGGAGTGGCTGAAGGCCGCCATGGTGTCCTCACCTTCCGCCTGACGCATGTCTTCATCGGACACGGTTGTTTTGGATAGTTTCTTTGCTGTGAAGGACTCCCCCGGCTACGGAGTACATGTTGTATGGGGAAACGGAAATAATTGTGAAGGTTGTATATTCCTTTAGAAAGTAGTAAAACAAAATATTTTTCATCGATATTTGGTTATGTATAATAATAATATATATGTTTCGTTAAGATTTGCTATTTCACTTTCCATTCTCGCAATTTCGTTGTTACTGACGTCTGTAGTTTCTTTTATGAACTGAAACTGTACTGGTCTACAGTACCTGGTTGAAGAAGGAGATTCATTCTTCCAATACACCGAAGATTGTTTTCATTGCTCATTGAGACGGAGAGGAACTAATGTTGTTAGAAACAAGTTAGTGTCTGTGGCACCATC
Source organism: Euclidia mi (assembly GCA_944739405.2). Taxonomy (NCBI): domain Eukaryota; kingdom Metazoa; phylum Arthropoda; class Insecta; order Lepidoptera; family Erebidae; genus Euclidia; species Euclidia mi. Next base: position 19,553,333 of record OX123198.2, read on the forward strand.
TTAATGTGCGTAATAATGAGTTAATTAACTAATATGGCTAAAAAATGGAGATTCGCAGGTATTCGCAGCTGGAAGTGATTTATTAATTATCTACACAAATGTGCCTATTATTTGAATCATAAGAGAAACCGCCGGAAGCTGCCGCAACCTAGATATGGCCGTTTAAACTAAGAATTTTACTTAAAAACAAGCTTTCTACTCTAATTATCCTGCACTCATACTAATCACTTTATCGACAATACTAATTATCTAGTAGATTCTCTAAGTCGTGTAGTATTACAGAAAATTTAAGTATATTAAAAAAAACACCACAAACTGGAACATACAACCCACTAACTTAGCGCTTTTTTCAAGTGAAAATTCAATACCCTTTTAACTTTAACTTTGTAATTTTATTAAACTAATAAGATAACGCAATAAAAATAAAATTATTATGTGTTTTTGTTTATTTAGGCTTGTAGTATCCAATACTGGTATGACATATTCGAATAGTCATACTTTGCAAAATTGAATTTTTTCCGCTCATTGACCACCGTGGGACGTCGCGAGGTGATTTACGACAACTGTAGACGCGGACATGCGGACGACGAGAACCAAAGGCCTACCGTCATACCTAAAAGTGGTCCTTAAGTACGAAATTTTAAGTTTATATTTTTTTTTCATACCTAGCATGTCAGCATGAATGTATAATGCAAGACTAACTTACAATGAGTAACTATTGTTTTGTTTAATTTTCTAAACTAAAGACTGATTGAGCACAATTTCTTTTTTTTTAATTCATACCTTTCGGTTAGCCAGTTTAAAAACTTATAAAAGTCTAATGTATGTATGTAAGTATGTATGTATAATTTTATAAGAATTAATCACAATGCGCTTTCGCGTTGTATAAAAGAGCTTATAGTATTTTTTATAGATAATTAACTTATAACAATTTCCTTGTTCTTCTGCCATTAACCAATAGCCGGTTATGTCATATTGGCTCCACTTGATGAACAGAAAAAGCACAGGCATGCTCTTTTTCTTCAACAGAAATAAAATAAATGGTGCAGTTAAATCATTTAGGTTGGAACTCATTACTTGGGTTGTTTTCATTTACGACGTTTTTTCCTGTTAGTATAATTAGGACCATTTGAGGGTAAGCGACAGTAAATAGTGTTAGGAGTGTGATTTGTTTAAATTAACAATGTCATTTCGTAGAGACCTAATCAAAAACTATATGGTTAAATTTTGAAACTTTTGGAACGTACAGAAAATTTTCTATGATTTTTTTTCACTTATTTTGAACTTTAAACTACTCTCCTGTAAAGTTTGTTAAGTGGCGGTTAGCCTCTTTTGGCCGTAAGGCATCGTGTAATAGATAAATAAGTGTCAAAATATGTGTCAACGACGAACTGTTAATTTCAAATTATACGATAATGTCATCAAAATACTGCTTCTGAGTCCATTCAAAATATAATATCAATGTCATATAAAAATAGGAGAACTGGCCCCCTGATCTTTTACGAGATATTCACGTAAATCCCGGTTCTAAATTTATATGTGTATAAATTTAATGTATGTATATTATAAGCAACGAGGAAACGAGAAAGAGGAAGGATCTACAAACAAAACAGTATGATAGACTTTTTATATAAACTCATTCCTAAATTGAACTCAATTGAATGATTCGTATACATAGTTCGTATACCCGCTTGACCGCTGACCATTTTTAAGTGCTTACTCAGCATCGACAAATTTCAAGTGCGCGCCGCCAGTTAAAGACGGGTGCGCTCAATTAATTATTTTTGTGCGATTGTTAATAGCTTGAGAGGAGTGGTGTTTATTTTTCTGCTTAACCTTTATTGCTATAACTTTATTTTATTACATAGACAATATCACCAGGTACATGAAAATACAACAGCAAACCAGATTCAGCTTATACTTTTATTATGATAAACAAAAGTGTCGAGTAAGTCGGTAAAGACAACATTGTTTACGTTACGGCCGCTCGCCTAAAGTAAACATTTCATTCAAACGTAATTTGTTTTGTACCATTAGAATGAGTCATTCATTAGGTTGCAGAAAAATAAACACCACTCCTCTCAAGCTATTAACAATCGCACAAAAATAATTAATTGAGCGCACCCGTCTTTAACTGGCGGCGCGCACTTGAAATTTGTCGATGCTGAGTAAGCACTTAAAAATGGTCAGCGGTCAAGCGGGTATACGAACCATGTATACGAATCATTCAATTGAGTTCAATTTAGGAATGAGTTTATATAAAAAGTCTATCATACTGTTTTGTTTGTAGATCCTTCCTCTTTCTCGTTTCCTCGTTGCTTATAATATACATACATTAAATTTATACACATATAAATTTAGAACCGGGATTTACGTGAATATCTCGTAAAAGATCAGGGGGCCAATTCTCCTATTTTTATATGACATTGATATTATATTTTGAATGGACTCAGAAGCAGTATTTTGATAACCTAATGACATTATCGTATAATTTGAAATTAACAGTTCGTCGTTGACACATATTTTGACACTTGTTAGAGGTAGAGATAGGTAGAGGTAGGAGAGAGGCACTAGGTTGAGGGCTAATGATGCCAGAGTAAAAATAATAGTAGGATTTAGAAGTTTTTTTTTTCTGCTATAGACCAAGAGTGCGTTCCAATTAAATCAGATGCTCAATGATACCATGGTGAAAATTTAGTTGAATTTAGAAGAATAAATCTACTATAGATCTTGAGTGCGCTTCATTTAAGAATAAGATTTCCACTTCACCAAAACTTAATCTTTATTTATCAGGAACAATATAATACATAGTGCTAAATATGGACTCGGACGGAACGAGTAATATAACACAACGTAAACATACGTACAAGCTTAGACATCGAAAACCAAGATTTAAGAGAACAGTTATTAACAGCTCACGCAGAAATTGATACACTTAATTTGGAAAACACTTCTTTGGAAGAACTTGTCAATAGCGAGAAACAAAGAAACGAGTAATTGAAAAAGATGTACGTAAGAAGTATGAGTATTAAACGCAGCGACACGATCTCAAGTTCAAAAATCTCTCGAAAATCGATAAAATCAAATAAGCTTAATATTACTGCTCTCCGCTTAGACTTGGAGACCGAACCGGATACACCTCAACGTTGACTTTACGCTGCCTGATGGTAAGCTGACAGTGAAATCCTATTGGGAAGGCCACCATCCCCAATTGCTGGTTAAGCAATGTGACATGACGGCCCTCACTTTGACGGCCTTGAGAGATGCTTTTTCACGCCCCGCTTAAAGGACCCAGGATCAAGGGAGGAAGGAAACACGTGAGCTGGCAGTGAGTTCCACATCTTTATGGTACGGCAAAGATAAGATGTACCGAACCTTTTCGTACGTAACGGTATCTGATCTACCGTATAAGGGTGGCACCTTAACCCGGCACGTGTTGTTCGGGATAGGAAAGGATAGGGTGGGATGAGTTGAAAGAGTTCTTCTGAACACTCACAGTGATACAATGGGTAAAAGACAGCCATTGAGGCTACGTCCCTGCGTAATTGCGGAGATTCAAGGGTCTTAGTAGCCTCAAGGTCACCTATGATACGGACAGCACGCCGCTGCAACCTATCAAGGGCATCTAGCAGGTACTGAGCGGAGCCGTTCCAGAGATGAGAGCAGTATTCCACGCAGGGGCGAACCTGAGTCTTGTATAATAGACACAGCTGCTCCGGCGTGAAAAACCTCCTCACTCTGTTCAGGACTCCGAGTTTTCGAGATGCCGATTTAATGACACCCTCAATGTAGTTTCTCTGGTTGAGATTGCGGTGTATGTCCATACCAAGTATATTTAGACTGTCCTGTATCGGTAGTGGAGTGTCCAGAAGAGAAGGTTGGGGAAGGAATGGAGATAACTTTGCTAAAAACAACAAACATGATATCGGAACTATATTTATTTAGCAGAATTGGGCCCGTGGTCTCATAAATAGGTACAAAATTATGGCTCATTGAGGACAATATAAAGCTATGCTAATACCTATACCTAAATAGAAAAGAACAGCATGTAGGTTTATCAATCGTCTAGTACCAACAATACAAGCTCTGCTCATTAGTTTGGGACTGTGATGGTGATGGTATTGTGTGTATATGGTGGAATATTATTATAATCACGTTTCTCTTCATCACGGGATTCACTGGTATTCTAACACATGCGTTAAAACAATACCCGGCACTTTGGGAGGTTTACACGGAGATATAAGTCCAGCGTGCAGAGGCACGTAGAGACTTTAATCTAAAATGTGATGGACACATACAGCGGGGTTGCCACAACGGCACTATTAAGTACAGCTTTGTACTAGCCACAGCACGTGTAAGGACCATAGTATTTGGTATTAATGTGGAGTCTAGTAGAATTCGTTTATTATTATTATGTAAGGTTTAACGTTGAAGAATTCCAAACAGGCGCGTGTTGAATATGGGTCCTAAAAATCTGAAATAGGTATACACACTTTTCACAAGGTTAATGATAAATGTTTAAAATGGCATCTATTGTTATGTTACAGAGGGTGTCTGTCAGTCAGTGAGCAACTTACGAGTACCTATAATATATTTTTATTATATAATCTGAAATAAAATTACCCCTTCACACCAATCTACATGGATTTATCTAATCGATGTGACAAATAGAATTACATACACCAACAAAGTGTGTGCGTATTTGATAACTTGCGTTTTTTAGGGATATACTGCCACGTGTTTTTATAAATGTTTAGGTTCATGAGCACATTGGCATATTTTTTACATCTGTCTGAGTTCAACCGCGCAAGTGATTCGGTCATACTAACAGGAAATAATTATGTTCAATAGCAAGGTCGTGCGGTCTTTGATCTATACACATTGGATCTGATGCAGGTCGATAGCCTATACCTACAACTACAACTAGTAGTAAAATTTATACCAACCATCTAGGTAATATAGTCATGGACAATGACAGGCGAAAATAGACTTTATCTTTACGCTGCAGTAAGTATATAATAAGACAACAACAATACCACGTGTTTAATTTGCTAAGCATAACACATCAATGAACGTCCTTGCGAGCACGTTGAACCCGGAATACTATCGTACCGATAAAGTTCAATAAACTGTTATCCAATCATCAACAGCTGCTTATGTAAGTCCTTCATATGCTATAATATACTATAACGAGGTGACCTTCGTGGTTAATGCCCCCTTCATTATCTCGGACGTACGTCAACAGACTTAGCGTAGTGTTACAGTAACATAATTATCAATGCCCGGTGCATTGATAATTATGTTACTAATTAGATTCAAATGTAGTTCTACCTCAATAAAAATCTTTGATACGTTACTTATATTTGCTTGTTGACTTTTAATACAAAAGCTTAGGTATAATTTGCCGATTTAAATATAGTTATTTTTTGCGTCAAACGAATAAGTAGGTACATCTTAAATAACTCTGCGCTATATAGGTGCATCGTCGCTATATTATATCTATTGCTGAATCACGTCATGTAAACATAGGTCCGTCGGTCATTGAAAGTTCATGGACACGATGTAAACACATGCTCTGAATAAGATTAGATATACGTAAGTAGTACGTAAAGGTGTTTGACACACTTCATGGACACTCATTTTTATGTATGTTATTATACTTTCTGAATAATTCATATAATTTTAAAACACAAGTGAAGAGATTACAAAATATGTTTAACAATTACTTGGAGCAAATATGTGTGTCGTTTTCTTCTATGTTGAAGGAGGTAAAGTTCAGCTTAATAAATGCATAACCTTTGTTAGAAATTCGCAGTGTGCCTACCTGTTGAAACCTTTAAAAAAAATGCTTGGTGGTTACTACATCTGAGCTGAGTCTCTCCGCGACCACGATCGGTACAAGACGATCGAAACGTCGGCAACAAATAGGTATTTATACCTTAAATAAGTTAAGTTTACGCGATTAGGACCCGCTTAATTATTTTGAATAATATTTACTTAATTTTTATAAGTTCCTATATAAAATCACATGTCAAAATAAAGACAGCATATTTTATGTTTAATTGTTATTACGCATATATTATGTAGGTATCTACCCATTCTAACTCAAGTTTAATTTTACCTTGGGTACCAGAGTTGAAAAACATTATTAACTGCTTCATGCCGTGTATTTTATGTGTACCATATAAAATGTTATTTTTGAAATAAATAAATTAATATTATTATTAGTTGTATCTTATCGTTGAAAGTGCTAAGGAGCCTTTGTTTTTTAAATAATGATCTAGTCAAATGCGTTTTCCTTACTATTCCCATTAGGGATAGGCTTTTTAACCTCTCGTATGCTGGGTTACCAGACATAATTATAAATCTATTGTGTCTCGTGCAGATCTGCTCTTAAGCATACGAAAGGTTAATAACCATGCTTATCATCATCCTCTTAGAGTTATCCCAGTTTCAATCTGGGGTCCGCTTTCTAGTCTAACCGGATTTGGCTGAATATTACCTTTTCCACAGAGCCTGCCTGTCTGACTTCCGCAACCCGAAAGGATAGCGATATTCCATGGTTTAGACTAGTGTCAGTTTATTTTAGAAGGTACTGACGCCCTATAACGACTATCAAAGATCTTCATGACAACCGGGACCGACGGCTTGAACGTGCTCTCCGAGGCACGGGACAAGCGATAATTAACCATGTCCCGACCACCGAAAAGTCATTGGTGCGCGCCGTGGATTCGAACCCGATACCCTCTGCATGGCAGTCTTTTGGTATATCCACTCGGCTATCGCTACCTAATAACCATGCTTATAATAATCCTTTATTCCATTCCAGTTATGTATAAAAAATTTACGCCAGTGGAGTCTCTTACCCTTTTCCTTTATTCCTTAAAAGGAAACTAAATGTATATTCCGTAATTTAGCTTCCTAGGCTTTAAAGAGCGAGTGCCAGTGATTTTGTTTATCGAAAGGATATTGTTTATAAGGTAGCTCAATTACAATAGCTTACCTTTAATACTATTACTAAAAATATCTAACTCAGAATTATAAGTAAAAAATAAGAAGACTCAATGTTATGATATGTTGAGTTAAAATACCATTTTTACATACACCTATATAATATTAATTGACTAACATGTTTTTACTCTAGTATTAATTTATAAAACACCTATTTGTAATTAGAACACAACAACCGTGCTGTTTTAGTATATACAACATACTAACGCATTAAATATACTTACATATTAACTAAATGTTATATAACAAGCTCAGGTCAATGAACTTCGGAATTTAAATATCATAGATATATATTATAAGATATATTATAATCAAAAAGCAATGCACAAACGAGATATGACGTATTACTCCGAGTATATATACTACGCCTAACGTAGTTCGTAACGCTTCATACACAAGCGAGTATTGTGATCAACCAGTTCACACCTACATAGATTCTTGTTTGTCCAATATTCTCATCGAAATTAATTATTAAATTTTTGAGATTATTCATTTTTTATAAAAATACGAAATAATTGAAATATACCCGAAAGAATCAATTGAGAATCATCAGTTAAGAAATATTAACTACATACACTAATACATAAAATGTTAGTTTCAATATTAGCTTTTTCGTTGTTTAAAGTTAAAAGTTTAATTAATATGTATCCACAACCTATTAAATATTTTCCTATAGTGACTTTGATCATGGTTCTTTGTGTAACAAATTTTTCACTGCGTTTTTTTCTGCTTAGCACGTTTATATTTGTTATTACAATTAGGACTATTCTTTATTATAAAAGACTTCCTCCAGGTAAGTGATCGGTTAATTAATATTTTTGCGGACCATCACTTCTCTCATAGCAGACTGCTTACAAACATATGTATATTACCTACATAAATAATAAGTACGTTTATTTTCCAGGGCCATGGGGAGTGCCACTACTCGGGTACTTACCGTTTATGTCCAACAAGCCTCCACACAACCTCTACGTGGACATGTGTGCGCGGTATGGCGACATCTTTTCCGTAAAGCTGGGCACAAACCTGGTTGTCGGCATTGGTTCCGCTAAATTAATGCGCCAATTATTTAATAGACCTGACTCTACAGGTCGACCTAAGACTCCGTTGAACATGCTATTAGGTGGATTTGGTAAGTATCTACCTGATTTAACTTCCACATTGAAAATATAAACGGTGAAAAAGTATAAAAAACATGACATATTAAACTTACATTGTAGACAGTTTTTAATAAAAATTCGCATTCCAAATAAATTTGCGCAGGAAATGAGAAAGCATGCAAGTTGACGTTGAATTATATTTTATAGGTATAATATTAAGCGAGGGGACACTCTGGAAACGCCAGCGAGCGTTCCTCCATGAGAAATTCCGCGCACTTGGTGTTAAACTACGGCCAAATGAGCGTTTTGAAAAATTTATCATAGTAAGTATTTTCATTCGTATACATTTTTAACCTAAATATATTGTTTAGTTTCAATCTGTGTAGCCACTTCATTAGCGATATTCAGAACATAAGGCGGATTACTAATAACATAATTTGTATTTTAGGCGGAATTAGAAGAGCTAATGAACACCTTGAGCCAAAATTGTGAAAACGCAGTCGATCCTCATGCGGTTCTCGGTCGGCATGTGCACAATGTCATTTGTCAACTGATGATGAGCTTTCGTTTCGAAGAAAATGATTCTGAATTTACAAAGTTTAATGAAAAGTTATAAGAGGAATGAAGCTATTTGGAATGGTGCACATAGGTAATCATTTCAAACCCTATTTGGTAAGTTTTTAACTTTTTCACGGCTTCTAGTAACTAGTCAGATCAAGTTAGTTTCTGTAAGCTTTCGAGTAGTTTATTCAGATGATTCTTGGGAGCTTTTTAGTGCATTTTAAAATGCTTTATGACTCAGCTTGTTGCCAAACATGATATCAAATCTTGGCATGAAATCTCAATCCTCTTATAGTCCCGTGAATCGTATAATAAAAGAACAATGCACATATACGAATCGGCACTCATAATTATTTTCATAGCTGCTCAAATTGTCAGGTTTTATATGTAGTGATTGATAAATATATGAATCATTACAAAAATTTTGAGTGCTTTATATTTTTAAATATTATTATAGAATAGCGTTTATAATATTGTCATATTAATGTTATAAAGACATATCAATTAATTTGTTATATGAATGTAATTTTTCAGTATCTTCCCGGTAAACAAGCAGTTCTTAAAGAAATTAAAAGAAGCCTAGTGGATGTTAGTAATTTTCATGCTGATCATTTAGAAAAACGTGTATTGGAGCGTACCAAATCAGTTGTGCATGCCGAGCCCACGGATTTGCTGGATTTCTATATAGACCAAAAGCAAAAAAAGGATTCTCCAGCAAAAGCGAATATTTTTCCGAATGTTAAACCAGGTAACCACATTATTATAAATAACAAAGCATTTTAACAAAAGTTACATATCTTCATATACCTAAGTCGACTACATAGCTAAGATATCGGTATATTATGTGGCAATTTAAGACTGCAATAAATGTTGATGAAACTTGCACTGTGCCCTATGTTCAAATTAAAAAACTAACAATGTCTATCTGTACTACTAATATTTTTCTGAATACGTGTTCAAACAAAATGATGTACAAACATACATTATTATATTTATAATTTCTTTTTTTTTTATTCGATTCGTACAGATCGGTTTTGCAGCCGCTTGACTCTTCGTTGTAACTATCGAATTACTTTAGTCCTACCGATGCAATTGTAGCAATTTAGTTTATAATTACTCAATAGTGGCATAAATATAATTATTGGATACTTTTCAGACAAGCAGATTATTCAATCAATGAATGATCTGTTTTCGGCGGGTATGGACACCACACTTTCAACACTCAAGTGGTGTTTTTTAATGATGTTGAGGGAACCGGAAGCTGCTGACAAAGTACGGGAAGAGTTAAGAATAAATGTTGCTCCTGGACAGCTTATTACTATGGAACATCGCTTGTCTATGCCGTATATTGAGGCATTTATATTTGAAACGATGAGGATATCGTCTGTGGTGCCTTTGGGCACAATTCATGTCAACGAAACGTAAGTAATTATTTTGAATTTAAAATTTTACCGCTGTTTATATATGAATCAATCTGAGATGGATCTATCATCACGCTTGTTATAGCCAATTAATTTGATATCGTGGTGATGGAACGATCGGAGATGATAGGCCGCGCAATCATTGATGTACCTAACCCTCATGGCAATAATCTCGTAAAAGTTGAATGGAGAAATAGTTTAACTGCCTGGAATTGCCTCTTGCCTCATGATATTGTCAACATGTGGGAAGTGGAAGCAGCCATTTCTGGACACAGTATATATCGTCACGAAGTTTCTGTATCTGCAGCCCTAACCACCGGTAGCTAGAAACCTTGTGTTTTTTGTTGGTGGGACAGAGCTTTCCAAATTTTATTGTGGCTTTAGTAGTTTAGGCTCTGCGGGGGTACGTTAGTCCGGGCAAATATTGTTTTTGAACAAGATATTTTTTTTTATAGTCTCACGTCTGTTTCTCCCTAAGAGGTAGGCAGAGGTATTACACGCACATTTCGCCATGAATTTTTAGGTCCCACGTAATAGGGGGCGAGCTTATTGCCGTACCGGGCACATTTTGGTACTGAGAATTTCCTAACGGAAAAACCCAATAACATTTTGCTCGACCCGGGAATCGAGCCCAGACCTCCCAATCCCGCGCGCACATTTAGGCCGCGAGACCAACGAGGCAGATATTTAATAAGGTTAATAATATGAGAAATAAAAAGAATAATAATGCGTCTTATTCTATAAATCACGAAATAAATATTTGAATAATAATTAAATATTTAGGTTCTCCCGCTTATGATTCAAGACTTACAAGAAACGTGGGTTCGAAGCCTTTTGTTCGAAGTGGGTCCCACTTTTCGCTTTTCTACTCTCGCATGAGGAATTTTTAGAGTGCGCCTCAAACATTCCCAAATGAAAGGGATAAGCTTGGCACTAGGCCAAGCACTGGTTCGCACTGAACTCTACCCGTGAACCTATCTATGCGTGTCAATCTTTTAGTCTCTGTAATTACTGATGTATTGGTTTTATTACAATTTAATATTGTATATTGTTACTTACAGAGACTGGAACGTTGACGGCCACATTATACCGGCCGGGTCGCACATCGTACCGTTAATCAACAAAATGAACATGGACCCTGAATTGTATCCAGAACCACAAAAATTTAAGCCTGAACGTTTTATCACGGAAGGAAAATGTCTCGCGGCTAATTTCCTGCAGTTTGGAGTTGGCCAGCGCATGTGCTTAGGAAATATGCTCGCTAGAATGGAATTATTCATGTTTTTTGCTAATATAACTAACACATTTGAATTCTCTTTGCCTGTAGGAGACCCAGTACCTGGGTTAGAAGGTGTGCTGGGAGCCACGCACTCTCCTCTGCCCTATAAGCTATTGTTCAGAAAGCTAGACCAATAAAGTTTATTCGCCTTATTACAAAGCATAGACTTAATACAAATACGAAGTTTAACCTAGCGTTACCTGTGGAAAATTGATTATATGTAGACTATAGACATATTTTGTAAAACTGTTATCACTAAAACTCATAGCTACAGATTTCGTATTAAAATTAATACTATCTTTTTCAAAAAGTATTTGTTTAAATTGTCAAGGAAGGACTAAACCTGGTCATATATTTATAAACCTTGTTTTGTAATAAGACCTTAAAATATAACTTTTTCGTGCTACTTTGTAGGTACCTAATCATTTAATTTATATAGAACGTACTTAAGTAGGTGATCAAGTATGTTGTAACCTTAACACATAATAATATACATAGATTAACTATTACGATAACACGTATTACGTGTCATCTATTGTGATAAAATATTTATGTATTAATAATTTTTATTTTAATGTCTCTTAGTACCTATTATATTTTGTTTTTGCGCTACGACGTACCTTCAATGTATTTAAATTATTCATAGAATATATTAATTATTTTGGATATTGTATTAACTAATTATTAGTCCAGTGCTTAGGAATTTAAGAGAAAATTTAATTTTCGCTTTAATAGTCCTTAGCAATTACAATTTTGATATTAGAAAGCAGAGCTTAGCATAGCATATTATTATGATGGGCTCAATGGGCTCATATATTATTTTATATATCGTAATGATTTTTTATTTCATTGTTGTATACTCTACATTTGTTAAATAAATGTTGATTTGAAGATATTGTTTTGCTGTTTTAATTATGCTGCCACGTGATTTCTTTATGAGTTCCATATTAACTTTATTTTGAACTAGCTGTCCCGGCGAACCCTGTATCGCCTTTTAAAGGTCTTTTTGCTTATTCCTTTTTTTTTTCAAACCACTTTTCCAGGAAATTCTGAACAAAGTTACCAAAGCCACCAATGCTTAATGTAAAATTTCAGAGTTTACAAAGGTATACAAACAAACGAAGATTGAATTTTATATACCTATATGTATCTATAGATAGATGACCCAGCCAAAACCGTCCGCCATCTTCGATTTCCCATTTGCCATCTTTGGTCACGAAATAGATGTTGCATTTGCATTCCTCATAGCTTGAAACATCGGAGAAGATACCCATATTGACTTATTTTTTTTCATCCGCCATCTTTGATCACGAAATAGATGTTTTATTTGGATTCGCCATCCCTTAAAACATCGGAGACGATAACCATATTGATTTTTTTAAACTTTCCCATCCGCCATCTTTGATTTCCCATCCGCCATCTTTGATCACAAAATAGATGTTGGATTTGGATTCCCCATCCCTTTAAATATTGGAGATGATACCCATATCGATTTTAAAAAAAATCCCACCCGCCATCTTTGATCACGAAATAGATGGTGTTTTTGAATTCCCCATTCCTTAAAATATCGGAGACGATACCCATATCGACTTTAAAAAAATCCCGTCCGCCATCTTTGATTTTCTATCCGCCATCTTTGATCACGAAATAGATGTTTTATTTGGATTCTCCATCCCTTAAATCATCGGAGACGATACCAATATTGATTCTTTAATTTTTCCCATCCGCCATTTTTGATTTCCCATCCACTATCTTGAATCACGAAACAGATGTTGTATTTGGATTCCCCACCCCTTTTAACATCGCAGACGATACCAATATTGTTTTTTTTTAATTTTCCCATCCGCCATCTTTGATCAGGAAATAGATGTTGTATTGTCGATTCCCCACCCCTTATAATATCGAAGGCGATACCCATATTGATTTTTTAAATGTTCCCATCCGCCATCTTTGATTTACCGTCCGCCATCTTGGATCACTAAATAAAGAGCTATGGCAGCTTCCCATACATCATTTTAGTTAATCACCAAATTTAGCATCTATAAATGAAATAAACCTTGTTTGATAGAATATATATTGCTGATTCTAAAGGTAAAAAAATCGTAACTGTAGGAGGCCAGGTTTTTGAGTTATTATGCTTAGAAGTTTTATAGGTTATGTCATTAATAACCTTCTATTTAGTATATTGCTGCATCAAATAATAATTTATTGGTAAATAAAACTGAAGGAGCTCGATAGCATAATACTATGTATGCCCTCTAGTAAACATTATTAACGATTACGCAAGTTAAGCAACCCCAGGTGTGGGCACCACTTGGATTTGTCTTAAGCTCCTCTGTGCATAGAGAGACCAGTCTGTTATCATGACATACATAGATATCAGTCGTTAAAATCAGATGCTCTTATGCAGCTTTAAACACATGCTATCAATATTGACTATTTATTTACATACTGAACATTTTTTCTAAGAAAAATAAAACACGACTGATTTCCCAAAAAAATATATAGCCTATATCACGTGAGGATTTCAACAATAGCCCACTCACCGAAATCGGTTCAGCCATTTAGAAGTTATGGCGGAATGAAGAAACTCACATACATTTCATATTGCAATTCTCTGTGGCATTTTGACGAAGCCTATTGCGGATAACCGTATGTATATTTTTATTTCATGGTGCATGAATAAATGAAATATGATTTATGATTATAAAAAAAACAATACTTACACTACTTTTTTGGGCAGTCGTGTAAAATAGTGAGCCGACGACGGTTTCTTAACGAGTTACTTACATAGGATTACCAAGAATAAAAAGATGTTTCAGGTTCCCTAATGTATGAAAAAGGTTTGGTGAATAGTAAAAACACAAGATTTCATTTTACAATATTTTATTATTCATCATCCTCTATAACTAGCACATCATCTAAAAAGGCAGCTGGTGCAAAGATATTTTGTTGATGTCTAGCCCATCCCAAATACCAAACGATGATCATTACATGAGCGCAACATCCTAGCGTACGCCGACCACGAGGCAACTACAGCAATATTCAGTGATTCCTATTCGTCCAGGTATATATTTTCAATCAAAACATAAACATAATATTGTTTCCCACTTATATGTCTTGATTTTATTCTACCTCTTATTAAAATAGCATCATCACTGCCTCTGAGATTATATTCAGTTGTTTCTATATTATGTTCCCTACGGACTTCAACTGCCGTGGCCACAACCACGAACACTCATTTTGGCTGTAGAAACCGAGTACAAAACAATATCCAAGAAACAGGGCACTATCGGAATCCTAAGCACGCACAAGTCACAAAGAGGCAATATCAGAGTCCATAAACAGTTTGAGTCATATAACAAGAAGCAAAAACAGAGTCCTTGGGCAATCCGGGTCAAAAAGAATACTGAAAACAGGGGAAAAGCAGCGAAAACACTCAGAACACAAACAAACAAGCGCGGGCGACAGCGAGATGATGTGAAAAATTATCGAAATGTCCATCTTTTAGCCAGCGCCCAGTTTTACTTTAAATGTCGAAAGAAGTTATGAATACTGTACTTTATTTAAAATCCGCATAGAAATAAACGTAACAAGCAAAAAAATAGTATTATTAATATTAATTAACTATTTAAATCTCTTAATCTATAAAAAACATTCATGATTCTATCTTAGAAAAATAATTATTTACTCTGGCAACCTTGTGGCTTTCTCTGGCTTTCTGACAAACCAAAGAAATGGCCATTACGAAAAGCCGGCAATCAATTAACATAATAGCTATTTTTAATATTATACTTTTTTACCTAGCCTTATCTAAATTAGACTAAAATATAGAAAATCGTATTAAAATATTTCATGAATTTTGGTTGTAATGACTTTTTAAGATGCTTTTAGTGCACTGAACTAAAAATCTGCCATAGCTCTTTCATAGTATTAATCAGCGTCCCGAAAATCTCGAAAACGATACCCATATAGATTGTATCCTATTCGTTTAGCCTTTTTTTGCCTTTGACCCAACCCTCCCCCTTCTCGTTTGACCATTTTATTATTTTTGTCTGGCCCCTAAAAGTTGTGGCGTAATTTTATATAGCCTTTCAGAATAATTGGGCTATCATAGGCAATAACATTTTTTTAAATCCGACTGCTAGTTCCTGAGATTAGCCGACATTAACTTTTAGCCTTTTTAGCCTTTTGCCCGGCCCAATAATAATCGAAGCGTTATGTTATATAGCCTATAGCCTTCCGGAATAACTGGGCTACCGTATACAAAAAGATTTTTTCAGATCCGACCGGTAGTTCCTAAGATTAGCGCGTTCAAACAAACAAACAAACTCTTCCGCTTTATTATATTAGTATAGATAGTAGAGCATCGTAGACTTACTATTCGAGTGTTACTTTTTGAGTGCAAAGATTCAAATTAACTAATAATTATGTAATCCGGCCAGATAGTATTTATTAAAAGAAAGAGCTAAGAAATTAAGGTGGCAGGTACATGTTACTACTTTTCTAATACAGTAAGTAAGAAACTTAAATATGAGTGTGAGTTTCATCAACCGATCATTATGTTATTTTACATTATCAAGGCCACAGAAAGGGATATTTAAGGGATACCGATTTCCACGCGGGCGAAGCCGCGGGCACAGCTAATATTAGTAGGGATTAGCCAAGGCTGTAACAATAATTATTATTAAATTAATTAAGTAAGCGAACCTTAAAGCGCACGAAGTATAATGACAGTGCATCATAATTATGTCAATGTATAATGTGACAGTACTGACAGATATAGCACATGCGCAGCAACTCAATTATTGCAGCGCAAGCGTTATTACTGTCAATAGGTAGGAGGTTTGTCCCTACAAACTTCAACCCTCTCTAAAATCCCTGCCAGATTATTTTTTGCATTTTATTGTATCCTATGTGTTTTTCCTGGTTCTGACCTACCTCCACATCAATTTTCAGCCAAATCGGTTCGGCCGTTCTTGAGTTATAAATAGTGTAACTAACACGACTTTCTTTTATATATATAGATTAAAAGCAGCATCGTGACTTAAAAATAAATGGCTTTATTAAATATCCAAGAAATACTGAAGTACTGGCATGAAACGTATGTATGTGAGGTACCTACTGCCTGACATGTGAGGATAGTAGAGTTAAGCTGACCCACTACAACGAAACGATTTATTAGGTACAACTTTACTTTGTTATCAGCGAGGATTTGTTGGTTACGTCGTTCTTTATGCTAATACCTGTGAAACTCTTTTACATCTCTCATGTTCGGTAAGTAGGTTCTTATTACCTCCAAATGGGGCTTGTAGGTGACTAATTAGCGCTCTAGGGTAATAATGTAGCTAGAAAAGCCCTAAGCTTCTTTCAAAAAGTTCGCGTACATCTAACCATCCTACTGGCAATAGACATCATGCATTCAGCCTAATGACCAAAGAAGTCGCTTTGCTATTCAGCCTTGTCTTCGTGTGAGTAAATAGTCATCAATTTTTAAATAACGGCAAAGCTCAGTATCGTTTTTGAAAAAAAAAAAGTTCTTTACTTGATTCTTTTTAATGAAAAAAGGCGGGAATAGAAAACTTTTACTTTAAATATTTATTTATGTATTGTTTGTTTTTGGGATCTTTTTATAATTACGTGCTAATTAGGAAAAACATGAGGTCTTCAAATGATAAAGATATAAGCTGCACTCCCGATTCAATGAAAATGGAAGCTGAAGCAGCAATTAACAATATTTTGCCTGAAACTTCTAAAGAGAGATATTTGAAAACTTACGACGATGTTTACGATATTTTATTCTTGTAATGCCGGTTTTTTTCTACTTACCTCACAATCGAGATGTAAAGCAGAATAGTTAGCTCGGGTGTAAGCACCAATTGCACCCTCGAACTATAGGCGCCCTCGCTGCGCTCGTGCGCCTAAATATCTCGGGCTGCAATTGATACCTTACAGCCCTTGGCTACTAATCTACTATTAATTGAATATTATTTAACAACGCTATCCATCAGAATGTATCTACACCTAAATGAATCATCCACGAAATGAACATGCGTACTTGCGTAGTTCTTTTTATGGACGTAGCAAGGATACCTTTCAAACTTTCTTGTTGTGCTGCTACTCGATTTATCTAATAGACTAAAATTTGATTTAGTACTTTGAAGCAATATTATTATACTGAACTAGCTTTTGCCCGGTGCTTCTACATATATTTCGCTTAGATAAAATATTTTGTACTAACTCCCCCTACACTCCTCAAAGAACATACATGCCAAAGATCACCCAGCCACCAAACTCCACACAAATTTGGGCTAATTCTAAAAGTGCCGGCCAGCTAAAATAAACTTAAAATGATTATAGTACGAAACAAACACTTTTTATTACTACACTAAAGTTCTAAGTGTAGTCTGTGAGATAATATTCAAGCTCAAAGAATCAATTCTGTTAGTGAAATAAATCCTTATTATTGTTATATTTTAGCTAAAATTATGTGCAAATGGCATCAGGTAATGGCAGGTAGTAAACCAAGAGCGAAATAGCATTAGACGCAGCATCAGTCACGCTGTCTCGCTCTAATTCTCACTGCGCTCAACGCGTGCGCTGCTTGCTTTCTGTTGTTCTTTTAGTATGCCTGAATAGCAGAAGAGCTATCGGCTGCTGGTCCCATGTAGTGTGCATTGTGTGGTACATTAGATATGCAAACCACCTTTTATTTGGTGCGTGGTTGGGTCTACTCACTAACCACCACAGTGTCTCCTGACGGCGGCCACGCGAATTCCGGTTAGCATTGCGTCGTTCACCGTGACCCTGTCAGGGTTCGGCTCGCCGTTGGATGCTGGCGGGCCGCATCATATTTGCTAATCAAAACTTCTGGAGGCGCACGTGGTCACAGCGCTGCCGCCTTAGCCTACTGGCGGACGGGTAGCGGAGCCTATGGTCCGCTACCCTTCCGCCAGTAGGCCATAGGGCTGCCATTATCTCCCTCTCTCGCTTCGACGTCTTCTTGATTGGCATCACTGCCTTACATAAAGAGACGGTGATGTTCCAAGCTATCACGCACCGGACCATGGACAGGACAGGGAGTGAGGATACGACTGTAAAAATTGCCGCGACTAGTTCAAGGCCAAGTCGAAACATGACCATTTAAAACTCCAGTGGAATAAACAATTGCAGTAGGAGGTGCCCCATTAGAATTCGTTAGTAAATATATATACCTAGGGCAAGAGATAAGGATGGGCAAAGCTAACCAATGAACTGGCATTTCCTTTTGCTATGAATATTACGAAGCAACATAAAGCAAATATATTCACCAGAGCGTCCTGCCAGTGCTTACCTACGGAGCCGAAACTTATGTTACTACAAAGGCAGCACACCAGAAACCTGAAGTAGCTCCAAGGGCAATGGACAGAAAACTGGTAGAAGTGACACTAAGAGACAAAAAGACGAATAAATGGCTTTGAAAAGAAAGTCGAGTATCAGATGATGTCAAAAGAGTAGCGAAGCTAAATGACAGTGGGTCAGATATGTAGCCAGAAAATCCGACACATGGTGTATAGCAAAATAAATATTGAAATGATCGTGGGATTGTAAACGATCAGCTGGAAGACCTCAAATGAGATAGAAAGATGACATCATAAATATAGCGGGCAGTAATTGGTTGAAGACTGCCCAAAACAGAACGGAATGGAAGTTGTTGTAGAGGCCTACACCAAAATAGCCGAGAATGGCTTAAGATGATGATGAGTTCACAGCGCTGGGAAGTCTAAGCGGCGCGTTCCGCTAACGTTTGCAGCGCCGTTTCATCGACAGGGTTGCGGCTGCTGTCATATTTGAGACATCTACGCGTTGCTTCCTGGCCTTTCCTCCACAAGTACTGGCCGAAACAACCATGGAAAGTAAGAACGCCGCGACGCAGCATCTCTTTAACCACATATCGAGAACAGGAATTATCGTCCCTATGCGATGGTGGCATGCCTATATACAAGACATCTGCCTGTCATAGAGATTCCCACTGTAGGTTACGTCGTTATTAGGGTTCCGTATCTAAAAGGTAAAAAACGGGACCCTATTACTAAGCCTCCGCTGTCTGTCTGTTTGTCACCAGGCTGTATCTCATAAACCGTGATAGCTAGAAAGCTGAAATTTTCACAAATTATGTATTTCGGTTGCCGCTATAACAACAAATACTAAAAATAAAATAATGAAAATATTAAGGGCAGGTCCCATACAATAAACGTGGTTTCTTTCGTATTTTTTGCTCAAAATTACCAACGGTAACAGGTAGACGCTTAAAATTTTCACAGAATATGTAGTTGTATATAATCTTTCAAAAAAATCGAAAATAAAAAAAAGTTAATAATAAAGGGGGCTCCCATACAACAAACGAAATTTTTAAGCAATTTGTTACTCGATATTAATAAACAGGTAGAAACTTAAAAACATTGACATATGTACTTTAGTACATATTTATCGATGCTTAAAAATATTTAAGTATACATACAACAAAGGTGATTTTCTTTTATTGATGATGGTACGGAACCCTTCGTGCGCGAGTCCGACTCGCACTAGCCCATTATTTTTTATATTTGGCCAGAAGAATATAAAAAAAATTTAAGGCTCATGTATTTCACGTGAGGCTGTAAACGTATAGTTGACCACCTTTACACCTCTTTGATTTATCACTTTTGACAAAACAAAACTGCTCTACGGTACTTTGAGACGTACAATCGCGATCGCGGTCTAAAAATGTTTACCACTTTTCAAATTACATTCTTTGTCACGCTGGGTTCAGCAAAGTCTAAAATGCTGTATCTGAGTACTTATTACTTTTCAATCATTAGTAAGGCGTCGATTCAAACAAAAAGAGTATGAATATTTTTAAGTCGATGAAATTATTTGTCATAATGACAGAATTGCATTTATGCTGTGGCTACTGAGGAAGGCTATATATACGTTATTAAAAAAAATATTAAGAAAAAAATATGTGTTGAATTTGTTTTTGATTATTTCTGCCTATTTCTTTATAAAGCACGATTTGCCTGGTTAAGGGCGCACACTATCTAAAGAAAAGCTCACTTATGTGATCAGCTTGCGCTTTAACGTGACTAGCATACCATCCACTATCATTATAGCTCACAGTCTGACCGCGCCCTGATTTTTGCTAGACGATATCATCATCATCATCACCCTAGCATTTTCTTACTTGCATCCCAAGCTTGCGCTTCGGAGCCCAGGGCCTGCTATTACTGGTCTACCGAGATTTGACTGGATATCAGTTTTTACACGGAGCGACTGCCATCTAACATCATTCTAAGGTTAGACCAGTAGTCAGTAGGTATATTTGAGGGCACTGACTTCCCACTCATGACTGCCATAGATCATGACAGCCGGGACTGCTTAACGTGCTTTCTGATGCACGGGGGTGAAACACCGCCAAATTCGGGCTAATTATTAAAAATTTCTTGACAGAAATTCCTAATAACTTGTCACTAAGAAATTCTTAACAGAAAACCTTAGCAATATTTTCCGAGCCTGACCCGCGAATCGAACCCGAGACCTCATGATCAGCTGTCGTATGAACTACCGCTAGACCAACGAGGCAGTCTTACGCTAGACGATATAAATATTGTATTTTTTTTCAAAAAGGTTTTATATTTAGGATGTCGTAATTTCGCCATTCCTTTCATTAAAATCCAATTATAATCTGTCAATGTAAAAGTCATTTGATAAACTTATTAATTACAAATACCAAAATCGTAAATAGTAAGTTTAAAATAACATTATTTGAAGACTACAAATATTTTAGTTTCAGTGTAAATATCACGCTTGTAATTAAATGAACGTATATCATAAATGTGGAATAATAAATCGTTATTGATACCAGTTGCTACGCAACGCATGTTATCATAGATTGGTTGCCCAGTACAATATCATCGTCCTTGTGTCATTGATGTGTTCATGCAATTATAAGCCTTAAGGTGGTAAACACTTTCAGACCGCAACTGTACATTCAAACCTAAGTATTGTCTCAGAGAATTGACTTGAAAGTTTTGTGTAACAGTATTTTTTTTTTAAATAGTGTGTTCTATTAAAATATCACAATTTTATTGATTTTCAGTCAGTAACGCAAGGATTTTATATATCCTAAATAAAAGGTTTTACATTTTCATACAAATTCTGACTCTCGTTTTTATCCACTTAGGCCCTTCTCTCACGAAGCGACTCTCAAGAGATTTGTGTTTTGTACCCGTATCCTACGCGTCGCTTGTGAGTAGCCGCCATACATATTCAGCTAATTTCGCACATGACGAGACGCTTCGACGACGCTTTTAATATCGGTCGCACGCTACCGTCTTGCTGGTCGTACACTACCCGAGTCGTTTATGCGTTGCATTACAAAATGATAGAAAATTATCAATGTTTGGATCCAAGATGGCGGACGTGACATTTTTAGTAAAATTAATATCTTTAACATCATAATATAATTGGTCCAATTATCATTTGGCATCGTTTTACTGTGTCAACTTTACTTTACTTTTACTTTTTTTTTCTTGACTCACGCCTGTATATTCCCGAAAGGCTAGGCAGAAGTGTAATTTGACACCCATTTCGCCATGAATTTTTAGGTCCCACGTAATACGGGGGCGAGGCTATTGCCGTTACCGGGCACATCACCAGACTCCGTGCTGCTGCTAAGAATTCGGAAAAACCCAGTAACACTTTTGCCCGACCCGGGAATTGAACCCGGGACCTCCGATCTGCAGTCGCATACGCTATCCACTGGACCACGGAGGCAGTCTCTTTCTTTATGATATGGCATTAAAAATACAAACAACTCTTAATTTTCACCCTTCTAACACCAATCCCTATTTTTAATAGCCATCTTAGTAAGTTAATCATATCACTAGATCAGTCATACGCACCAGTCGCATACTGGAGTTAATAAATCATTTTACAGCTGCGTTAGTGAAACAATTCAGCAATTTCACAGTGTTAGTGATACAATACTCCTCCGAAATAATATTTTTTTGGTCAATTTCTTAAGCCCTGATGGATGGATGGATGGAAAAAAAGGAATGAGAAAAAATACCTTAAAAAGGCGATACGGAGTTCGCCGGGTCAGCTAGTGTATGTATACTTAATTATAAGCTGCCAGAGTACGTAAGAAAAGATGTTACAGAAAAGGCGTGGCTTTAAATTTGGAAAAAAAATGTAACAGGTCATTTATTATAGGTATACTTACGAGTACATTAAAATACACAATATGGCCATAGGCTCGCCCCCTATTACATTGGGACCTAAACATAACTGGCGAAGTGTGGGTTACACACCCACCACACTCATTCACCTATGCCTACCCCTTCGGGAATGAAGGCGTGAAGTTATGTTATGTTATGTAATACACAATAATTATATTGCCAAGGAAGCGAAGCATGTGGGGGCATTAGATACTTGGCAAGATAATTATTCAGATTTAGATTCAAATAATAATATGATTCTATTGACATTCTATAAAAATGACGACTCGTCAACATTCTCATGCAGTTCTCTTGCAGCGACCAATGCTAATTGAAAATTTATTTTATATACCTACTATATTTATTAATTAAATTGATATTTTTTTCGATGTTACGGATGCACCCAGAATCTACTTTTATATTTTCGTTTATTATTGTAATATAAATACAAAAGAAAATTGTCTTCATCGCTAGAGTCACTAGACATCGTCGTACGAATGTTATTCTTCAAATGATAAAAAATAGTCTCATTAGGGTAGCACCGTGTGCGGAAACGAGTAGCATACCAGTAGGCGATCATGGTTTGCATCTCAGTCCCGTAGCATTTGAATAGCTTCGTGCGAGAAGGGCCTTAGGGTAAGAATTTTCAAAAAGACTTTCTTAGTGTTCACTAACTTCGTTTCAGAAACCAATATACAAAGTTTGAAGTTAATCCATTGAAGGAATAATAAGGTTCATACAAACTATGCCAACCTGCTTTACCCTCTTAGGGGACGAATTGCCGAAAATCGTCTCTTATGTTAGGCGTCCACTGATCGACATCGTACGCATCGGACGCATCGCATTTTTTTTCATACTGCGTCCACTGTATCGGCAGCGATCGGATTGCCGACAAAAGTACCAGAGATTGTACATGCATTTGTGAGAATGGAAGAAAGCGAAGAAGAACAATTTGTCGTTATTGCTTGTTTGTTAGTAGAAGAGAAAGAAAATGTAAACACATCTAAAAAAGGAAAACAAAATGTCTAGATACATGACATTTGGTATGACGTCATCGGCACGCATCGCAAAAGTTGCCTCTCGGAGCATCCGTGTCAGCATTGCCGATGTGCGATCCGTACGATGCGGATCAGTGGACGCACTTGTATGACTTTCTATACAAAGAATACTACGATCCGTAAAATGCGATGCGTCCGATGCGTACGATGCCGATCAGTGGACGCTTAGCTTAATAACGACAAATTGTTCTTCTTCGCTTTCTACCCTTCTCACAAATACACATACGATCACTGGTACTTGCGTCGGCAATCCGATCGCTGCGATACTGTGGACGCAGTATGAAAAAATAATGCGATTAATGCGATGCGTACGATGCCGATCAGTGGACGCAATAATATAAGGATAATGCGCCCTTGTACTCCTTAAGGAACATACGTGCCTAATTTCACCTACTTGGGCCAAGTCCTTTCAGCTGTAGCGTGTCTGTCAGTCGGTCAGTAACGCAAGGATTTTATTTATACAGGTTAAAAACGTTCTTAAACAATACCTTTAAGTAAAATAAACTTAAATTTTAAAAAAAATCGGTCTAATGGCTTTTCCGGAAAGTTTGTCCTGTATAAGTCAGGAGGAGATGTAATACGTAAAATACAAGAAAGTTAAACGAGGCACGACTTCATCGTGGCGGTAAGTACCATATTGTAAGAGATGCGGCGAGAGGTTAGCTAGGGCTTCCATTCCAAGCAAGACCCGGTCACTGTTTCTTTGTACGATTCTTGCACTGCATTGACCAAGAGGTTAATATGCCCGGCTGTCATTAGGTACTTTTTACACCTTACACCTGCGTTTTATATCTAACAAACCAGATTTGACACAATATAAGTTTTTCCACGGAGTGACATTCGTTCCTTCCCGCGACTATTTCTGTTTCTATAATAAAATTAGTTGAAAGTGTTAATTTTTAGCGACATATCAAGACGACGACGTCAGTCGAAACCGCCATTTACGTAAAACAATCGCGCCTGGTAGCACAGTTCTGTTATCTCGGAGCTTAGAAAATATAAAAATGTTAATCCTTTATATTTTCTATACAATGGTGAGACAATTTTTCTATCAACGACGCGCCCTAGTATTTTTTTGGGTGTTTCGTCGTTTCGCACCACGAGTGGTTCGGACCGCGGTGTGAAACGCAAAATAGCTCTTAAGAATGGGCTGTTTCGCACCGCAGTGGTCCCTGAAGCGCCGAGCGATGTGAATCGACCAATAGCTCTTAGGAATGGGGCGATTCGAACCACTATGTTTAGGTACAAGCTAATTTGAAAGTTTGTATCTACAGTCGAGTAGAAAAGTGTTTGATGAAAATAAAACAGTTACGACTTGATATTTTGTAATCATATTTCAAAATCACAATCGCATACTAAAATTTAGTAAAGGTGGTTGAATTTCAGTCACAGTTAGATTAGGAATTGAAAACTTGTTTAAATCACAGTTGAAACATTAGGTACACATTCTGACTTAAAACTAACATGGTTGAACTTAAAACAACAATGGTGAGACAATTTTTCTATCAACGACGCGCCCTAGTATTTTTTTATTGTTGGTCTTGATCAGGCTTGAATACCATGATAATTAACGTTATGATATAAAAAATATAATAATGTTTGTCTCAGGGCTTTTATAAATAAATATCTCAATTCTATATTAAACCTAATCAAATATCCTTATTCAGACTTTTAATTAGTTATCACTGTCAATATTTGTATATTCAGTAATCTGTGGCATTTAAATTATAACATTTCCACAGATTAGAAGAATATTTACTTCTAGTTTTGCCTGGAAAATAAATATAGTTCCTAGTTTGTACATATGGCAACACCTCTCGTTAGGTGTGTATAATTTACAGTGTAGTTCTTGCCTTGCTCCCAGTATCTTCGTAGTAACCAGTGATTTACCTTACAATGTTTTTGTAGACTACCCACATAACCAATTTTTTTAGTTGTTTGCAACGCCAAACCATGATACGAAATTTTGTATCATTTCGTATTTTCGTAAAATTTATCGAACTACTTAACGAGGCCGTTTTCTACGTGCCAATATTAGCACTATGTCTACATATCACCGAGTCCTCATATCAAGTTTTTTTAATTTGGACCCTTTTATTTTGGAGTGTTCTGAGTAATGTACTTTACTACAAACATCCAGGTAAGCGTTCATATTATGTAACATCCATTCCCCTTTACATTGTTTTCAAACATTATACCTTTAACACAACAGCTGAAAAAATGTGGGTAGTTTAGACAAAGAATATTGTGTCAGACCGATTGCAATATAAAATTTTGCTATTTAATACGATTATAATTTTTGCGCCTAATGTTTTTCAAAACTGTCCCTCAAAACTGGTGAGCCTGTACTACTCCCCCACATAACTAACTTATTTAACAGAATCCTTGAAAAAAAAATAATTCCCAATAAATTTTGCCACTCATTAATAATTCTTCTCCACAAAAAGGGCGACAAAACTGATTTGAACAATTATCGGCCGATTAGTTTAGTATCTCATTTGTATAAAATTTTCATTAAAGTTATAGAAAACCGAATTTCATACATACTAGATTCTCACCAACCCCCAGAGCAAGCAGGATTCTGTCGGGCCTTATCTACCACAGACCATCTACACTGTTTGAACCAAATAATCTAAAAGTGCATCGAGTTCAAAAGACCTTTGTACCTGGCATTTGTCGATTATACTAAGGCATTCGACAGCATTAAACACGATGCACTATTCAATGCACTACACGCACAGGGAATAGAAATAGACTACATTGACCTTATTAGAAATATTTATAGTAATAGCACAGCAGCAGTACGAATTAATTCCACAGGACCAGTCTTTCCTATCCAAATTGGAGTGAAACAAGGTGACCCGCTGTCCCCTAAATTATTTACAGCCACCCTAGAAGAGGTTTTTAAAGAGTTATCCGACGAGTGGACTGACAAAGGTATTGCCGTCGGTGAAAAGAGGTTGACAAACCTTCGATTTGCCGACGACATTGTTCTGTTGTCATCTTCAGCAGAAGAACTGGGTGTCATGCTTAACGACCTGCATGAGGCGAGCCACAGGATAGGACTTCGAATGAACATGTCAAAGACCAAAATAATGACTAACAGCACAGAAATAAATCTAAACGTAGGGAGTGCGGAGATCGCATATGTCCAGGAATATTTATACCTTGGCCAAGTAGTCTCTTTCCAGGCGAGACAAGACAGAGAAGTCATGCGTCGCATAGAAAACGCCTGGAAGAGCTACTGGTCGATGAAAGACCTAATGAAAGGAGATCTCCCATTATGTCACAAGCGTAAACTCATGGACATGTGCGTTCTCCCCATTCTCACATATGGTGCACAAACATGGTCTTTGACTGCTTAACAGAGGTCCGCACTCGAGGTCTGCCAGCGAGCAATGGAGCGTAGTATCCTAGGAGTCCGTTTAACAGACCGCGTAAAAAATACAATACTACGCTCCAAAACAAAAATCGCCGATGTCACCCACAAAGCCTGCAAACTCAAATGGGACTGGGCAGGCCACGTTTGCCGCATGCCGGAAGACCTTTGGGCCAAAATCGCCACTAATTGGGTCCCCGAAGGTGCTAGGCGACAACGTGGAAGGCCGAGATGACGATGGCGGGACGAACTGGACGTATAGGAAGGACTGGCCTGTGTTAGCACAAAATAGAGACCTATGGAAAAAGGAGAGGGAGGCCTTTGCCCTGCAGTGGGACACTACAGGCTGAAAATAAATAAAATAAATAAATAAATGTTTTTCAGCAACTTAAACTTACTACTCAATAAAAAAACGAGTGCTATGAACGACATCTTGCTCAATACTTTGGTCATCTTATTCAAGTAAATAAACAATGGCGCGGTGTTTAGCTAAAACCTTTACAAATTCTTATACGTATGTCTTTCGATAAAAAAAATAATTTTCTTACTTATCATCTCTTTTAATAATAGATAGGAGATGAGCTATGTGAATCAAATACCTGAGAATCTAAGACTTTTGACTCTGATACAAAATACGCAGTTTTCAATACTCTCAGGCTGCCACATGAATGGCTGCTGGTATCAACCCGCGTGAAACATACATATTGACACTTGCTGCTGGCAAAAGTCAATTGCAGATATCACAACGTTTGACGGGTCGTTCGATGAACGTGTGTGCATATATATGTACCTATACACCGCCAAACACTGATATGAAAGTGTTCTCACATGATCGGCCATACCAATATTGCCAACTTTAATATTGTTAATTTAGATTTTAATTGTTTTATGATGAGTTATACTTAATAACATTTTAGGTCCATGGGGGATGCCCATATTGGGCTATCTCTCATTCATGATCAACCGGCCCCCACATAAACTCTATGTGGAAATGGCTGCACGATATGGTGATGTGTTTTCCGTGAGGTTGGGCACAAACCTATTTGTAGGCATTGGCTCGGCAAAGCTTATGAGGAAGCTGTTTAACAGGCCTGACTCTGTAGGTCGACCGAAAACTCCCTTAAATGCGCTGTTAGGCGGCCTCGGTAATTATCTATTTCAGTCTACTGTATGACCTTATTTAAAAATATTACTTACAAAATAATTTACTTATACTTTTAGCATATTTTACAGTTTTAGGCAATTCTTTCAGGCATAGTGACCAGCGAGGGTTTACTTTGGAAACGACAGAGGAGGTTCCTCCATGAGAAATTTAGAACCCTTGGCGTAAAGCTGACCCCAAATGAACAATTCGAAAAATTTATTATTGTACGTCATATTGCAGCATACTGGGTGCACTTTTGATATGCTAAATAATCTAATATTAATTGATATTGATGATTTTAATTGAATATTTCTTTTTTTTTCTCAGTTTATTTTATTTTTTGTATTATTTACAATAATTGCAAGAAGTACCTAACCAATGGCGATGATTTCAGTTAGAGTTAGAAGTGATGGAATTTTGGATGAAACTAAAGGAAAGCCGATTTACCCCTATAAGATTTTCGGCAGACACGTGCATAACGTCATTTGTCAACTGCTGATGAATTATCGTTTCGACAGAAATGACACTGAGTTCATCAAGATCAATGAAAGGGTTAGTAGGGGAATGAAATTGTTTGGAATGGTGCATATGGGCGAACATTTCAAGCCCTACTTGGTAAATATATAAATCAGTTTTTTTAATATGATAGCATTTGCCATGCATAGGTAAATTACTAAGTCACGCTAGGAACCGAGTTCTGCAATATGTGTAACTTAACAAATCATTACTATATTCCATTTGGTTAGGTAATTAACTAGAGGTAAACAATCTTGATGTGTCCTTTTAAGGTTCCGTATCTAAAAGGTAAAAAACGGGAACCTATTACTAAGCCTTCGCTGTCTGTCTGTCTGTCTGTCCGTCTGTCTATCTGTCACTAGGCTGTATCTCATAAACCGTGATAGCTAGAAAGCTGAAATTTTCACAAATTATGTATATTGGTTGCCGCTATAACAACAAATACTAAAAATAAAAAAATATTAAGGGGGGTCCCATACAATAAACGTGATTATTTTCGTATTGTTTGCTCAAAATTACTAACGGTAACAGGTACTTAAAATTTTCACAGAATATGTAGTTGTATATAACGTTTCAAAATAAATAATTAAATTAAAAAAATAAAATAAAGGGGGGCTCGAGCGCAGCGTAGAGTTACGGACTTATTATTATATTACTTATTTATTTATTTCGCAATAATACAAATTAATATATTTAGAAGGCTTTATGCTTTTGGTACAAAACTAAGTCTCCTAAATCTGTAAAATAATTGTAACAGAGCTGCAACTATGCTTTCTTAATATTTTAATATCTTATATTATACATTAATCTAAACAAAAAATAACAAAATGTATGCTTCCATTTGCAAAATAAATCTGTATGTATTCTCTAAGCAATAACTTTAAATAGGCGCGTCGGCAAATCTTATTTTTTCTAAAATGATTGATTGATCTGTGTTTCTTTAGAGATTTGGTTATCCGTGGTCGCGTGGCTTCAGTCATAAGTGTTTCTTGGTACCGAGCATTCGTTGTTAAGTAATTCGAATTGGTGAATTCGAGTCTTGGTTATTCGAGATGGTATGTCTACGGCATCACGATATTCACTGTAACATGCATTCGTTGCTACGTAATTCGAAGTAACGAGCCTTAGTTGCTACATAATTCGATGTAACGTACATTCGTTGTCAAGTACTTCGTGGTAGTGAGATTACGGCGACGTGGTATACGGAGTTACATTTTCGGTTTCACGTATCGCACCCAGGGGGGCTCCCATACAACAAACGTAATTTTTAAGCAATTTGTTACTGGATCTTAATAAACAGGTGGAAACTTAAAATATATTTCAGTACTTATACATACAACAAACGTGATTTTCTTATATAGATGATGGAATGGAACCCTTCGTGCGCGAGTCCGACTCGCACTTGCCCAATTTTTTTATCTAAAATGTGTTTAAAATCACAATTCTGCTAAAGATCAAGGTAAATATAACAGTAATGATTACTAAATCAATTGAACCATTACTTTAAGCAGTAGTTTATTTGTTTAACATGTGATAATATAAAAAGTCACATCAAGATTGTTCACGTTTAGTTAATTACCTAACCAAATGGAGTATAGTTAAACACTACTAGTTAAACATTCCAGATTTAAGTAAAAATCTACCAAGCTATATTACCGGTGGTTTCTTACACATAATTATCATATGTAATTATGGGTGCTATAAGAGACCAGAGGATGCCCGCCGCTAGCCCGCTCATTTTCTTTTAATTTAACTGTTTCAGCCCGACTTCGTGGGTATTTCGGAAAATCTTATATTTAAAGAATTTTATATTTACAGACTAGAGGATGCCCGCGGCTACGCCCGCACTTTTAACCTTTTCTACCTGATCCTTTCTTAGTGCAACACTTTTAAGTAAAACAATTGGTTGTAATTGGTTTTCAGCTTCTTCCTGGCAAACAAGCTGTATTAAAAGAGATTGAAAGAAACTTAACAGACGTTAGTAAGTTTCATGCTGATCATCTTGAGAAGCGTGTTATGCAGCGCAGCGGATTAACAGGATACTCGGAACCTGCCGACTTACTGGATTGCTACCTTGACTATGAAAACAAGGAACAAATCTGCCCCGGGGTAAAACATGGTAATTAAAAATTAAGTTTATAAAACTAAATTATATTCTATTTAAATAATTATCGTTCTTAATCCTAGGCTTACAAAGGATTATGTGTCACGATTTCAATTCAAAACTTTCGCCTAGGAAACCGAACCCAGTTTCTTATACAATTTTAACTTTGCTACAGAGCCACGGTCTGACCGTTTGATATACCTACACATATTTACGCAACATAAAGAGATAGCAATTGCTAAGAAAATATTTATTGGTTCTAACCATAATAAAGATATTTGAGGGTGCTAACTTACCCCTAAGAACTGGCAAAGATCTTCAAGATAGTCGAGAGGACAGGAAAAGACGGCTTAATGTGGTTAACGTAAAATTTACATCTATAAATCAAACTGTGACGAAATCGCTTATCCTCACGATCACATAAATTTGTGTTGTTGCCATTTCATCACAGGCCCCTCAGTAATAGTTGTTTTTATAATAATTAGTGAAATTCGGGTGTACGCGGAATATTTACAATGTTTAACGTTCTGATGGGGTTCGTTAGATTATGTTTAATATAGTATCTCCTAGATGGATTCTTGCTATAATAGAGCCTGGTAGGTAGCACTGTTGTCTATCTGAGATATGAAATGATGATTTTTAGATAAACAGATCATACAAACAATGAATGACCTTTTCTCCGCTGGTATGGATACCACGCTTTCAACTCTCCTTTGGTGCTTGGTAATGGTACTCCGCGAGCCTGAAGCTGCTGACAAGGTGCGAGCACAGTTGAAGAGCAATGTTGCACCTGGACAACTTATTACCTTGGAACATCGTCTGTCTATGCCATACATCGAGGCTTTCATATTCGAAACAATGCGTTTATCATCCGTCGTACCTTTGGGAACAATTCATGTAAATGAAACGTAAGTACCAGTGTTTATCATGTTGTCAATAAAGTAAAAATACAGTTAGTTATTAAAGGCGGTTATTAGATTATTACAATAGTATTAGTGATGAATAATTTTAATATATATTTGATCATAATTGTCGCATACATAAGCTTTAATAACCTTCATATTAGGTATTGCGTTACATGATTTAGTATCATAACAGTTTAATGCGGTGATTGAATATTTACCCCACAAATTAAAATATAACGCACAAATTATACCCTTTATTTATTAATACTATTATCAGCCATGTACATAAACTAGCTAGGCTCGGGCCTCTTCTCACTATGAAAAGCGTAAAGTCATAAACCCGCCATGTATTATCCCCTTTTAGCAAGCAATAATTGACACTGCGTGTAGAATTGACGTCAAAACTACCGTGGTTTAGCGGGCATGTAAAGCTTTCGGTCCCGGTTCTTGTCTTAGGAGAAGAATTATTACGCGATGTCAGAGGCCTTTGGGTGGACTGTAAACTCCGACACCATAGACGGCCACAGAAGATTAGGTGCCATTTTTAGAACCGTCTCCTTTTTTGAAGTCGGTTATAAAATATTATATTATTACATCCGAGTCGTTCGTCCGTATCCGTAATCGTGTTCAAGAGTGGAGACCGCGCGTTGGCAAACGTAGTGTAGGACGCCCTCCGGCTAGGTGGAGTGACGATATACGCAAAGTGGCTGGCAGCAGCTGGACACGAAGAGCCGAAAATCAGGCCATAGGAGAGGCCTATATCCAGCAGTGGACTACGGCAGGCTGATGATGATGATGATCCGAGTCGTTAGGAAGTAGAGATCTTTTATATTAATATTAATTTGAAAAGACTATGCTCGTCCTTGAAATAAACACTGTATAACGGGCAACTTTACAAGCTTTAAAGTAACGAATCTGTAACACTGCGTAGTGTTCGGCTGCTCCACCAGTAGCATTTTTGCATCGCTAGACAATGCTCTTTAAGAGGTGTCTCTCGTGTTTGATTAGATGTAAATGAGACTGTGTTAAGCTTTCCAAATTGTTGAGATTGCAGTATTTATACGAATTTATAAATTACATTTCTTTCTAACATGGCATTAACAGTTCTTGGTATTTACAGAGACTGAAATATCGAAGGCTACACTGTACCTCCAGGTACACACATCGTGCCACTGATCAATAAAATGAACATGGATGCCGAGCTTTATCCCGAACCAGAGAAATTTAAACCTGAACGTTTCATCATGGAAGGAAAATGTCAAGCGGTAAACTTCTTGCAATTTGGCGTCGGACAAAGAATGTGTCTGGGAAATATGCTCGCTAGAATGGAACTGTTTCGGTCACTGTTCTAACCTAACCTAAACCAATAATTATTAATTTTCTGGAACTTGACCATTGTACTATTGTGTATTTGTACCATGGTACTATTATTCGTATAATAATTATAAACAAATATATGTTTCGGTCACTGAACTTAACTATAAAACCGGCAATAGATAAAATACGAGTTGGGGCTCCTTCACGCGGGATCATGAAGTTAGGATTCGCCAAAACAACGCGGTACGACATTAAGGATTGGTAATCGTGTTTCACGATTTGTCAAAATATCCGAATTGATGTTTACATTGTTTCGTGATTCAGCATTCAGCTTTGGATGAAATTCAAAACACATTTCTTTACAAAATAAGCATGGTTCATGTTTTTTGATGAACGTGATTTCTAAAAAACTATACGAGATTTATAACTCCGTCGTGTGTTGTCGTATAATTTTGCTCGATTCGTTGTATTACAACACATTGCGGTCGTTAAAAACAGGCGATGCTTAAACCATCATGTTATACGTACAGTGAAATAAATGACTTGAGGGTAGCTGGTAGTGGCTGAATGGCGAAAAGGCGAGATCAGGTCTTGTGGCGTACCCTGCAGGAAGCTTACGTCCAGCAGTGGACTGCAACAGGCTGATATGATTGTGTGTGTGATGAGGCAGAGAAGCTTTTTCATCTGGCTTTTGTGAATGCTGAAAAAGCTTTTGACTCCATCGAAATCTAGGCTCCACTGTAGTTGTTGCAGCACAGCCGTAGCCGCAGCACAGTGTATTGAAAATATGTGGAGGTGTTAAAAGAACCAAATATCAATAATTTCTGTACGAGCCCTGAACAACAAAAAAACCATCCAATATTTTCAAGAGATAGCACGAAGTGACACAACAATATCCCCGAAACTCTTCACCAACGCTAGAGGAGATCTCCGCTTTGCTGATGATTCAGTGGCAGAATTGCTGCATGACTTGTAAAAATGCTGTCTAATTATTACCAAAAGTGCGGCCCGCCTTTAGTTTATTTTGTCTCCTTGTGGCCCTTGCCTACCAAAAGGTTGCCGACCGCTGGTTTAAATGATAGACGCTCCCAAAATGGTAAAATAAGTGTCTCCCCATCTCACTTATAAAATAAAAGAGTGAAAGATCTAGAAAAATATATGCTGTAGATCGCAATGAAAACTTTCAACGAAAATTGGTTTGAACGAGCTGTAGTTAGTAGTTTTTAGGATATAGCTCATATTAAAATATCGCAAACATAACTTTGTCCTTTATACAAAGAGTGATAGTGGTATTTGGTTAGGTGAAGATAAAGGGTAGATATGTTAAGTGGATACCTCTCCTAAGGAAACTCTCCGAGGGCGGATCCGACTTGCACTTGATTTAATTATTGAACTAATAGCATTGACCGTACTGAACACAAATAACTATGTTATAAAATGATAAACATATAGTACAAAGTAGCGTTACATAACTAGTTTCAAGAACAAATTAATTACATGTAGTTAATGTAGATATTGATCCAACAATTGAATCATCACTTTGAAAATAGGTAGGTAATATTTAAATGTTATCAGTCAAGGTACTAACGTAAACAATATCTTATTATATAGAGAGGCGGTATGCATGTAACATGTAAAAGACTTTCTCATTAGCATAACTACTAAATTCCTTATCAGTAAGATTCATTATTATTATATAAGGAAACATGATATTTTAAATATAGTGAATATGTTCCTAAACACATCGCCCAATTCCACATGATATTCAGGATGTTTTTTTCTTCCACAAGTCCGGAGTACAGTCATGTTTACAATAAATAGAAACAAAAGTGTATACTTTTATTTTGTAGTACTGAATTATACTGACATTCAATACACATGAATTGCATTTGGCGACGGTTCGTATACACATTATTCGTAACAATAGGACTGCGTCAGTTTATGACATACGCAAACGATAATGTAACGTTATAAGCTGACCAGAAGCAAAATAACAACATAATAAGCATAATTTGGTGTCCAAATTAGTAGAAAACAAATTGCTCGTCGTTTAAATATTTGAATAGTCTGAAAAGCGTCGATAATTTTAATACATAGTAAGAATTTAAGAATTACAAATTGATTACCATCCTCTTTCTGTTTCAACCAAAAGTGAAAAATAACGGCCTTCATTAAAATCACTTACTGCCCTTAGACGCAATCTAGATGTCTAAATAGGAATGGAACAAACAGAACTTGCTGACGACCACTACGTTTCTTTTAATGTAGATAAGGCTTTCTTGATTTTGTGATACCTACATAACGACTAGCCACAATACAAAATTATAATAAGAGAAGAAAAAGGGAACATTTCAAAGAACCTTACACACACAAGTAATCACAGAACAAAACATTTCTTTTAAATTCGGGGAGAAAAAGGCTAAATATATCCATGAGATTATCACACATCCAATTCGATAATTTCATTAACGCTTTCGCTGGCCTGCCTCGAAGAGCTGGGGTGTCTCGAGTGACAACATTTATTCCCACCGTTATGCAAAATACAAGCCAAGACGTGGTGTTGCGGAAACAGCCCGTACCTACTACAATACCATAACATAACAAAATCATTTTCTTTCAACTACGTAGTAATGTTATCATTAATCACTACAAAACCGATCACTAAGGACGTTTTTTTTGCTTATAACTGAAACACTGCAGAAAAGTTGTATGAAAGGAGATGTTTCATTTTTTGCTACAAAATACATTTGTATGGCACTCCATACCTTAAAAAATTGTTTAAAATATCACAAAACAGGTAAAAATATTATTTCAAGAATTTACTCATAATTGAGGTCATAGAAAATAATAATAATATAATTCTACCACATTCACATAACACCATCTAGTCCCAAACTAAGCAGAAGCTTGTACTATGGGTAGTAGATAATGGATAAACATACATATATACTTTCTTTTTTGTAAATACATACATATTATACTTAAACCAAGACAAACATCCATGTTCATGCACACAAATGTTTGACTTGAGCGTGAATCGAACCCGCAACCTTCGGCGTAGCAGTCGTTTACACTCCCGCGGCGCCAACCGGTCGTCAAAAATATTTTTCTGTTCTTGCCATATACAATATGGTGGTTTATTGGATTGTAGCATGAGACGTAATGCGTTCAGAAATTGTATAAGGTGAAATGAAAAAAGATAAATAACACAAAGATGTAAAATAAAAAAATAATATTAGTTATGTATAGGTACCTCAATTGCAGCATACTGCGACTACATTAAAAGTAATGAAGAATAATCGTTATCAACCTTAAGGTAAAAATTTGTTTTAAAACTGAACTGGTCTTACAGGTCCTGTGCATTTCATGTAATTTTCATCACATACATTTTGATTTTATCATTTGACAATTATTTTATGTGACCTATGTTTTCATAAAACGTCATTTGCAAATGTCACATTATTCCGCCATGATTGTTGAGATAGACGTCAAATATTTTTTTATTTTATTTTCTACATCTTTAAAACTATTTTAAAGTAGATATTTTTACTTTAATTATGTTTATGGGTTAATTTCCTACGATTTTTAGTATGGTACATGTTGTAGCCAGAGTTCCATACAAAAAGGAAACATCTCCTTTCATAATTGCATGGTTTTACATTACTGCACTGTTTTATATTCTTTGTTTGAAAAATACAAATTTACCACAGAGGTTTAATGTTTCTTCCTATTAAGTTAATTATAAAATGTATGCATTAGATCGAAAAGATGCTGGCTGAAAATAAAAATCGGCTGAATAAAACCGACCTGGTGCAAAAAAAAGAAAACAAATTGCGCGCATCTTGTACCATTATAATCCTTTGATAGTCCATATTAAGCAAGAAAAGTTTTAAACAATGGAAATAAACAGCGATAGCGATATGAATTCTACTCCAGAGAGTATAAAAACAGCTGCAAATGAAATTGTTCGTAACCTTTTGCCGCAAAAGTCGAGTGGAGAAACGAAAGACGTGTAAAATCATTGTCCGAAAAAGTGTTTTAAGGTATTTCAGTGAGATCTTCATTATGGTCTATATATCAGGGATGTTACGGATATGGAATTTCGGATATGGTTTCGAATACGGATATGAAATTATTTGGGATTATCCGGTAGTTTCGGATAGTTTCGGTTACGGATATTAGATTTTTAGGGAATATCAAAAGTAATCAATAAATCTTTCACAACACTTATTTTCAGTTTATCGAACTAATGCCTTTCTCTCACGAAGCGACTCTCAAGCGATTTGTGTTTCGTACGCGTATCTTATGCGTCGCTTGTGAGTAACCACCATACATATTCAGCTAGTTTCGCACACGACAAGACGCATCGCGTCGACGACGCGTTTGATATCAGTCGCACGCTACCGTCTTGCTGGTCGCACGCTACCCGAGTCGTATACGCGTTGCATTACAAAATGGCGGCAGAACAAACTTTTAATATTAATTTTGTCCAGAGGATGGAAAATTATCCATGTTTGTATAATTATAAGCTGCCTGAGTACGTAAGAAAAATTGTTACAGAAAAGGCGTGGATTACGATTCAATTCGAAATCAATATGACAGGTTTTTTTTTTATTTATAGGTAAACATTAAATGTATACACAATTATTAGATTGCCAAGGAAGCAAAGCATGTGGGATTATTAGATAATTTCTCAGATTTTGTGGTGATGAAAGCGAGGAAATCTGAAGATGCTCAGGTGGTAAACCTTCTCTTTTACGAACTTAATTGTGTAAAACACAAACAGCCTTAACAATGTTGGCTACTTTATCTACTGATCTACATCTTTTCCATGAATATTTTGAGTTAACAACTGCATCAAATAATAATGATTCTTTTGACATTCTATAAAAATGACGAAATTTCTCGTCATCCTTCCTATGCAGTTCTCTAGTAGCGAAAAATGCTCTACAATTGATATTTTTTTGACGTGACAACGTCTTATAAATTGGTTTGCCGGGTGACACTTCAAGAAACTGCGTTACGCTCCGCTCACGTTATGCGCTCACAATGAGAGCGAGTGAGAGGCACGCGTCCCGCCTAAGAGCGAGAGAGACAGACATAAAAAGTGAAAGGCACGCGTCTTTCATCCTTCTTCCTACTATACGAATGAATATTCACATTAAAATTATTTTACCACTCAAAGTCGTTGTCACGTAAAACTTTCGCCCGTATACCGACTTTACAGGCAACCAATTTGTTTTTTTTTCGATGTACGGATGCACCTAGAATCTTCTTTTATAATATTTGCGTTTATTCTTGTAATATAAATACAGAAGAACATAGTCTTCATCGCTAGAGTCACTAGACATCGTTGTACGAATGTTGTTCTTCAAATGATAAAAAATAGTCTCATTTGCGTAGCACCGTGCGCGGAAACGAGTTGCATACCAGTAGGCGATCATGGTTTGCATCTCAGTCCCGTAGCATTTGAATAGCTTCGTGAGTGAAGGGCCTAAGTATTCGTAATTTCGTAATGTAATTAAATTGCTGACTAATTATGACTTGAACAACAAAAGAAAACAATCAATCCAAAGGACGCGCGCGGCGTGTCACTGGGCCGATCAAAAACAAGTTATCGTATATTATTATTTAGTCTCCGCCCCTATCCGAAATTATCCGTATCATTTATTTCGGTTTCGGTTACGGATACGGATATTTTTTTATTTCGGATATCCGATAGTTTCGGATTACGGATACGGATATGGATATCCTTAACATCCCTGCTATATATTCAATGTTAAAAAGCAAAGTTAATACCAAGCACAACGTCGATATTAAAGAATACTTAAAATTAACGTCGCTTCTAAAACGGCTATGAGATGGCTATATGTGTAAAAAGTCCAAAGTGCTCACAGCTCAAAATATAGAAATATTTTTGAATGAAGCATCTGACAATCTAACATAGTAAACAGTAGACGTTCTAAGGTTCTAACATAGAAGACAATCTAAAATAGTAAGTTAAGTTTTAAGTATATATATCTATAATCTAGACGTTGACACAATATTATGACCGGTATAAACACTGTTCAGTGTTAGTGTTTAATAAAAGGATATTGCCGGCTAAGTAGAACTAAAACCAAAAACCTTTTTTATGCTAAGTTGTCCATGCTGAACAGTTCGTTGTGAAATTGCCTGTATAATTTTAAGCAAAATATACACGATCTTGTATATATAGCGATCGTGTTTAAGAATATATGCAGTTAGTAGTATAGTAGATTAGTATACGATAGTCAGTAGGTATTCGTAAAGGCGACTTAGGTGCGATTACTCATTGCCCATTTGACTACACAAATAATAAAAATATTTAAAAAAATATGAAACCAACGTCCGTTCTTACGGTTTAATTCCTATAACTAGGCTTTTATTCGTACATTTCAATTTATATAATATTATAATTAACCTACGTATATATACAGGGTGTCACAAGACCCATCACCAAGCCGAAGTCTACTCGTTTTGTAAAGAAAGTCATACTCAGCAAAAATAAAACTTGGGAAATGATTGTTTTTTTTTCAAATAATCACATTTTTTAAGCCGCAATTAAAATTGTGCGCGTACAATTTTCGAAATACCTACTTATCCAGAGGTTCATAGGACATCCATAGAACAGGTTGGCATGGTAATTGCATTGATTTTGTACCTAATTACAAAAATTCCATAGTAACTTTGAGCCTCAATATCTCCTGAACCAGTAATTTCCCAGGTATGGTGCCGAAGTAAAAAATGTTCGTAATGATTGGTATAATATGGGGTTTCAGTTTTCGTTAAGGGTATTTTTACACCCTGTATATATATATTTCATGTCTTTTCCGGAAATACGTAATGCGTTGATTTCGATATCTCAAATCTAATGAACCGATTTTGATGAAACTCATACTGAACACGAAGTTCAAATATACCTAATATAAATCAGAAATATACCTAATACAACGACAACCCAGCCTACTAGACGGCAGATGTAAGGCGAACACTTTCTGACAACACGTTAGACTTATACGTCTTACATAAGACCAATCCCAACACTAGTTATAAATTATGAAGTACCGCAAATTTGAACCGGCCAATGAAGATGCATTTTTGTAGCCCCCTTTGCCCCGCATACCTCACCGCTTTGACAGAATTGTTTGTTTGTGGAAATGAAAGGATTAGGTGTCTAGTAGGCTGGATTGTCGTTGACCTAATATAAATAAATAAATAAAAAATATATAACCCACACGCTGAGAAGTTTATATAAATGATCATACTCAAATATTATTATATCTCACCAATTTCACATACTATACCTACAGGTGATACATAGATATCAAATTGAAGACCTTATTTTTTAAGTTGGTTAAACATTTACCTACATTTATGACGTTAGTAACTTTGTGATTTGGATTAATAAATAAGCAAGTAAATTAGGTGATGAAGTTTCAAAATCATCATAACATCATTTGAGTCCTCTCATAACATATGACTACCTATAGCGTTTACTCTGATAAACCTACACTCACCTAAGTAAAGTCTTTCGTCCGTATATTGATTGACAAATATTCGTTTAATTTCGTTATAAACACTAATAGTCACCTTTAAGTTCTAGTTAGAGATATAAGAACTTGTACATAATGGATAATATTGGTAAAGAATAAGGACATTAGTAGTTATTCGCTTGTGAACGCACAATCTTGTGCAGAGTAACGATCGTGCTGTAGTATTAATATTATTATAGAATCTATATGAATACTACAGCACGATCGTTACTCTCGTCACGATCATCCATTCTTTTAAACTTTAAAATAATAATAATAAACTTTATTTGCGAATATGGGTAGGTACAATGGTAAAGATGTTACATAAAATAAGTGTTTCTCCATACTCCACCTTGTGGCATGCAAATATTTGAAAATATGCTTTGTTTTTTATACATTACAATTTTTGTGAAATATTTTAAAATATAAGATTAACATGATATTCACAAAATAAAAAGAAAATGTCAAGATTTATGATTTTACGAAAACAATAAATATAATGTCAATGAGAAAAAAAAAGTAACTCTTAGGTCAAATTTAGTTTTGGTCCAGTTATTAAAAAAGGTACATAAAATTAAATTATATCAGAAAACCATGTCAAATAATATCATAATTGGAATATAATTGTACTTTGATTATAATATATATTTGTCTTCTAAGTATTCTTTAACACTGTAATACACTTTTTGCAGTAATATATTCTTCAGTTTTGCCTTGAACTCATTTATGTTGTCTAATTTACAGATATTAGCAGGGAGTTTGTTGTAAATCCTTGAGGACATACAAAATAAGCTTATATTAAGAAGCGATGTTTTATTAGACACAGTTTTTATTTTGTATCCATGGCGTCGACCACTTAAATGAGTAAATAGGTGCATATTTTTTTGACAAATATAGCTACCTCCAGTATATAGATACATGGAAGAGTGAATAAATTAAGTTTTTTGAAATTCGGTTTACAGCTGTCAGTACTCTTAAGTCTACAAATAGCTCTAATGCATTGCTTTTGAGCTTTAAAAACATACTCCCAATTGGTAGAGTTTCCCCAAAAGATGATACCATAACGCATTAATGATTCTGCATTTGCATGATATGCTGTTACAACTGTAGAAGTGTTAACAGTTTTTGATAACATGTAGAGAGCATACGAGCTTCTGCCAAGCTTCAAGCATACATTTTCTATATGTTTCTTCCAATTCAAATTCCAATCAAGATCTAGGCCAAGGAATCTCGCAAAGTCAACCTCTTTTATTTGTGTACCTGAATATTCTATCTTTAAATCTATAGCCGGTCTAGCTCTGTTTCTAAATAATATTAAGCTGGATTTTTCCAGATTCATTA
The DNA here is from genome assembly GCA_944739405.2 of Euclidia mi. NCBI lineage: Eukaryota > Metazoa > Arthropoda > Insecta > Lepidoptera > Erebidae > Euclidia > Euclidia mi. The sequence continues at coordinate 19,595,259 of OX123198.2, forward strand.
TAAGGTTATTGGCTGCTAAGTAATCAACTATATTTGTTAGATTTTCTGTTATACTGCGTTTCAAGTAATCATGATTTTTGTCTGAGAATAAGACAGTGCTATCATCAGCGAAAAGAATCATGGGAGTGGCAACAGCTCCTGGGAAGTCGTTTATATAAAGAAGAAACAACAGAGGTCCCAGGACGCTACCCTGAGGAACACCGTATTTAATAGTTCTGTATCAAGATAAAAAGGACAGTTCTTTTTTCTCCATTTTACAAATTGTTGTTATCATAGTGGCTTGTTGTCTATAGCTCAGATACGAAACTATCAGATCTAAGGAGTTGCCCCTTATGCCACTATTATATAGCTTGCCCTTAAGAATTTCATGGTCCACACAGTCGAATGCTTTTGTAAGATCCATGAATAAGGCGCAGACAGGTGTATTGCGATCGACATTAAACATTACTTCTCTAAGCAATTCATAAATAGCTTTGTTCATTGACAATTTTTTCCTAAATCCTGAAAGAATGGATACAAAGACTTAAGAGTCTTTGTCTCCATTTTACTCTACGCCGCCGTTCCATATTTAAATAATAACAGGAACAATAAAATGACCTTTAACTACGAAATTATGATTGCTTCGAAACCAGAATAAATAAGCGTGGAATTATTTTATCACCATATTTATTTCCAGTAATGCAAATGAATTGGAGCCATGAAATGAGCGCTAATATCATAGTAAAAAAAGAATTTTATGTCATTCGAAAAAAGCAGGTCTAGTTAAAGTTCATCACTGCACCGGCCATTAACACGCGCGTTCATTTAAATTTATCTATCTATCAGCTACACACGCAGGTAACGTGTGATTATAGATTGATCGAAAAGTTGTTGCTATTATATTGTTTTATTGCGTAATGGAAGCTGTTTGTGAGCTGCATTTCCTGTGCAAGAGCTTATCATAATTGTGTTACATAACCGGCACGCGCAGACGCGCGCGGGCGACATGCTGACATTAGCCTAAGGTCAAGGTGAACACTATTATCCTTGTAAAGTGATGTCATGTAATTGCGCAACGCGATGCACATCAATATTATTGTGACATTCGCTCGTTTACAATACACTTAAAGATAGATAGATACACACGGAAATATGCACAATAGTATTATTTGAACAAATACATACTTCGTTTACATTGTTTCCTTTATATGCTTGCGCGTTTAGAAGAGGTGATTACCTCCAGTTTCGATGTCTAGGTTATACACAGACTGTGGTTGCTGTTTTCAATTTAGATCATATGTCTAATGATTTTAATTTTAGAATTGTCTAAATGGACAAATTGATGTTCGTCACCGGCGCAATGTGAATGCACTTGTTGTCTCCTAAAAATTGCCATCTCAATTTAAAGAAATAAGTTAAAAGCCTACGTCGCTTTATTGCTACAATCGACAGTGGGTGAAATCTACATTAATTAAGAAAGCTAGACTCTACCATAAATGTCGGAAGTGATTGTAATCTTACAACAGAACTACTACAATATTTATGCATGCACGATCGCGACGCAAAAGGTATAGTAGTAAAAACAAATTTAATCTTTTGCAACAAAGGAGCAATTATGATTATGTTTACCTACCACTAATAGGGCAACCCATGGTAAAAGTTATATCCCGAGAAACGAAACAGAACTAACTTCCTTAAGTTAATTCGGAGAAAAAGCATACAATGCATGTTCCTAGAATTTATACGAATTTTGAAAGCTGTAGCTGTATAATTGCTGCTGCTACAGCTATATAAATAGTAAATTAATTTTTCATATGACTGCGTTCTTATATGCATTGCAGAGCATTTCCTGTATGTTAACTATAATTATATTCCTATCAAGGATCACATACGTGGGTTGTTTCCGTTTTCAACCCATGTTTTCTACCCACGAGCTAAAATTAATTATAAACATTCCGTTTTCAACCCATTACAAAATTGTACAAAAAATGATGTTTTCGAATATTCCGTTTTCAACCCGGTGGCTAATTTAAGGTAGGATCAACAAAAAAATAGTTTTGACGTTGATAAAATTATTTATTAATGCACTACAGAAAGTGAGTAACTGAGCTTAAGATTATCTAGAATTATTAACAAATTAAACAAAATATAGATAACAATAGAAGTCAAAATCGTTTAAAACTTTCTATAAAATATAACCCCTAAATCTTTAACAGAACATTATATTAATATGAAAAATATTCCATGTATGCTACGTGGAATATTTCCGCATATATTATATAATATTTATTATTGGTAATAAAAAATAGTAGAAAATCACTCATATCTTAAATAGAAAAAATATAAATCACTTCATAGCGTTTAAAACACCACTAATGTGTCAATAATTTTAAATTTAATATACTATTCTAAAGTATAACGTATCAACAACGAAAAATCACAGATTCGTAGAAACTATTATAATCTAAATGTAAAAAATAGCCATAGGTAACTTGTAAAAAATCAAATTGTTTCAAACTGTCTATTAAATATGAAACACTAAATCTTTAACAGAACATATTAATATGAAAATAATTGCGTGTATGCTATGTGGAAATGTTTTCAATATAAAGTAGAATTTCGTTAAGTCAAACCTCGATAAGTCGAAAGCCTCCATAATTTGTAAAAATCTTGTGTGTAAATATCCAAAACCTCCATTACTTTAAGGTGGAACCCTCTATGATCTATCTATCTCTTGAAACATTTTGATTTTTATTTCGAGCATCGAAAAATGCTGTCTTCACACTTGAAAACTTCGGGATTTCTTCTATTAAATCCAAACCTTTTTCTTTTATTAGAAAAACTTCTTCTTCATCGATTTGTTGAACAGGACGACCGTTGAAAGATTTTACTTGTTCTTTTATGTTATTCATTGATTGTTTAATTATGAGTTTGTTGGTATTAGGATGACAGTTATTGTTGTGTTAATTACGTCGACTGCAGACGGAGGTTGCAAAAAAAACCGATTTCCAAATAAGATTTTATTAAAATAATGAATTACAGAGAAATTTTCTAAGTCTAATTATTACTACTAAAAGAGATGTCTATTGGTCAATGTTAGAACCAAAAGTGCCTAAGGTATTCCTATAATTAATTTACATTAACAACGGAAATGATTGCGAAATCTAACTAGAATGATCGACAATGACGTCTATGCTGAATCGGCGCCTCGTGTCTTCGTGCTGTTGCAATACGCAGTTAACGATGTCGCGTAGTCAGCAATCTGCCTATTACACCGTAGTGGTATAGTCAGCGATCCGCCTGCTACACCGTAGCGTAACACCTCCCCCCGAAGATCAGCAACTATTTGTCAGCAGCCGTTGAAAATGTTGCTGTGATGCTGCTGGGAATAATCTTCATTTCAGAGGGATGAATGCGACCTTCCGATTCCATTTCATGGGTTTGATGTTCTTCATTAGCTCTTGAAGGATTGGATGTCATCCCTGTCCTTTTCAGTTGACGCCGTTTCCATACGAGTACAATACTTAGTGCAGTTGCACCGAATAGTATTAGGTAGATAGGTATCGTAGTGTGATAGATACTCCAACTTTCAACCTGTGTAAGCTTGACTGGTGATTGCAGGGAGATTTTCCTGTAGCTGTCATGAAGGTTTTCAAGGTTGACGGAGTTTAGCCTGATTGATGTTTCTTCTAAGTCAGATTGAGGTGAAGATGGTTGTAGAATTTTCAGAGCATTGCCTTTGATGCGGTTATCAGTATTAGTAACTGTAAACTTTGGAGTTCTTATGAAGCAATTGTGCGGTATTACAGCTAGATAACTACCATGGAGAATCCGGTATTGATCTTGGCCACAAGAGATTTGAACTTTTGTAGGCTTTGGGAAGCTGAGTGTGTAATGTTTTTCGTCCAATTGTTCCAGCGCTTCCGAGGTTAAGACGATTGGTGTTAGTTTGCAGGAATCTACTTGCTGTTCTGTAATGAGCTGTTGGATGCAGTGCGGTGTGGTTCGTAGCCCATTGTTGAGTTTCTCCTCGCAGAGATACCATGAATCAAACTTCGGGCATTCAGCCTCCATGTACAAAGAATATGTTCCATGAATTGCTATAAAGGGTAGACTGGGTATAAGGGCCAGGTTATCTTTGTTAGGTACAACGGATAATTTGTATAAGGTGAAAGTTTCGGGAGTGGCAATGGGAATTTTTATAACTATTACTATTTTCCTGTTGTTATAGTAAGAACCTAACTTTAAAATATTATAGTATTCTCTAAGCTCAACTTTTATAATCTGGTTGGCAGAATACAACGTTTTGATTTTATTTAACATTTCCTTAAGATTACCTAAACTTATCATAGAATGCATTGAGCTCGATGCTCGAATAAAGGCCAACATATATTCTATTTTATGTAACTCCTCAAAGAGAGTATCTATGTTATCATTTAAAATTAATAAGTACTGTGCCAAGTGTGCATAACCGACAAAATCCCTTGTATAATTTGTTATAGTGTAAGATAATGTGTTACTTAAACTTTTCTGATTTTCAACTATTTTATTTAATATTTCAGTATATTTAAACATCCATTGCTTACTTAAACTTATGTGATCGTTAAATTCTGTCTCTAATTTATTATCGTTTTCCTGTAACATTCGTAGAGCTTTATCATATTTAATAGCGTCGGTATAATCTAGGTTGCCTGAAATGCTTTTGATTACAGAACCTAAACCATCAATGAGTCCACGCCTACTACGGCTTGGTTTAAAACTATCCAACAATGAAGACGTTTCATCTAGCTTATTTCTAAGATAACTCATGTGCGGTTCAAATACAGCTAAGGTTCTATTATTAACTTGAGGTTTAAATTCATCTAATTGAGATTTTACTAAGTCAATTTTAGTCTGAATATCGTCTAAATCAATGTCAAGCAGAAATGAATGGTAATGGGATATTAATTTTGTCCGTCCTAGCTTAAAAGGGAGAAGTCCTGGTCCGTCTTCCAATGAGTCAAGTAATACGTCCTCCGCGTAGGTTAGATGGATCAGTAGCATCAGAGGTATCCTGTAACAATGGTTGGTTGTTAGGTTTATTCTTAAGTCGTGATTTGGCAACGGGACCACGTTTCTTTTTAGTGTAAATGTGGATCGGTAGGTCTGCAAGAACAGTGTCCTGAGTATATCGAGGTGCGAGCTTTTGCCTGTTTGCCAAAGGATTTTTGATAAAGACTTGTTGATTCGGTTCATACTCCTTTTCAGGGTCGCGATCTTTATTCCGGTTCTCAATTAATGTTGTTCGATTATGTAAAGACGGTTCGTTAATAACTTCATATAATTTTATCATTTTCTGGCGATGGTCTTGTACGTATTGTTGAAGCAAATGGGATGATAAATCTATGTCTAAGGGGTCTCGTGGATCTGTGTGTCCAGTTATTACTTCGATAGGCCTACATTTAGTAAAACTATGTATTGTATTGTTATATGCCAATATAGCGTAACTCATCAAATTAACTACGGGTTCACTTAATTTTTCCAATTTTAAAATGCGTAGATGTTCTAATAAGGTTGAGTGTAATCGTTCAACCATACCGTTGTCGTTCGGTGTATGGGCTAGGGTCTTATGGTGATGGATCTTATGAACTCTAGTAAACTCTAAGAATAACTGATTTGAGAATTCAGGCCCATTGTCGGTGACTATTGATAAGGGGACACCGTGATGACTGCAAAATGTTAGAAAGGCTTGCACTACACTAACTGCAGTACCATCTCTAAGATGATACGCTTGGGCATACTTCGAGAATGCATCTATGATGGTAAGATATTTCTCGTTTTGAGCGGTGAATAAATCTAGATGTACTACACTAAATGGCTTGCTAGGTGGAGGAACAACACAGAATCTCTGTTTAACTGGGTTTCGGTCGTATTTAGCCTGTCCACAAATTGTACACTCATTTATGTATTTTACTATGTGTTCTTTCATTTTAGGCCAGTAATACTTATGAGATAACGCAAGGTGACATTCATTAATACCGCGATGGTTCGTCTTTCCCTCGTGATACTTTTGAATGATTTCTTGCTGGCGTAGATATTCTTTAACGTTCTCTAATTCGGTTTTAGCTAAAATTAAATTCATTGCGGAACTTTTGAATGTACTCTGTATGATAGGTATGATTCTGTACATGGCTAAGGGTGGATGTATAATAAGGCCAGTTTTAACCTTGGGGTTCGCGTATTCCTTAATCGCGTTTATAACGTCTTCTTCTAGGTTACAGTCTGATACTTGTATTGATGTACGAGTGTGAGTTTCGAAGGGTTTAGAGACTGTAGGACGCTTCTTTATGTCATTAACAACTGTGAGACATATCTGACGGCTAAATTTATTGAGAGGTTCATCTGTGATTGGTATTTCTAAAATAGGATTCTCTGCACTAGTGTGAGCTGTGAGTGTAGTGGAGTCAGTGACGGATGGGGCTTTTTGGGACGTGTTAACTACAACGGAACTTATCTCCTCGTTGTTAATTTCAACGCGAGATAGTGCATCGGCATTTGTGTTACTTTTACCTTGCTTGTATACGACTGTAAAATTATATTCACTTAATTTTAATCGCCAACGTGTCAATCTTGAGTTAGGCTCCTTAAGATTCATAACCCATTGAAGAGGTTTATGATCTGTTACTATTTTAAATTTGCGTCCAAATAGGTAAGGCCGAAAATATTTGGTCGCCCATACTATAGCCAATAATTCTTTCTCTATTGTACTATAGTTCATTTCACTAGTATTAAGAGTTCTAGAGGCATATGCTATTGGCTTGTCCGATCCTATTGTCCCTTGAGATAATATAGCGCCTATTGCTACGTTCGATGCGTCAGTGGTGAGTATGAAATCTTTTGTGAAATCTGGATATTGCAGTATTGGGTCGTTGGTGAGTAATGTTTTACACTTAGAAAAACAATTAACGTAATTTGGATCATTCAATGAAATCTTTGAACCTTTTTTCAAGCATTGTGTCATGGGTTTTGTGATTTTCGCAAAGTCTGGTATGAATTTCCTATAATAACCTAAAAGACCTAAGAAGCGTTTTATTTCTGTTGCAGTTTTAGGAATCGGGAATTTTTGTATTGCAGCAATCTTATCAGGGTTTGGTTTTATTCCATCTTTACTTATTATATGTCCTAGGTATGCGGTCTCGAGTTTTAAAAATTCTGATTTATCCATCTGGATTTTAAAGTTGGACTCGCGGAGTTTTTGGAATACTTTTTCTAAATTTATGATGTGTTCTTGTAATGATGTGCTAAATACGATGATATCATCCAGGTAGACCAGGCATATGGTATTCTGGAGGTCTTTAAGGACACTATCCATCACCCTTTGAAAGGTAGATGGAGAATTTTTAAGCCCCATTGGCATGCGCATAAATTCAAAATGTCCGTGCTCTACGTTAAATGCCGTTTTGGAAATATCGCTGGGATTCATCTCGACTTGATAAAACCCGCTTGCAAGGTCAAGGGTGGTGAAATAGTTACAGTTTCCAAGTTTATCTAACACGTCATTGATGTTCGGGATTGGATATTTATCATCTAAAGTTTTTTCGTTTAGTTTCCTAAAGTCTACGACAATGCGCCACTTAACCTTTCCTGATGCATCAGCTTTCTTGGGAACAACCCAGATGGGGCTGCTCCAAGCAGATTCTGAAGGGCGAATTATTCCTTGTTCTAGCATTTTGGCTATCTGGTCCCTAACTTCTTGCCTATGTACGAATGGATATCTATAAGTTTTGGTGTAAACTGGTATCTCATCTGTCGTGCGGATGCTGTGTTTTATTCTATTCGTAAAGGTAAGTGGTTCTCCTTCAATGTAAAATACGTCAGCATACTGGGATACTAATTTTTCTAAGTTAATACGCTCTTCGGGATTTAAATGATCCGTGCGCAGGCGAGATAGAACTTGTTTTACGCGAGACAGAGATATGGGTTGCGTACGCGTGCACTCGATATTAAAGATTTCTGCACTAACAGGTTTGTCCATGGAGAAAATTATATCATTCGGCGTCGGGTTATAAATTTCTATATAAGCTCGGTTATTATGAACACTAGTTATACACTCATTAATACGGCAGTTTGATATAAATTGCTGGGGAACGAACGCATCACCGTCATGAAAGTTAACAGGAATTCTAACAATTTTAGATGAATTTGCAGGAATAATGTCTTCATAAAGATTACAGTTACGGGAGTTATACATAGCTATGGGATTCACTGCATTTTTCGTTACTAATTTATTGTTCTTTAAATCAATATTGGACTCCCATTTATTTAATAAATCAAGACCGATCAAACCATCAAAATATTCGTGAAATTTATAAATGTAAAAGGTTACGTCATTACGATCATTGATTTCCTGAAAACAAGGTAAGTTAATAGAGTAATCATTTCGTGTAGTAGCATGCACATTGGTAACCTCAAAGGGATCGTAATTCCAAGGTAAATGCGGATAATATGTTGCTACAGCTTCAGGGCTAATGAAAGATTGGTTTGCACCAGTATCTATAAGAAGTTTCAGTGGGGGATCTGATATTTGCACATAAGGTAAGTACCGCTGAGTTTGTAAATTAATTTCTATTTTAATTCGCTTAATTTCGGGCCTATCTGAAAATTTTTATCGTCACAAGATGAATCTTCCTCAGAAGGAGCTTCGCCGGATGCTGAAAAGTACATTTCTGGGTAAGTAGTAGTCATGTGCTGTGTCATGTCATCGTTTTCACCCGTGTATCCAGTCTGGTCGTAATAGTCATAAGCATAGTTGTCAGGGTAGGCTTCATAGTAAGGTTCGTAATAGTAACTACTGTCATAGCACTCATTGAAATTCATCTCCCTAGGTTTGAGATAATTGGTTGGTGGTGGGTTTCCAAATTTAGACCAATCATGCCCGCGTATTGGCATTGGTTTAGGAACGAAATGAGACACGCCGCTCATTGGCTTGGGTGTATCATTTGTATTATTAATTCTAGGTGGGGGCATTCTAAATGTATTATTCTGAGGGTTGGCATTAAAAGCACTTTGAGGGTTGTAATTTGGTGGTCGCGCACTGAACATTTGGTGAGTGCGAGATGGACCTCGGTACTGTAAAGGTTGAGGTGACGAGTTAAAATTTGGTCTCCAAATTTGTGGAGGGCGAACTGGCATCATCATCATGTTATGGTTAGAACGTGAAGGCCCTGGCATGTTAAACGCGTATGATTTTTGGGGCGGTGAATTATTGAATGAAGCTGAGGGCGTATTAACTAATGGTTTAAAAGAATGAGCTGAATGTTTCTTTTCAGATACGTTAAAGGTTTCATTCCGTTGTTGGAGATATAAAGTATTAACCTCTTCCTGTACATATTCTAGCGCCTTTTCTATAGTATCTGGGCGCATGCACCTAATGCGTGAACCTAACGGGTCCTTAAGTCCGCGTACGTATGCTTGTAGGGTCAGTTTTTTATAAAGGTCACGTTTAGAGTCGATAGTCGTTTGTACTGTCTCATGTAAGGTCACATAGGTCATAATAGTGCTAAACAAATTCTGGCACTTCTCATAATATTCCTGAGGCGAATTTAAACCCTGTGTTAACAATGCCAAATCATTATAAAGTGAGGTTTCATCGCGCTGATCTGCAAAATTATTGACCAGAGCACTACGTATACCGCTCCAATTTTCCGGGATTCCATTTGAGTTAATTAATCGCGCCGCGGGACCAGTGATTTTGTTTAAGATTCCGTTAATCAAAGTTAAATTTATAAGTTCGTAACCAGGCAATGTATTAACATACTGTATGACCAATTGATCACAAAGCTTAATAAATCTTGTTAAGACATTCGGGTTCCCGTCAAATTCCGGGACAATGCGTAAAGCCTTGTAGATTTCATCTATTGAAGGCGTTGTAGGTACTGCCATTTCGTCAGAAAAAGATAAATCCGAATCACTAATATCTCTATTTAAATCTAATTGATCTAATCTAGGATTTCTTAACCTAGGATTCCGCGATTGCCTGGGATGGAAAATCTTGGAAAATTTAGGATACACGTAAAAATAAGGAAAGCAACTCAAGAACTATTCTAGAGTACTTACATATGCATCTTAGAATGGTCTCTCTGCGGTATCGATGTCTGGATACACCTCGTCTGTAGCTCGTTCGTAGATTCAGGATACTCGGGTCGCTGCTTGAAAGCCGCTCGGGCGACACGCGAACGCGGATATCGATGTGAGATGTCCCTAAGATTCGCGAACCGGCCCGCGAGTATCCTACCGACTGCGCCAATTACGTCGACTGCAGACGGAGGTTGCAAAAAAAACCGATTTCCAAATAAGATTTTATTAAAATAATGAATTACAGAGAAATTTTCTAAGTCTAATTATTACTACTAAAAGAGATGTCTATTGGTCAATGTTAGAACCAAAAGTGCCTAAGGTATTCCTATAATTAATTTACATTAACAACGGAAATGATTGCGAAATCTAACTAGAATGATCGACAATGACGTCTATGCTGAATCGGCGCCTCGTGTCTTCGTGCTGTTGCAATACGCAGTTAACGATGTCGCGTAGTCAGCAATCTGCCTATTACACCGTAGTGGTATAGTCAGCGATCCGCCTGCTACACCGTAGCGTAACATGTTCACTTGTTTTAGTAAACACACTGTCCAATGTTTTTATGATTCCAAAGCAAGAAGGCGCCTTTGCACATCGCCATGTAATGGTATTGTCCTTATTGGTTCTTTTTTTATAGAATTCTCTACCACCACAAATGAAAACTGGCTTATTTCTCTTTGATAAAATAAAATAAAAATCTTCACCGACTGTATTAACATCTTTACTGGTACTTGGATTTTTCATTTTAAATGTTTTAATATTTTCTACAAAACAGGTACCACTACAGTCTCGCACTGCAGTCAGCTGGATAACTAAGATAAAAAACTAAGGGCATACCAGATTAGCCGTGTTCTTTACAAATTAGCTTTCTCTTTCACTCCCTACTGGGCCCAATGAAATAGAAAGATATAGCAATATCATCCATTAAACTTGCTTTTTGATTTGCCAAACGAATGACGCCACAGGTACTCTTGCACTAAACTACAAGTAAGGATATGAAAGAGCTTACAATATTTTTTCTGTATGTACAAAATAATGATAAAATGTAGTGGGTTGAAAGCGGAATAAATTTTAGGTAGAAAACGGAAAAAAATATATTAATTCTATTGCGGGTAGAAAACGGAATAAGAATTGGGTTAAAAACGGAAAAATATATCCGTGGGTTGAAAACGGAAACACCCCCATCCGTGTACTGTGCTCTAGCCAAGACCATCATTTGATTGATTAACTTGACTGGGGGTTTGATACTATTTGTTATGCAGACTGTGTCTGATAAATTATTTGTTTGGTATATATAAATAATACTAGCTTTCGCCAGCGGCTTCGCCAGCATGAAATTTTAATAAAGAGTACCTAGCCTATGTACTTCCACGGGTTTCAGACTATCCATGTCAAATTTCATCACAACCGGCTCTACAGATTAGCCGTGTAGCACACATATACAGATAGATAATACTTAAAAATTACTTTTGTTTTCATAATTGTCGAACTTCATGTAAAGATTAGTATGTAGGTATATTATTGAAGTTATGAAGAGCTTATATACCTACTGAATATAACAGCAGCAAAAATAAAAACTGTAAGCATTACCACAAAGTACCCTGCTGTGCTTAAGCGCGCCATAGAAAGCTTTTAATGACACGCTGCGCTTAGGTCAAATATATCGTGATAACTTTTAAACTATTCGTCCAAACTACTTACTGTAAAAGACAAAGTTCATCTACATTAAATATTGAAGGCAATATAAATATTTTTTTTATGTTATACTGTTTTATTAGGTACAATAAAAATGATGTAGTTAGGTTATGTACCTACTAAAACCTTAAAAGTAATTCGGTAAGTCCTAGCTACCAGATCTCACCAATCTTCCCATCGATCTGGGGTATTGATCAGACAAATATAAAATAGTTGGGCAAGTAAAATTTCTATCACAATGTTTGCTCTGGATACGCTATGCCCAAAAAAAAATTTTTTTTTGTTAGGTACTTAATGTTATTTTCAAGTTTTTAGTTTTGTTGTTAGTTGATACTTCTCATTTATTTTCATAGTGAGCCTTTTTCTACCAATCAAGCCCTGTCATTCGATACCCATATTGAGGTATTTGTGGAAAATAGGTAAGCCGCCATTTTGTGGCGGCGGCCATCTTGGATTTTTCATAGTGAGCTCTATACTACCAATGAAGCCCTTTCAATTGATACCCATATTGAGGTATTTGTGGAAAATATGTAATCCGCCATTTTGTGGCGGCACTGGCGGCAGCCATCTTGGATTTTTGCATAGTGAGCCCTATTCTACCAATCAAGCCCTGTCATTCGATACCCATAATGAGGTACCTATTTGTGGAAAATATGTAATGCACCATTTTGCGGTGACAGCCCTCTTGGATTTTTCATAGTAAGCTCTATTCTACGAATCAAGCCCTTTCATTTGATACCCATATTGAGGTACTTGTGGAAAATAATTAATCCGCCATTTTGTGGCGGCGGCCATCTTGAATTTACAATCATTTAAATATTATCATATAATCTTGATGACAATATGAGTGTACCAAATATCAGATCAATCTGTCATCAGGAAAGGGGGAAAATTCCAATTACTAAATTTGACCCAAACAAACAAAATAAATAAATGCTGCCGCAAACTTTTGATTAGAAATTTTTAAGATAAAAATATCACCATACATTATCTTCAAGTAACTTTAATGGTTTAGGCAACGCACGCGAAGATAGCTTTCAGAGCTCAGGATTTTTGTAGACTTAGTTGATACTTTTCCTTATATTATGGCAACATTACACAAAATCTTTATAAATTGTAGCCTATGTGTTATTCTGATGTATAAACTATATTACTGTAAAGTTTCATCCAAATCCGTTCAGTAGTTTTTGCGTGAAAGAGTAACAAACATCCATCCATCCATCCATCTATACATACATCTTCACAAACTTTCACATTTATAATACCTACTAGCTTTCGCCCGCGGCTTCGCCCGCATGAAATTTTAATAAAGAGTAGCCTTTGTACTTCCCCAGGTTGCAGACTATCCATATCAAATTTCATTACAAACGGATCTGCACATTAGCCGTGTAGCATACATATATTATAAACAGATAATGAGTACCTAAAATTACTTTTGTTTTTATATTCGTCAAACTTCAGGTAAAGATTAGTATGTAGTGTATATTATTAAAGTTATTGAAGAGCTTATATACCTACTGAATAGAATTGCAGCAAAAATAAAAACTGAAAGCATTATCACAAAGTACAAAATCAAACCGCCCTCCTCCCCACTGCGCTTCAGCGCGCCAACTCATACTCTCGCGCTTTTAATAACGCTGCGCTTAGATCAATTATATCGTAAGCTCTATTCTGCCAATCAAGCCCTTTCATTTGATACCCATATTGGGGATTTTGTAGAAAATATGTCATCCGCCATTTTATGGCGGCAGCCATCTTAGATTTTTCATAGTGAGCCCTATTCTACCAATCAAGCCCTTTCATTCGATACCCATATTGAGTTATTTGTGGAAAAATGTAATACGCCATTTGCCGGCGACAGCCATCTTCGATTTTTTATAGTGAAATCTATTCTACGAATCAAGCCCTTTCATTAAATACCCATATTGAGGTATTTGTGGAAAATAATTAATTTACCTTTTTGTGGCGGCGGCCATCTTGGATTTTTCATAGTGAGCTCCATTCTACCAATCAAACCCTTTCATGAGATACCCATATTGAGGTATTTGTGGAAATATGTAATCCGCCAGTTTGTGGCGGCAGCCATCTTGGATTGTTCATAGTGAGCCCTATTCTACCAATCAAGCCCTTTCATTTGATACCCATATTGAGTTATTTGTGGAAAATATGTAATACGCCATTTTGCGGCGACAGCCATCTTGGATTTTTCATAGTGAGCTCTACGAATCAAGCCCTTTAATTTGATACCCATATTGAGGTATTTGTGGAAAATAAGTAATTCGCCATTTTGTGGCAGCGGCCATCTTGGATTTTTCATAGTGAGCTGCATTCTACCAATCAAACCCTTTCATTTGATACCCATATTGAGTTATTTGTGGAAAATATGTAATCCGCCATTTTGCTGCGACAGCCATCTTGGTTTTTTCCTAGTGAGCTCTATTCTACCAATCAAGCCCTTTCATTTGATACCCATATCGAGGTATTTGTGGAAAATAAATAAGACGCCATTTTGTGGCAGCGGCCATCTTAGATTTTTCATAGTGAGCTCCATTCTACCAATCAAACCCTTTCATTTGATACCCATATTGAGGTTGTTGTGAAGTAATATGTGATTCGCCATTTTGTATCGGTGGCCATCTTGGATTTACAATCATTTAAATATTATCTTTTAATCTCGATGACAATATGAGTGTATACCAAATATCAGATCAATCATCAGGAAGGGGGTAAAATTCCAATTACTAAATTTGACCCAAGCAAACAAATAAAGATAATACAGGATTTCGCTGACTTAGTTGATACTTTTCCTTATAGTATGGCAACATTATACATTTTTTTTATAAATTGTAGCCTATGTGTTATTCTGATGTATAAACTATATTACTGTATAGTTTCATCCAAATCCGTTCAGTAGTTTTTGCGTGAAAGAGTAACAAACATCCATCCATCCATCCATCCATCCATCCATCTATACATACATCTTCACAAACTTTCACATTTATAATATTAGTAGGATAGGATTAGTAGGATATTTAATGATAGTAATGAAAATGATAGTAAGTTACTATGTGAAGAATATCTTAGGAACAATATTGTCTTTTAAATAAAAATACATACATACATACATATCGTCACGCCTTTTATCCCCGAAGGGGTAGGCAGAGGTGTATTTCTACACCCACGTTTCGCCAGATATACTTTAGTCCCACGTAATAAGGGGCGAGCCTATTGCCGTACCGGGCACATTTCCAGACTCCGTGCTGCTACTGGGAATTTCGTGACAGAAAAACCCAATAACCGTGCCCGACCCAGGAATCGAACCCGGGACCTCCCGATCCCACTCGCACATTTATGCCGCGAGACCAACGAGGCAGTCGTATAGGGTTTGATGTCGAGTTTTCCGTCTCTACGCAAAGATGGTATTTGCATCGTGTTATCCCTTAGTCGCCTCTTACGACACCCACGGGAAGATAGGGGGTGGTGACACTTGTATTCTATGCCGTCAACCACACGGCGTAAATAAAAATACTACATTGAAATCAGTCTGTAGGATTTTACGTAAAGTAAGTAGGTATTTAATGCGAAACCCTGAATGTCAGGCCGGACCCGAGCATCAATGATGATGGTCAATGGCGAATTATTATATCAATGGCATGAGCCATTGATATAATAATTCGCCACTGACCCCATTGTCACTTGTACACATAAACAATGGCTTTACAATCAGTTATCTTGTCTAAGTGTATCTATGAGCCATTCACATGTAAGAGCGCGTGCGCAACTGTGGCAAACAACCTGTTCTAACATTGTTTAGAACATATGCATATTTACCTATAAATACATCGCTCCAACATATTAGCTATATTTATAACTAAAGGATGCCCCGCAGCTAAGCTCTTAAATATTTTTATTTAACCTTTTCTTCCGATGCCGTGGAAATTACGTGAAATCCTTTCTGTGCGTGCACCCCTACGGTCCCCAAGGAACATATGTACATGCCAAATTTCAGCTTCTAGCTCCCAATAATTATTTTAGCTGTGGTTGTCTGTCAGTCAGTAACGCAAGAATGTATTATACAGATTTCAGTCCTATTTGAATACTAAAAATGGTGGACATGGGAGTCTTCTTCACTCGAAAAAGGCCGTACCTAGTCCACCGCTCGGGCCTGTTAGCTTAAGTGCGGGGATTCGCAAAGATCTTTCTAAAAGATTATGTAGAACTTTGGTTACAGTTTTCTCGCGATATTTTCGTGCCCCTTAAAGCACGGGATAATAAACAATTATGAGACTTTTTTGACTCGAGAGATGTTCAAGTGTTGCAGGGTGTGTCCGTGGCGACAGTAATCGCTCACCTTCTAAATTTTTCACCGTTTGCCTTCTATATTATACAGAAAATGACTGTTTGTAAGATATTCAAAAATAATGATATGTAGATAGATAAAACACTTTATTGTACAGCAGTAAATAAACCATATTACAATAAATTACATCGGAACCTTAAAACTAGTGGTAGGTACAAGGGCGATCCTATCGCACTTTACAATTTCTTCCAGTCAACCTATACGTAATAATAATAAGTATCTAACATTTACCAACAAAAAAGTAATAAACGCATGTAGATGAATAAAATATTTTATCAGCTTTCATAAAACTATTTTCTAATAATTGTATAGATCGATTACGATTTGAGTAAATTATTAATTTTATTATTAAATCAAAAAAGAATGCGCCAAATCAACAGGTAGGTAGATACCGTGAAATTGATGTGTCCTGTCCTTATTATATCCGGCAACTGGCATTATTTCTTAATTAGTAATGCACTAAACTTAATGTCAATCAAACTGGTATTTTAAGGTATTCCTTGCGCATCAATTTCAAATTACTACACTGGCATTTGCTATTTTTTGTATTTGTTATCGAATGTCTTTTTATATTTATATACATACGCCACACTCCTGGCTTTAATGACTTGGTACTTATTTGATGTTTTGTGAAATCACCCTAAAAGCGCTATTTTCGTTAGGTTAATTGTTAAGTTAGTAGTTGTTTGTTTAGTTTCGTTCCGTGAGTGAGAGAGCCGGATGCCTCATTCTCTTTCATCTCGCTTTTCCTTCTAGTGTTTTCCAATTCCAAAGGCCGTTAACGTACCTACCTATTTGTGACTCTTTTGGTGCTGCGGGTGTCCGTGGGCGTCGGTAATCGCTTACCGATTACAGAAAAACGTTATTTTATTCAATGGACAGCAAATGAGCCTTGCCTCCAATGTCGTAAAAAAGTTTTAGTAATTAAACTTATTTTGTAGTCCTTCCGAACAGAGAACCGGCCCTAGACATTAAAGGTAGCAAGGTGACCTTTACGTTAGACTGAGCCTTTAAAACAATTAACAATGAAAATAGCTTCCCAAACTGAAAATGCATAAATGAATACGTGAGAATAAAACCAAATAACAATATACTTATCAAATGTAAATTAAGGTCATATTTTTGCCTTCTTAATTCTGAATCGAAAGGCATATGAATATTTTAAAACAGATAAACACTTATAAATTAATAGTGATTTAAATACTTAACTTGTATGAATGCAGCAGTGACTACAGTAGCCTGATTGAATGATTGATTATTAACCCTTTCAGGAATAAATGTATCTTTAATGTATTAATAAATATATGGCAAAGTGCTAATATCGTAATCTTTACAATTTATTGTTAGGGAGATGCGATTAACTTTTGCCTCACCCTGAATTATAATTATAAGGTAGGTGCGGCCAATACACCTAGCTAAGCGGGAAGTGAAATAAATCAAGAACTATTTAAACAATGTAAATTAATCATGTATACCAATTACTATGTATTGTAAGTGAAAAACGGCAACTACTGTCGTAAACATAGTCTTAATTAAACATTAAAAAAACACTGCCTTTAGGCCTTATTAAACTATGGTATAATAAGGCCTAAAACTTTAACTAACAAAATAATACAAAATAAACTTCATATACGCGATGACGTGACATTCACCATTCTATTACTATTTATTTCTGTGATCATCATCGTCCTCCTCTGACAAAACGCTTGTTGAAATAGGCCACATTGTACTGCTCGGACTGCCGCAACCAGGTCTTCATCAGACAACACATACACAGCTCATTGGGGAGTCATAGTGATTATAATTGAGTAGTCTCTAAATGCCATAAATCAATCAGAATACAGTTAAAATTACATTTTCACCACAGCAGCTCAAACATGCCGCTTTTGCTGCGAGACAACAGTGAACAAAACGCGATTTTGATTCGAGCGTGAGGCAGAGTAACTTTTTAATTTTTCAATCTTCAGTGTCAGGAATTGACATTGTTCAGCCATAAATTTGAAACATTCGAATTTTACTGTGCTCTTTCTCTTTCACATGCATATAAAAAGTCAGTGAAAAGCAAACCCCTTCGAATTCGAAATTCGATTTTGGAATTCGACCTCAAAGAAAACACCTACGGGCACGCAAAAAAAAAAGATATTTGTAATAAAGAAATTACTTTTTTTTATATGTTATTGTTTACATGTTTAATTTATTATTGGATTTTAATAAAAATAAGCCTAATTAATAGTATAAAATTAGTATTTAACCAATACATTTTTATTTAGAATTACAACAATGACACATTTGAAAAATAAACATCAGGGACGCGGTATTAAAACGCGATTTAAAAAAGTAGCGGGAATAAAAATTTCGCTAATGCTTATACAGTAGGTATAGCGTAACGTGTTAAATTATATTAATAATTATATAAAAATATAATCTAAAAATATGAGTGAAACTAGCGATAATGACTGTACTTTAACACCAGAAGAGTTAAATCAACAAGTGATTATGCAGAATTCAATCTATTACCGTTCATTTCTATGTCTCCTTTTTTTTTTTTTTTTTTTTTTTTCTTATCGTGTGGAAAATGAGTTACCTCATGCCCCTCCGACCGGGGAGCGGTCGAAGGGGGTATGTCGGACTCCCACCCCGTGGGCTGGGTTACCGACTAAAAACCACACGGTGGCTCCGTAGCTCGACGCCTTGCAGGTACAACGTGAACTGTGGTTGTATTGCTCCGCTGTACCTGTCGCGTCCGTCCCCTTGCTTGGAGCGCGTGCCCGGGGAAAGGCGTGGTGTGCAATGCCTTTCACAGCAGACTGCGCCACACAGTCCGCTGCCTTCTCGGATCCGCTTATGGTGGGTCGTTAGAGGCTCCCCCTCCAACGCCCGCAGACCTGAGGAAGAGTCGAGTTCAACGGCCGCTGCCGCCGCCTCGACGCTGCCTTCGCCTGCGAGCGGGGTTGCGTCGTTCACGCTCCCGCTCGGCGGCCTCCTTCTGGAGCATTACAGCTTCACAGAAGGAGACTACTGCATGCCAATTGTGGGTGTCCTCCACCATTGCCGCTACTACGGCTGGTAGGGACAAATTCCTCCCGATGGTGGCTACTAGGGTACTCCGCTCGTCCGCCCACGCGGGGCACACCTCTAGTGTGTGTTGGGCGGAGTCTAGGTCGTCATCGCAGTGGTGACACTGTGTCGTCTCCTCACGTCCGATCCGACTCAGATACTCACCGAAGCAACCATGCCCGGTAAGTATCTGAGTCAGCCGGAAAGTAGTGCACTCCTTCGTCTCGAGCCAGGCGTCAAATATCGGCAAAATCGCACCGACGATGCGTTGGCGCGTGGAACGCGGTAGATGCAGCCGCACGCGCCACTCCTTATACGCGCTTTGGTGCGAATTTCGCCGGTACTCTTCGAGCGTTTCACTCGGCGCCTCCCCGCCTAGCCTACGAAGGCGAACCTCGTCATAAAGACGGGTATTCACCCACGCCAGGAGATCCCACGGTGGGAGGCGCGCAATGAGCGTCGCCGCCTCATGGGATATCGTCCTGTAGCCTCTTGCGACCCGAATGGCCACCAACCGCTGCAGACTGGCTAGGATAGCCCTGCAGCGGGAGGCGCGCGTGAGACGATGATGCCACACGGGCGCCCCATAGAGAACCATGGACCGCACGACGCCACAGTAGAGGCGGCGAACGTCCTCGCGTGGCCCACCCAGGTTCGGGAGCAGGCGCTGAAGCGCGCCCGCCGCACCACGCACCCGAGGGGCCAAGCGCTCGAAGTGGTCTTCGAACGCCCAGCGAGAGTCCAAAGTGAGGCCAAGGTACTTAATAGTACGCCCCACCCGGACTTGTGCACCACAAATCGAAACCACCGAGCTTAGATACAGAGTAGTTAGGAATTGTGATTGTTAGGATGAAAAATGTTAGGAAGAACATTTTCGGATTTCCAATTATCGGAGTTGAAAATTTAGGTGAACTTTGGCGCACCCGTAGCGGAGGCATTAGTAGGTAGGTAGTACCAAAGAGCTCAGATGTTTACATCTGTATTCGTTGGTAGTAATCAAAATGTTATCCGGTATCAGTGACGTTTCGCTAGAGTGGCCAATATCGCGACTGCGATTTGTTTGTCAGAACCATTAGAATTTAACAAAATACTCGACAATCCCAATTTTGCGGATATATGTTGTGGACTCGAAATCTTTATTTTTTAATGTTTTATTATTGAGTTTAGGTGTCGATCGAGTCTACCGTACCCCTTGACGAAATTATTATAATAAATTTGACACTGCGATAGTAGTAGTAGCGCAGTCAGTCAGTTCCAATGTGAAACATTCCAAAATCAACAACTACTTACTAATTAAAGATTAACTAAAAAAATCATTTTCACCTCAGCAGCTCAAACATGCCACTTTTGCTGCGAGTCAACAGTGCACAACAGTGAACAAAACGCGATTTTGATTCGAGCGTGAGTAAAAGTAGCTTTTTAATTTTTCAATCTTCAGTGCCACGAATTGACATTGTTCAGCCATAAATTTGAAGACATTCGAATTTTACTGTGCTCTGTCTCTTTCACATGCATATAAAAAAGCGAGTGAAAAAAACAAACCCCTTTCAAAATTCGAGTTTGGAATTCGACCTCAAAGAAAACATGTTCGGAAACGCGTAATACTTTAAAATTTAAAGATATTTGTAATAAAGAAATTGCGTTTTTTTTAGTGTTATTGTTTATATGTTTAATTTATTACTGGATTTTAATAAAAATAAGTCTTATTAATAGTATAAAATTGATATTCAACCAATACATTTTTATTTGGAATTTAAACATTGATAAATTGGAAAAATAATCATCAGGGACGCGGTATCCAAATGCGATTTAAAAAAATACCGGGAATAAAAATTTCGCTGATGCTGATAGCGTAACGAGTTAAATTATATTAATATATATATAAAATAATCTAAAAGGATGAGCGAAATTAGCGATGATGACTGTCATTTAACACCAGAAGAGTTAAAACAACAAGTGATTAATGCAGAATTAAGTTTTAAATATATTCCTGTTTATTTCTATGTCTCCTAAGGAATATGTGTTCTCATTGCTGTGGTGAAAAGTTATGTGTGCTACACGAGAGCAAAGTTTTTTGTATCTCGTGCTGTTGAGTCCCTCACCACGCTCAGGATTCTAACTTTGATTCATCAATCATAGAATCCTTCGCTTGCTCGGGACTCAAAATCAGCACTCGAAACAAAAAACAACTTTGCTCTCTTGTTGCACAAATAACTATTCTAAAGGCATTCAATAAACATATTCTCTTGATAATGCCATAGAAAAGGGTAATAAGGCCTATGGTCGAATTTTATAAGCCTTATTAACCACCGAAAACATTAATAAAGATTTTTTTAAATATAATTGTTCGGTCTAATTGATACCATTCGTATAACGCAGGCCTCTAAAGCATGAACTAAATACGAGTAGAAAATTAAACTGCAAAATAATGTACAAAAATGTAATATTTTAAAATATTACTTACGTTGTGTTCGGGCGTTATATTATAACTAGCTTTCGCCCGCGGCTTCGCCAGCATGAAATTTTAATAAAGAGTAGCCTATGTACTTCTCCGGATTTCAGACTATCCATGTCAAATTTCATCGCAAACGGCTCTGCAGATTAGCCGTGTAGCATACATATAAACAGATAATACTTAAAAATTACTTTTGTTTTCATAGTCGTCGAACTTGAGGTAAAGATTAGTATGTAGGTATATTTTTGAAGTTATGAAGAGCTTATATACCTACTGAATATAACAGCAGCGAAAATTAAAACTGAAAGCATTATCACAAAGTACATATCAGACCGTCCCTCCACCCCGCTGTGCGCGCCAACTCATAGAAAGCTTTTAATGACGCTGCGCTTAGGTCAAATATATCGTGATAAGGATAACTTTTAAACTATTCGTCCAAACTACTTACTGTAAATGACATAGTTCATCTACATTAAAATCTTGAAGGCAATAAATCTATCAATTTTGAAAACAATTTGATAACTACTCTAAAATGAACATTGTAAAAAACATGTTTTTTTATGTTATACTGTTTTATTACATTAAAAATGATGTAGTTAGGTTATGTACTAAAAGCTAAAAAGTAATTCGGTAAGTCCTAGCTACCAGATCGCACCAATCTTCTCATCAATCTGGGGTATTGATCAGACAAATATAAAATCGTTGGGCAAGTGAACTTTCTATCATAATGTTTACTCTGGATACGCTACGCCCAAAACAATATTTTTTTTAGTTAATTTACTTTCAAGTTTTTAGTTTTGTTTTTAGTTGATACTTCTCATTCTATTTTCATAGTCAGCCCTTTTCTACCAATCAAGCCCTGTCATTTGATACCCATATTGAGGTATTTGTCGAAAATAATTATAGTCTTGTTAAAATCTGGACCCCGGAGACCGCCATGTGTTTTCGTTTTCTTCCAATTACTCTTTACATATGAAAGATAAAATAAACACAAAATCGACCCTTTTTGTGAAAAATCTGTGCAACAAATTGGTGTAATTTGTGGATCATAATAATTACGATAAAACTACAAATTTTCAAAAACACAGAAATCTACTAAGTTTTCCTTGTAATATGTGAGTAGGGTGACAATAAGTTCACTAATTTTATGTACTGTGTTCTGAGTGATTTTTTGTAGTCAATAAATAGCTTTTGACGTAAGATTACAGAAGCATCTTATGTCGAAAGCTATTTATTGACTACTTTAAGGCAAAATTATTATAATATTTAGGTTATAATAGCACCGTGATAAAGCATCGAGGCTAGATTTATATTCATTGACACGGTGGTGTAGTGTGAGTGTTACCGACTGCCACGCCGAAGGCCGCGTATTATATTCCCGCTATAGTCCAAACAGTAGAGTGCGTGAACATGGACTTTTGTCTTGTTCTGGATGTTTTATATTGGTATTTACAAAAAACAAGTATAGGTACTTGTTTTTTGTAAATACCATTATGTAATTAATTATCATAAACATGTACTTATGTATAATAATATATGTATATCTATCCTTTGTCTAGTAGCAATATTACAAGCTTTGCTTAGTTTTGGACTAGAAAATGTTATGTAGATGTGGTAGTGAATAATCAAAATAAGTACATACATACACGCACGCCTATTCAAGCAGCCTTTTGCCGTCGGGGTAGGCAGAGACAACGGAACAGAGTCATTAATTAAAATAATAATTAATTAATCAGAATGAAATTAAAAGACACTTTATGTATATAAATTGAGTTTTATTTTAATGCTTTTAGAATATCGGGTAGGTAGCCTTATATTGCAACAAATACAATTAAATGTAATGTCATTGGTTTTACCAAACTTTCTTCTATTTTTCATTTATTATCGTCATAGCATTTAAAATTATTATGAATTAATATGTGACATCTTTAGTGACCAATACTTTCAGTGAATGGAAGGGGAACGAATTCTATTGCTCCGATAAGCTCATACACTCTTTGATTTAACTCGTATAGTGTGGGGTATACTTTGGAGCCAATGTTCCCGTGTGCCATTTAAGTCAAAGGCAATAATAATCTGTAATCTATAGTCTATTGCTACATTAGAATCACATGTTAGGCAAGGCTTAGAAGCTTCGTCACAACAAATTGCGTCTTCTAAGCACTCGACCCCAAAAACAGATAGCATGTCCAAATTAAGAGGCAGAAAACCAAATTTTTTTTTAATGGTAATCGATGTGCAGTCACTGTTTATGCATTGTTTTGAAAAAATAAGGCACTATAAAAAATGATTTAATAAAACTGTTTCTAGGTAACTACCAACATAATTTTTGCAGTCAACAAGAATTACATCAGTAGATAGGTAGTGCAAGTTCTGGCTCACTGATTTGATTGGTTTCTGCCTCACTGATTTGACTACAAAAAGAAAAGGTGCTCTGATCACGTTTCTGCGGTCCATTTTTGCGTAGGATGCACGGTTCCAGAGATACACAAATCAATTAACATCAATCTAATTGATTTCCGGTGCTATCAGCACCCTCATTAGCGTTCCATTGTTCGCCTAATCCTCTTATCTATTGTACCGGTCACCCTCATTACGGTTGCATTCGGGTGTTCTTTATCTATTACTCATTGTTAATGCTAATTATGACTGCTATTGTTCTACTGTCCATGGGCAAGCCTGCTTTATGAATCATTAATAATACAAAGCCCTTCATTTTGTTACTATTTTATTTCTACATCTGTGAGCTAGAACTCGCACTTCATCACTACTACTATATTGCAACAACTTGGAAGTAGTGGTTAGTCACTGTTCTAACTTAACTGTGAGCTAAAACTCGCACTTCATCACTACTACTATATTGCAACAACTTGGAAGTTAACCTAACCCATTTTATGAAATATATGCTATTCTGAATCATCAATAAAACACATACACTCATTTTGTTACAATCTTTAATTCAATAATGCATAAAATATGAATCGAACATCTCATCCACTAACATGTTTCACTCCACTTGATATTAAAGTAAAAGAGTGCGCCACCGCGGAACTGCCTCGTATCACCGGCTCCACCGATCACCACCCCGACGACACATCACTCGACCGACCTACATATCCCGCACACCTCCTACACCCTGCACACCGCAATCCACATCAATACCACACTGCAGACACAAAGGACAAACTCGATAGCCTACTCACAAACCATTCACACACGCATCACATTTACACTGACGGAAGCAAACACGATGATCAGGTGGGGCCCGCCTTCATTGTACACAGCCCACAAAACACAATCATCACCGAGCATCACAGACTACACCCAACATGCACTGTGTTTCAAGCCGAGCTCGTCGCAATCAATCAGGCATGCATCTGGGCTGCCACGCAAACCCCTCCCATCGCGGCGGCCGTCATCATGTCCGACTCAATGTCTGTCTTGGAGGACATTCAAAACACGAACAGTACCCATCAAATAATCACTAACATCCACCAATTTTCACATTAAACTCAAATAAAAGTCATATTCGTCTGGGTTTGTGCCTTGGCACACACATATATACATGGTAATGAACTAGCTAGCAGATATACTCGCAGCTGCCAAAGACGCTGCAACAATGGAAATACTACTCACCTTTTTACACGTCCCGCTGAGCCACGTCAAACGCCTAACCAAAATAAAAAGCTCCACACTCGCCACGGAGGCGTATACAAACAACCCCAAATGCTTTATCATCAAAACTTGGTGCCTCACACTCACCCATCTACACAAACTCATTAACACCACAGGTCACACATTTGCACTTACACAGGCTACTCACTGGACACAAATATCACAAACAGTATTCACACCGCTTCCACATAACCGACAATGACATATAGCCCTGCGACAACACTACCACACAAACATTCATACATCTTTTGACATAATGTTCAAAATACACACTCAAACGACTACACCATGAGCAATACTGCCACTTCATGCAACTTACACCATATGACCTAGACTCCATACTCACAGATGCAACAGCCACCGATACATTCATGAAACACCTAACGCACATAGTCGACACACTCAAACTCTTCAACAACACATAATCACGCACACACAAACAATAACACCGACATATTTTTCCTTTTGCTGTTTATATCAATTGTTCTTTCTCTTTAACTATTTCTGTATCAAATAGCAGGAATTTCGTGCACAATGTCGCATTTAAGCTCCTCTCGGGGCGGTTTTTTAATCAGATCACATGGTGCTTTGATGAAATAAAATAAAGGTTGCCTTTATATGATTTACCAAATCGTCGTTGTGGAGCGAAAACTCACTAACTAACAAAAAATAAACTCTGAGATAATCGCTTCTAAAATATTTTGAAGCTTAGAACTTAAATATCTCTTAAATGGTTAGGATTAGAAAGAATTAATTTTACATCTGCTTTAGTAATTCGATTATATTTGAATTAATGATTTTTCGTATATGTAAAAAAATACTTTTTTGGTATTTAGTTATTTATTCACGCATTAGTGAATTACAAGTCAAAACAGGCTCCAACGAAAAGTAATTAAGTACGTTTAGTGACATTGCAAATAAAATACTGGTACTAGTTTGCCTAAACGATCTAATATGAGATTTAACGAAGTCTTTTAAATTACTTTTCGTGTAGATTGTTCCCATTGACTGAGTAGTTAGGTAGTTATCGCATTTTTATAACTCCGAAATTATTAAAAAATCAGCCTTAAATATTAATTTTGAATGTAAATAATGTACTTTAAGACAGCTTGACATCAATAACTCATTTTCACCAATAATGTTACTTAGTGAGCTTTCGCTCCACAACGACAAAATGTTAACTATCATCAAGGAATTCCAAATCTTAGTATGTTTGATGGTGAAAACCCACATCTTATTATTATTATTGATGATCTAATGAGAGAGTCTGATGGAAGAATTGTGGATATATTTACAAAAGGTAGCCATCATAGGAATCTTAGTGTATTTTACTTAACACAAAAAGCAAAGTGGCTGCATTATGGGGTTGGAACTTAACTGGTTGGAAAATGATGGTCATTTTAGTGCTGTAATACGTTTAAATAAAATTTTAGAATTTGCTGAAGATTACAATAAAGTTGTTATATATTGTAAGCATGAACTTATATTGAACAGAAGTAATTCTACTTTAAGCAGTGTGATACTCACTGAAGACAATGTCCATATACAAATAACTACAGAAAGGATGCAGTGGAGAGTACCTCACATAAAAGTATCAGATCGTAAACATCTAATACTCTTAAAAACTTTAGTAAAAGACAAATCTATTCAAATGGTCTTTAGAAATTGGGATTTATATGAGTACCCTTTACTACATAAAACCACAAAGCATTCATGGTCAGTAAAAACTGCATCACAATTAGAAAAACCTAGATACGTTATTTTCTGTTTACAAACTAACAAATTGCAAGATAGTTCATTATTTGATCATTGTAATGTGACGAATGTAACTCTTTTTTTAAATTCCCAGTATTATCCTTACGAACCTTTAGGCTTAAAATTTTCATTATAAAAAATTTACAAACCCTGCAAACATCATGAGTGTTCACAAGGTACCTCCACTTAACATGTTACTAATTAAGATGAGTTTAATAAAAATATATTACATTAATAGTGAATTTAAAAATACAACTAGCCCCATGATGTCTTGTCATCTAGAAATGCTTTAATAGTGTAATAACCCCTTTTTAAAAGAAAATTCCTAGTAGTGGTTTTAAATGTGTGTAGAGGTAAATTCATTATTTCCAGAGGTAATTTGTTGAAGAATTGTATACCGAATCCCGCAAATGAGTTATGGACTTGTTGTAGACGGCAGTTAGTGCCCACTAGTTTATGCTTCTTTCTTGTGTTCACTTTGTGCAAGTCACTATTTTTACGGTAAAGAGTTAAGTTGTTCTTAACGAACAATAAATTAACAAATACATACTGCGATGCAACTGTAAATATTTCTACTTCTTTAAATTTATCTCGTAAAGAATCTCTAGCACCTAACTTATATATTGCGCGTATGGTCCTCTTCTGAATAACAAAAATTGTCTGAATATCGGCCGCCGTCCCTCATAACAGTACCCCGTAAGACATTACACTGTGAAAGTAACTAAAGTAAACTAGTCTGTGAATTGGCGAACTTTTCTGACTGCAAATGCTGTAGAACTAAGTATAGTATATTATACGAAATGCATGCAAAATTCCGTCAGTCGTATCGTATTACAACTACTCGCTGGATCCATGTTTAGTCTAAAGAACTTTAAAGAGAAAGCTCCTCTTCTTTAAGCTATTGTTCAAGGCAAAACGATAATATAAAAACAGGACCAGTAGACGTTTGATTAGAAATTGAATGTTCTGAGTCAATACCAGATAATACTGCTGCATATTAATTTTAAACGATCGACTTGTTGAATATAAACCTCTGAGCAACATTGTGCACAGGTTATCATGAGTGCCATTGTAGATGTTCAAGGCTTCAAAACAGAAGCAAATAAATTTATACTAAAAGAAATTGCTATATTTTGTAACAAAACGCTGCAAGTGTTTTGATTAAGCCACCATTCCCGTTGTACGATTTTAAAAAGCAAGAAAGACGACAAGTTGCATGGATTGAACGTAATCGTAAGATATATTGGGATGAAGGGTTTATACCTTTTTCAAAACATCAATTCACACAAGTGTATATACACTAAAGGATATGAAAAAGTGTTATGGTTGAAATAAAAAATGAAAATGTTTTTGTAAAAATTATGTATATATAGTAAGATAAGATTATATAAAACATATAATTGATGCAAAACAAAAAATAATTATTATACACATGTATCACAATTTCACAATCTTCTTAAATTTATGTTCACAGTTATATCATTAGTTATATAACATTATATTTACAATCGAATAATTATAGCTCTAACACAATTAGTACATCAGAATTTTACAATCAATACAAATTTTGTATATACACAGAAATAAAATTAAAAAATCAACATCAACACTTAACGTAATTTATAATGTCCCTAAGCCAATGTATCAATGTTGTTGTTCATAATACATCGTTTGGTATCATTATAATTATGATAAAGTTGCTTTATTTATTTTTTGAGTAAAAATAGTGTTTGATTGATTGAAATCGAGGATACAACAATATTGTAAATTTTTATTAAAAAACACGATTTGTAATTTCCCATATTCATTTTTAGTAACACTTTTGTTATCCCCTTTTGCCTTTGCTATAAATTTATTTTCTACTTCCAGGACATATATTTTTGATGACAAACCTACAAATTCATTCAATACTTTACCATTATTCTTGTCTTTAAAATAACCCTAACGTTTTTTAAATTTATTTTTGGATAACCGTTTATATTATTTTCTGAATACTCTGATGTATCAAAATAGTGAAGTAGATCTGGTTTTACATCCTCATAAAAATTGTTTGTAATAATTTGATATATCCAACTATCGGTAGCGGTTATAACTTAATTATATTATTAAACTTTTTAATCATGTAGTAATAATGAAAATCCTAAATAAATTGGTTTATCATAAATTAATTTTGTTTTTTGTAATTGTATTGCAGCTAAAAGTTCTGAAAAAAAAAAATTCTTTTTTAATAAACTTCTTAATAATGTAGTTATAATGAAATTCATACATACGGGTCTTAGATATATCTAAAATACAAATCCTGAATAAATTGGTTTATCATATATTAATTTTGTTTTTCGTTATTGTAATTTGTATTGCGACAAAATTTTCTGTTTTTTTTTTATAATTAAATTTTTTAATCATGTAGTTATAATGAAAATCCAAAATTATTTGGTTTATCATAAATTAATTGTGTTTTTCGTAATTGTATTGCGACTAAATGTTCTAAAAAAATTATAAAGTATGGAATTCTGGTTTTGCAATCAAATTCTGAGCACCTAAAACTTTACCACGATAATCTCAGTGAGTTAGTAGTTTTAGGTTTACTCTTTATTCAATATTTTCCATTGTCTTACCGAAGACAGAATAGTTCATTAATTTAAAAAATACTTTTTCAAAGTTTGATGTAGCTAATGTTCTCAAATTAGTATTTAATTTTATGTATTTCTGTAACCAAGAACTTTGTTTAAATGTTACAATTCTATGTACTTTAATTAATTTTATTAACGGTTGTAAGATTGCAAAACGATGGTATCTATTAACTAATAATGACGGTGCTATTAATTATTTGCTGGAATATAAAAAAGTTTTACTTGTCAAGTTGTTAGATTTGTTTTGACTTTTAACTGAGTAGTGAGTTGTCACTTTTGATACTTCACGTTTAAGCTGCGCGTCGACAGGATCGGAATCGGAGCGTACGGAGCGGACGGAGCGTCATCATTTACAAAATGCCGATGGGGTCCGTCCATTGCATTCGGATTCAGCACGAGGTGTGAGTGACGAGGATATTGTTGTAATTAGATTTATTTTCGGAGAATATCATACATTATATTCTGATTTATTAGAAGATGAAAATAGATTTTATTTGCCCAATTTCGTCCCGAATCAACTTAGGAGAGACAACAGTCTCTCCTAAGTTGATTATGTTAATGTTCATGTTTTAGATTATAAAGTTCTTCATGCCTTTCCACTAACATAATTGAAACATCGTCGTTCATCGTGAATAAGTATTGTTGCCTTCAGTTTAACGTCGCAAACACGTCAGAACTTGAAACGCTCGGAATCCGAATGATGCGTTGCTGCGTTCACTGCGGTTGACGTCATCAGCACAAATACCGGTCTCAGGCGCAGAAATGCCGATCCAGTGCACGCAGTTTCATAGAAATTAATACAAAGCAACAAATCCTTCCGCTCCGTACGCTCCGATTCCGATCCGGTGGACGCGCAGCTTAAGTCTATGCTTGACGCTAGGCTTCACGTCACTAGGTGTACTCACGTTTCGTTATTGCTGTTACCTGGGCTATTGTTACACGCAATTATACACTTTTGAAATTGTATCGAATAATTTATACGTACAGATTAGTATATAAATTTATTGTTTGGGCTTAAATAATACCGTTGTTTATTTTTAAGAATTTATAGTAATACTATAATTTAAGTTAGAAGCCATCCTACCTGGGATCTTAGACATTTTAATTGTTTTTATAAGTGGGTTGATTCTTGTATTTTTATGATATATTTTTAATATTGATAACTAACTGGCAGGTGGACAGTATTGAATATTGTACACAGTTTATTTTTGTAAAATTTGGATATTTGTTTATATCTTATTTTATACAGATAAGTTATATATTTTTACGTTATATTTATATATTAATTATTTATTATATTTTATTATATTTTACTTATTATACATAATATTATGGATTCTAACAGTGACAGCGATGATTATTTTTCTGCAGATAGTGATGTGACAGTTTTGTTAGTGTTCCTTCATTGGCAGATAACATCCGATCTGTATTTTCCGATGTTCCAAGTAACTTTAATGTTGTGCATATCAATGCACAGAGTATTCCCGCTCATTTCCCAGATATGCTGGCAAATTTAGACTGTAAGAACATACACGCTATTCTTGTCTCTGAATCATGGCTTAAGCCATGCCTTCCTTCTACTTCTTTGCCCGGCTTCCAGCTTTTCAGAAACGACCGGACTGGGGGTGGTGGCGGTGGTGTCGCCATTTATCTTCGATCCTATATAGCTTATACTGTGATAAGCGTGTCTTCACGACCGCCTCCCTCCAACGCTGGCACCTGTTTCTGGAAGTCGAGCTACATCACACTAAAATCCTCCTCGGTGTTAACTACTGTCCTTCCTTGCGTATTGACTTCTTTTCCTCCTTTGAAAATCTCTTACTTAACCTATCTCCTTCTTACAGTCAAACTATCATTATGGGTGACTTCAACACTTGTCTTCTTAAGAAAGATTCGCTTTCTATTTCAGTTTCGTGCAATCTTCATAATATATTCTACCTCTGGATGCCACCCATTACTTTCCTAATTCTACACCCGCACTTTTAGATCTCATTTTCGTTTCTTCACTACACCACATCGCGAAACACGGCCAATGCTGTGCCGACGAATTTTCCTATCACAACCTTATTTTTCTCTCTTACAAAATTCGTCCTCCTAAGGCAAAGTCAAGAATACTTTTACAGCACAACTTTGCTGGTATGGATACTGAACGTCTTCGTGGTGACGCAGGGGCAATTGACTGGATGCCACTGTTTTCCGCTGTAACAGTTGATGATAAAGTCGAAATATTTGAGAGGCAAATTACTGCACTTTATAATGTACATGCTCCTATACGTGCGATTAAATTGAGACATCGTCCTTTGCCCTGGCTTACCAATGAAATAAGGATACTTATTCAAAGGAAAGCAGCGGCGAAATCAAAATTCAAGGCAAAACCAACTGACTCTAATAAAGAAAAATATATTAAAGCGCAAAATCACTGCAATAGAGTGTGTAGGGATGCACAACGCCAGCACATTCACAGATCCGTACAAAAGGGTGATCCATCCAAGGTATGGAAATTTCTTAAATCACTTAGGGTTGGAAAGCAACGGCAAAATACTTCCCCTAATACATTTGATATTAACATGCTTAACCAGCACTTTTCTGCTTCGTCTAATTATGATAGGACAACAAAAATAAACACCCTAAATTATCTTTCAACGCTTCCAACTCCTATATATTTTTTGATATCTCTTTCGTGAGTCACTTGAGGGCCTAATTGAAAATCGGAGCCAGGTATGCGCCTGGCACATGCCGAATTGGGTCCTTTTTTGACCACACACACCTGATCTTGAACAACTTTTTTCTTCTACTGTCTGTACCTATAAGTATGTTATTCTTTGTTTTATTATTATTTCTGTTTATTCTGTTGTAATTGCTGTTTTTTTTGTTCTTCTGACTGTTCTTATATTTTGTATGTATGAAACTTGTTGTGTGGGATCAAAATAAATTTATTTCATTCATTCATTCATTCATTATAGTCCATTTGTCTTTAGTCAATTTACTGAATGTGGTGTTAAGAAGAGTATCTTATCCATAACATCCAACGCAGTTGGCAGTGATGGCATCACCCGTAATATGATCCTTCCAATCCTTGATGAAATCCTACCTATTATTTCCTACATCCTTAATTTCTCCATATCCAGTGGCATTTTCCCAACTGCTTGGAAAAATGCTCAAGTCATCCCTTTACCCAAGAAACCTAATCCTCAATCCTTTTTTGAATTTCGTCCCATATCCATATTACCTTTCCTTTCCAATGTTCTTGAACGCCTTATCCACAAAGAACTCAACACATTCCTTTCTAAAAATAATATCCTTAATCCCTTCCAATCCGGCTTCCGTCCTGGTCATAGTACCATTACCACGCTTGTCAATATTACGGATGATATCAGATCGGGCATGGAAGATGGCAAACTCACAGTGCTCTGATTATTAGACTTCAGTAATGCTTTCAACACCGTAGGCTTTAATGTTCTCCTTGCCCGATTAGGCTCTCTTAACATTTCTCCATCGGTGATCGACTGGTTTCGTAGTTACCTGTTTGGTCGCTGACAACGAATCCGGCTAGATGACACCTATTCTACTTGGTGTGACAACTCTGCCGGAGTACCACAGGGCGGCGTTCTATCTCCTTTGCTCTTCTCAATTTTTATAAATAATATCTCCAACCATATTTCTTCTTCCTACCACCTATATGCAGATAATATGCAAATTTATTATCAAATCAAGCCTGAAAGCCTGTCTCAAGGAATTACAATAATAAATAATGATCTGGATCAAATTTGTGACTGGACAAAAAGGTTTGGACTCAGGGTTAATCCTACAAAGACTCAGGTTATTTTGGTTGGTAGTTCCAGACTAATTTCTAAGATCGACTGGTCAATAGTTCCCCTTGTATCTGTTGATGGTATTCCAATTCCTTTCAGAGACAAAGTGAAGAACTTGGGGATATACATTGACCAAACACTCTCTTGGAGCTTTCAACTGCAAAGTACTAGTCGGAAATTCTTTGCAGCTGCCGCATCGCTAAGAAGATTGCGAAATTTTCTTCCCATTGCCACAAAAATTGCGCTTGTGCAGTCTATCCTTCTTCCTATTCTTGACTATGCCGATGCCAGCTATCTTGATCTTAATGAGGACCAGATAAACAAGCTTGAACGACTCCAAAACTTTTGTATACGGTTCATATTTGGTTTACGCAAATATGACCACGTCTCCAAATTTCGAAACAAGCTCAAATGGCTACCCATCCGCCTTCGCCGGAATAATCCATATTACAATTTACTCACTCGAAACCACCAACAGGACGGGATTGGGACATATAATTAATTTAGATGGTTGGGCAATGTACCAATCCCTTCCTGTTGGTGGTTTCGAGTGAGTAAATTGTAATATGGATTATAATATGATGGATACGTCTTATTTTGGTTATGTTTTAGAAGTTAATTTGGAATTTCTTGATGAACTTCACAATTTACATTGTAATAAAAAACTAAATAAGTTCCTTATTTAAATAATAAAAATAAATACATCATTCACTACAGGAATTTAAAACAATGCATTGAAATGGGAATTAAATAAATTAAATTACATAGAATTGAAACATTTAAACAAAGTTCTTGGTTAAAGAAATACATAAAATTAAATACTAATTTGAGAACATTAGCTACATCAAACTTTGAAAAAGTCTTTTTTAAATTAATGAACTATTCTGTCTTCGGTAAGACAATGGAAAATATTGAAAAAAGAGTAAACGTAAAACTACTAACTCACTGGGATTATCGTGGTAAAGTTTTAGGTGCTCAGAATTTGATTGCAAAACCAGAATTTCATAGTTTATAATTTTTTTAGAACATTTCGTAGCAATACAATTACGAAAAACACAATTAATTTATGATAAACCAATTTATTTTGGATTTTCATTATAACTACATGATTAAAAAGTTTAATTATAAAAAAAAATCAGAAAATTTTGTCGCAATACAAATTACAATAACGAAAAACAAAATTAATATATGATAAACCAATTTATTCAGGATTTGTATTTTAGATATATCTAAGACCCTTATATATGAATTTCATTATAACTACATTATTAAGAAGTTTATTAAAAAAGAATTTTTTTTTTCAGAACTTAGTTGCAATACAATTACAAAAAACAAAATTAATTTATGATAAACCAATTTATTTAGGATTTTCATTATAACTACATGATAACAGAATAACCTAGTGCGCTTCCCAGCATGTTCCCAGGCTCGTTTTTTCAAAGGTAAGCGGGGCTTGAAAGTACATTTTGGCAAAGTTCATAAAAATCAAAATGTGCTTCCTGGCCCCAGTACTATTTCACATCCTGTTTTTACTCAAATTCCTTTTTGGCAGTACTTAGGTACATTAAAAAATTCAATTCAGATTTTAAAGAGAGTTCCACGCGGTGCGAGACCATTAGTAGCTCACAATTTAGCTCAATGCATTGGTCTCGTTGTGCGTGAGAACTCCAAAACGGCTTGGGAACAGTTACTCACCTTTCCCTATAGGATTCTACACATTCAGAGTAGCCAAGCAACATCAAAATCTTTGACAGCCCAAATTAAAGACCACTGTGATCATCCTGCTCACAATTTTGACCCTAAATTTAGTTTCCATAGATATAAGAAAACAATTTATCAATGTGTAGAATCCAAATTGAGGGAAGGTGACATTCAAGGGGCGTCTAGGTAATTGTTTAGTAGCGATGTGGTGGCGCCTTACTCTGCAGACACACTCGCAGGTCTGCAGAGTAAGCACCCAGCGCCAGCTAATGACCTCTCCTTTCCCGACATGCCGGACGAAGATATTGACTGTCTGAATGTTTCAGCCAAGGACGTACTTGAAGCCGTCTGTTCCTTTCGAAGTGGATCCGCTGGCGGTCTCGCCGGCTTAACCCCCCAGCATTTGAAAGATCTTCTGGGTGCCAGTGCTGGAGAGGCTGGAGATGCACTTCTGAAGGCACTGACGGCTTTAACTAACCTTATGCTCTCCGGCAATGTGGCCACAGATATCACCGACTTATTGTACGGGGCCAACTTGCGTGCTCTGCGCAAAAAAGATGGTGGCATTCGGCCCATTGCCGTTGGGTGTACCTACAGACGTATGGCAGCCAAACTATGCTGTAAATATTACAGTGATATCTTGGCAGACAAATTTCAGCCAATCCAGCTTGGCTTTGGTTCCAAGGGAGGCTGTGAGGCTGCCATACATGCGCTGTCTACGTACCTTGGCTGCGGTAAAGGTGAGGTCATTCTAAAGATTGATTTGAAGAATGCCTTCAACTCAGTGAACAGGGACACCTTGTTGACACAGGCTAAATTAGAAACTCCCAAAATTTTTAAATTCCTTTGGCAATGCTATAGAAATCCATCAAAATTAATTTATAAAGACAACGTTTTGGAATCTGCTGTTGGTTGTCAACAAGGTGACCCTCTCGGGCCAGTCATTTTTAGTTTAGCCATTCACCCAATAATAAAACAAATAAATTCTAAATTTAACGTCTGGTATTTGGACGACGGGACCCTGGGAGGGGACGTTAACACTGTCTTACAAGAGTTAGAGCTAATAAAAACTAAATTTAAAGCAATTGGTTTGGAACTAAATTCAGACAAATGTGAAATTTTTATTAATGACAATTAGGATAACTTTTCGATCTTAACAAAATTTAATTCTTTGGCGCCAAATATTAAAAATCATCATTAAATGTTCCTTCCGCCTCCTTGGGTCCCCTATTTTCGACGACGCTTTTGGATCTTTTATAGATGAAAAACTACAAAATTTCTGTGAAACTTCAGAACGGCTTTACAAAATTAATATTCATTCGGCTTTCACGATTATTCGGCACTGCCTTTTTGTTCCAAAATTTACATATTACTTGCGGTCCTCTCCTTTTTGGAAACATTTATCCCTATTGGAAAACATTGATAATATTATTCGGCACACCTTGAGCAAAATTCTAAATCTTGACATGAACGACTGAGTGTGGCTTCAAGCGACTTTACCAGTTCGTTTGGGCGGCCTCGGCGTTCGCAAAATTACCGATGTAAGCCTCCCAGCGTTTTTGGCCTCGGTCCACGGCACTGAGGAATTGACCAGAAAAATTCTAGAACCCACACTGGTTAATTCTGAGGTGCCGTGCAAGACTGATGCCATTAACGCTTGGAAAATGGCTTGCCCGAGCTCTGACTTACCCCGATATCTATCCTCTCAGAGGCAATGGGACGGGCCGCTCTGTAGCAAGATGAGAGAATATCTTTTAAGCAGCATCCAGTGTTGCAGAGCGCGCCCGTTTGTTGGCTGTGGGAGAGTGGGAATCGGGGCTATGGCTTCAAGCACTTCCATCGTCCAACATAGGAACTATGTTGGACGATACAACTTTCCGCATCGCTTCTTGCCTACGCTTGGGAGCTGTTTGCATTTCTCCGCATTGCTGTCACTGCGGTGAAGCCGTCGATAGTCTTGGCCACCATGGCCTATCGTGCAGCAAGAGTGCTGGGCGTTTTTCCCGACATGCCCACATTAACGACATAATCCGTCGAGCTTTTGTCACCGCCGGAGTACCAGCTCATCTTGAACCGAATGGTTTGGTACGCGACGATGGGAAGAGACCAGACGGTATGTCCTTATTACCTTGGAAGATGGGCAGGCCTCTGGTATGGGACGCGACATGCGTCGATACCCTTGCGCCATCACATCTTCCAAGCACAGCTGGTTCGGCTGGCGCTGCTGCTGCATCAGCGGAGACCCTCAAATGGCGCAAATACGGAAACCTATCTGGTAATTACGTTTTTGAGCCATTTGGGGTCGAAACGCTGGGGCCATGGGGGCCTAGTGCACGCGCTCTATACAAAGAAATCGCTAAAAGGCTGATCGACGCTTCCCGTGACCAGAGGGCTGGTTTATATTTTGCAGAGAGAATAAGCATTGCCATACAACGTGGCAATGCTGCCAGCCTTCTGGGCACGCTACCCGCCGACAGCGTTGCGGAGGAATTTTTTGACGCCGCGTAGTTTGGGTTTTTCTTTTTGTTTTTCCTCGTCTATTTTGTTATTTTTATTTATTTAGTTTTATTGGTTTAGTTTAGGATAGTTTAGTTGCATAAGTAGTTTTATTCTGTTATAATATATATGTTAATTGTTACTTTAATAAAAAAAATTAAGTACTATAATTTTTAGAGCGAAATCCCATCTGATTGTCATCAAATTTTGATAATTTAGAGGGTAATAATTTTACTACATGATTAAAAAGTTTAATAATATAATTAAGTTATTGTATACCGCTACCGATAGTTGGATATATCAAATTATTACAAACAATTTTTATGAGGATGTAAAACCAGATCTACTTCACTATTTTGATACATCAGAGTATTCAGAAAATAATATAAACGGTTATCCAAAAATAAATTTAAAAAACGTTAGGGTTATTTTAAAGACAAGAATAATGGTAAAGTATTGAATGAATTTGTAGGTTTGTCATCAAAAATATATGTCCTGGAAGTAGAAAATAAATTTATAGCAAAGGCAAAAGGGGATAACAAAACTGTTATCAAAAAATGAATATGGGAAATTACAAATCGTGTTTTTAATAAAAATTTACAATATTGTTGTATCCTCGATTTCAATCAATCAAACACTATTTTTACTCAAAAAATAAATAAAGCAACTTTATCATAATTATAATGATACCAAACGATGTATTATGAACAACAACATTGATACATTGGCTTAGGGACATTATAAATTACGTTAAGTGTTGATGTTGATTTTTTAATTTTATTTCTGTGTATATACAAAATTTGTATTGATTGTAAAATTCTGATGTACTAATTGTGTTAGAGCTATAATTATTCGATTGTAAATATAATGTTATATAACTAATGATATAACTGTGAACATAAATTTAAGAAGATTGTGAAATTGTGATACATGTGTATAATAATTATTTTTTGTTTTGCATCAATTATATGTTTTATATAATCTTATCTTACTATATATACATAATTTTTACAAAAACATTTTCATTTTTTATTTCAACCATAACACTTTTTCATATCCTTTAGTGTATATACACTTGTGTGAATTGATGTTTTGAATAAGGTATAAACCCTTCATCCCAATATATCTTCCGATTACGTTCAATCCATGCAACTTGTCGTCTTTCTTGCTTTTTAAAATCGTAAAACGGGAATGGTGGCTTAATCAAAACACTTGCAGCTTTTTGTTACAAAATATAACAATTTCTTTGAAATAAAAAATAATTATTTAGGAATTTTGAATAATAAAGGAGCAGTAAGTATTTTTATGAAATAATTTATTATCAATACACCATTTACTTAAACATAAAACATTTTTACAGCGCATATTTTATCATGATAAATACAATTATGTAAATCTTCAGAATGTTTATATTGATTATACAGACTTAATAAATTAGGACAATTTTTATCTTATAAATTAAACACACGACTATTGTTATTATTTAAAATTGTTTTCAACCACAACACTTTTTCATATCCTTTAGTGAATATACATTTGTCCCTTAAGATATCTGAGATTAAATATTGATATTTTGAATACGGTATAAACCCTTCATTCCAATATATCTTCCGATTACGTTCAATCCATGCAACTTGTCGTCTTTCTTGCTTTTTTAAATCGTAAAACGGGAATGGTGGCTTAATCAAAAACACTTGCAGCTTTTTGTTACAAAATATAGCAATTTCTTTTAGTATAAACTCATTTGCTTCTGTTTTGAAGCCTTGAACATCTACAATGGCACTCATGATAACCTGTGCACAATGTTGCTCAGAGGTTTATATTCAACAAGTCGATCGTTTAAAATTAATATGCAGCAGTATTATCTGGTATTGACTCAGAACATTCAATTTCTAATCAAACGTCTACTGGTCCTGTTTTTATATTATCGTTTTGCCTTGAACAATATATGATAAACAGAGGAGCTTTCTCTTTAAAGTTCTTTAGACTAAACATGGATCCAGCGAGTAGTTGTAATACGACTGACGGAATTTCGCATGCATTTCGTATAATATACTATACTTAGTTCTACAGCATTTGCAGTCAGGAAAGTTTGACAATTCACAGACTAGTTTACTTTAGTTACTTTCACAGTGTAATATCTTACGGGGTACTGTTATAGAGGGACGGCGGCCGATATTCAGACAATTTTTGTTATTCAGAAGAGGACCATACGCGCAATATATAAGTTAGGTGCTAGAGATTCTTTACGAGATAAATTTAAAGAAGTAGAAATATTTACAGTTGCATCGCAGTATGTATTTGTTAATTTATTGTTCGTTAAGAACAACTTAACTCTTTACCGTAAAAATAGTGACTTGCACAAAGTGAACACAAGAAAGAAGCATAAACTAGTGGGCACTAACTGCCGTCTACAACAAGTCCATAACTCATTTGCGGGATTCGGTATACAATTCTTCAACAAATTACCTCTGGAAATAATGAATTTACCTCTACACACATTTAAAACCACTACAAGGAATTTTCTTTTAAAAAGGGGTTATTACACTATTAAAGCATTTCTAGATGACAAGACATCATGGGGCTAGTTGTTTTTTTAAATTCACTATTAATGTAATATATTTATTAAACTCATCTTAATTAGTAACATGTTAAGTGAACACTCATGATGTTGCAGGGTTTGTAATTTTTTTATAATGAAAATTTTAAGCCTAAAGGTCCGTAAGGATAATACTGGGAATTTAAAAAAAGAGTTACATTCGTCACATTACAATGATCAAGTAATGAACTATCTTGCAATTTGTTAGTTTGTAAACAGAAAATAACGTATCTAGGTTTTTCTAATTGTGATGCAGTTTTTACTGACCATGAATGCTTTGTGGTTTTATGTAGTAAAGGGTACTCATATAAATCCCAATTTCTACAGACCATTTGAATAGATTTGTCTTTTACTAAAGTTTTTAAGAGTATTAGATGTTTACGATCTGATACTTTTATGTGAGGCACTCTCCACTGCATCCTTTCTGTAGTTATTTGTATATGGACATTGTCTTCAGTGAGTATCACACTGCTTAAAGTAGAATTACTTCTGTTCAATATAAGTTCATGCTTACAATATATAACAACTTTATTGTAATCTTCAGCAAATTCTAAAATTTTATTTAAACGTATTACAGCACTAAAATGACCATCATTTTCCAACCAGTTAAGTTCCAACCCCATAATGCAGCCACTTTGCTTTTTGTGTTAAGTAAAATACACTTAGATTCCTATGATGGCTACCTTTTGTAAATATATCCACAATTCTTCCATCAGACTCTCTCATTAGATCATCAATAATAATAATAAGATGTGGGTTTTCACCATCAAACATATTAAGATTTGGAATTCCTTGATTATAGTTAACATTTCGTCGTTGTGGAGCGAAAGCTCACTAAGTAACATTATTGGTGAAAATGAGTTATTGATGTCAAGCTGTCTTAAAGTACATTATTTACATTCAAAATTAATATTCAAGGCTGATTTTTTAATAATTTCGGAGTTATAAAAATGCGATAACTACCTAACTACTCAGTCAATGGGAACAATCTACACGAAAAGTAATTTAAAAGACTTCGTTAAATCTCATATTAGATCGTTTAGGCAAACTAGTACCAGTATTTTATTTGCAATGTCACTAAACGTACTTAATTACTTTTCGTTGGAGCCTGTTTTGACTTGTAATTCACTAATGCGTGAATAAATAACTAAATACCAAAAAAGTATTTTTTTACATATACGAAAAATCATTAATTCAAATATAATCGAATTACTAAAGCAGATGTAAAATTTATTCTTTCTAATCCTAACCATTTAAGAGATATTTAAGTTCTAAGCTTCAAAATATTTTAGAAGGATTATCTCAAAGTTTATTTTTTGTTAGTTAGTGAGTTTTCGCTCCACAACGACGATTAGGTAAATCATATAAAGGCAACCTTTATTTTATTTCATCAAAGCACCATGTGATCTGATTAAAAAACCGCCCCGAGAGGAGCTTAAATGCGACATTGTGCACGAAATTCCTGCTATTCGATACAGAAATAGTTAAAGAGAAAGAACAATTGATATAAACAGCAAAAGGAAAAATATGTCGGTGTTATTGTTTGTGTGTGCGTGATTATGTGTTGTTGAAGAGTTTGAGTGTGTCGACTATGTGCGTTAGGTGTTTCATGAATGTATCGGTGGCTGTTGCATCTGTGAGTATGGAGTCTAGGTCATATGGTGTAAGTTGCATGAAGTGGCAGTATTGCTCATGGTGTAGTCGTTTGAGTGTGTATTTTGAACATTATGTCAAAAGATGTATGAATGTTTGTATGGTAGTGTTGTCGCAGGGATATGTGTCATTGTCGGTTATGTGGAAGCGGTGTGAATACTGTTTGTGATATTTGTGTCCAGCGAGTAGCTGTGTAAGTGCAAATGTGTGACCTGTGGTGTTAATGAGTTTGTGTAGATGGGTGAGTTGTGAGGCACCAAGTGTTGATGATAAATTTCATTTCATTTCATTTCATTTATTCAATTTGTAAACATAGGTATTTATGTACACACAGATGTTAACATGGTAAAAGTGATAACTATGTTTTGCCGATGCTTGGCGTACAAAATGTCATATGGAATTATATTAAAAGGTTTCAATATTCGGATTACAATTTAAACAATAATGCTATTATAAATAAATCAAAATAATAAGAATTTAAATGTCGGAACAACTTAATCATAAGATTGAAATGTCAAATTACATAAAAAAATAAAAATAATAATACTTAATAATTTTGTCCATACAAAATATCATAAGGTCCTAGATTCTATCCTAGATTAATAAGTAGGCCCTTCATACCTCTGTTTATCCATTATAAAATCGGAGATAGAATAGCAACACTTATTTACTAAAAATATAAACAAGTGTTTTTTAAAAGAATCTAAACATTCCTGGGTCCTAATTTGCAGCGGTATGTTGTTGTATAATTTAGAAGTCATACCGAGTACCGATTTGCCGAACAATGCCGTATTATGGGGTGTGCAACACAGATAGTATTTTGATGTCGCCGAGAGCGCAGGGTTTCAAATAAATACCAGTTACTTCTTACAAATACTCCCATTTCATAAATGTACATCGATGGAAATGTCAATATCTTTAACTCTTTAAATAGAGGTTTGCAGCTATCTGTTGACTGTAGATTGCAGAATGATCGTATACATTTTTTTT
Source organism: Euclidia mi (assembly GCA_944739405.2). Classification (NCBI taxonomy): domain Eukaryota; kingdom Metazoa; phylum Arthropoda; class Insecta; order Lepidoptera; family Erebidae; genus Euclidia; species Euclidia mi. The sequence goes on from OX123198.2 coordinate 19,638,232, forward strand.
GCGCTTTGAAAACTATATCCCTGCCACTTGAGTTGCCCCAATAGATAATACCATACCGAAGAGCAGAGGCGACGTACGCATTGTAAGTCAATAGTGTAGTATGGCGGCTTACAATTTTTGATAATTTATAAAGAGCATATGCAAATGAATTTATTTTTTTTGTAAGGCTCTCTATATGCTGTTCCCATGTCAAATGACAGTCTAATTGAAGACCTAAAAATTTTGTAATGTTTGTTTCACAGACAGTAGTGTTTTCGTATTGTATGGCAAGATTTATTTTAGTAGTACGTTGATTAAATGTCATTATTTTCGTTTTATTTAGATTGATTTTTAAGTTGTTATTTATAAGCCAATTAATTATATTTTTTAGGTCGCTAACAGCTTGACCGCGCACAAGTGACTATTCTCCCTTTTTCGAAATGCCGTAGACCGCGCACAAGTGACTATTTTCCCTTTTTGGTTACAGCGCTATACTCGGTCTGAATTGACTGTTTCTTTCTATTACGTAATGTTTTAAATTATTTTTCTCTGTTCTATTCAAATCATTGAACATTTCTTGATGCTAAAAATACGAAGCGAGTCTTCAAATCATTAACCCGGAACGAAAAAATAATGTCAAATGCCACTCTTTGTTTCGCGCGCTCCGTGATTACGTGCTTATCGTATGCGTGTAATTAAATATTTTTATACTAAGATACATGTTTTATTTTATTTAATTCGGTGTAGATAGAACCCCTCTACAGTTAAAACTCATAAAATATGTATGTCATCGATTTACTTTTTAAAATAATCCTGTTTAAAATACACAAAGTGCTTTTTTTCAACGATAGTCAATGTTCGCTGCTAAGTAATTACGTGCTTATCGTATGCGTGTAATTAAATATTTTTATACTATGATACATGTTTTTTTTTATTTAATTCGGTGTAGATAGAATCCCTCTACAGTTAAAACTCATAAAATATGTATGTCATCGATGTACTTTTTAAATAATCGTGTTTAAAATACACAAAGTGTTTTTTTCAACGATAGTCAATGTTCGCTGCTAAGTATAATAAATTAGAAAATAAATATCAACAAAGAATTCATACGACTTGAAAGAGTCATTTATAAGGTTGAAGAAAAACATCATTTCAACTTACTCATGTTACCGACTTATCAACAATAAATGTTTATGTTAGCGCGTCCATCTGGCGAGCGGCGGCGCGACATTTTGTTTAGAACGTGAGCGGTCAACTGAATTCGCCGAATTGGCGCTAGCGGTCAAGCGGTTATTTATATCATATTCGAGAGTACTTATGTCATTTCCTGTATAGATTATAGTGCTGTCGTCAGCGTACAATGTAATATTATATTTGGTGACTTTCGGCATATCATTGATATACATTATGAACAATAGCGGACCGATCAGACTACCCTGGGGCACGCCAGACATAATCCCACGGGCTCGAGAAGTGTACGTAGTATCCTTTAGGGTGTTTTTACATATTCTACTTATTGTTGTCATGTGAGAGCGATTTGTAAGATAGGATTTTATAAGGCAAAGAGCACTTCCTCTGACTCCATAGCGCTCCAGCTTATCCAGAAGTACACCGTGATCAACGTAATCAAATGCCCGGGACATGTCCATGAGGAGAGCCACAACTGGAGTTTTATTGTCTACATTTGTAATAATCATTTGCATAACTTCGTATAGCGCAGTGTTGATTGATCTACGTTTCCTGAAGCCGTACTGCTCCTTGGCTATGAGATGGTACTTTTCGAAAAAATAATACAGGTTGTTATGTATGACCTTTTCTATAATTTTTGAAAATATAGGAATAAGAGCTATTGGCCTATAATTTTCCATAAGATTTTTGTCATCCTTTTTATGAATTGGCTTAATTATCGTAGTTTTCAATTTCTCGGGGAAGTGACCATGTTCAATGCAGAGATTGATGATATGGCTCATAATAGGCGCTATTATGTGAGCAACACATTTGACTACACGCGTGATAATGCCATCACACCCATGGCTGTTGGTGTTATTTAGCGAGTTTATTGTGTGAAATATATCTGATTGAGTTGTAGGTGAGATGAAAATAGAATTTGGGTTTCTGGCAATATTCGTACTACAGGATCTTAATTTGAATTTAGTACTGTCAATTCCATCAATGAAGAAGTCATTAAATGCCTCTGCAATAAGTTGAGGGTCCTTAATTAGCGCATTTTGTACAACTATATTCGGAGTCATATTAGCATCTGGAGAGGACATGTTATTATTATTGATAATTTTCCAGGAAGCTTTACATTTATTTTTGGCCGTATTAATTCTATAGTTATTTTGAGCTTTCTGTGTAAATGCAATAATTTTCCTCAACCGAGTAGTGTAATCTTTTAACAATTGTCGATTCTTAGTAGTAGGGTTATGCCTGAAGTGCCATAATATGGCTCGTTTACGCTTACTACACAATCTGATACCTTTAGAAATCCACAAGGGTTTCTTACGTGTAGTGATTTTTATTTTTTTAATGGGAAAGCAGAGGTCATAAAAAAGTTTGAATAAATCATAAAAGTAATTAAATGCGTCTTAAGGATTGCTTCATTGATAATAATCATCAAAGCTAAGGTTACGAATGCATTCAATAAATTTTGTCATATTTTCTGAGCCAAAGTCACGCTTTAGCGTGTACCAATATTTAAGAGTACATGTTTTCTTTACTGGGCAGTTTATTATTTGGGCGGTATGGTCAGATAATGCAAGATCAAGTACGTCACATTTACTGCCACAGACATTGTGTATGATGTGGTCAATACATTTTCCACTGGCTAATCGGGTGGGCTGTATTATGCCATTTTTTTAATTATAATTTAAGAGGAGGCTTTGTAGATTGTGCGTTAATTTAGTTGATACCAGTGTGTCAATATTTAGATCACCACAAAGAACTATTTTCTTACTATTTTTTGTACCAAGCATTCGTAATATACCATTTAATTTTTCAAAGAATATATCTATACTGATGTTTTTAGTTTTAGGTGATCTGTATATGCAGACAACTATCAATTGGTGTATTACCAATTCAATAGCACAGCACTCTATGACATTAGGTACACAATAACTGTTCAAATCAATAATTTTATACTTATGTATTTGATAGACTAGAATACCCGAGCCACCATTTCTAGTACTTCGCATTGAGAGTGTAGCAAGCCTATAATTAGGAATGTTTAGATGTATATCATCCCCACTTATCATGTTGTGTTCTGTTACACATATTATATCAATACTACGCCTTTTATTCCAGAGCTCATCTAGATGGAGTGTAAGAAGGTCCGACTTACCAATAAGGCCATTTATATTCTGATGTAAAATATTAATATTCTTATACACGAAAAAAATTACAGCCATCGGACTTATAGACCTAGAGATATGTCACAATTTACAATATCAGCAGGAATGTCACATTTTTGTACAGTTTAGTCAGAATTAATAGTATCACAAGTTTGAGTAGATTTAGGAATGATAAAGATAAAGATAAAGATAAAGATCTATTTATTGCACAACTGTGTACATAGGCAGATATTACAGTTTTAAAAAATAAGGTTTCAACAGTCTACCCCTGTCGGGTATGCAATATAAGTACATAAAACATAAAAATAAAAGTAACTTAAACGAAATTACAAGATTCAAAATTACAAATATAAAATTACATAATGTGTTACGAATGTTTTTTACCAAAAAACTCGTGCATATTATAAAATACATTTTCAAACAACCATTTTTTTAAATGAGTTTTAAACAATTTGTCATTCAATTCTTTAATAAATACAGGTAAATGGTTATATACACGAATGGCAGTTACATGGGCACTTTTATAATATATGGTATTTCTGATTGTAGGTAAATTAATATTATATTTATATATGCTACGTATATTCTTCTTTAAATTAGATTTAAGATTAAAATAATTCATATTGTTTCTTATAAATAAGCACAGTTCGAATATATAAATGTTATAAGTTTGTTTGGTTTTGTCAAAATTAATAATGTCACAAGTTTGGGTAGATTTGTCAATTTTTAACACAGGTTTCAAAGATCTGTTTTTATAGAATTCATCAAATTTAGTTTTATAATCTAAGCGCAATATTTCCCTGAGTAAGTTTCGACATATGTTCACAGTAAAATGAGTATATTGGCGTGGGATAAAATTACTATATCCCATATTAACATAATGACCACTGTATTTAGCACAAACATGGCGTAACAAATAATTTAACATTTCTTCATTCAAGGTATTGTTAAAAGGTATTTCAGAGACAATGATATTGGTGTTTATTACATTTCTAAACCATATACTCAAATCTGTTTGAAAATCAAATGGATTTGTATCATTAGTGCCAGATAATAAAATTATATAATCATTTTTGGATAGTTCTAACACATTGGATGATTTTAACACATCTAATAGTTTTGCACCAGGTTTCCAAAAGCACAACACAAGAATTTTTTCACCTAAAAGCTTCTGTAAGGTATATTGGATGTTACGTCCCTGATCGTCAGCAATAACAATGACCTTTCTACGGTATGGTGTGTTTTCTGGGAGAGTAGTGTTTTCAGTGGTCTTCGTGTGTAGCAGAGAAACTTGTTCATGAAACTGTGGGACTTGTATTTGTTTTGTGTCAATGTTGCTGTGAGTCACGGTATTTGAAGAGGAGAAACATCCTTCTGTACAATAATTTTGCTTCTGTGTATGTGTCTCATGTATTTGAGAATGAATTTGAGAGCATTGGGTTTGAATTTTTGAGCAACTTGCATTGCTTATAGGAAGTGTTCCCCTGTCTTTTATGGGCGAAGAGGTTGATAGTGATTGCCGGTTTTTGTCATGGATAGATAGCCTTTTGTTTTTCCTAGTTTGTGTACTTGGTGAAACTACTGAATCCAATTTTTTGTAAACCTGAATTACTCTCCTACATTTATCTAATCCACTTCTCAAGTAGCGTATTTCTTCGTTTAAATTGTCTATCTCATTTGTTGCTGATTCTAGACTCTTTGTTAATGTGTCGACTTTGTTGCGGGAGCTCTCACAGCATGATTTGTTTGCACCGAGTGAAGTGTCAGGTAAGCTCAACATTGTGGAGTCAAGAAGTGTCGTATTGTTTATCTCGTTAAATGACAGTGAGCGTCGCATGCGTCTAAGTGTTACATTATCAACATCCATTGTATAAATAAATGATTGTCTTCTATAGCAGATGATACTCAGTGTTGTATAGTGTCGTGATAATTGCAGTACAGTAGTGTCATAAGTTTGTTCGTCGTGTTAGGTAGTCATTCAGGCTACGAAGGTACTAGTATCTTCTTAAAATATGTAGTTTATGCATGTACTGTGAGTCTTGGAAGTGTAATTATTGTATAGTGCAGTCTGTGCTTAGTGTTTCAAACTTACTAACTTACCCACATAATTTTGTTCGTCACCGTTGTAATCCAAATGACGCTAAAAACGGACTTTGCTAATATGTATTTTGAAGTAATTTGGGTAAAAAGTAGTCATAAGACTCACTGTTGGCTTTATGCAGGTTTCACACTTTTAAATTCATGAGCTTTAAGTATATTTTCCGTTATAGGTTTTAAGTTTCAACTGACACTCGGACTTTGCTTATTGTTGCTAAAGTTGCATTTATTACACAGGTAGCGCGGATAACAATTGTACACATTATTTACGGTATTATACACCACTTTTATTGTGTTTTTGGATAATACGACCAGATAAACTATTTTTAAGTTAAATATAAATACGGAGAAGAAAAAAGTACTTTTGACACTTTTGACAGCCCTTGGGGCTGTCAAAAGTGTCCCTATAAAGCCTTTGGGGTTGTTGGTATACGCCTCCGCGGCGAGTGTGGAGCTTTTTATTTTGGTTAGGCGTTTGACGTGGCTCAGCGGGACGTGTGAAAAGGTGAGTAGTATTTCCATTGTTGCAGCGTCTTTGGCAGCTGCTAGTATATCTGCTAGCTAGTTCCATAGTAAAAACAGAATAGTAGGTTAGCTAACGCCACTCGGTGAGTTAATTGCCTACTCTTGCGTTGACGCACGGGTTGTCACTTTTTTACACCGCGGCGCCGGCTTTGTCGGCGCTCGCGCTTTTTCGCCGCTTTTTTAAGTGATCGCGCTGAATACTTCACAATTTAAGCTTGAATTTATTTTTTCTCAAATACCTACTGACTACCTAAACGTTATATAACTATCTAAATGCCTTTTTTAATGAGAAAAAGTAACAAGTTAAATTTACTGTCGTTTAACACATTGTATATTATTAATAACGTTTATTACAAAACTGAATGTATATAAACAATTCAACCGGGTGAGCAGTGAAGTACCTCATGAATGCGCTCGATCAGACGCGCGGCGCATCCCGTACTGAATCCGCGCCGAGCTTGCCGCGCTCGTGAGATTGTGTGCGTGAAAAGTGCGTGCGTACACGGCGCCGGCGACTCACGCGTACATTCAAACCAGCGCGGCAGCGCGGCGGCCGATTTGTATGAAGCTATCTTACTATTCTGTTTTTACTATGCTAGTTCATTACCATGTATATTTGTGTGTGCCAAGGCACACACCCAGACGAATATGACTTTTATTCGAGTTTAATGTGAAAATTGGTGGATGTTAGTGATTATTTGATGGGTACTGTTCGTGTTTTGAATGTCCTCCAAGACAGACATTGAGTCGGACATGATGACGGCCGCCGCGATGGGAGGGGTTTGCGTGGCAGCCCAGATGCATGCCTGATTGATTGCGACGAGCTCGGCTTGAAACACAGTGCATGTTGGGTGTAGTCTGTGATGCTCGGTGATGATTGTGTTTTGTGGGCTGTGTACAATGAAGGCGGGCCCCACCTGATCATCGTGTTTGCTTCCGTCAGTGTAAATGTGATGCGTGTGTGAATGGTTTGTGAGTAGGCTATCGAGTTTGTCCTTTGTGTCTGCAGTGTGGTATTGATGTGGATTGCGGTGTGCAGGGTGTAGGAGGTGTGCGGGATATGTAGGTCGGTCGAGTGATGTGTCGTCGGGGTGGTGATCGGTGGAGCCGGTGATACGAGGCAGTTCCGCGGTGGCGCACTCTTTTACTTTTATATCAAGTGGAGTGAAACATGTTAGTGGATGAGATGTTCGATTAATATTTTGTACATTGACTTAAAGATTGTAACAAAATGAGTGTATGTGATTTATTGATGATTCAGAATAGCATATATTTCATGAAATGGGTAAGGTTAACTTCCAAGTTGTTGCAATATAGTAGTAGTGATGAAGTGCGAGTTCTAGCTCACAGATGTAGAAATAAAATAGTAACAAAATGAAGGGCTTTGTATTATTAATGATTCATAAAGCAGGCTTGCCCATGGACAGTAGAACAATAGCAGTCATAATTAGCATTAACAATGAGTAATAGATAAAGAACACCCGAATGCAACCGTAATGAGGGTGACCGGTACAATAGATAAGAGGATTAGGCGAACAATGGAACGCTAATGAGGGTGCTGATAGCACCGGAAATCAATTAGATTGATATTAGGTTGGCTCAGCCCCTCGACCAATGAAATCAGTGAGGCAGAAACCAATCAAATCAGTGAGCCAGAACTCGCACTACCTATCTACTATGTTTAAGGACTATGTCTGCTCGGATTTTGTACGGATCGTTATTTTCTGTGACGCCTGCTAAACATTTTAGGTATTCTGGTATTGATTCGGACCTGAAAATGTTAATTAAATCTTTCATGTGTTTATTTTGAATATGGGTCATTCTTCGCGCAAGATTCTTCGCATCAAATTCGTGGCATTTTTTTTAATTCATATTTTTACAAAATTGGCTTCTGTTTATCAAACTTCAAAACAATACAAACCAAATGGTGTAATTACACCAAAATCGATCGAAAAATAAAGAAAATATTCACTTTTAAAAATGTTGGTGCCACGAATCTGACGTAGCAAACCACGAATCTGACATGATAAAATTTGATGTTAAAATCAACAGCTTAAGCTCGTTTAACAGACTCATAAGCTGTAAGATCAAGCAAGCATCTAAGTTTAGATTTTTATTATGTGATATGCCTATGAAATACACACTTTAGAATAGTTAATACGTTTATTTTAACATGACATTAATGTTTTCAGATTTGCAATGTCAATAGGCACACTGATATAACATTTAAGATAGTAAGGTTGTTTGAACATTAATGAAATATCTCAAATACAATCAAAAAGTAATATTTATTTCAATTATTAACATGACTTCACTTTAATTCAATAACTAACACAAATATACTGTTCAATAATTACAATCATACTGACTTATGATGTTCCCAAGTTACAATACAAATGTAACATGTACAGTATAATTACAATCTTGCATAAGCTCACACATCACAGTGTTACTTTATAATTGTCTGATAAAAGTAACTAGCTATTTTATAAATCAGTCTTTATGATTATCATTACATTAAAAGTAAAAGTCTTATTAATTACAATCACACTGGCATAAAGAAGGATTGAAAAAAAAATTACAACAAGAATATAACGTTGACTCTTCTTTTGATTAATATCTAGCACAGCTTACTAAATCACAGTATTTTTTGCAATTCACTAACAAAAACATTTTATTAAGTCTTTGATTAACCTTTGAAGTGGCAGGCAGACATATTATGTTTGTTAAACATTAATCAAAGATCATATTATCCAATAATTATTTAAATATAATTAGATTAAGTCTTAAAATAATTAAAAAGAACTAATTAATATATTATATTACAAGTGAAAAATCAAAAAATTAAAATTTAGAAGGCGTCATTAAACTCATCGCAGTCAATTGGAAGCCTGCCCAGAAGACTGGCAGCATTGCCTCGTTGTATGGCTATACTTATTTTTTGAGCCAAATACGTACCAGCCATCTGGTTACGCGAGGCGTCTATGAGTCTCTTTGCGAGATCTCTAAAAAGTGATCGCGCACTTGGACCCCATGGCCCCAATGTTTCGACCCCAAACGGCTCAAATACATAATCTCCTATTAGATTTACATATTTGCGCCGTTTGAGGGTCTCTGCTGTATCAGCAGCAACGCCCGGATAACCTGCTGTGCTGGGAAGATGAGATGGCGCAAGGGTATCGATACATGTTTCGTCCCATGCCAAAGGCCTAACCAGCTTCCACAGCAGTAACGACATCCCGTCTGGTCTTTTGCCATCGTCGCGTGCCAAGCCTTGAGGTTCAAGTTGGGCTGGAACGCCAGCTGTGGCAAGAGCACGGCGCAGTAAGTCATTGAGGTTGGAGTGTCGTGAAATACGACCCGCGCTCCTGCTGCATGACAGGCCATGGTGACCAAGGCTATCGACAGCCTCTCCACAGTGACAACGATGCGGAGAGACACATGACGCACCTAAACGGAGGCAAGTAGCGAAGCGAAAGGTCGTATCGTCTAACACGGTACCTATATTGGAGGTACCTACAGTGCCTGGAGCCAGAGGCCCGATTCTCATTCTCCCACAGCCAGCAGGCGAGCACGCTCTGCAGTTTTGGACGATGTATTGAGAAGGTTTTCGCGTACCATGCTGCAAAGCGGGCCATCCCATTGCCTCTGGGAGGATAAGTTTCGGGGTAACTCAGTTCCTGGACAAGCATTTCTCCAAGCGTTCAAGGCATCGGTCTTAAACGGCACCTCAGAATCAACCAGTGTGGGAGCTAAAATTTTCCTAGTCAATTCTGCAGTGCTGTGGACCGATGACAAGAACGCTGGCAGGCTTACGTCGGTAATTTTGCGAACGCCGAGGCCGCCCAAGCGCACAGGTAAGGACGCCTGTAGCCACACCAGGTCGTTCCGGGTCACATTCAAAATTTTACTCAGGGTATTCTGTATAATTTTGTCAATTTGAATGAGTGGAGTTGGATTTTTCCAAAAAGGTGAACACCGTAATGCGTGCGTAAATTTACGGACAAAAAGACAATATCGAATAATAGTGAAAGCCGAATATAGGTATATTAATTTTGAGTAGCCTGTCAGAAATTTCACTAACATTTTGAATTTTTTGCTGTATAAAGGAATCAAAACCGTCGTCTAAAATTGGGGACCCCAGGAGGCGAAGAGGACTTTTTTCAACTTGAGTGATATTGGGAGCCAAATATTGAAATTTTGAAAGAATAGAGGATTTATCTAAATTGTCATTAATAAAAATTTCGCATTTGTTTGTATTCAGTTCTAAGCCTATGGATAAAAATTTTTATCCCAGAAGTGCTAGATCTTGGTACACAGACTCTACGTCACCGCCTAGGGTTTCATCATCTAGGTACCAGATGTTTAATTTTGAATTTAGTTGGATTATAACTGGCCAAAGATGGATGGCCAAAGAAAGATCTAGTTTCTCCTCTTGGCTACGTCGCGGTATGTTTGACTAGATGTAGATTGATCTGTAATAAAGATAGTTTTATTGATAAGTATAATACATGTTACACAATGCATAATGAGCTATAGATATAAAACAGCCTGCGTCTTCTATATGTTCCATCTAAACAAAGTATTAACTAAAAGGTCACCAAGACAACAAGAAATCAAATAATACAATCCACCTCCTCCAATATCGTTTTCATTTACGGCGGTAAGTTAAAAAAAAATTATCGCAGAAATGCTTATTAAATAGCTTTAAATAGTTTTAAACCGTAAAATAAAGTTTAAAATGAAATTACACGATATTAAAAAGCTGCTAATCAGATTCGTGGTTCAATGAGTCAGATTCATGGTACTGGGAACACGAATCTGATGCCACAAATCTGATGAAATTTTTGTAATTCCTAAATAACTATTTACAGCAAAACATTATCGTAATTCAAGAACTCTTATGGCAATCTTACCTATTCAGACTATTATTACAATGAATAAGAACTGTTGAGAATCCTATGAATCATTAAAACTTAGTAGCCACGAATCTTAGCTACGTAGGTAAAAAAAATATTGACGAAATAATTACGTACCCCTGCTGTCGCGTATGTGCCATCGAGAATCATGTGTGGTTCCCTCGGCCGTCGCTTGCTGACTGGTGATGCGCGTGAATACAAATAAGATGCCGAAAGTCATTCAATAGTCGAATTATTGAGGGTTGAATCACGCGTTCACACGAGTGCCAAAATCGTGTGACCGATACATTTTATATGAAATTTCTTAAATATTATAACATTTATGTAAGTCCATATTTTTTTCGAAAACTACTACCCGGGACAAATATTTTAAGGTATAATACATAGCAATTCGTAAAGGGAATATAAAATTATACACGATTGTTTGAATTACACAATGAGTGTGACATGCGGAGAACAGCAATTTTGTCCCCGTTTTCAGTCTTTGGATTTAGATATCGGCTATTTATTGTTGGTCGATAACAGTAAAACTATTTTTTTGGTTGCCGTATTACATAAAGAAACATATAAAAATTAGTTTAAAGCCATAACTTCAATAACTATTGACATACTGCCGTGTGACCACCAAAATCGAGGCCTTGAAGAATGACCCATATATCCATAACTGAAAAGAAAAAAAATGGAATCTAGTCCACAAGTATTTATAAGTTTGTACTATCTGTTCTCAATATTGATAGAAGGACATTGGTTACCGTTTAGAATATTATTTTATATTTTGTTAAGTAGTGTACATATACTTAGTTTTTTTTGCACACAAGCTGCGACGCCAGCTACTTATCAGCTTCAGAAAAAAAACTAAATAGAGGTCGTTCGAAAATGATTATCTAATGGCGTGTAAATATAAAAAAATACATTGTTTATGTAAAATTACTTAAAAAATATATTGGGGGGACACCGGCCCTGATACTTATTTTTTTATTGATAGTAAATAAATATATAATTATCGCTTCCTAAACGGTGAAGGAAAACATCGTGAGGAATCCTGGCTGTCCGAGAGAGTTCCTTAATGTTCTCGAAAGAAATGTAAATTCTGCTAACCCGCACTTGGCCAGCGTGGTGGACTACGGCCTTACCCTTCTCATAGTGAGAAAAGTTCCGTGTCCAGCAGAGTGACAGTATATATATATATATATTTTTTATTTAATCATTACCAACTTACACTAACAGTATACACCACACGTAAAAGTTATTGGCAAGTACGTTATAGTTGAAAGAGCAAAGTAAGTAAATTTAAGACAGATAGGTACAACATACTTACATAAAAAATATAATTAAAGGATACAACATAAGAATCAAAATTTAAAATAACATATAAAAAATAAAATTATTAGTAACAATTCGTACTTGGAGTAGAAATACCCTCCAAGTAACGTATAGTAGCAGTTAGAAGCCTCGGTTCCCTGTCGCTAAACAAATCAAGAGTCTCATCCAATTTCAGTATGTTATCAATATGGCTAAGTGCCAAGTACAAATGACTATGTAACAGGGTTATGGTAATATTTTTTGGAATATCAAATAGAGGGCGGTTACGCGGACGAAGTGAGTGTCTGGAATTAGGTGACGTTCAGCGACACATGCAATAGGAGGGATGGGTTGGTGAGTGTCCCACGTATGAGACGGATGAAATATTTTACTAAGGCAAGCTTTCTTCTCACTTCTAAACTTTGGTAAGAAACCATTCCTAATACAAAGGGGTGGTATATATTATACAGGGCCGATGATGATAGAAGGAGAGCTGGAATTGAAAATAATCGCAAGAGTTTCTGTTGAGGTCTAAACAAATCGTTAACAAAGCTAGGTTTGTTCGAAATTTAAAATTTTCAGGATTTTTATTTTCGATTTATTTTTTTAATGTGAATGAATGAGCAGGCTTCAATCTTTGTTCAAAATTCAAATTTTATATGAGTTAAAGTGGTGTTATGCTTCCTCTAATTTTCAAATTCCCCTAACGATTTTTATTTATTCTATCCATCATCATCAGCCTTTAACAGTCCACTGCTGGACCAGGCCTCTCCTTTGAAAGGAAGAATTGGCCTACTATACCACGCTGGCCAAACGGGTTGGTATCGGGTTTGTATCAAGTTTTCCTTCTCTTACAGTGCTGTTCTCTGCATAATATTCTCCCTCTGTCGGCTCTTACAACACCCATGGGATGATATGGGGTGGTGAAATTCCGTATTCTTAATCTGTCACCACACAGACGATTATATCCATGTAGTTACATTTTTGACGTCCGTTTGGCGCAGCAGGAGTGTAAGAGACTGCTACGCCGAAGGCTGGGGGTTCGATTCCCGCTCAAGTCAAACATTTATGTGCATGAATATGGATGTTTATCTTGGTCTGGGTGTTTCTATGTATAATAAGTATGTATTTACAAAAAGAAAGTGTATAAGTATGTTTATCCATTATCTAATACCCATAGTACAAGCTCTGTTTGGTTTGGGACTAGATGGTGATGTCTGTATGTGGTAGAATATTATAATATTTACGAACGCAACAAAAGGGAATTAGCGAAATCAGCCCAGTCAGGTCATTTACATACATACATAGACTCACGCCTGTTTCCCGATGAGGTAGGCAGAGACTACGGAACGCCATTTGCAACCATCCTGACATATCTCTCTTGCTTCATTCACTTCCATCAAATTTATATAAAACATAGATCATTTATAGATATTACCGTTTGGGGTTTGGTTATCTAAAATATCTGTATTTATAAAATACTTCCGTTACTGACTGACTGACAGACAACTTCACGTTAAAACCTTTAGGTGCAAGTTTCTTGGAGACCGTAGACGTGCACTAAGAAAGGATTTCCTGAAATTTCCTCGACTTCAGGGAGGAACGATTAAATTTAAAAAGATCATGCAGGCGCAGCCGCTTTTTAGCATAACTACATATATCGTCGGTTCAAAGGTAAAACTCATTTTGTAGCATAATTGACTAATGGAGATAATTAAGATATTGCGTTTTTTTAATCTCAAAAATCATAAGAAGGATATTATGTACTGAAACATTCTGTGAACATGTAATGGTATGTATATTATAATAGTATTATTAATTTTTTGTCTAAAATCTATTAGTTTGTATGTAAATAAGAAAAATGTACTTAATGATTTTTTCCTCTTTGTTTTTGGGTAAAATAGTGGATTTAATGAAAAACTTTGTTTTGAATCATAATGAAATATATTGACTAAAAGTTAATATCTTGCATTTTGTTATGAATCTGGGTTCAGGTCCGGTCCGCTCCGGTCCACTAAGTTCGATTGCAGGTAAGTTCTTATACCATGGATGAAGTTCCTCTGGTATGTGACCAGCATTCACAAGTTTAACCAAGTCTGTTTTCTTTGCATTAGATATTGGCAGTGGGTCAGAATAGGCAGAGTTCAAGGGTGGAGTTGCAGCTGTTCTTCTGCGACCTCTACCAACTATTTTTACTTTCTTGTATTCCGAAGAATGATCATACCGACAAAACAGTATCTCTGGTGACCCTTTTTCAACCTTTATAGATTAGATCTTCAATCATGAGATTGTATTTCCGTCTTCGTCTTTATTTCTTTTTTTTATAGAAGATGACGCCAAAAACTGTAAATCAAAGAAATCCGTATACCTTAACGGCATTAAACAGGGCAATGAACACAAGCGCAGACGAAGATTGGGACGCTTATAAAGTGGCCAAATCAAGTAGCTTGATTTGAAGAAATGCCTCAGATTCAGACGTGCCATGGGATGTAGGAAATTCTGTGGGAGCATTGAATCCTGCCAACAAGCAAGCCGTGTAAGGAAATTACTGGCTCAGCAACCAACGGTTGCACCAGGTACTCTCCGTAAACCGGATAACACATACACCACATCGGAGGAGGAGACAAGACGCGTCCTACTCAAAACACACTTCCCAGGCTGCGTCCTCACCCCGTTAATAACGTGGCAGGATACACAAACAGTAGCGACCGAACACGCAAATACCGTGGTCACAGAGGAAAAACTCCGATGGGCCATCGATAACTTCCATCCCTTCAAAGCAGCCGGACTGGACGGCATCTTTCCAGGGTTATTACAATGGGGGGGTGAACCTGTCCGTAAAAGACTTCTGGCAATCGTGAGGGCTAGCCTGGCCCTCAGATATGTACCGAAGAGATGGAGGAAAGTCAAACTAATTTTCTTACCAAAACCAGGCAAAACAGACTATACCAATGCAAAGTCCTTCAGACCAATAAGCCTGAACTCCTTCATGCTTAAAGCCTTGGAAAGGCTCTGAGAGAGGGAACTAAGAAGTGGGGCACTTAAGCACCTACCCCTACATGCCAACCAACATGCATACAGCACAGGGAAATCGACGGAATCGGCCTTACATCAGATCGTGAACCTGATAGAAGCTGCTATACAACAAAAAAGCATCTTTTCATTGACATAGAAGGAGCCTTCAACAAGACAAACTTTTCCAGCATAAGCAACGCCCTAACCAGGCATGGTGTGGATCAGATGCTCATACAGTGTATCCAAAACATGCTCAGCAAAAGGGTAGTGCACCTGCACGGCGACACCCAGACAGCATTGATAACAATAAGGTGCCCGCAGGGAGGTGTACTCTCCCCGCTATTGTGGAACTTAGTCATCAATGAACTCGTAGACAAACTCAACGCGAGATACTTCTACATAATAGGTTATGCAGATGATCTAACCATACTCACCTCAAGTAAGGTAACCAGTACACCGCATACTAGCAACTTAAATACACTCTTCAAAGAAGTTCCTCTAACACAAGCCATTGGCGACCGAATACCGAAACAATTTGTGTTCGACAAAATCCAACTGTACGAGGATCTACACGGAGGAGCGGTTAACCACAACGAGCTCGCGATCTTCACAGATGGGTCTAAGACAGATACAGGTACGGCTTCAGGAGTATTCTCCGAGGACCTAAACATCAACATCGCAGCACCGCTGAGAGCTTATAACACGTTCTACCAAGCCGAATATTTTGGCATAATTCTAGCTGCTACAGCAATTATGGCGCTTGAGGTAAGGTAACGATCCATTATGATCCTCTCAGATAGTATGACTGTCCTTTCAGCCCTCAAAGGCCATACTATCACCTCGGCACTCACACTAGAATGCCACCAGAAACTAACAGAGTTAGGAAAACTAAACAAATTAACACTGCAATGGATCAAGGGCCACAGTGGCTCAAGAGGGAATGACGCAGCCGACGTACTTGCCAAAAGAGGGGCCACTTTAGAGGAGGTGGGACCCGAGCTGATGATTCCCCTTCCTTCTGGTTTTTATCGCAATCTGGTAAGAAATAGAACCAGGACCCAGCACAACCAGTCCTGGATTGGTATCGAAACATGCAGGCAGGCTAAGGAGGCTCTTCCTGTAGTAGACGGTAAGATAGCCAAACAAGTCCTCCGGCTGTCTAAGCAACAACTTCGGACAGTCGCGGCCGCCTATACAGGACACGGATCCTTTAATAAGCACCTATTTACTGTAGGAATCACCGACAGCCCGCTGTGCAGAGCCTGTATGGCAGCAGACGAGATCTTTACCCCTCTTGTTTCGATAATCATTCATTTTAACAATTAAAACCGTTTTTAATTTGAAAAATAATGTAAATTCTAAACAAACTGTGCAATAATAATATAACTGCCTAACCTGCGAACCAAACGTCAATTCGCAAGTAACAAATGTCACGGTAGAGTAGCTACTCTACCGTGACATTTGTTACTTGCGAACTTTACCTAGCTAGGTAAAGTTCATTATCGACATAGTGAGTTTTTATGCCAAACATAATTTTAGACTGCCCTACAGCGAAGATTTCAGGCAAAATTAATTAAGTGACAAATGAGTTTTACCTGCAAATGGATTGCAGTGGATTTGGAGATATAGACTTTTTTCACTTTGCAGTTTTGTTAGGGAGCACAATACGCACATAGTGATTTTTTCTTATCGTAGATTTTCTCTGTATAGAAGCAAAAGTAGTAAAATCTCATTTTGGGTCAAAATGTCACTTAGTGTGTTTTACCTTTGAACCGACGATATGATAAAATACAGTCAACGATAATAAAAATCGGTTCAGTGGTTTTGAAGATTACCTGGTACAATAAACAAACATACAAACATATGTAATGTAAATAACCGTGTGCGTTTGAAAATACTTATTATGTTGACATTACAGACAGACACTTTATTTTTATTTTTCTTTATAGATATAGATTAGGCAGGTACCTGCTTATAAAATTCAGTTTGTATAATAACGAACTTTGATTATAATTAAACTTCGATAGCTTTAGCGAAGACGTTCGACTGCCGAAAATGTATAGGTATGCAAAAAAATATATATATTATGCGATTTATATGTGTAAAAAGACCCTTAACGAAAACTGAAATCCCATGTTTTACCAATCACTACGAACATTTTTTACTTCGGCATCATACGGTCTGGGAAATTACTGGTTCAGGAGATATTGAGACTTAAAGTTGGTATGGCATTTTTCTAATTAGGTACAAAATCGATGCATTTACCCCGCCAAAATGTTCTTTAGATGCCCTTCAACCCCATGGATAAGTAGGTATTTCGAGCATTGCACGCGCGCGCTTTTAATTGCGGTATAAAAACATGTGAAAACTGTGACCCTGTATATCATAAATCTAGTCTCAATGCTTCATCACGTTCAACTGCCACCGTAGATACTATTATAACCTAAATATTATAATTATTTGCCTTAAAGTAGTCAATAAATAGCTTTCGACATAAGATGCTTCTGTAATCTTACGTCAAAAGCTATTTATTAACTACATAAAATCACTCAGAACACAGTACATAAAATTAATGAAATTATTGACACCCTACTCACATATTACTTTGTAAGGAAAACTTAGCAGATTCCGGTATTTTTGAAAATTTGTAGTTCTATTGTAATTATTATTATCCACAATTTACACCAATTTGTTGCATATTTTTTTCACAAAAAGGGTCGTTCTTGTGTTTGTTTTATCTTTCATATGTAAAGAGTAAATTGGAAGAAAAAGAAAACACATGGCAGTCTGAGGGTCCAGATTTTAACAAGGCTATATCTTTTAATCTTTTAATCGCGAAAAAGTTGTGATAGCTTGCACAAAATTTCACAATTTATTTAGTAGCATGTAGGATAATAAATACTAGCTGTAATTACGTAGTTTCATTTTATTTGCCTGATAAACTTTTACGTGTATGCCGTCTGAGGGCCCATTTTGAATGAAGATATACGGCGTAAGACTGCATGTAGCGATAATATCGTGTTTGCACAAATTTTCTTTGGCATTAACTTAGATTTTAGCGTCAAAACCTTTTCTGTAGTGGCCATAGCAATTTCGGTACAGGTGGGCCCTCAATCCGCTATATGCGGTCTGAGGGCCCAACTAAATAGTCAATAACTCGATTATTTGACTTTCACAAATTCTGATTCCTACTTTCACAATTGTTTGGGAATGCACATTAAATCCTTAGCATATTTCCAAAGAATTTTAACTAAGTGGTGGTGTTGAATATGGGTCCTAAAAATCTGAAATAGGTATACACACTTTTCACAAGGTTGATGATAAATGTTTAAAATGGCATCTATTGTTATGTTACAGAGGGTGTCTGCCAGTCAGTGAGCAACTTACGAGTATAATATAATTTTTATTATAAACTCTGAAATAAAATTACACCTTCACACCAATCTACATGGATTTATCTAATCGATGTGACAAATAGAATTACATACACCAACAAAGTGGATGTATGTCATGCCTAATATACGTAAACATAATTATCATTTTTATCAATCAATGTGCGTATTTGATAACTTGCGTTTTTTAGGGATATACCAAATATACTGCCACGTGCTTTTATAAATGTTTAGGTTCATGAGCACATTGGCATATTTTTTACACCTGTCTGAGTTCAACCGCGCAAGTGATTCGGTCATACTAACAGGAAATATGTTCAATGGCAAGGTCGTGCGGTCTTTGATCTATACACATTGGATCTAATGCAGGTCGATAGCCTATGCCTAATTACAACTAGTAGTAAAATTTATACCAACCATCTAGGTAATATAGTCATGGGCAATGATATGCGAAAATAGACTTTATCTTTACGCTGCAGTAAGTATATAATAAAACAACAACAATACCACGTGTTTAATTTGCTGAGTATAACACACCAATGAACGTCCTTGCGAGCACGTTGAACCCGGAATACTATCGTACCGATAAAGTTCAATAAACTGTTATCCAATCATCAACAGCTGCTTATGTAAGTCCTTCATATGCTATAATATACTATAACGAGGTGACCTTCGTGGTTAATGCCCCCTTCATTATCTCGGACGTACGTCAACAGACTTAGCGTAGTGTTACAGTAACATAATTATCAATGCACCGGAGTAAAATAATTAGATACAAATGTAGTTCTACCTCAATAAAAATCTTTGATACGTTACTTATATTTGCTTGTTGACTTTTAATACAAAAGCTTAGGTATAATTTGCCGATTTAAATATAGTTATTTTTTGCGTCAAACGAATAAGTAGGTACATCTTAAATAACTCTGCGCTATATAGGTGCATCGTCGCTGTATATTGCTGAATCACGTCATGTAAACATAGGTCCGTCGGTCATTGAAAGTTCATGGACACGTATGCAATCACATGCTCTGAATAAGATTAGATTACGTAAGTAGTACATAAAGGTGTTTGACACACTTCATGGACACTCATGTATGTTATTATACTTTCTGAATAATTCATATAATTTTAAAACACAGTCATGTGAACAGATTACAAAATATGTTTAACAATTACTTTGAGCAAATAATATTTGCACACATATTACGAGTATGTGTGTCGTTTTCTTCTACGTTGAAGGAGGTAAAGTTCAGCTTAATAAATGCATAACCTTTTTTAGAATATCCATTAGTTATTAACGATCAACAGCTTCCTGAAATTCGCAGTGTGCCTACCTGTCGAAACCTTTCAATAATGTTTGGTGGTTAATACATCTGACTTGAGTCTCTCCGCGACCACGATCGGTGCAATACGATCGAAACGTCGGCAACAAATAGGTATTTATACCTTAAATAAGTTAAGTTTACGCGATTAAGACCCGCTAAATTATTTTGTATGATATTTACTTCATTTTTATAAGTTCCTATATAATATCACATGTCAAAATAAAGCAAGACAGCATATTTTATGTTTAATTGTTATTACGCATAAGTATATGTAGGTACCTATTCTAATTCAAGTTTAATCTTAATTCTTACCTTGGGTACCAGAGTTCAAAAACATTATGGACTGTTTCATGCCGTGTATTTTATGTGTAGGTACCATATAAAATGTAATTTTTGAAATAAATAAATTATTATTATTATTAGTTGTCACTTATCGTTGAAAGCGCTAAGGAGCCTTTGTTTTTAAATAATGATCTAGTCAAATGCGTTTTCCTTACTGTTCCCATTAGGGATAGGCTTTTTAATAACCATGCTTATAATAATCCTTTATTCCATTCCATTTATGTATAAAAATCTTACGCCAGTGGATTCTCTTACCCTCTTCCCTTCCTTAAAAGGAAACTAAATGTATAATGCCGTACTTTAGCTTCCTAGATTTCTTCCTTCCTTTATAGAGCAAGTGCAAGCGATTTTGTTTATCGAAAGGATATTGTTTATAAGGTAGCTCAATTACAATAGCTTACCTTTAATACTATTACTATAATATCTAACTCAGAATTAAGTAAAAAATAAGAATACTCAATGCTATGTCATGTTAAAATACCATTTTACATACACCTATATAATATAAATTAACTAACATGTTTTTACTCTAGTAATAATTTATAAAATACCTATTTGTAATTGGAACACGACAACCGTACTGTTTTAGTAGATACAACATACTAACGCATTAAATATACACATTAACTAAATGTTATATAACAAGTTCAGGTCAATGAACTTCGGAATTTAAATATCATGAAACATAGATAATACATTATAAGATATATTATAATCACAAATCAATGCACCAACGAGATATGACGTATTACTCCGAGTATATATACTACGCCTAACGTAGTTCGTAACGCTTCATACACAAGCGAGTTTTGTGATCAACCAGTTCACACCTACATAGATTCTTGGTTGTCCAATATTCTCATCGATATTAATTATTACATTTTTGAGATAATTCATATTTTTATAAAAATATGAAATAATACAAATATACCCGAAAGAATCAATTGAGAATCATCAGTTAAGAAATACTAACTACATATACTAATACATAAAATGTTATTTTCAATATTAGCTTTTTCGTTGTTTAAAGTTAAAAGTTTAATTAATATGTATCCACAACCTATTAAATATTTTCCTATAGTGACTTTGATCATGGCTCTTTATGTAATCAATTTTTCACTGCGTTTTTTTCTGCTCAGCACGTTTATATTTATTATTACAATTAGGACTATTCTTTATTATAAAAGACTTCCTCCAGGTAAGTGATCAGTTAATTAATATTTTTGCGGACCATCACTTCTCTCATGGCAGACTGCTTACAAACATATGTATATTACCTACATATATAATAAGTACGTTTATTTTCCAGGGCCATGGGGAGTGCCACTACTCGGGTACTTACCGTTTATGTCCAACAAGCCTCCACACAACCTCTACGTGGACATGTGTGCGCGGTATGGCGACATCTTTTCCGTAAAGCTGGGCACAAACCTGGTTGTCGGCATTGGTTCCGCTAAATTAATGCGCCAATTATTTAATAGACCTGACTCTACAGGTCGACCTAAAACTCCGTTGAACATGCTATTAGGTGGATTTGGTAAGTATCTACCTGATTTAACTTCCACATTGAAAATATAAACGGTGCAAAAGTATAAAAAACATGACATATTAAACTTACATTGTAGACAGATTTTAATAGAAATTCACATTCCAAATAATATAAAAAAGAAATTGTATATAAATAAAATTTGCGCAGAAAATGAGAAAGCATGCAAGTTGACGTTGAATTATATTTTATAGGTATAATATCAAGCGAGGGGACACTCTGGAAACGCCAGCGAGCGTTCCTCCATGAGAAATTCCGCGCACTTGGTGTTAAACTACGGCCAAATGAGCGTTTTGAAAAATTCATCATTGTAAGTATTAAATATATTGTTTAGTTTCAATCTGTGTAGCCACTTCATCAGCGCTATTCAGAACATAAGGCGGATTACTAATAACATAATTTGTATTTTAGGCGGAATTAGAAGAGCTAATGAACACCTTGAGCCAAAATTGTGAAAACGCAGTCGATCCTCATGCGGTTCTCGGTCGGCATGTGCACAATGTCATTTGTCAACTGATGATGAGCTTTCGTTTCGAAGAAAATGATTCTGAATTTACAGAGTTTAATGAAAAAGTTATAAGAGGAATGAAGCTATTTGGAATGGTGCACATAGGTAATCATTTCAAACCCTATTTGGTAAGTTTTTAACACATTGTTTCTAGTAACTAGTCAGATCAAACTCCTCTAAATTTTTCAGAGAGTAGTTTTTGTTAGCTTCCGAGTAGTTTATTCTGGTGATTCTCAGGAGATTTTTAGTGCATTTTAAAATGCTTTATAACTCAGCTTATTGCTTACCATGATATCAAATCTTGGCATGAAATTTCAATCCTCTTATAGTCCCGCTGATCGTATAATAATAAAACAATGCACATGTACGAATCAGCATTTATAATATTTTTCATAGCTGCTCAAATTGTCAGGTTTTATATGTAGTGATTGATAAATATATGAATCATTACAAAAATGTTGAGTGCTTTATATCTTTAAATATTATTATAGAATAGCGTTTATAATATTGGCATCTTAATGTTATAAAGACATATCAATTGATGTATGTTATATGAATGTAATTTTTCAGTATCTTCCAAGTAAACAAGCAGTTTTTAAAGAAATTAAAAGAAACCTAGTGGATGTTAGTAATTTTCATGCTGATCATTTAGAAAAACGTGTATTGGAGCGTACCAAATCAGTTGTGCATGCCGAGCCCACGGATTTGCTGGATTTCTATATAGACCAAAAGCAAAAAAAGGATTCTACAGCAAAAGCGGATATTTTTCCGAATGTTAAACCAGGTAACCACATTATTATAAATAACAAAGCATTTCAACAAAAGTTACTGCAATAAATTTTGATGATACTTGCACTGTGCCCTAAGTTCAAATTAAAAAAACTTACAATGTCTATCTATACTACTAATATTTTTCTGAATACGCGTACAAACAAAAATGTGTACAAACATACTTTATCATATTTATAATTTATTTTTAATTCGATTCGATCAGATCGGTTTTGCAGCCGCTTGACTCTTCGTTGTAACTATCGAATTACTTTAGTCCTACCGATGCAATTGTAGCAATTTAGTTTATAATTACTCAATAGTGGCATAAATATAATTATTGTATACTTTTCAGACAAGCAGATAATTCAATCAATGAATGATCTGTTTTCGGCGGGTATGGACACCACACTTTCAACACTCAGGTGGTGTTTTTTAATGATGCTGAGGGAACCGGAAGCTGCTGACAAAGTACGGGAAGAGTTGAAAAGAAATGTTGCTCCTGGACAGCTTATTACTATGGAACATCGCTTGTCTATGCCGTATATTGAGGCATTTGTATTTGAATCGATGAGGATATCGTCTGTCGTGCCTTTGGGCACAATTCATGTGAACGAAACGTAAGTAATTATTTTGAATTTAAAATTTTATCGCTGTTTATATATGAATCGATCTGGGATGGATCTATCATCACGCTTGTTATAGCCAATAAAGGAACTTGATATTGTGGTGGTGGAACGATCAGAGATGATAGGCCGCGCAATAATTGATGTCACTAACCCTCATGGCAATAATCTTGTAAAAAAGTTGAAAGGAGAAATAGATTAACTGTTGTCGACATGTGGGAAGTGGAAGCAGCCATTTCTGGACACAGTATATATCTTGATGAAGTTTCTGTGTCTGCAGCCCTAACCACCTGTAGCTAGAAACATTGTGTCTTCTGTTGGTGGGATGGCGCTTTCCAAATTTTATTGTGGCAATAATGTATTATTATTGGTCCGTGTGGTGGCGGATTAAGAATACGGAATGTCACCACCCCATATCATCCCATGGGTGTGGTAAGAGCCGACAGAGGGAGAATATTATGCAGAGAACAGCACTGTAAGAGAAGGAAAACTTGATACAAACCCTATACCAACCCGTTTGGCCAGCGTGGTATAGTAGGCCAATTCCTCGTTTCAAAGGAGAGGCCTAGTCCAGCAGTGAACTGTTAAAGGCTGATGATGATGATGATGATGATGATTAGTGTATTTGGTGTGTCAATAAATTATTTCCTTACTTACTTACACGTTAATCAGGATATATTTTTAACAAGATATTTAAAAAGCTTAATAATATGAGAAATAAAGACAATAATAATGAGTCTTATTCTATAAACCACGAAATAAATATTTGAATATCTAATAATTCAATATTTAGGTTCTCCCGCTTGTGATTCAAGACTTTCAAGAAACGTGGGTTCGAAGCGTTTTCTATATTATATGATCTGTGGTTTTGTTCGAATGGGTTCAACTTTTCGCTTTTTTACTCTAGCATGAGGAATTTTTAAAGTGCGCCCCAAACATTCTCAAATGAAGGGATAAGCTTGGCACTAGGCCAAGTACGGGTTCCCACTGAACTCTTCCCTTGAACCTATCTACGCGTGGCAATCTATAAGTCTCTGTAAGTTCTGATCTATTGGTTTTATTACAATTTAATATCGTATATTGTTAATTTCAGAGACTGGCACGTTGACGGCCACATTATACCGGCTGGGTCGCACATCGTACCGTTAATCAACAAAATGAACATGGACCCTGAATTGTATCCAGAACCACAAAAATTTAAGCCTGAACGTTTTATCATGGAAGGAAAATGCTTCGCGGCTAATTTCCTGCAGTTTGGAGTTGGCCAGCGCATGTGTTTAGGAAATATGCTCGCTAGAATGGAATTATTTATGTTTTTTGCTAATATAACTAACACATTTGAATTCTCTTTGCCTGTTGGAGACCAAGTTCCTGGGTTAGAAGGTGTGCTGGGAGCCACGCACTCTCCTCTGCCCTATAAGCTATTGTTCAGAAAGCTAGACTAATAAAGTTTATCCGCCTTATTACAAAGCATAGACTTAATACAAATCGTAGTTTAACCTAGCGTTATCTGTGGCAAATTGATTATACGTACTATAGACTATAGACATATTTTAGGTACCTTTTTCAAAATGTATTTTTTTGAATTGTCAAGCAAGGATTAAACCTGGTCATATATTTATAAACCTTGTTTGATAAAAATTGTTTTGTAATAAGGCCTTAAAATATAAGTTTGTCGTGCTACTATGTAGGTACCTAATCATCTAATTTATATAGAAACTACTTATGTAGGTGATCAAATAGGTATTATGCAACCTTAAAATATAATAATATACATATATTAACTATTACGTTAACACGCATTACATGTCATCTACTGTGATAAAATATTTATGCACCTACCTATCAATAATTTTTATTTTAATGTCTCTTAGTACCTATTATATATTGTTTTTTCGCTACGATGTACCTTGAATGTTTTTAAATTATTCGTAGAATATATTAATTATTTGGATATTGTATTAATTAATTTTTAGTCCAGTGCTTAAGAAGAAATTAGAGAAAATTTAATTTTCGCTTTAAAGTCCTTAGCATTTAAAATTTTGATATTAGAGAGCAGAGCATAGTATAGCATATTATTATGATGGGCTCAACGGGCTCATATTATTTTATACATCGTAATGATTTTTTTTTTTATTGTTGTATACTCTACATTTGTTGAATAAATGTTGATTTGAAGAGAGTGTTTTGCTGTTTCAATTATGCTTCCACGTGATTTCTGTATGAGTTCTATATTAACTTTATTTTGAATTAAAAGCAGCAGCGTGACTTACAAATAAATAGATTTATTAAATATCCAAGAAATACCTACTGCCTGACATGTGAGGATAGTAGAGTTAAGCTGACCCACCACAACGAAACGATTTATTAGGTACAACTCTACTTTGTTATCAGCGAGGATTTGTTGGTTACGTCGTTCTTTATGCTAATACCTGTGAAACTCTTTTAATTGAATATTATTTAATAACGCTATCCATCCGAATGTATCTACACCTAAATGAATCATCCACGAAATGAACATGCGTACTTGCGTAGTTCTTTTTATGGACGTAGCAAGGATACCTTTCAAACTTTCTTGTTGTGCTGCTACTCGATTTATCTAATAGACCAAAATTTGATTTAGTATTTTGAAGGAATATTATTATACTGAACTAGCTTTTGCCCGGTGCTTCGCAGACATAAATTTCGCTTAGATAAAATGTTTTGTACTAACTCCCCCTACACTCCTCAAGGAACATAAATGCCAAAGATCACCCAGCCTCCACCTTTGGGCTAATTCTAAAAGTGCCGGCCAGCTAAAATAAACTTAAAATGATTATAGAATAGTACGAAACAAATTACTACACTAAAGTTCTAAGTGTAGTCTGTGAGATAATATTCGAGCTCAAAGAATCAATTCTGTTAGTGAAATAAATTCTTATTATTGTTATATTTTAGCTAAAATAATGTGCAAGTTGCAATTTAAATGGCATCAGGTAATGGCAGGTACTAAGCCAAGAGCGAAATAGCATTAAACGCAGCATCAGTCACGTTGTCTCGCTCTAATTCTCACTGCGCTCAACGCGTGCGCTGCTTGCTTTCTGTTGTTCTTTCAGTATGCCTGAATAGCAGAAGAGCTATCGGCTGCTGGTCCCATGTAGTGTGCTTTGTGTGGTACATTAGATATGCAAACCACCTTTTATTTGGTGCGCGGTTGGGTCTACTCACTAACCAACACAGTGTCCCCTGACGGCGGCCACGCGAATTCCGGTTAGCATCGCGGCGTTCACCGTGACCCTGTCAGGGTTCGGCTCGCCGTTGGATGCTGGCGGGCCGCATCATAATATTTGCTAATCAAAACTTCTGGAGGTGCACGTGGTCACAGCGCTGCCGCCTTAGCCTACTGGCGGACGGGTAGCAGACCCTATGGCTGCCATTATCTCCCTCTCTCGCTTCGAGGTCTTCTTGATTGGCATTACTGCCTTACAGAAAGAGACGGTGATGTTCCAAGCTATCACGCACCGGACCATGGACAGGACAGGGAGTGAGGATACGACTGTAAAAATTGCCGCGACCAGTTCAAGGCCAACTCGAAACGTGACCATTTAAAACTCCAGCGGAATAAACAATTGCAGTAGGAGGTGCCCCGTTGGAATTCGTTAGTAAATATATATACCTAGGGCAAGAGATAAGGATGGGCAAAGGCAACCAATAAACTGGCATTTCCTTTTGCTATAAATATTACGAAGCAACAAAAAGCAAATATATTCACCAGAGCGTCCTGCCAGTGCTTACCTACGGAGCCGAAACTTATGTTACTACAAAGGCAGCACACCAGAAACCTGAAGTAGCTCAAAGGGCAATGGACAGAAGAACGAAGAACTGGTAGAAGTGACACTAAGAGACAAACACTAGCGAAGCTAAACGACAGTGAGCCGGATATATAGCCAGAAAATCCGACACATGGTGTATAGCAAAATAAATATTGATATGGAGATCGTGGGATTGTAAACGATCAGCTGGAAGACCTCAAATGAGATAGAAAGATGACATCATAAAGATAGCGGGCAGTAATTGGTTGAAGACTGCCCAAAACAGAACGGAATGGAATTTTTTGTAGAGGCCTACACCAAAATAGTCGAGAATGGCTTAAGATGATGACGAGTTCACAGCGCTGGGAAGTCTAAGCGGCGCGTTCCGCTAACGTTTGCAGCGCCGTTTCATCGACAGGGTTGCGGCTGCTGTCATATTTGAGACATCTACGCGTTGCCTCCTGGCCTTTCCTCCACAAGTACTGGCCGAAACAACCATGGAAAGTGAGAACGCCGCGACGCAGCATCTCTTTAACCACATATCGAGAACAGGAATTATCGTCCCTATGCGATGGTGGCATGCCTATATACAAGACATCTGCCTGTCATAGAGATTCCAACTGTAGGTTTAGTCGTTATTAGGCTTCCGTACCTAAAAGGTAAAAAACGGGACCCTATTACTAAGCCTCCGCTGTCTGTCTGTCTGTCTGTCATCTCATAAACCGTGATAGCTAGAAAGCTGAAAATACTCGTATTAAGGGCGGTTCCCATACAATAAACGTGGTTTTATTCGATTTTTTTGCCCAAAATTACCAACGGTAACAGGTAGATGCTTAAAATTTTCACAGAATAGGTATGTAGTTGTATATAATTTTTCAAAATAAATAGAAAATAAAAAAAAAGTTTATAATAAAGGGGGCTCCCATACAACAAACGTAATTTTTAAGCAATTTGTTACTCGATCTTAATAAACAGGTAGAAACTTAAAAACATTGACATATACTCTTACGATAGACGGAGCATTCCCTATAAATATTTTGTTCAAATTGTCTAACGTATGACGTCTAATCGTACTAGCGCAACACGCAGGCGCAAGCAGCGCCAATGACTACAGTGCCTAGTTATTATTATAGCCAATCAACAACAACCAGTCCTGGCATCTTACCAATGAGTAGGCAATAGTTCTCTAATGCTACTGGCTGCTAATTAGCATTTGCAAAGACTATTTACAACACAGAAAAGATGTTTTCTGCCTACAATATTTCAACAACATAATAAGAATAGTTTATTTATGAAAATAAAAGGAATTAATTGCGGTTTATTTAAGTAAAATAATAGAATCTATAAACATATTCAGTTTTTTTTTATTACAAAATAGAAAATGTATTCGTTATACATATTGGGATATGCTTAAGCAATTCTCATAGTAAGATAAATTTAATGTTTAAAAATTAGAATTATTCGTGAGCAACTAAGGCAAGTCTTGAACTTGGGCGTAAGTTCAAGACTTGCCTTAGTTGCTCACGAATAATTCTAATTTTTAAACATTAAATTTATCTTACTATGAGAATTGCTTAAGCATACCCTAATATCTAAGGCAGGATTGTTTGTCAATCTGTAAAGATGCCCTTGCTGACTTACATAGTTGACATAGTTCTAAACCTACACATGTGGCAGATGGCACTATGCGCTACCATAAGGAAACCAACTATTATAAAAAATCAGTCTATGACGAAGTGGCTTGAGTAGCTTAGTCGGTACAGTATCGTCTATCGACACGGTTCGTCGTGGTCTCGGGGTGAAGTCCTGCCTCAAAAAAAAATTTTATAGCTCTATATAAATTGCAATTAAATTTACTCTAGCAAGATATGCTCAAAAATATATTTTAATAACTATTCAATTGCCACCAAACACAATTAATTTTGGGGTTTTTTGTCTATTGGTCGGATAATGGAAATCAGGATCTGTTTTGGCCTCATGGTTCAATATTATTTTTGCGTATTTTCTATAACTGCAAATGTGTACCTACTATGATGAAGTGTTGAAATATTCGTTAATATAGTTATTACGATCAATATACCAAAAAAAATAAAACGAACACAGAATTAGTGTTATACAATGTCAAATTGGTATTATAACATTAATCAAACTAAAAAACTCTTAAAACAAATACCTTCACGAAGTCTGGTCTTAGTCATATATTTTTACCTACAATCACTTACAATGTATGTCTGCATAGTAGTTACTCTATGATCGTTAATGACGTCACATAAAAATAAAGAAATACATTTTAATGTGGTATTATGATACATTTAACTCTTTTACATAAATAATAAAAAATATTGACTATTGCTACTAGAAATACAAGTTCTGATTCAAATTAATGGATATATCGTTGCCACACAGTCAATAAACGAAGCGGACCCACACCGCAGGAAAGTCAAAGTGACACTAGATTGCTTTGCCGGGATATCCGTGCAAAGCATTTGAACAAAGTAAATGTTCTGAATGCTACATCTAGTACTTTAGTAAAAACATTGATATAACTTTAGTACATATATATCGATGCTTAAAAAATATTTAAGTATACATACAACAAAGGTGATTTTCTTTTATAGATGATGGTACGGACGGAACCTTTCGTGCGCGAGTCCGACCCGCACTTGCCCAATTTTTTTATATTTGGCCAGAAGAATATAAAAAAAAAATTAAGGCTCATGTATTTCACGTGAGGCTGTAAACGTATAGTTGACCACCTTTACATCTCTTTAATTTATCACTTTTGACAAAACAAAACTGCTCTACGGTACTTTGAGACGTACATTCAAAACTCAGTATTGTCTCAGAAAATTGACTTGGAAGTTTGGTATAACAGTAAAAAATGTTTAAAATAGTGTGTTCTATTAAAATATCACAATTTTATTGATTGTCAGTTAGTAAGGCAAGGGTTTTATATAATATATCCTAAATAAAAGGTTTTACATTTTCATACAAATTCTGACTCCCGTTTTTATCCACTTAGGCCATTCTCTCACGAAGCGACTCTCAAGCGATTTGTGTTTTGTACCCGTATATAATATGCCCGGCTGTCATTAGGTACTTTTTACACCTTACATCTACGTTTTATATCTAACAAACCAAATAAGTTTTTCCACGGAGCGACATTCGTTCCTTCCCGCGACTATTTCTGTTTCTATAATAAAATTAGTTGAAAGTGTTAATTTTTAGCGACATATCAAGACGACGACGTCTGTCGAATCCGCCATTTACGTAAAACAATCGCGCCTGGTAGCACAGTTTTGTTATCTCGGAGCTTAGAAAATATAAAAATGTTAATCCTTTATATTTTCTATACAATGGTGAGACAATTTTTCTATCAACGACGCGCCCTAGTATTTTTTTATTGTTGGTCTTGATCTGGCTTGAATACCATGATAATTAACGTTATGATATAAAAAATATAATAATGTTTGTCTCAGGGCTTTTATAAATAAATATCTCAATTCTATATCAAACCTAATCAAATACCCTTATTCCGACTTTTAATTAGTTATCACTGTCAATATTTGTATATTCAGTAATCCATTTCCACAGATTAGAAGAATATTTACTTCTAGTTTTGCCTGGAAAATAAATATAGTTCCTAGTTTGTACATATGGCAACACCTCTCTAAGGTGTGTATAATTTACAGTTTGGTTCTTGCCTTGCTCCCAGTGTCTTCGTAGTAACCAGTGATTTACCTTACAATGTTTTTGTAGGCTACCCACGTAACCAATTTTTTTAATTGTTTTGCAACGCCACACCATGATACGAAATTTTGTATCATTTCGTATAATCGTAAAATTTATCGAACTACTTAACGAAGCCGTTTTCTACGTGCCAATATTAGCACTATGTCTACATATCGCCGAGTCCTCATATCAAGTTTTCTTAATTTGGACCCTTTTATTTTGGAGTGTTTTGAATAATATACTATACTACAAACATCTGCCTCCAGGTAAGCGTTCATATTTTCTAATATCCATTCCCCTTTACATTGTTTTCAAACATTTACCTAATATGCCTTTAACACAACAGCTAAAAAAATGTGGGTAGTTTAGACGAAGAATATTGCGTGAGACGGATTGCAATATAACATTTTGCTATTTAATACGATTATAGTTTTTGCACCTAATGTTTTTCAGCTACTTAAACTTACTACTCCATAAAAAAACGAGTGCTATGAACGACATCTCGCTCTATACTTTGGTCATCTTATTCAAGTAAATAAACAATGGCGTGGTGTAGACCTAAAACCGTAACAAACTCCTATACGTTTTAATTTTCTTACTTATCATCTCTTATAATAATAGATTGGAGATGAGCTATGTGAATCAAATACCTGAGATGCTAAGACTCTTGACTCTGATACAAAATACGCAGTTTTCAATCAACCCGCGTGCAACATACATATTGACACTTGTTGCTGCCAAAAGTCAATGGCAAATGCCACAACGTTTGACAGTCGTAAAATTAAAGGGTCGTTCGATGAACTTATGTGCATATAATTATATGTACCTATACACCACCAAACGCTCGTATGAAGGTTCTCACATGATCGGCAATACCAATATTGCCGACTTTAATATTGTTAATTGAGCTTTTAATTGTTTTATGATGACTTATATTTAATAACATTTTAGGTCCGTGGGGGATGCCCATATTGGGCTATCTCCCATTCATGATCAACCGGCCCCCACATAAACTCTATGTCGAAATGGCTGCACGATATGGTGATGTGTTTTCCGTGAGGTTGGGCACTAACCTAATTGTAGGCATTGGCTCGGCAAAGCTTATGAGGGAGTTGTTCAACAGGCCTGACTCTGTAGGTCGACCGAAAACTCCCTTAAATGCGCTGTTAGGTGGACTCGGTAATTATCTATTTTAGTCTACTGTATGACCTTATTTAAAAATATTACTCACAAAATAATTTACTTACACATTTAGCATATTTTACAGTTTTAGGCAATTCTTTCAGGCATAGTGACCAGCGAGGGTTTACTTTGGAAACGACAGAGGAGGTTTCTTCATGAGAAATTTAGAACCCTTGGCGTAAAGCTGACCCCAAATGAGCAATTCGAAAAATTTATTATTGTACGTCATATTTCAGCATACTGGGTGCACCTTTCTTATGCTAAATAATGTAATACCTATTAATTGATCAATTTGTAACATCGAACGGTCAAATATAGTAAATACAAACTAAAAGACCTTTAGAATTATATTAATATTATATCATTCATAGGTCTATAATTATATTGACCTAAGAATTATATTTAATGTTTAATTTTTTTCTTCTCAGTTTATTTTATTTTTTGTATGAATTACAATTGCAAGAAGTACCTAACCAATGGGGATGATTTCAGGCAGAGTTAGAAGAGATGGTTTTCATTTTGGATGAAACTAAAGGAAAGCCTATTTACCCCTATAAGATTTTCGGCAGACACGTGCATAACGTTATTTGTCAACTGCTGATGAATTATCGTTTCGACAGAAATGACACTGAGTTCACCAAGATCAATGAAAGGGTTAGTAGGGGAATGAAATTGTTTGGAATGGTGCATATGGGCGAACATTTCAAGCCCTACTTGGTAAATATATGAATCAGTTTTTTTAATATGATAGCATTTGCCATGCATAGGTAAATTTCAAAGTCACGCTAAGAACCGAGTTCTGCAATATGTATAACTTAACAAATCATTACTAGTTAAACATTAGGCACTAGTTAAACATTCCAGATTTAAGTAAAAATCTACCAAGCTATATTACCGGTGGTCTCTTACACATCATTATCATATGTAATTATGGGTGCGATAAGTGACCAGAGGATGCCCGCAGCTGGCCCGTTAATTTTCTTTTAATTTAACTGTCTCAGCCCGACCTCGTGGGTATTTCGGAAAATCCCATCTTAGTCCCCTACAGCCCCCACGGAACATACAAATTTTCAGCTTCTGGTGCCTAATAGTTTTGACTTATTGCTTGTCTGTCAGTCAGCAACGCAAGAATTTTATATTTACAGACTAGAGGATGCCCGCGGCTACGCCCGCACTTTTTATTTAACCTTTTCTACCTGATCTTTTCCTAGTGCATCTCTACGGTCCTCAAAGAACACAACACTTTTAAGTCGAAAAATTGGTTGTAATTGGTTTTCAGCTTCTTCCTGGCAAACAAGCTGTATTAAAAGAGATTGAAAGAAACTTAACAGACGTTAGTAAGTTTCATGCTGATCATCTTGAGAAGCGTGTTATGCAGCGCAGCGGATTAACAGGATACTCGGAACCTGCCGACTTACTGGATTGCTACCTTGACTATGAAAACAAGGAACAAATCTGCCCCGGCGTAAAACCTGGTAATTAAAAATTAAATTTATAAAACTAAAATTATATTATATTTAAATTATTATCATTCTTAATCCTAGGGTTTAATTTAAGGATTCGTTCTTAATTTAAGGATTATGTGTCACGATTTCAATTCAAGACTTTCGCCTAGGAAACCGAACTCAATTTTTTATACAATTTTAACTTTGCTACAGAGCCACGGTCTAACTGTTTGATATACACATTTACGCAACATAAAGAGATAGCAATTGCTAAGAAAATATTTTTGGTTCCAACCATATTAAAGATATTTGAGGGTGTACGGTGCATCCGTACATTTTTGTTATATCAGCACCTTTACGCGACACGCGTGTTCCATTTAGTATTATATTCAGTCCGCGTCGTACCATCGTTAAAGTCGGATCATATCATTCACATTCATTCTAGTTACAAAACATTTAATTTCAATATACAGTTTTTACAGTCCATTTAGTAGTTTCAATCAATATCAATCATTTAGCAAAACATCGATAAAGATTGTGTGGTAGCAGACCATGCAGAGGGTGCTAACTTACCCCTAAGAACTGGCAAAGATCTTCAAGATAGTCGAGAGGACAGGAAAAGACGGCTTAATGTGGTTAACGTAAAATTTACATCTATAATCAAACTGTGACGAAATCTCTTATCCTCACGATCCCTTAAATTTGTGTTGTTGCCATGTCATCACAGGCCCTTCAGTAATAGATGTTTTTTATAATAATTAGTGAAATTCGGGTGTACGCGGAATATTTATAATGTTTAACGATCTGATGGGGTTCGTTGGATTATGTTTAATATAGTATCTCCTAGATGGATTCTTGCTGTTGTCTATCTGAGATCTGAAAAATAACGTGCGTAGACCCGTAAGAAACGTCAGCGTTAATATGCCTATTTTCTTTCTTACGGTGCTAATTACACGTGCTATTCAGATTTACTGGTAGCGCTACATGAACTACAACAAAATGATATTGTGTTATTAATCTATGTAAGGTATATTTTAGATAAACAGATCATACAAACAATGAATGACCTGTTCTCCGCTGGTATGGATACCACACTTTCAACTCTCCTTTGGTGCTTGGTAATGGTACTCCGCGAGCCTGAAGCTGCTGACAAGGTGCGAGCACAGTTGAAGAGCAATGTTGCACCTGGACAACTTATTACCTTGGAACATCGTCTGTCTATGCCATACATCGAGGCTTTCATATTCGAAACAATGCGTTTATCATCCGTCGTACCTTTGGGAACAATTCATGTAAATGAAACGTAAGTACCAGTGTTTATCATGTTGTCAATAAAGTAAAAATACAGTTAGTTATTAAAGGCTAAACTAGATTAATACAATAGTATTAGAGATAATATAAGCTTTAATAACCTTCATATTAGGTATTACGTTACAAGGTTTAGTATTAATTAGTATATAGGTTAATGTGGTCATTGAATATTTACCCCACAAATTAAAATATAACGCACAAATTATACCCTTTATTTATTAACTAGAGGACGCCAGCAGCTACGCCTGTTTTTTTTTTTTTAAATTTAACCGGTTTGGCCGATCCCGTAGGAATTTCCGGAAATCCCTTCGTAGTGCACCCCTACGGTCCCCAAGGAACATACATGCCAAATTTCAGCTTCCTGCGCCTAATAGTTTCGGCTGTAGCGTGTCTGTCAGTCAATCAGTAACGCAAGGATTTTATATATTAAGATACTATTATCAGCTATGTACATAAACTAGCTAGGCTCGGGCCTCTTCTCACTATGAAAAGCGTAAAGTCATAAACCCGCCATGTATTATCCCCTTTTAGCAAGCAATAATATTGACACTGCGTGTAGAATTGACGTCAAAACTACTGTGGTTTAGCGGGCATGTAAAGCTTTCGGTCCCGGTTCTTGTCTTAGGAGAAGAATTATTACGCGATGTCAGAGGCCTTTGGGTGGACTGTAAACTCCGACACCATAGACAGCCACAGAAGATTAGGTGCCATTTTTAGAACCTTCTCCTTTTTGAAGTCGGTTATAAAATATTATATTACATCCGAGTCGTTCGTCCGTATCCGTAGTCGTGTTCTAGAGTGGAGACCGCGCCTTGGCAAACGTAGTGTAGGACGCCCTCCGGCCAGGTGGATTGACATTATACGCAAAGTGGCTGGCACCGGCTGGACACGAAGAGCCGAAAATCGGGCTCAGTGCCGAGCCATAGGAGAGGCCTATATCCAGCAGTGGACTACGGCAGGCTGATGATGATGATGATCCGAGTCGTTAGGAAATAGAGATGTTTTATATTGATATTTATTTGAAAAGACTATGCTCGTCCTTGAAATAAACACTGTATAATGGGCAACTTTACAAGCTTTAAAGCAACGTAAAACGCAAGTTTAGTTCCATGAGGTAACGAATCTATAACACTGCGTAGTGTTCGGCTGCTCCACCAGTAGCATTTTTGCATCGCTAGACAATGCTCTTTAAGAAGTGTCTCTCGTGTTTGATTAGATGTAACTCTAGAGACTGTGTTAAGCTTTCGAAATTGTTGAGATTGCAGTATTTATACGAATTTATAAATTACATTTCTTTCTAACATGGCATTAAAAGTTCTTGGTATTTACAGAGACTGGAATATCGAAGGCTACACTGTACCTGCAGGTACACACATCGTGCCACTGATCAATAAAATGAACATGGATGCCGAGCTTTATCCCGAACCAGAGAAATTTAAACCTGAACGTTTCATCATGGAAGGAAAATGTCAAGCGGTAAACTTCTTGCAATTTGGCGTCGGACAAAGAATGTGTCTGGGAAATATGCTCGCTAGAATGGAACTGTTTCTGTTCTTTGCTAATATTATGAACACCTTCGAGTTCATACTCCCTGAAGGAGAGCCAGCTCCTGAGCTAGAAGGTGTTTTGGGCGCTATACACGCTCCTTTGCCGTACAAATTGTCCTTCACAAAGTTGGATCAATAACTGGCATTATAGTCTCTACTTAATAGGGACTGACTTTTATAAACTTACTAGTTTTGACTTCTTTTGTATTGTCTTTTCTTTTGTGCTCAATTTTGATTCTTAGGTTAAGGTTGTCTTAGATGTAATTGACACTTTCACCTAGCACGCCTATTGGTCACCCACACCGGAATTTGCATGTAATTATCTTGGCGTTGCCATCCAGGCGAATTTGTTCCTTGACTATCGGAATTTCCAGTATTACCTATGTAGAATGACATGTCTCTTCTCGTGTCTTTATTGTAACAGCCGAAGTGAAACTATCTGAGTTTTGAAACGAATATTTCTGGACATTGCCGATTTGTCAATTTTAGATTTAATTTTCGTATTAATGACATTTGATTAATTTTTTTACTATTTTTTTTTATGATTTGGTGACTTTTTATGATTTAATACTATTTAATGGCGTACAATAAGTACCTTAATTAATTTACATAATTATGATTGATTCAATATGACAATTTATATGATTCAGGTTTTAATTATAATTTATACTACTAAGAAAGTTAAAGCCTGTGTAACTCATATTATTATGCAGGAGCAATTATAAACAATAAGACCGTCGCAAGTAGACATAGACCTTAACTATTTTTTCGTGGTTTAAATTATAATCGATACAACAACCCTCAGTTTGACATGTATGGCTCAAGAACAATACCATTCAAAAGCATTTAAAGCTATTTTACAGCTCATTATATTATTTTTGCTAATTTACTTGTACACTGTAGGTACGCTGTTTCTTATGTACTTAGCTATAATTTTTTAATGAATAATGATTATTTTTTTACTACTTTTACTATTTTATATTGTAATCTTGACCCAGTGGTTAAATATAACTAGATACAGTCATGACATAAGCATTACCCACGGAATATCTTAAATTTTGTTATTGAGGATTTAATTTTTCGCAATAGATTATTTTAATGATGACACATTTTCAGTAACGAGTAAAAGCATAATGCTATAAAATGTTGAAATAAACCGATAATGGCCGGTTAAACAATCTAGAATCTCGGAAACTGCTATCGAATAATGTCTGACTGTACTAGATACACTGGTTTTAGCAAGTAAGATTTTTCATACTTCAATTACATTTTATTCTTATAAATGAACGCATTTTTCCTTCCCTGTACACCTGTACATTTATATATATATATATATATATATATATATATATATATATAAAATATATAATATCATCTATGTTCGGGATAACACAAATCTTTATTGGGCGGATACTTCTATAATTGTCGTTTTAACTGTTTTTGAAATATAACTGCTTAAAGTATTTACACATACAAACTACTTAGTACTTATGCCTCCTCTACACTACTCGCGAAGTTCCTCGGCGAAGTACTCTAGAAACTTTAGCTAAAGTCCGAAGTGCGACACTACACTCTCGTTCAACTTCGCGAGGAGCTCATTCGCTCAGTGGTGCCGATAGCCTGCGCACGTTTGTAATGGACGCTCAAGTGCAATAAATTATTTTCTTGACATTATCTCTATGATTATCTTTATGACATTTGTCATTGGGGTCCCAAATAACTGTCTCTGTTTGCAGAGTTTCTAGGAACAACATAATTTGCTCCTGTGAGCACTTTATATTGCTCATAATGGTGTTACGCGCACTGTTCTAACGAAGTCGGCCGAGTAATGTAGAGAGGTACTTCGTGAACGCACTTCATGCAACTTCGGGCTCTTTGGCACGGGCGCTAAAGCCGACAACAAATGGAAGTTGGCTGAGGCAAGATAAAGTTTGACGAGGTAAGCCGAAGTGCCTCTCTACACTATAGTATTCGTCTTACTTCGTTCAAGTTCGCGAGTAGTGTAGAGGAGGGGTCCATATTGGCTCACCTAAAGTTCTTTACCCGAAATTGTTCTTCCTAACGATTTGTAATCCGAATAATCACTCTTCCTAAAATTTTTCATCCTTAAGTTTTCATTCATACTATTTGTAGTGCAACCGGCGATGTTCATAACACTCATGTTTCCGAAAATTGTAATTAATAATATCATTAACGTAAATATATTTAAACTCCTACTGTTTTTAATCATGACGCTTTTATCCCTAAACATAATTATCATAATATTTTCACTCATACTCAGAAAGAAACATTACCTTAGAAAGAAAGAAACATTTACCAAGTGTAATAAAAATATATGACACTTTTAACAAGACACTTTTAGCCTTATGTTTAGGTGTTTTATACGATAGAATCGAGAAAATAAACGATTTGCAAATATAACACTTTTTTGGCAAAAAGGTCTAAGTCCTCGCGCCGTAGTGCCCCCAAGGCTACACTCCAACCGAAATTCATAAAACACGACTCATTTACGGTTATGTTTATGGCCTGAGAGTTTATTCCGCAGTTTTAACCGTACCTAAACCAATAACTATAGAACCGATTCGGTTCTGGAACTTGACCATTGTACTATTGTGTATTTGTACCATGGTACTATTTTCTTATATGTTATACATGTTATGTGAAAAAAGTTACGCAGAATTAATGTGTATAATACTGATTATTATGAATAAAAAGAAATCTAAACAAAAATATATGACTGAATAATAGTGTAAAAATGACTATGTTGAGAAAATATAGGAAAACAAATAAAAGTATAATTGATGTTTATTGCTACTGACATTATGAAGTTGAATGCTTCGGAGTTATGAACATTAGATACAGAGTAGTTAGGAATTGTGATTGTTAGGATAAAGAATGTTAGGAAGAACATTTTCGGATTTCCAATTATCGGAGTTGAAAATTTAGGTGAACTTTGGCGCACCCGTAGCGGAGGCATTAGTAGGTAGGTAGTACCAAAGAGCTCAGATGTTTACATCTGTATTCGTTGGTAGTAATCAAAATGTTATCCGGTATCAGTGACGTTTCGCTAGAGTGGCCAATATCGCGACTGCGATTTGTCTGTCAGAACCATTAGAATTTAACAAAATACTCGACAATCCGAATTTTGCGGATATATGTTGTGGACTCGAAATCTTTATTTTTTAATGTTTTATTATTGAGTTTAGGTGTCGATCGAGTCTACCGTACCCCTTGACGAAATTATTATAATAAATTTGACACTGCTATAGTAGTAGTAGCGCAGTCAGTCAGTTCCAATGTGAAACATTCCAAAATCAACAACTACTTACTAATTAAAGATTAACTAAAAAAATCATTTTCACCTCAGCAGCTCAAACATGCCACTTTTGCTGCGAGTCAACAGTGCACAACAGTGAACAAAACGCGATTTTGATTCGAGCGTGAGTAAAAGTAGCTTTTTAATTTTTCAATCTTCAGTGCCACGAATTGACATTGTTCAGCCATAAATTTGAAGACATTCGAATTTTACTGTGCTCTGTCTCTTTCACATGCATATAAAAAAGCGAGTGAAAAAAACAAACCCCTTTCAAAATTCGAGTTTGGAATTCGACCTCAAAGAAAACATGTTCGGAAACGCGTAATACTTTAAAATTTAAAGATATTTGTAATAAAGAAATTGCGTTTTTTTTAGTGTTATTGTTTATATGTTTAATTTATTACTGGATTTTAATAAAAATAAGTCTTATTAATAGTATAAAATTGATATTCAACCAATACATTTTTATTTGGAATTTAAACATTGATAAATTGGAAAAATAATCATCAGGGACGCGGTATCAAAACGCGATTTAAAAAAATAGCGGGAATAAAAATTTCGCTGATGCTGATAGCGTAACGAGTTAAATTATATTAATATAGGTATAAAATAATCTAAAAGGATGAGCGAAATTAGCGATGATGACTGTCATTTAACACCAGAACAGTTAAAACAACAAGTGATTAATGCAGAATTAAGTTTTAAATATATTCCTGTTTATTTCTATGTCTCCTAAGTAATATGTGTTCTCACTGCTGAGGTGAAAAGTTATGTGTGCTACACGAGAGCAAAGTTTTTTGCATCTCGTGCTGTTGAGTCCCTCACTACGCTCAGGATTCTAACTTATCATAGAATCCTTCGCTTGCTCGGGACTCAAAATAAGCACTCGAAACAAAAAACAACTTTGCTCTCTTGTTGCACAAATAACTATTTCCAGTGGACTAAATTGTGAATCTAAACCATTCTCAAATCCCCTTGAACACACACAAAAAATTTCATTAAAATCGGTCCAGTCGTTTAGGAGGAGTTCAGTGACATACACACGCACACAAGAAATATATATATATATACAGGGTGTCACAAGACCCGTCACCAAGCCGAAGTCTACTCGTTGTGGACCTCATGCCAAGTCATACTAACCAAAAAATAACACCTGGGAAACGATTTTTTTTTAAGTTTTCTCATATTTTTAACCCGCAATTAAAAGCGCGCGCGTACAATGCTCGAAATACCTACTTATCTATAGAGTCATAAATCTAAAGAACATATTGGCGGAGTAAATGCATCGATTTTGTACCTAATTAGAAAAATTCCATACTAACTTTGAGCCTCAATATCACTTGATCCAGTACAACATGGGATTTCAGTTTTCATTAAGGGTCTTTTAACAACCTGTATATATATATATATAAAGTGCGTTCATCTTAACCTGGCAAAACTAGTAAACAAACATACCTTCATCACAAATCACAAGATTGTGGCCGCATCACGTAATATATGCTACTAGAAAATATTTACAATGTAGTTCAAATACCAACACATTATTTTCCACCTAAAATAGCTTCATATTTCCATTTTAAAACATATTTATTTAAAAAAAATCTTAATTGTGATAACACTTCAAACCACAGATTATTACGATGTCTTGTCAATATGACATTTGACTGTAGAGATGGGATGAAGTGAATGATAAAATGGAATGATTATAAAAAAATATTAATATATTGTAATCCGTATTATAGAAAAAGTATTAATACGAGTATATTGTAATCCGTTTATGGTAAACGTAAAGAATATTCAGATCCGTATAAAATTATTTCAATAACTAAACTGAAGTCAATTTTCATAAGGGCCTAAATTAAAAGTTTTTCACTACAGACAATATGGATAAAAACCGATAAGTCAATAAATATATTTTTTGGCATTATTGTTGTAAAATCCTTAATAAGTAATTGGCAACACTGAGTGCAACAATAATAAAAAGAGTCAAACAAAAGAGCGGCATTCGTTTTGATGCTCCGTTTGGTGTCATACTTTTCGGGTATTCTATCTAGAATAATTTTGAAGTTGCTTACGACCGACCTGGCTTGCTTGTGGATTTGTATTACCTTTACATTCTAACTATTATTTCTCTTGATCGACCACCGGGCTACGTACAAAGGACTTTGAGATTGCAACTGATTGGACTCTTGTAACTAACCGAGAGATAAAAGTAAATGTAACTTTTTATATCAGGACAATTAATCTAAATAAATAAAAGTCAACTCAGATAGACATAACTGCTGCACCGATTTAGCTAATTCATTTTTGTTATGTTTGTATGAATGAAAACATTTAAAAATGGATGGAAAAGTAAAATAGGGGTTAAAAATCTCCATACAAAACAGCGAAATTTCAAAACAGAATTACTCCGATAGAATTGACTGACAGTTTCTTTTTAAAAATATGTATTTTGTGCCCATTTACCAGGCAAAGGCCTCTCCTTTTTCTAGTCGGAGATGGGCAAAATGTAA
Source organism: Euclidia mi (assembly GCA_944739405.2). Taxonomy (NCBI): domain Eukaryota; kingdom Metazoa; phylum Arthropoda; class Insecta; order Lepidoptera; family Erebidae; genus Euclidia; species Euclidia mi. The sequence continues at coordinate 19,680,763 of OX123198.2, forward strand.
TTCGTAACCATTAATCATGAAAACATTTACCGAAAGTAATCGAAAAAGTATCCATTCTCTGATTGCAGACAGAAATCGTAACCACAATTACATGACTTATGGGGGCGGGCAATAGATGCCTCTAACGCTAATTGTTGAAGTCATTATTATGACAAATAGTGTTTACATTCACTTACCAGTATTAAGTTATAAACGCATTTTGCCTTAAAATTCAGATAAGATTTCAATATAAAGTGGTTGATGAAATGGCAGCCAAGAAAAATATTATTGTTTTTCGCCTTATTGCGAACTAAATCCAATAGAATTAATATAGGCACAAATAAAATCGCATATTGGTCGCAATAATAAAACTTTTAAGATGGGAGAAATAAAAGATTTAACAAAAGAGAGCATTGCCAAAATTGATGCTGTATCGTGGAATGCATCGAACATGTTATAAAACAGGAAAATAAAATGATGGAGCTCGATGGGTTTATTGATGATACCACGGATGGAGTAACCCCCAGATTCATAATTAACGTCACATCAGAAACAGGATCTTATGAAACCACAACGTCTCTCGACACTGACGACCTGACATAATATTTGTACATTTAAAAAAATAAAACTTTTTACATGAACAAAAATACCATTATTTCTCTCTTCGAAAACATTAAAAGTTTAAAATCTCTATCTCTAATATGATTTATTTTATTCACTGAATGAATTTTAAGTGAAACTTGATTTAGTTCATGCAATGCTTCCCATCACTAGTCTTACGGACGTACTTATCTGTCCGCCATATTTGTTTACCATTTTTGCCAGATAAGAAAGAACGCACTTTATATACATATATATATATATATATATATATATATATATATATATATATATATATATATATATATATATATATATATATATAAGAACGAAGGGGACTGGCCCGCTAGGTGGTCAGGCGGGCCCCGAACGAAACCACCTTGGCGCCGGATGAAGGTGTTGGGCTCCGCCACCGTAAAACACACAACGGCCGCAGAGGATAGGGAGGACGGCAACGCAACACCGCATCTCCTCTTCCTCTAAGGCCCCACCGCGACGCAACGATGGTGCGCCCCCATTTGGTCGCGGGAGATAGGGCGCGCGGCAACGCAACACCGACACGCCTCTCCTCCCGCGACCGCACCCAACTGCTAGGGACAGACAGAACTGTCCCCCGCACCTGCACCTTGGGACGCATCCTACGCAGGCCTCACGCAAGCCCACGTGGAGTGTCCCCTCCCGGGATCCCGCTTAGCTTCACCGTGGGTGTTGTACCTCAAACCCACGGTTACTGAGCCCCCTCACCACGACAAGGGAGATCCCACGGGGGGATTAGGTCTTTACCTAAGAAATTGCCATTTTTTCATGAAATAAATTAAGCGTATTTTTTTCTATATTTTTTACTTCTATTAATCAAAGTTATCACCCATGCAATCAATGCATCTTTGCCAAAGCATTGGTAGCTTATTGATGCCCTTATTGAAGAAATCAGCTGGACGGGAGGTAACAAATTCTTCAAAGGCATTTTGTTCTGCATCTCGGGTATTGAATTTTTTTTCTGCCAGTAAGTTATCGAACTTCTGGAAAAGTTCCGAGCGCTATGACTTGTCCTTCTTCAAACGAGGTTAAAAGAGAGCATTACTTTCACGGTAGGCAGCGGCTTTGCTGTGTATACCCTGACATTAGCGAAGTCCATGAGCAGCGGTTAGGTACCGTTTACCATCAGATGGGCCGTTTGCTCGTCTGCCACTAGCAGCAATTAAAAAAAATATTAAAAAAAGTAGAAGTCTGTAGGCGCAAGGTCTGGTGAGTGCGGCGGATGACGGAGAACTTCCAACCCCAGCTCTTGTAGCTTGGAGACCGTCTGCTGTGCAGTATGAGGTCGAGTGTTGTCGTGCAGGAGCAGTGGAGCCGAACGATTGACCAAAGCTGGTTGGAGACGTGCGAGCTTCTCCATCATTGTGTTCAGTTCTTCACAGTACACATCTGCAGTAATGCTCGTCCCGTTTGGTGAAAAGCTGTGATGAATTACACCGGCGTTAGACCACCAAACAGTGACCATCCATTTTGCTAGGGGTAAGTTTTCGTTTAGGGCTTTGTTTGGGTGCTGAACCAGGGTCCAACCAACTTGCTGAGCGATTACAATTGCCGAACAGGATCCATTTCTCGTCACAAGTAACAATGCTGTTCAAAATTCCTACATTTGTCTGCCTGAGATTGAGTTCGTGGGGTACCCATTTGTCAAGCTTTTTTACCTTGCCAATTTGACGCTAATGTACCAATATTGTTGGAAGCGGGCAAACCAATCAGAAAGAGAAAAGACAGTTCTGTATGTCCCTCGCAGTCGAGCGCGGTCGCGCGAGGAGAGGCGTGACGGTGTTGCGTTGCCGCGCGCCCTATCTCCCGCGACCAAATGGGGGCGCACCATTGTTGCGTCGCGGTGGGGCCGCAGAGGAAGAGGAGATGCGATGTTGCCAGGTTGCCGTTCTCCCTATCCTCTGCGGCCACTCGGTATTTTGGCGGCGGTGCCCAACACCTTCATCCGCCGCCAAGGGGTTTTGTTCGGGGCCGGCCTGACCATGTGGCGGGCCAATACCCGTCGGGGGGTAGCGACGAATGCTTTGGCGATACCCGACCCTCTGAAACATGGGTACATGAGGAACACGGGTTGGTTTTTAGTCAGTAAGAGTCTGACCAGGACCAGACTCCATGAGGATTTTCCAACCCGACACCAAAAAATAAAGGTAAAGACCTATTATTACTTGTATTAATATTATTTATATTGTTGGTTGCCAAGGCCGTCGCCAGCCTAGTGGGGGAAGCGGCAATGTTGCCAGCCGATGACCTAGGGGGGCAAGTTGATGTGGAAAATGAGAAAAGTATGAATCATAGGGACTTTTACTTTCTTTCAGACGATTTTTGTAAATAAAAATTCAGACTGGCGTCAATTTTTATGTAGGTATTACTTTCTTATATTTTCATGATCATCACCTGGCTTGCTTATAATTGCACAGGCCTCTTACATTTTGAGAAGGGTTAGGCCATAATCCACCACGCTGGCTAAGAGCGGGTTGGCAGACTACACATCAGTCTTTCGTAAAGTTTTTATGTATATTGTTATATGGCAATGCAGTTGTTTAGTAAATGAAATTTCGTAGCTGGGCCTGGTCATCAATGGGGTCTGTTAGACTGATAAGGGAATTGTTGAATAATAAGCCTATTGATATATACCTATTTATATTCTACAAGTTGACCTGGGCATCGGTAATAGTAGATTGTTGCATCGAGCGCAAAGTGAGTCATTAATGCACGAGTGCATTAATTACTCACTTTAGCGAGGTGCGTAATCTACTTTTCTTTCGACTACCAATCTTCCTACCATGATAAAATATACCTACTCAAAATAAAACTCAAGTTAATGAAAACAAAGTTTTATCACACAAACATTTAAAACTTACAATTGTAAGTTTATTGAATGTGCAGTTATTAAAAGTGAAATTAGCACTTTTATTTGGAACATTAATTTCAGTATTCGTTTGATTTATTCTTGTGCTTGGTATTAACTGTGCTTTTTAACATTGAATATATAGACCATAATGAAGATCTCACTGAAATACGTTAAAACACTTTTTCGGACGATGATTTTACACGTCGTCTTTCGTTTCTCCACTTAATAAAATTTTCATAAGCTTTTAAATATATACCGCGACTTTTGCGGCAAAAGGTTATGAACAATTTCATTTGCAGCTGTTTTTATACTCTCTGGAGTAAAATTATTCATATCGCTATCGCTGTATATTTCCATTTTTAAAAACTTTTCTTGCTAAATACAGACTATCAAAGGATTATAATGGTACAAGATGCGCGCAAATTGTTTTCTTTTTTTGCACCAGGTCGGTTTTATTCAGCCGATTTTTATTTTCAGCCAGCATATTTTTGATCTAATGCATACATTTTATATTAACTCTGTGGTAAATTTGTGTTTTTCAAATAAAGAATACAAAACAGTGCAGTCATGTAAAACAGTGCAATTATGAAAGGAGATGTTTCCTTTTCGTATGGAACTCTGGCTACAACATGTACCATACTAAAAATCCTAGGAAATTAACCCATAAACATAATTGAAGTAAAAATATCCACTTTTAAATACCTAGTTTTAAAGATGTAGAAAATAAAATAAAAAAATATTTGACGTCTATCTCAACAATCATGGCGGAATATTGTGACATTTGCAAATGACGTTTTATGAAAACATAGACATAAAATAATTGTCAAATGTTAAAATCAAAATGTCATAACTAATATTTCGTTCCGAAATGCACAGGACCTGTAAGACCAGTGCAGTTTTATAACTATTTTTTACCTTAAGATAGGTTGATCACGATTATTCTTCATTACTTTTAATGTAGTCGCAGTATGTGCAATTGAGGTACCTATACATAACTAATATTATTTTTTTATTTTACATCTTTGTGTTATTTATCTTTTGTCATTTCATCTTATACAATTTCTGAACGCATTACGTCTCATGCTACAATCCAATAAACCACCCTATTGAATATGGCAAGAACAGAAATATATTTTTGACGACCGGTTGGCGCCGCGGGAGTGTAAACGACTGCTACGCCGAAGGTTGCGGGTTCGATTCCCGCTCAAGTCAAACATTTGTGTGCATGAACATGGATGTTTGTCTTGGTTTATGTATAATATGTATGTATTTACAAAAAAAAAGTATATGTGTATGTTCATCCATTGTCTAGTACCCATAGTACAAGCTTCTGCTTAGTTTGGGACTATATGGTGTTGTGTGAATGTGGTAGAATATTATATTATTATTATTTTCTATGATCTCAATTATGAGTAAATTCTTGAAATAATATTTTCACCTGTTTTGTGATATTTTAAACAATTTTTTAAGTTATGGTGTACCATACAAATGTATTTTGTAGCAAAAAATGAAACATCTATCACTACCGTGATATGCCAATAATTATTGCCATAACTTCAACAACGCCTAGGTGTAACCACGATTTATGGCCATAATTTTACAATGCCAATCAATATGGCAAATGGCGGTAGACAATAGCTCCAACGGCGGTTTTTTTCGCACATCAAAGAAGATTACCGTAGTAATTAATGCGTTTGTGGCCACACTACTATTTGTCCAGTGTGCAACATGAGTTCGACGACGACGCATGTATCTACCGATATGGAGTGGTCAAATGAAAGAGCGCTCGAATTTTTGGAATTATTTATTATTGCTTTAGCTTTGTAAAAATTTTAAAGATTAATGTAAAAATAATTGGCACTCATAAAATACCACACAGCTGCGGCTTCAACCTCCATCTTGAAAAATGATATTTTTACCGCCTAATTTATTGACATATCTGCGTAAACTCTAGTGTAACCACACGACTTCACGCAGTAATTTAAGCGGTAATTAAATGCTTTAATTATTGCGGTAATAACAGCCCGGTAGACGGTAAGGTAGAGTGGCCGTAGCATAAGCAAAAAATACGTCCTTTGTGATAGGTTTTGTAGTGATTAATGATAACATTACTTCGTAGTTGAAACAAAATGATTTTGTTATGGTATGGTATAGTACGGGCTGTTTCCGCAACACCACGTCTTGGCGTGTATTTTGCATAACGGTGGGAATAAATGTTGTCTCGAGACACCCCAGCTCTTCGAGGAAGGCCAGCGAAAGCGTTAATGAAATTATCGAAGGATATATTTAGCCTTTTTCTCCCCGAATTTAAAATAAATGTTTTGTTCTGTGATTACTTGTGTGAGTAAGGTTCTTTGAAAAGTTCCCTTTTTCTTCTCTTATTATAATTTTTTATTGTGGCTAGTCATTATGTAGGTATCACAAAATCAAGAAAGCCTTATCTACATTAAAAGAAACGTAGTGGTCGTCAGCAAGTTCTGTTTGTTCCATTCCTATTTAGACATCTAGACTGCGTCCAAGGGCAGTAAGCGAGTTTAATGAAGGTCGTTACTTTTCAGTGGTTGAAACAAAGAGGATGGTAATAAATTTGTTATTCTTAAATTCTTACTATGTATAAAAATTATCAACGCTTTTCAGACGATTCAAATGTTTATACGACGAGCAATTTGTTTTCTACTAATTTGGACACCAAATTATAGTAATGATGTTGTTATGTTGCTTCTGGTCAGCTTATAACGTTACATTATCGTTTGCGTATGTCATAAACTGGCGCAGTCCTATTTTTACGAATAATGTGTAAACAAACCGTCGTCAAATGCAATTCATGTGTATAGAATGTAAGTATAATTCAGTGCGAAATACAAAAGATAAAAGTATAAAGTTATGTTTCTATTGATTGTAAACATGACTGTACTCCGGACTTGTGGAAGAAAAAATCATCCTGAATATCATGTGGAATTGAGCGATGTAGGGGAGAGGGTGGCAAGATGGGGTACTTAAGCTTTAAAGGTCAATAATATAAAAAATACATAGTTAAACAATTATATTTATTTTTTTACTAACAACTTATTATTACATTTCTAATATTTGGTGTCATTAGGCACTTTTAGTTACACATTTAAAAGAAAAAAATTAAAATAAAAAAGGTATTTTGCTCCGTCTTGCCCCATGGTGGTGGTAAGATGGGGCACTCCCCTGAGGTAAGATGGGGTGATGAGAATGATTACAGATAAAGATGATTATTTGGGCCGGCAGAACTCGCAGATATGGATGACTTCGTCATCATCATCATCATCATCTATTCCCGCGCAGCTATTATGAGACCATCTTCCACATTGTGAGCATGATATACCCTTCAATGGAAACGGAATATACTTCCTGACAAAACATACATGGCGTGTCCCTGTTAGTGGTGCGTTTGTATTTACGAACCATTCTAAAAAGAAAAACTGTAATAAGCACACAAAAACAAAAGCATTTTTACGAAAATCAAGCAAAAACAAATTTTTCCTCATTGGGACGCAAGAAGGACTACCAGTTACATCTACATCTTGCCTGCAGAGCCATTTTCTAGCAATAAAAACAAAACAAAAAAACAGTTAACAATCTTAAGGAGACAAAATGCTTATCTTATTATAGGTTAGTTTAAACGTCAATTACAGAAACACCTCACCAGTTAGCGTTATTTAACAAACGGCAATCACGTGTCAAACTAGAAGAAAATGTGAGAAACAACTTGCAGTAAAACACTTTTTTTGAATTTTTTCGACATGTGTGCACTTGCGCACCTTTAACCAACGGGTGACTGACAAGTACCATTGTGGCGCATCGAACGATGAATGAACGAGCGTGATAGGTCAGTTTGAACTGTGAATTTAGCTGGGTACCCCGTCTTACCCGCTGCCCCGTCTTACCTCCTTCTCCCCTATTTAGGAACATATTCACTATATTAAAAATTTCATGTTTCCTTAATGATTCTTACTGATAAGGAATTTAGTAGATACGTTAATGAGAAAGTCTTTTACACGTTACATGCAGTTATATATGCGTTACATATAGAGAGGCGGTACGCCTCTCTATATGTATAATAAGATATTGTTTACGTTAGAACCTTGACTGATAACATTTAAATAGTACCTATCTATTTTTAAAGTGATGATTCAACTGTTGGATCAATATCTACATTAACTACATGTAATTAATTTGTTCTTGAAACTTGATATATAACTCGCAACTTTGTACTATATGTTTATCATTTTATACCATAGTTATTTCTGTCTAGTACGGTCAATGCTTTTAGTTAAATAAATCAAGTGCAAGTCGGACCAGCCCATGGCGGGTTTCCGTAGGAGAGGTATCCATTTAACATACTCTTTATCTTCACCTAACCAAATACCACTATCTATTTCAACAATTTTGCATAAAGGACAAAGTTATGTTTGCGATATTTTAATATGTACTATATCCTACAAACTACTAACTACAGCTCGTTCAAACCAATTTTCTTTTTCAAAGTTGAAAGTTTTCATTGCTATCAGCATATACCTACTTATTTATCTAGATCTTTCACTCTTTTATTTTAGAAGTAATATGGAGAGACACTCATCATACCACAATTTGAGCGTCTATCATATTTAAATGATTGTCTTCATCTCATTTTTAATCTATAAATATCTATAGATAGTTAGATACAACACACATATTAAGTCAGATGAAAAAAAAACGAGTCAGTAACGTGTATGAGTGCTGTACCTCCTTAATATTTTTAAATATTTTATGAATTCAAAGTCAAATATTTTATAAGAATCGTGAAGTGGTTCACAGTAATACTTACCAATTTTTAAATGTTTAATCTCAAATTTCAATAGTTTTGGGATAAAGTGGCTGTGACAGATGGACGGACAGACAGACAGACAGACGGACATGGGGAATTTTCTAAGGGTTCCATGTATGCCATGTTGGGTTAAGGAACCCTTAAAAATGTAATGATCTTAGTCATAAGGAGATAATATGAGCAAAAAGTCTGGATGGAATATTACATAGACTGGGAACAACGACTAACAATTTTCGAAATTAGATGTAAGTAGGTATGTGATATTCTACTTCAAATTGAATGCAAACACGATGTTTAGGCTATAAATTGTTTCAATAACTTTCATAGATAACGTCTTAATTATTGTCATGTAACAACACACAATAATAACATACAATATAATGTTTATGAACGTTCTTATTAATTGAAATGTATAGATAAGATAATTTAGAATGTCTTCCGTCTTTCCCCAAGTGTTGACTCAAAAGCAGCTGGTATACATTGTTGCGTATAATTTTACTGATAATTTACTATCTCATGTCGTTATTTAACCTGGGGGCACGTATTACTAAATCGACACTTAGATAGCGCAATTGTTTGCTTTGTAGCGTTTTGTTTGATGACAAATGCGCTTTACATTGTACTATAAGACGTTCACTTTATTGTGTGCCTTATCATTAATCATACGCATATGATAAATAAAATATCAAAGATTACAAACTGCAGTAGATGTTAAACACAGCAGGCTTAGACACAGCCGATGGTAAGTCTAGCCCATGCACTGCCTACATTCCGTTATAGATATTATAAATTTATTATACAAGTTTATTTGCTATAGGTAAACGATAACTACGGGCGGTCTGCAAATGCCTACATCTGGGTTTCCACACACTCACATGAAAAATAACCGTTTTCCAGGCCCAGATAAACAGTGAAGTGTAATCAGGGCCTCCTCATCTTGCGCGATGCAAAGCCCCTGGTATTGAATATTAATCGCATGTCTGATTTTGCCAGACTGTCCCTATGTGGCATGTGATGTAATTTTTATGTCTGGTTGTGTTTTAAAATTCCCATACCTTTTCTGTAGGATATTTACACTACTCGTTATAAACTGTACGCCAATTATAATACCTTACATTTTAGACCCCTAACCAAATGTTGAAAAGACTATGTTCGTATTCAAAAGCAAACTCTGAATGGGTTTTAATTCTGCTCCAAAGATTTACATCACTAACGGCTATTATGTATTTTAACATTCAATTCCGACATTTATGGTGCTTGTTATAAGAATGAATAGGGTTGACGACTCGCATTTATTACGTACGTACGAATATTCTTTATGTTATGTAATACCTATTTTGATAAAACCGGTTGTCCCTTTTATAAGCTGATCTCGTAATTTTAAATAAATTCTAAGGTGGGTAGGGAGAACCTATTGAATATTTTCATGATCACGTGTCGCTTGACCGTACGACGCAAGTTCAAGGTTTTAAGGGTGCGTTCTGCAGCAGTTGCAAATTACTAGACAGTGATAAAAAATATTTTGCAATTGAATTTGTAGTTTAACTTGTGTAACAACACACAAAGGTTAAGCATATTAAAGTCATCTTACTACTGCATATAGGTACCTGCCGGCCGCACTTGGATAGAATTGCATCTATCCACTCACAGAATACATTTATCCTTAAATTTAGCTAACCTTATCCGTATATTTTAGATACGTTTTATCAAATAATGCAAAGTGATTCGCGTCTGTATTCAAAAAGAGCATTATTCCTGGTCCATTCCCTTCCGTTAGGTACGGTTTATTAGGCGGTCTAGAGTGCCGCAGGTCTATACTTATCCTTCTTTCTCGCTTCATACTTCTATTTTGTTATAGTCTACAACTGATTAATTATTGTCGTCACTAGATTCGAGACAGCCTCTTCAATTAAATATTCAAGTGTGTTGCCTTATAAACCTTTCTTCAAAATAAGTAGATCAAGGGTAACATTGACATGACGTGTTCATTCATTCGCCTTGGTAGTTCTTTGACATGCAGCACATGACTTTAATATTGATTTGAATTATTTAGGATCACAACAATGTAAATAGTAAGAGTAGTATGCTATTTTAATTAAACCCATTTTACTATTAATGGTCTTAGCAAGTGGTGTGACCTAATGGTAAACGACAACGGGTGTCTATTGACATATTATAAGGCAATTATACCTAGATAAATTGGCGGTCTGGTTGTCAGCTAAACTAACGTACCTTACTTAGTTTATGCCTTGGTTTTGTATAATCACTCTCTCACTCATCGGCGCTTACGTCTATAATTTTTCGAAAAATGTGCTCAAACGTAAGGAAAGTATAGCTATATTAAATTTCAGATAATTAGGTAGGTACTAGTTGAATCAACGTATCTACTTATTTTTTATAGAAACACTGTGCTCCTCATGAGCAATTGCTTCTGAAAACATAAGGTTTTAGTTTATTTTGTATGCCAATCTCAATTCATATTAACATGATTTATTGTACAATATATAGATAGGTTTGTATTTGTACGCTTACAAATAACATTCGATGTTATTTGTAAGCGTACAAATATACAGAATATTTTATAAAACCTACTATCCGAAATACGGAAAAAGTTACCTATGTTATTATGTTTGAGCGTTACCCTTAGACATACCTACAAGATATAATATACTAGATGATGTGCATTTCGCACACCATTTTGCATCATTTAAATTTTTTTTTCTTAGATTAGCAGCTTTGAAGGCTATCCCGTAATTTACATATTATGTACCTATGTTTGTATGTAGTCAGTCGCATATTACAGTCAACCATATTACGCTATCATTAGCACGTCTGAGCAGTCTGAATTCGAATACCTACAGTCTTTACGTGGCATTTTAAATGCCACAGGCGCTAGGCGGTCACCTATTTAAGTCACGGCCTGTGAATGCGTTGGTTAACTTTAGCGACCTATTACGAACAGCAGGGCAAGTCACGCTATGAGCATGTTGTAATGTTGGGACGGACCTTTAATAGTGCCACGTGTAACCCGTCATCTGAACCTATGCGCCAAGGTTGAAGGGGATGAACCATCGCGAAACGAGGGATTGTGCGCTGCGCCCGCGCACCGCTGACTGACAAGCATTCATTGTGGCCTTGATGTTTCACTTGAAGCCTATTTATTATTAATCAAATAAATTGATTGAATACACGTTACGAAATTTTTACATATGATCAGCTTGGCTTTTGAATGTATTATTTTGGATTTTAACAACTGTGTAGGTAAGTATTATTCTACCTAGAAGAAAAAGAAAACAAAAATTATATGATAATATGATATGAGTTATGGTTAATTTTCACTGTTCTTGGTAGCCTAGTATTTTTTTGTACAGAGCACGTTTCTTGTAAGCTATCTCACTAGCTGAAACTTTGTTACCAGGAGGTAGGTACATTAATTTTTGAGATGATAATTACGATGCCTGACAAACGCTTTCTTTATGGGGTTAAGGTACAAGACAAGCTTTTGCGTTTAAGACAAATCTTATAACCAGCACTTCGTTTTGCATCTGTCACGGAAGTTGATAATCATACTCTTCGGAACTGCGCTACGGCATAAATATTTATAAGCTATAACTGAGGTAGGTATAGTTAGCAACTATGCATAGGAAGCACATTGCTAATTCAGTATAGATCAGGATGTTGGCAACAATACGCGAGGTGACGAATGTGGGAGACATTATATATTGTTGTTTGTGACCTCGGACATTGTTAATTAACGACTGCGTCTGTTCCGTTCATTCATAAAAGCATGCAGTAAATCAACTACCTACATACAAGTTTTGAGATAAATACCGGCCAAGATTACTTGATATAACAGGGCGACTTTAATTGTATTATTTCTACTGATAAAGTTTTATCTACGTACTTTTGACATTGGTGCTGATGCTTAAAAATAAAACAGCTTCAGAGTAAATATTTAGTAAGTAGATAAGAATAGATACCTGCTGAAGTATGATCTTTCAGAGTATTTGTGATCTTTTACTTACGTTCTTTGCTTACTAGGTATGTGATTGAGAAGGCTAGATCGGCGGGGCTCTTCTCTCCTCGCACAAGACTGCCTTAGTTTAAAACAATGGACACAAAGTCTTTGTCTCCATTTTACGCTACGCCGTTTCCAAATAAAAACAGATTGCAAAACGGAGCTTTTGAAAATATTATTGAAACATTGACTTGATACTCATATTTAAATAATAACAGGAACAATAAAATTACCTTTAACTACGAAATTATGATTGCTTCGAAACCAGAATAAATAAGCGTGGAATTATTTTATCACCATATTTATTTCCAGTAATGCAAATGAATTGGAGCCCTGAAATGAGCGCTTATATCGTAGTAAAAAAAGAATTTTATGTCATTCTAAAAAGCAGGTCTAGTTAAAGTTCATCACTGCACCGGCCATTAACACGCGCGTTCATTTAAATTTATCTATCTATCAGCTACACACGCAGGTAACGTGTGATTATAGATTGATCGAAAAGTTGTTGCTATTATATTGTTTTATTGCGTAATGGAAGCTGTTTGCGAGCTGCATTTCCTGTGCAAGAGCTTATCATAAATGTGTTACATAACCGGCACGCGCAGACGCGCGCGGGCGCCATGCTGACATTAGCCTAAGGTCAAGGTGAACACTATTATCCTTGTAATGTGACGTCATGTAATTGCGCAACGCGATGCACATCAATATTATTGTGACATTCGCTCGTTTACAATACACATAAAGATAGATACCCACGGAAATATGCATAATAGTATTATTTGAACAAATACATACTTCGTTTACATTGTTTCCTTTATATGCTTGCGCGTTTAGAAGAAGTGATTACCCCCAGTTTCGATGTCTAGGTTATACACAGACTGTGGTTGCTGTTTTCAATTTAGATCATGTGTCTAATGATTTCAATTTTAGAATTGTCTAAATGGACAAATTGATGTTCGTCACCGGCGCAATGTGAATGCACTTGTTGTCTCCAAAATTGCCATCTGAATTTAAAGAAATAGGTTAAACGCCTACGACGCTTTATTGCTACAATCGACATTGGGTGAAATCTACATTAATTAAGAAAGCTAGACTCTACCATAAATGTCGGAAGTGATTGTAATCTTAATACAGAACTACTACAATAGGTATGTATGCACGATCGCGACGCAAAAAGTATAGTAGGTACCTAGTAAAAACAAATTTAATATTTTGCAACAAAGGAGCAGCAATTATGATTATGTTTACCTACCACTAATAGGGCAACCCATGGTAAAAGTTATATACCGAGAAACGAAACAGAACTAACTTCCTTAAGTTAATTCGGAGTAAAAAGCATACAATGCGTGTTCCTAGAATTTATACGCATTTTGAAAGCTGTAGCTGTATAATTGCGGCTGCTACAGCTATATAAATAGTAAATTAATTTTTCATATGACATGCATTGCAGAGCATTTCCTGTATGTTAACTATATTTATATTCCTATCATGGATCACATCCGTGTACTGTGCTCTAGCCAAGACCATCATTTGATTGATTAACTTGACTGGGGGTTTGATACTATTTGTTATGCAGACTGTGTCTGATAAATTATTTGTTTGGTAGATATAAATAATATATTTAATGATAGTAATGAAAATGATAGTAAGTTACTATGTGAAGAATATCTTAGGAACAATATTGTCTTTTAAATAAAAAATACTACATTGAAATCAGTCTGTAGGATGTTACGTAAAGTAAGTATTCAATGCGAAACCCTGAATATCAGGCCGGACCCGAGCATAAATGATGATGGTCAATGGCGAATTATTATATCAATGGCATGAGCCATTGATATAATAATTTGCCATTGACCCCATTGTCACTTGTACACATAAACAATGGCTTTACAATCAGTTATCTCGTCTAAGTGTATCTATGAGCTATTCACGTGTAAGAGCGCGTGCGCAACTGTGGCAAACAACTTATTCTAACATTGTTTAGAACACATGCATATTTACCTATAAATACATCGCTCCAACATATCAGCTATATTTATAACTAGATCCTCTTTCAATTTAAGAACGTACCTGCGGGGCATCCGCCCCGCATGTACGTTCTTAAATTTATTTATTTAACCTTTTCTTCCGATGCCGTGGAAATTACGTGAAATCCTTTCTGTGCATGCACCCCTACGGTCCCCAAGGAACATATGTACATGCCAAATTTCAGCTTCTAGCTCCCAATAATTATTTTGGCTGTGCGTTGTGTGTCAGTCAGCAGCGCAAGAATTTTATATAAGTATACAGATTTCAGTCCTATTTGTATACTAAAAATGCTGGACATGGGAGTCTTCTTCACTCAAAAAAGGCCTTACCTAGTCCACCGCTCGGGCCTGTTAGCTTAAATGCGGGGGTTCGCAAAGATCTTTCTAAAATATTATGTAGAAATTTTGTTACAGTTTTCTCGCGATAATCGATAAAAGCAAAAATAATGCTAATGGACTCGAGAGATGTTCAGGTGTTGCAGGGTGTGTCCGTGGGCGACAGTAATCGCTTACCTTCTATATTTTCACCGTTTGCCTCTTCTATTACACAGAAATTGACTTTTTGCAAGATATTCAAGAAGAAAGATATGTAGATAGATAAACACTTTATTGTACAGCAGTAAATAAATAATATTACAATAAATTACATCGGAACCTTAAAACCAGTGGTAGGTACAAGGGCGGTCCAATCGCACTTTACAATTTCTTCCAGACAACCTATACGTAATAATATTAAGTATCTAACATTTACCAACAAAAAAAGTAATAAACGCATGTAAATGAATCAAATCTTTTATCAGCTTTCATAAAACTAGTTTCTTATAATTGTATAGATCGATGACGATTTGAGTTAATTATTAATTTTATTATTAAATCAAAAAAGAATGCGCCATATCAACAGGTAGGTAGATACCGTGAAATTGATGTGTCAGGGAGAAGAGCGGACATAACAACAGACCGCAGTCCTTACTATATCCGGCAACTGGCATTATTTCTTAATTAGTAATGCACTAAACTTAATGTCAATCAAACTGGTATTTTAAGGTATTCCTTGCACATCAATTTCAAATTACACTGGCATTTGCTACTTTTAGTATTTGTTATCGAATGTCTTTTTGTATTTATATACATACGCCACACTCCTGGCTTTAATGACTTGGTACTTATTTGATGTTTTGTGAAATCACCCTAAAAGCGCTATTTTCGTTAGGTTAGTTGATTAGTTAATAGTTAGTTGTTTAGTTTCGTTCCGTGAGTGAGAGAGCCGGAGGTGTCATTCTCTTTCATCTCGCTTTTCCTCCTGTTGTTTTCCTATTCCAAAAGCCGTTAACGTACCTACCTACTTGTGACTCTTTTGGTGCTGCGGGTGTCCGTGGGCGTCGGTAATCGCTTACTTACCGATTTCAGAAAAACGTAATTTTATTTAATAGGCAGCTAACGAGCCTTGCCTCCAATGTCGTAAAAAAGTTTTATTAATTAAACTTATTTTGTAGTCCCTCCGAACAGAGAACCGGCCATAGACATTAAAGGTAGCAAGGTGACAATTTATCAACGATGTCAACCTTTCCGTTAGACTAAGCCTTTAAAACAATTAACAATGAAAATAGCTTCCCAAAATGAAAATGCATAAATGAATACGTGAGAATAAAACCAAGTAACAATATACTTATCAAAATGTAAATTAAGGTCATATTTTTGCCTTCTTAATTCTGAATCGAAAGGCATGTGAATAATTTAAAACAGGTAAACACTTATAAATTAATAGTGATTTAAATATTGAACTTGTATGAATTATTATGCAGCAGTGACTTCAGTAGCCTGAAACCCTTAAGTGCATAGATTATCAAAATTGATAACAAACGTTTACTAGACCATAACTTGTTATTGCAGCATGTTTGTAACAGAAAAAGGTTTCAGAACGTATCTCATCCTGTCATACTTCAATACGTCAAATAAAAAAAAAAGCTAGCTTGCACGTAATTGGTTGAAATTTGTAATTTATGACATTGCGCCTCAGAGTTCATGAAGTGACCCTTTTCAAAAGTTACATCTCAATAAATCTTTGTATAAGTGCATATTTTTCTCAACAAAAAAAATATATTTAGTAAGGTAAGGATCATTCCTATAATAAAAAATACAAATTTTGCTACTAATCTTTGATAGCTAGTACTAATTTTACTTTTGAAGTTAGTTATCAAAAATGATAATTCATGCATTCCAGCTATAGAAAAGTGATGTTCGTGTATTGATGTTTATTATGGCGCGGTTTGGTTTTGAAAGCAATTTGTATGGGTTTTTATGCTTTGGTGATGGTTTTGCATGGCTTTTTGTTGTTTATATATTACCAGGCCTGATCATGGAAGAAAATCGCATCGAGCAACTTTTATGGCAGTTGGAAAATAGAGATGTTTCAGAGGATGCAGCTGATACTGATGAGGACTCTATTGATTACTACGATGACTTGAGTGGGTTGGTTGCAGACCTTGAAGATATTGAGGAAATAGTAGAGGAAGGTAGTCCAGTATCAAATGAAATTGATTTAGAATCTGGGGTTCCAGTTCTGACTGACTCTGTGCCTGAAAATCCATCAATCAACTATTTCGCCCCTCGTAATTTAGTTTGAGAAAAAAAGCATATGGATTTGGTAGACAGAGCTTTTGATTTTGAAGGTGTGACAGATTACCCTAAAAATATTTCGAATTTGTCTACAACTTACCAGTATTTTACATATTTTTTGAAGAAAGCCTTCTAGAAGTCATCGTTGATGAGAGCAATAAATATGCCACTCAGAAAAAGCCCAATTTTGTCGACCCAATTACCCTGCGAGATCTTCGAAAATATATTAGTATTTTGAAAGGAGACCTAATGAACCAGATTCGGAAGCTGTATCCTATACTATAGTACGCTCACTTCACCCTGTACCAAGGCAGGGGAACCATACCTATAGTTATTTTGTCAACGATTAAAGCAACCTGTCACTATTTCATTATCTGAACAAGGAAGAAATTCATTGTTTAGGGACAGTGCAGCGAAAAAGATTATGAAAGCATGTAAGTTGCCAGACAAGAAGGAACTACTTGAAATTGGTCAATTTTTTAATAGAATTGGCGGACACAACGTGCAGGTATGGTGGCGTGTCTGAAAACAAAAGAGGCCAACTGAGTCTCAATAGACCACCTGATGTTACCCACAAGAAGAAGAGAGTTGGTGCTCAAATATTACCCCCTCAGGATGTACGCCAGGATGGTGTTGGTCACGATAAAAAGTACCACAAAAAAAGGAATCAATGCTTCTATTCAACATGTAAAAACCGACTACAGTAATGTCTACAAAATGTAATATTTCTTTTTGCTACAACAGAAAGAGTAATTATTTCCAACTTTTTAACTTGTAAAATATATATGTGGAAAACTTGAGAGCTCTTTCTATGAATTTTATTTTAATATTTACATAATAAATAAGTATTTCATCAAAAACCATGTTTATCTGATTTCACAAAAAATATATGCCTCTAATGCATAGATTATCAAAAATGATAATTAGGTTTTACAATGAAAAATAATACCTATAAATATCATAGGATTTTTTTAAACATTTTTCCATGATAATTTAGCTTATTTTTTATCACATATATTTTTTTCAATCCAAAATAAAAAATCATGCACCAAAGGGTTAAATGATTGATTATTAACCCTTTCAGGAATAAATGTATCTTTCATGTATTAATAAATATATGGCAAAGTGCTAATATCGTAATCTTTACAATTTATTGTTCGGGAGATGCGATTAACTTTTGCCTCACCCTGAATTATAATTATAAGGTAGGTGCGGCCAATACACCTAGCTAATAAGCGGGAAGTAAAATAAATCAAGAACTATTTAAACAATGTAAATTAGTCATGTATACCAGTTACTATGTATTGTAAGTGAAAATAAACATAGTCTTAATAAAACATTAAAAAAACACTGTCTTTAGGCCTTATTAAACTATGGTATAATAAGGCCTAAAACTTTAACTAACAAAATAATACAAAATAAACTTCATTTATTTGGTAATTGAGTTTCATAAAATAATAGCAAAGCTTCTAATAACAGCAAAGACGTAAAACTTAAATTTTAATTAATTAGTAAAAAGTTGTTGTTGTTTTTAATTAGTAAAAATCTGGCCACTCAAAATCATCATCGTCCGTCCTCCTCTGACCAACCGCTTGTTGAAATAGGCCACATTGTACTGCTCGGACTGCCGCAACCAGGTCTTCATCAGACAACACATATGTAGGTACTTACACAGCTCACTGGGGAGTCATAGTGATTATAATTAAGTAGTCTCTAAATGCCATAAATCAATTAGAATACAGTTAAAATTACATTTCTAAAGCCATTCAATAAACATATTCTCTTGATAATGCCATAGAAAAGGGGAATAAGGCCTATGGTCGAATTTTATAGGGCTTATTAACCACCGAACACATTAATAAAGTTTTTTTTTAAATATAATTGTTCGGTCTAATTGATACCATTCGTATAACGCAGGCCTCTAAAGCATGAACTAATAGAAAATTAAACTGCAGAATAATGTACAAAAATGTGATATTTTAAAATATTACTTACGTTCGGTTCGGGCGTTATATTATAACTAGCTTTCGCCCGCGGCTTCGCCAGCATGAAATTTTACCTAATAAAGAGTAGCCTATGTACTTCCCCGGATTTCAGACTATCCATGTCAAATTTCATCACAAACGGCTCTGCAGATTAGCCGTATGGCATACATAATTATAAACAGATATTACTTAAAAATTACTTTTGTTTTCATAATCGTCGAACTTCAGGTAAAGATTTGTATGTAGGTATATTTTTGAAGTTATGAAGAGCTTATATACGTACTGAATATAACAGCAGCAAAAATTAAAACTGAAAGCATTACCACAAAGTCCATAATCAAACCGTCCCTCCACCCCGCTGTGCGCGCCAACTCATAGAAAGCGTTTAATGACGCTGCGCTTAGGTCAAATATATCGTGATAACTTTTAAACTATTTGTCCAAACTACTTACTGGAAAAGACAAAGTTCATCTACATTAAATCTTGAAGACAATAAATCTATCAATTTTGAAAACAATTTGACAACTACTCTAGAATGAACATTGTAAAAAACATGTTTTTATTTATGTTATACTGTTTTATTACAATAAAAATGATGTAGTTAGGTTATGTACTAAAAGCTAAAAAGTAATTTGGTAAGTCCTAGCTACCACCAGATCGCACCAATCTTTTCATCAATCTGGGGTATTGATCAGACAAATATAAAATCGTTTGGCAAGTGAAATTTCTATCATAATGTTTATTCTGAGTACGCTACGCCCAAAATTTTTTTTTTTAGTTCATTTACTTTCAAGTTTTTACTTTTATTGTTAGTTGATACTTCTCATTCTATTTTCATAGTCAGCCCTTTTCTACCAATCAAGCCCTGTCATTTGATACCCATATTGAAGTATTTGTGGAAAATATGTAATCCGCCATTTCGTGCCGGCAGCCATCTTGGATTTTTCATAGTGAGCCCTATTCTACTAATCAAGCCCTTTCATTTAATACCCATATTGAGGTATTTGTGGAAAAAATGTAATAAGCCATTTTGCGGCGACAGCCATCTTGGATTTTTCATAGTGAGCTCTATTCTACGAATTGAGCCCTTTCATTTGATACCCATATTGAGGTATTTGTGGCAAATAAGTAATCCGCCATTTTGTGGCGGCGGCCATCTTGGAGTTGTCATAGTGAGCTATAATCTACCAACCAAGCCCTTTCATTTGATACCCATATTGAGGTTGTTGTGAAGTAATATGTGATCCGGCATTTTGTATCGGCGGCCATCTTGAATTTATAATCATTTAACTATTATCTTCTAATCTAGATGACAATATGAGTGTAGGTATACCAATTACCAAATCAATCTGTCATCAGGAAGCGGGTAAAATTCCAATTACTAAATTTGACCCAAACAAACAAATAAATAAATAGGTACTGCCGCGAACTTTTGTTTAAAACTTTTTAAGATAAACAATACCACCGTACATTATCTTCAAGTACCTTTAACGGTTTAGGCAACGCACGCGAAGATAGCTTTCAGAGCTCAGGATTTATGCCAACTTAGTTGATACTTTTCCTCATGGCAACATTATACAAAATCTTTATAAATTTGTAGCCTATGTGTTATTCTGATGTATAAACTATATTACTGTAAAGTTTCATCCAAATCCGTTCAGTAGTTTTTGCGTGAAAGAGTAACAAACATCCATCCATCCATCTATACATACATCTTCACAAACTTTCACATTTATAATAATTAGTAGGAAGTAGGATTTGAGCAGAGCGTCCATCAACCACGAGTCCACGACGAATGACACAGCACCGGTGGCAGCACGAAGGTAAGCGAGACGTGACAAGTGTAGGTCGCCATCTGGGATGGTTAGCTACCTATGACTGTGACTTCGGTCGGTTGGGATTATTTTTAGCTTTTCTGATACTTAGGCCTTATTAACCGACAGGCCTTAATGGCCGCACCTACCTTACACCTAAACTTTCTTTAGGAATCACATTATACTACATATTATTATAGTCTGAGATCCGTAGAATAGCGACCTTCACCAATCTGGTTATGGGATGAGAAAGTATTTTATAAAGATTCACCCAATGGGCACCAAGTACTTATACTTATCCAACGGATCTTTTATAATTATTCGAAACTAAAGGTGAAATACATCTCATCCCGTGAACACGACTGATGTAATCATGCCGAAACGTAGTAGAAAATCCAAGGTTTTCCCCTTTATTTTCGAATAATTTAGGCGGTTAAGACCCGTCACATAAATATTAGTATGTTTAAACATTGCGAAAGTTTTAAAGTAGGTAACTAAGGTCACTAAGTACCTACAGACGGACTCGAAATAACGATTCCTGTATCACACAAAATGGTAAGCCCCACGATTGAACCCATAGAACTCGTGGCGAGGCGACCATAAACAACTACGTCATTATTGCAGTGAGTTTATTCTGTTATAAGATTCACCCCAGCCTTGACCACGCTATGAAATATATTTTTCATTATCATTACGAGTATCATTTAACCGATTGGATATTACTTTTGTGGTTCGTAAATTTAAAGATTCCGCTTCTCGATGTCGCATTGACAAGGACGATCGAAGTAGGACACTACCAGATTATTGAGGTCACATATCGTTAAGGATAATATTATTATAACCCCAGATGGAATTTGAGAGAAAATACAAATCTTTTACCGTAAATATGTAGCGATTTCTTTTTTTTACTTTATTTCATACACATTAATAATTTAATAGGCATAATTAAAGATTACTTGGATTTAAAAGTTTGTTCTCACTTCTGATCTTCATAGAATAGATTATAAAAGGAAAATGTTCCTCTTATGTCAAAGTGTTAATTATGTTTGACGGTTGTATCAATTAGTTTATGATAGCGATTAGTAGATATAAGGCAAATTGCATAATATATAAGAGTGACGCTGTATTTTTTTGCCATTGAGAGTCTATCATATAAACACTGGAAGCATAAAATTTACAAGTTTGACAGAATAAGAAATTCCTTAAAAACTAGTCAGAATACTAAGCATGCCTCAGGCTTGATGGCAAAAGTCTAAAAGCCCCTGTACACATTGGCCCAACTAGCTGGCCCAGCATGTTGGGCCAACATGATACGACGCACACTGGCGAATATTTGCTAAAATCTGGCCAATAAATGACTTTAAAATATTGTTGATAGAACACTTTTATAACACTTAGCTTAAACCTTAATAAATGACGCAACTTTTGAGCATTCTTTGATATATTTTGTATGGTAAAATTCTATAAACATCTGCCTAAGAATTTGATCAAAAATATCGTGCTTTATATCGATGAATCTCAAGTCGCATGTTGTCACTCGTTGTTTTTACAACTGTATATGTTTGGTGTTTTTCTATTATGGATTCTATTTCTAGAGGTAATTATAATTGCTGTCAGATGTTACTACTTTCAAAAAAATCCTAACATCGATACCCTAACCTAGAAATTGATAGTATTATGTACTCATATAAGCAGAAAGAATAAAAAAAATAGTACGATATTCTTCTGTATTCCGAAAAATAAGCTGTAGTAAATTGAAGCATATAATACTAATGCTAGTATTTAGTTTGTTTTAGATTTGGCTGCCGATATCTGCCTTATGATTAGTTTTTATCAGCTGCAAGTCCCTGTATTTACGCGTACATTTTGCCGTGGAATATTTTGAAGTCTTGAACTTGAGTTCATTCGTTTAATGAGTGGTTTTAAAAAAGTTGATATCTATCTGAAAATGCACAAGAGTAAAAAAATAAGGATATAAATAAATATCACTGAGCGCTCGTTCACTATTTCGGGAAATTTCGAATCGTTTAATCGACGTCTCACGTGACCAGAAGGCTGGTTTATTCTTTGCTCAGAGAATCAGCATTGCCATCCAGCATGGTAATGCTGCCAGCCTTCTGGGCACGTTATCCGATGACATTGATGCGGAGGCACTTTACGACACCTAAACCATGTAAATATTTTCAATTTTTAATTTATTTTTACGGTTTTTTTGTAGTACATTCATTAGATTAAATAGATTCATTATGATTTTAAGATGTCAATAAAGTCTTAAAATTTCACAGAGACTTCACTAGAAAAACACCCCGTATTTAAACTACAAATGAGTCATTGATTTCAAAGACTTTGCATTTCTTCAGTTCCTTATAATCTCAACTTAACGTAAAACGTCCAGAAAGCCCAAAACGCAGTTGCCCTGGATGAAATTTAACTATTGAAAGAACCTGAAGTGCAGTATTTGATATTTAAACAAACTTAGATATTCATCTTGGATAACATACAGTTTGTGTATCTCTGATCATTCATGTTTCTTAGTTATGAATATTATTAATTATAATACAATTTTTGATAATTAAATTATTGTTAATCTCTATCATATATATATACTAACTATTATCCTTCTATTGTTTTAAAACTATCAATATCATAAAGTCAGTATTTAAATTCGCGCTGGTTGGAACCACGGCCTTTTTTCATTAAATAAAAGTTATTCATAGATCAAAAGGCTACATTTAATTTCAATAGATTTATTTAACGCATTTTTATTATTAAAACATTTTGGCCATCTTTTTGGTAATATTCGCCAGTGTGCGACGCCAAGATTGCTATTTACACAATTGCTGACGGAAGTGACGGATCATTCTGCATTGGTGCTTAGACAAAGATGGACGTAGAAGCACTTGCAGCCACAGCTATTTATTTAAACAGTGCGTTTAATTATTACTTGCGCGAACATGTGTAGGTACTGAAGTAGATTGTGATGCATTCTACATGTTGTCATTAATGATTATTTTTTTCTTTTTGATTTCGTTAATAGTGGCGTGGAGCCTTAATGGCGGATAAAATTAATATTCAATTTTATTCGCCATACGGCTCCACGCTTCATTTACCTGAAATATAAAATAGGTAGCTTATTATTAATAAAATAAATTTTGGTTAAATAACCTACCCCAACTATCAAGCCTAGAAGCTATCAATGTGGTATTTACGAAAAATATGTTTTTCAAGTTAATTCGTTTTTAATTTTACAAAAATTAATAAAAAAACAACATATAAATTAGTAAAAAGATATATTTTATTGTTCAATTTCGGTACAATTACTATAAATTGTAAAACACCATTGCTGTCCTACGCCGCCGCACTCGTTATATATGTACCTAATTTAGGAGTGGGCGTTATTTAACGTAATCGATTCATAAAACTGCGTACGTATACACGTAACGGCGTAAGTAGTTTCGTGGCTGATTTAACTAGTTACTTTTCGTAAGCGGTTCCAGCTACCAGTATGTGTATAATCTATGGTTCCAGCTCTGTATGTAGGTATGTATCGCGCGCGCGATGCTCGGCGCGCGGTGCGCCTGCACGACAGCTCATTACACGAAACTATACGATTATACCAGAGTTCGTCCGAGCTTCATGCGCTGGGCTGTGCCATAGTGTGCGTAATAATTTCGTAATGCACATCGTATGGTCATTGTCTTATGTCAAACTCGATGCTTAAATAAAAAGAAATTATCAGATAACACTTTTGGGATATTTCAAATGAGAATGCACCTTATGTAAGTTTAAGTAATTATTTCATAAATTTATTATTTTGACGTTCATAAGCGTCACATTGTGACCCAAATGAATAAACGATTTTGAATTTGATTTTGAATTTGAATATGTAAATCAGAACGATAATTTGCTATGTTTGTATAAATTATTGTTCTACAATAGTAGTGGTATGATCAATGTGTGCAATTTCTCAATATCCATTTAATACGTAAATTCATATAAAAAATAAGTTGTGCAGCCAGTCCTAAGCCTGGCTAAAGTATGAAGGAAAGTTCATTTAATACGTAAACAATGAAATTATCTTTACCTTTAAAAGTAATGGGCAATATTTATTACAATATGAAAATAGATATATGGTTCTTACTTGTAAAGTAACTATTTAGCATAATTCTACAGTAATGTTTCTTGGTATACCGTATCGACACTGCATTGAACTGTCTGACTGCACGGTTGGCGTAGTGGTTTAAGCGAGGGTTCGATTCCCACACGAGACAACACTTTGTGTGATCCATAAATTGTTGTTTCGAGTCTGGGTGTTAATTTTATTGTCCTCGTTAGATGTATGTTTGTAAAGTCCCCCGCGACACAGGATTTAGTCCTAATACGGGAGTTGTCTTTTTAGAAATAAATAGTTACAGAAATAATCACTTTTGGAACCGATTATGCGTACTCACAAAACTACTTACAGCCGATTACGAGCAAAACACGTAACGACCTACTACTAATATGTATATTAACTTGGGAACGTAAATATATTCACGCGCAACAGTAGTGTCTCCGCTGAAGAGCGGCAACGAAATGAAAAAGGCGCCAACGTGTGAACGCTGTTGGCAGAGCGCGCCAAGATCCTTTGATGTGTGCACAAAAAACCGACACTATTCGGCTGGCCGGCCAACGTCGGCGCCAACTACACCAATTAAGCCAACATAGCGCCAAGTAGCTCTCTACACATTGGGCCAATACGTTGGGCCAGCATGTTGGGCCAATGTGTACAGCGGTACAGTACTCGCCAAACTTTATGGCCGCTCCGAACCTAGCCGCATTGCGCTGCGCAGAACACAAAATCAGGTATCAGCGGGACGTACGCGGGGCGTGGAGGCAGGGCACGCCCGCGCGCGCTGTCCTCCACCCGCTAGCGTCCTCGCCTACCGCGCGTTAGTGTGAGTGTGCTACGTTCGTACACGACTCACATAATCGCTGAGCTCTGATAGTATCGTCGCGTTTAAAATAGTTTCGTAGTGTTACTTCTTTATTGTTTCTCGTTGCTATCGATGTTTCTTGTTGTTTTTTGTACTGATATAGTTAACATTGTCATTGATCATGCCTTGCGGTCGTTTTAATGTTTTACGTCGCCAAACACGAAAAATAGTGTATGACGTAGTAACGTTTGTGAAGAAGGAAAGAAGTCTAGGCTTAAAAGTCCCTTCACCTAACTGAATTTACAATCCTCGAACTTGATTGAATATGTAATTAAACAATATAATATAGCTAATCTAACAACGTAACTGAAGATTTTAATTTTCAATAATTACAAATATATTTTCTTGGTTATGACATGTCCACCCGACTGTACCATGCGCAAGTTCGTACCGATGGCTACATTCAGAGCGGCCATAAAGATTGGCGAGTACTGTACATTAAGCCAACATAGCGCCAAGTAGCTCTCTACACATTGGGCCAATACGTTGGGCCAGCATGTTGGGCCAATGTGTACAGCGAGCATTAGATGTAACGAAGATAACGCTACGATGATGGATGAAACACTGGAAGCATACAAGCGAATTCTCGGTTCTATCACCACCCATGCGAAACCATACATTATTGATAAAGGAATACAGACACACTCAAGGCAGATAGATATAGTCAGAGATACATAAATATTCAAATAATCTTGGAAAGGATTTGAATAGAAAAATCTTGTATGATAGTGTATATCATACAAGATTTTTCTATTCAAACCCTTTATGCACAATTCAAACTCCGAAATATACCAGGGCACTATATGAAAACGCTTTTATTTCTTTTATTTAAAATTAGAGGATGCCTGCAGCTACACCGCACATCTTATATAAATTTACGCGTTTCTGTAGGAACTTCGAAAAATCTCTTATTAGTGCAACCCTATGGTAGATAGATAGATAGATATATTTATTTATTTGTCAAAAACACAGGTATTACATAATATGGTGTTAATCAGTATACAAATTGCCAAAGTATCTCTGTGCCTTGCCAGTGGCATACAAATATTTTTAGATATACAAAATTTCAATTTCCAAGGAACATAGAAAATTTCCGTTTTTTGCACCCAGTAGTTTTGGCTGTGCATTGTATATCAGTTAATCAGTAATGCAAGAATTTTATATATACAGAAGATGAATTCACCAAATTCGTATTTTACATAACATTACTAATAAATATTTTCACAAACTAGGTGCATAGTAGGTAGTCAGTTCACCCGTGGTGCGTTTTACGTACGTTCTTAGTGGAATCACAGAACACATAGGTTCGTGAACTTAAGTTCTAGCAATTACGTTCGCCTTTCGTACTTTACTGTATTATAAATTTATAACACAAGTAGGTAGATGTGTTGCTACTAACTTCTCATAATGAAACTTATTTAAAGAAATAGTTTAACCTCCATTTGCTAGACGGAATATTTTTTATAGTCACATAACGAAGCGATTCATTACTTAGTAACACAAGCATTACAATATTCGTACTTGCTTTGTTTAACACTTTAACATACGCGTATGACTAGGTTTAAGAAATGAATGTCAAGAAAGACATACCTACTGTGCATAAATAGCGGCCATATTTGTTCGGTTTCTTATAATGTTAATCTGAAACACTAACATTGGTGACGGTAGTAGGTATCATTGATACTCAATTTTCTAACACTTGGTGAAGGCCTCTTACATTTTTCAATGCAAATCTGTGATATTTTTTATGCAAAATGGTATGCTTTTTACGTAATGATTGCGCCCATTATAACGCCAAGGTATTATCGGGATAAAACAATAATATTATCAATTTTCTGTAAATGTTTAAGTATCTTTGTGCTGCGTTGTAACAATTATTTCAATACAAACTTAAAAAAAATACTAAATATGCAACACAACCGTGGTGATTATGTTGCATATTTAAGACATTGTTAAAAGATTGATAAGAATCTTTGGCAGCGATGTCCGTGAAATATATCAAAATGGCTGTATAAACAAGGAGTTGCAATGAATAATTGAAAAAGGACGGCATGGCAGCGGCAGCAGTAGGCACAAGACAATCATTGGCCAACGTCGACACTGGGAGATAATTGCGTAACGATTGCGGTGCGTAAGGTCACTAACATCATCTAATTTTGCACGCTTTCGTAACATAAATTTAAAGTAAAAAAATCGAGCACGCCACTAATTTTATTCCTTACATCAAGGCAACCAATAAAATAAATAGATTCTATAGCAGATGTTAAACTGCCGCGCATCGGATGTTCAAAGTTATTGATTGCGGAAAAATTATGTCCTTGATCTAAATAAATGACCATGTTATATTTTACCAATACATCACGTACGCGAATTTGCAATTCTTGCTGAATTGCGATCAGATACAGTTGTGTAAGCTACAGTGAGGAATAAAAATAAAATTAAGGCGCTGTACCTAGTCAAAATAGGCTTCACAAAACAGTTTTTTAGCCAAATGTATACATTTTAGAGCAGCTAAAAAAATATATGTTAATCTAGATCATATTTATGTCTTGAAATTAGTAGTAATGAAAAAAAAATCGGAAGTTTTGCCGACTATACAGGGTGTAAAAAGACCCTTAACGAAAACTGAAATCCCATGTTGTACCAATCACTACGAACATTTTCTACTTCGGCACCATACCAGGGAAATTACTGGTTCAGAAGATATTGAAGCTCAAAGTTAGTATGGAATTTTTCTAATTCGGTACAAAATCGATGCATTTACCCCGCCAATAAGTTCTTTAGATGCCCTGTAAGCCCATGGATAAGTAGGTTTTTCGAGCATTGCACGCGCGCGCTTTTAATTGCGGTCGGCCGCGCGCGTCAGTCGCGGGCCTCGGCAGCGGTGCCATACATTTTCATACTTTGACTATTGTCGCGAGCGATCGACGACAGTCGTAGGCCGCGCGCGGCTGCGATCGATCGCGATGCACGGAATTCTACCTTTAATTTAAAACATAAATAAAGCAGAATGAGTGCCATGGGTACCACAATCATAACATAGATAGTTGCTGTATAAAGATACAGCAACTCAATTTTACAGGATCTTTGCTTTTCTATTAATGTTAACTTCTAAGTAGAAAATGGTCACTTTGCAAAAATGACAATTGGGCCTCATTTCAAAACAAGGATATAATGCCCGACTTGATTCTAGATTAACACTATTTAAATCATCAATATAATTATGACAACCTTATTTATATCTATACATATATAACCTATAAATAAGGATGTCATTTATTTCCATTTCACAATGTGTTCTCAGAATTTTAGAGACAAGGTATTAAAAACATGTTCTAGTCCATATTCAATAAGGCTGTAAATGCTTTATATAGGCACAAATTGAAGTTCACTACTAATTGGTTACAAACAACACGACAGTCGTCATCTAGTTGTTTGTTAAAGAATTGAACGATAAAATAAAATGAGTTCTTCATCTTCTCCTCTTACGTCACAAATTAGCATTTATTTTATGCTATTTTTATTTGCTTGTTTTCTTTGGTTAGTCGGGACAAACAAATCGTTCTTACTATTACCAAAATAGCTAGGTACTCGTATTTCGACTTAAGCGACTTGCTGTCTTTCTCGTATCTCATTTTGAATTTCGATCCATAACATCGATGTTTGTATTGCGAATTATAAGATACCCTATATAGTTACTTAGCTCCGCATGGTATAGACTACAAATAACAATATATACAGCCTCCTACGGAAGATATCCTGTTTAAGTGCACTTCGATTCTCTTGAATGTCTCATTATCATGGGTGGCCTATCGAGCCGTGATGCTCGTGAAACAGGCACTGCGTGTTTTGAAGTCAAAATTACGTCATTAATACGCTGAAAACGTAGGTACTTGCTAATGAGCAATTTTTTTAAAGTTGATTGTTATTGTGTAAAATTGATTGTTGAAACATTTTTATAGGTTTTTCTTAGTACCTATTCTAACTATATGTGTAGAGTTAAAGTTGTTACTCTATGTTGTGTTTTACCTCCATTCATATTATTTATTAATAAACACTAACGACAGCGTAAGTTACCTACAGCATCTACGAATATTGCGCAAGCATAAGCTTTTATTCGCGATGACATCATGCTCCTATGTTTGTATCAGTTGTTCGTAGATTAAGCTAATGCTCAATTATACATATCGTATATTAATAGATATTATGCTACATAAAAGATTGAATCAGTTGTCAAACGGTAACCGGTATTTCTATGCATGAATTATTTTGAGTGGTACTTAAGCAGACTTTATTGAATTAACGAAATGTTTTTACATAATATTATATAACTGGATCTCATGCAAAATTATACATTATTCGTCATAAAATTCAAATAATGGTTTGTTTATAATTACAGAAAAGAGTATGCACTCTACAAAATGATAGCCTAGTTTATTAATAGCCCCGTTACCAGTAAACTACTGCAGTGTAATGTTATCTCCTTTCAGAAACTGAGAAACAGGAGATCTCACGTGAGAGAAGGGTTCGCCAATACCTGCATTTGGAAACTAACAATATTTAGCAACTTACAAAAATAGTTCAATAATAAAAAATAGGTGTGAAAGTGAATGATGTTATGTGTTATATAGTAGCCCGATTGGCGAAAGCTTTTACTTTTAACGCTACAACAGGTTTGGCTGTGATCAGACGGGTCAAGGTCGAGCCTCACAAAAAGCCGTTTGGCGCCGCGAGTACATTCTTAAATCGGACGGAACCAATAAATTGTCTGCACAAAATCCATTATGCGACATAAGTACGTTTTTTAATGTAAAATTATATAGAAAACACCTTTATTTTACGTGTTTGTTCGTTGTTGACACCCACGCGCACAGGTGTTCACCCAACTACGTCCGTTTATCTGATATTCTCGGCAAGGAACTCCGCACGTTGTCTGTACTAGAGGCGATTGACTTTTACAATATTTAATACTTCGATCCCATTATAATATATTTATGTCCACTATTAAATTATTTTTGAATAGATAATTTCCTAAATTCCTGTTTGTAAAGTTTCATAACGTTTTGCTATGTTTGCCATATTACGACCTTGAGAATTATTTTAGAATCTGTAGGTCAATAACTTTTGTTGGAAATAGGTAGTAATTTATATTTGTTCCAAGAATGTGGGAGTAACAATATGTAATTTATGAATTGTACAATGTTATCTAATATTCTATAAGAATAACATGATGTATTTATTTTTATTTATAGACTCACGCCTGTATCCCCAAAGGGGTAGGCAGAGGTGTAATATTACACCCACATTTCGCCATGAATTTTTAGGTCTCACGTAATAGGGGGCGAGCCTATTGCCGTACCGGGCACATTACCAGACTCCGTGCTGCTACTGAGAATTTCGTAACGGAAAAACCCAATAACACTTTGCCAGACCTGGGAATCGAACAAGAGTCTTCCCAATCCCACGCGCACATTTATGCCGCGAGACCAACGAGGCTGATTTATTTGCCGAATTATTACATTATTCGCCAAATATAGAGTATCAGCAAGTTTGTTAAAACAAACAAATACGGTGGTTATTACAGAAGGCTAAAATTAGCATTGTATATGTGTCGGTAAGACAGCCGAAAAATAAGTGTGGCGCCTTCCCACCCTTGACCTGGGTGTTGCGCAACCGCTCCCCGAAGGTGTGCACACACAAGGTCGTCGTCGTCGCGAATTGGTCATCTTTTCCTTGCCTAAGTAAACTCACTCTTTGTGATTTATTTGTTTGTACACGTCGATTGTGCAGGGTCAGGACCCAATCAATTAGTTGCAGATAGTAATAAATTTTCCTACGTAACTGTTATGTAGGAAAATTACGCGAGCGTTTTCTGTTAAGTAAACCAGAATTTATCATTCAACTTATTGATTTAACTTGATAAATTGCGCGTTGTTGTTTTATTTCGACGTATCATGCTGATTTTATTAACTTTGATTTATTAATGTATTCATGGCAAATATTTTTAATATGATTTGCATAGATTATGTATTAGTGAAACGTAATACCTAAGGTACATCTACACTCGATAAATAATTAAGACATTCAATGAAAACTTTAGCTTGAGTGAGGGCCAGGTAAAATGAAACATTATAAAGACAAGGCATCATCAAATTCTATTTTAGGTTTAGAAATTGTATATGTTTACGCGTATTAATTATAGGTATACTATTAGTATACAGGGTGTAAAAAGACCCTTAACGAAAACTGAAATCCCATGTTGTACCAATCACTACGAACATTTTTTACTTCGGCACCATACCTGGGAAATTACTAGTTCAGGAGATATTGAGGCTCAAAGTTAGTATGGAATTTTTCTAAATAGGTACAAAATCGATGCATTTACATTCTTTATCGCCCCGCCAATATGTTCTTTAGAAGCCCTATAACCCCATGGATAAGTAGGTATTTCGAGCATTGCACGTGCGCGCTTTTAATTGCGTTTTAAAAAATGAAAGCTTAAAAAAAATCGATATCCAGATATTATTTTTGGTTAGTATGACTTGGCATAATGTCCACAACGATTAGACTTCGGCTTGGTGATGGGTCTTGCTTGTGACACCCTGTATATAAATAATATACGCGTCTCTTATATAATATGCGGTAGTTCCAATGTACTGATACGAAATACTTATCGGCATTATTGTACTTATATTAATTAAATATTGTAATTAAGTCTAATTGGTGATATATTTTGATATTGATTGCTACTTTAAGAATAAATATAAAAGTTTTCGCAAACAGTGAAGTTACCGGCAGGTTTTTACAAAATTAATCATAACGAATGTTGAAATACAGCTACCTATCTGGAATTACAAAGCAATTCCTTCCGACTCTTAATCAGCTACTGTTAAACACGATATAAAACCGTGTTTAAATGGGCGTACCATGCACCTAGTGCTACGGTGAAAATCTGCAAAACAGGAACAACTGATTCATATCTACAATTGTACCTGAGTACTTTATGAGTCTAATGCGCACTTCTCATCGCTCGACTTCACCTCGAAATGAGGCACATGTTCACATTCCGCTTGTTATTGTCGAACCTTAAGTACTGCTAGATAAATGATCATTTATTAAATGATTTGAAGACCTTGAACAAAACATACAATTGCGTAACTACTTCTGGTTCATCTTGTTTACAATGTACTCATGTTTACGTTGTCTCTGCCGGGTTCAGCCACCGGCCATGATCTATCATCACCTACACTCGTACATAGATAAGTCAATACGAAAATACAAGCACATAAATAGCGTAGACATCGTAACGATGTATCGACGGAAGTATGTTATAATATTTATGCGTAATTCCCGTAGATCAATAAGTCTATGCCCTAAGCAATTTTCATAATAACAGGTGATTTACTTCCTTCGTTCGTAAGAGTCGTAAGTATCGATCCACTGCATCGTACCAAGGCTTAGAATAGATTTTTATGTTACTATGTATAGTGAGCTACCATTTGTTAGCACCGTTATTTCACCTGTAAATTATCAGTATCTGATTATATTTTTTTACACGCTCATTATAGTCAACCCAACAGGCGATATTCATGCGTTCATTGTTCTATCATTTAAACCTGTTAAGGAGGGCATCAGGTGGTATGAGGACATTTAAAAAAAAACAAAAAATCACAAGATCTTTTCAACGTACTAAAAAGCATTTGGTCTTTAAAATGCTTAGTAAAGAGTGGTGCTTGTAAGTATCGACTTATCGAAATTAGCAGTTAATTTAAGTACCTATTAGTTTAAATTAAATTTGTCCATTAGGTACACTGGTAGGACAAAAACATCGTTTAGTATAGTCAGCGATAAAATGATTTTAAGTATTTTAAAATTAAACCTCCATTAAATATTATGAATGACTTGCTAACCTATAGTTGATTAGTCCAAAGGCCGGATAGACCGATGATATGAGGAGATAGCGTGGTAGTGTCTGGATGGCGAAAACGAGAGAGCGCAGTGTGATTCGACAATGAAGTGTTGTCAGAACCATCTCGATCGTCTGATAGTTCAAGTCTATGAGTTCACGCCGAAATTCAGATAGCGTCATCGTCGAAATGGTAAAGAGCACTGTATTATAACATTTATAACAAAGTGCTCTTTAGGGCGCAAACCGTAAAGAGCACTTTGTACAAACTTAACTAGGTACATAACAATAGCAAAGTCGAATCGCCTTCATAACTTTGCAGACTTTATTTACTCTTGGAGAAAGTGTCAAATCAGCAAAATAAAAAGAGGCGAATATAAGCTACACTAAACTGGTTTATATGATAATATGTCAAGCTATGCTTTTTTAACTTGAGTCACTACGAGAAAATGTCATTAACTTCTCATAGGCTTTATTACAATCATCATCATACTAATACATAAAATCACTGGTTCTGATCGCTTATCTGTATATATAATATTCTTGCGTTACAGACTGACTGACAGATAAGCGGCAAAGCTATTAAGGCGCACGAAGCTGGAATTAGGCATGTTTATTCCTAGAGGACCGGATGGGTGCACTTAGAAGGGATTTTTCGAAATTCTCACGGGATTGAGCAAAAACAGTTAATAGTAAACAAGTTTATAAAATCACTTGCTCTGATTTCTTATTTCTGAGTTTCTGACTGACAAATGCAGAACCCAAGTAAATGAAGCTAGTAAGCTAGCAGCTTTAAATTTATGATCCACAATCACTATACACCATCCTCTATTTCACCTCTAGAGGAGAAATTGATGAAAGTTTTGGTCATTAAATAAAGATTGAGGGCTAAGCCGCCGGTAACCACTAGTAATCTGTGTATACCAATCTTCGCACTACTGAAGCTAGAAACATTAAATTTCGACCGAACTTAGGTATATAAGGTACTTACAAAGTATTTTTTTTCTTTCATTCCTAAGGTAATAATTAATTTGCAGCAAGTAGCTGTGATTTTGTACATATTTTCAAAATTTTTACCAACTGATACATAGCTTATTGTAGGCAAACGTGTAATAAACGCCGTATAATAAAGTCACTGCCATCCTCTAGTTTATGTTATTTACAGGATGGTAGCAAAAACTATTCCAGTAAAAATGTACGATAGACACATTTAAAAGTCGGTTACAGCAATAAAATTTAATGTATTTCGCGTCTTTAATGAAACGAATAAAATTGTAGTAAATTCTTTAATACCAGTTTTCCTAAACACATGTCATGTATTTAGCTTAAATGATTCAAGGATGTTTTAATTTTACGATATATTGAGATATTTATCTATATCCTGTGGCACTGAAATTTGTTTATTGATCACTTTTAGTTAATGTTACATTCTTAGGCTTCAGTTTAAAAAAATAAATTACATGTCAGCATTTCATTTATAAATTAAATTTTTACTTTAAGCTTTTAGGAAACACTTTTACATCGGCTTTTGGCTTAACTTGCGTAACGTAGCAAATGAAGATTACATAATCACTTTATACATCATTATTTCCTTTCTTAAGCCGGTTAAAAAGTTATCTGAATCCGCTGTATTTTCACGATCACAAATTAAATAGGTACGTCAAACAACTTAAAGACCAACATATTGTTTTATTAGAAATCAACCTATTAAATGACAGCAAAATGATCTTGTTTGTCAATTCTAGCAAGACAATATCGCTTTTTTTAAAGTACGTAGAAGAGAAACCTGATATGTTGTTGTTGTGACGCTGTAGTGTGGAATATCATCAATATCGTCACATACCTATACTTACGACATTAAATGAGTTTGTTACACCCGCTCGAAATCCTTACGAACAACGTGAAATCATTTATAATTATGCGCCGGGCTTTCATTAACGACCAACATTTACGCAGATGTTCCGCGTGCTTCTGACATAATTAATGATTTAATTTAAAACAGGCCCGTAAAAATATTTTACGTAACAAACTAAACAACTGATTTGCACGGAAAGAAAAACAAATTGTTTGCCGTTCAGCAATTAGTTTAAGTCAAAACTTAATACACAGATTGTAACTTAATATAAACTATACTTAGAATTTTATGTATTTAATTAAACATCACCTCATACATACATACATACATAGACTCACGCCTGTTTCCCCGAAAGGGTAGGCAGAGGCATATTAAACGCCCACTTTTCGCCAGTGTTTTGATCCCACGTAATAGGTGGGGAGCCCATTGCCGCTTATTGGGATATTTTGTTTGCCAGAGCCTCGTCCGTTGATCGGCAGGTGCACCACTTGCAGGTGAGGTTGGCTTGGGACCCTAAGTTCTCGGTGGGAACCCTATGCACCTACATACCTACATCACCTCATATCTTAAAGAAAATTATCTTTTCCTTATGACGTACCTACCTATCACCAAATATTATTTATTAAAGGTGTCACTCAGATATATTTACTTCTACAGGGCAATTTAAGTTTTATAGTCTGAATAAAGTTTCAGTCAGGTACTTTAGGAATTCGTAATATTATGCGGAACATATTATTTACAAATTATATATATTAATTTACATATTTTTTTTAACTTTTGTTACAGAACTTAGGGTAGGTATAACTTAAGTAGGTAGTAGTAGACCATGTAGAGATTATAACCTACATGGTCTAATAAAGTGAAGCATGATAATAATTATTAAGTGTTAATATTGAGGAAAGATTTGTTCTTTAAAAATAAGCCCAACCCGCAATAAATTGAAGTGCGAAATAATATTGCGGGTAATTAGATTATATCGGTGTCAGTCAATTACTAACGCTTTTTTTTTAAGAGTTAAATTTGACACAGTTAGCTACAACTGTTGTTGTGATTGTTTTGACCCAAACGTAAACTCGTTGATTTGACCTAAACAGGTGTTGAATACGAAAAAATATTTCATAATTATGTTTGACGAAACGGGACTAAAGTGGAGTTGGATTTTCGGCAGATCAAATATTTGACCAAATTTTACGCTTATAAAGACTTTGATAGACCTGTAAAGGCTCCTACACAAAGTGCCGGCGACACGGCCGCGTGAACCCGGTGGCATATAAAGCCGCCGGCTTTGCCGCACTAAGGAGCCGCCGGTTTGTCCGCCCGGGTAGGCCGGCGTGCCGCGCGGGTTACAACTTGTTACTTGTCGTTCTATACACCTGGAATGATGCCCGACGGCTTTCTGCGGCGGATGTCAGTGGCACCGACGCCCGCCAAAAGTCAGCGGCACCGACGCCCACCAAAAGCCGGCGGCACGTGTCGCGTGGCAAAAGCCGGCGGCCCGTGCCGCCGGCACTGTGTGTAGCTGCCTTAAGAGACCATCATTTTATCGTTCATCATACGACGTTTTTAAATATGTCGAACTGTACGACGAGCCAAACATCACTACAAATGTTTTCATGATCTTTCTAGCGAACGGTCGGGTGGTCAGAAAGCTCGAAAGAAAGAACAATGGCCACTTCTCATACATTGATTGACCTGATAATGAATTATTGTGTATATAGATAAAATGTACAAAAACAAGTAGATCTATGATCAAGAAATTATACTGTAAAGACAGTTTTTCTTATAAAGGTCTAGGAATTACATAATACACCGAAATTAGTTCGTATTAATTTGACAGATTCTCCCATGTCCAATGTCACCGGCGGCGTCTTTACGTCAAAAACGTTCCATTGCATCCTTATCCAATGTTTTCAACGGCAGAAAT
Organism: Euclidia mi; assembly: GCA_944739405.2. Lineage (NCBI taxonomy): Eukaryota > Metazoa > Arthropoda > Insecta > Lepidoptera > Erebidae > Euclidia > Euclidia mi. The sequence goes on from OX123198.2 coordinate 19,718,184, forward strand.
ACATTTATATTTATCTTTTTATATCTTTTAACATAAAAAAATACATTAATTTATGATCAGCTTTTAACAACTTGATTCAATTTATATATAAAATTAAGTTTGCTCGAGGTTTTGACAAAACCAAATGCTAAAGATGTGGTATAAGTGAAATGGAACGTAGCTAAACAAGGAAGTATCTTCGGGCACAGATAATAAAACAATGCAGCGAATAAAAAGTATTTTGATAAGGATGCGTTCACGAGTTCTAGAACATCTTTACAACCCAAAACTTTACTTTTTACCTAGACTTCTATAAAATATAATTGTTAGTGAAATCATTACATTAAAAAATAACCTTAATATTAAAATAAGTTTTATCACTATACATGTTTAGGTCAAAAATGGCCATTCTTCTTTACAATCTTTTCGCAATGATGTTCGCCAGAATGCTCGCTAAAATGCACTCGTTTAATTTTCTGTCACGCAAAATTCGCAAGAATAGTCATTACAAGTGAATGCTCAAGAATATCAGCACCATCACTCATTCATCGCAATAGGTGCTACAGACGCATAACAATTTTAATGAAATAGCTTCATTGTAACGCTTCCCATTTTAGTATACACCAGAGACCGTAATTCAGACGTAATCCCAGTTCACATAAACCATGTCCCAAACATAATCTACCTGACACGGGTCCTAAACTTAATTATTCAAGTAGGTATGTATATGCTGTCATACTCGACGTAGACACCTCTTTAATGCTTGAATAAATTAGTAACGTAGGCTACAATAGAACTAAAAATGTCTACGTGTAATATTTTACACACGGAGGAGTCTTTTAAAATGTTGAATATACATACATTATATGCATTAAAAGTTATCAAGTTAAAATTGAATTAATATAGTTTTTAACAGTTACATTAATGTCTAAAAGAAGAAGTGGAATGTTTTTTACATGTATGTTTGTGATTTTCTTTATGTCTTTAAACAGTCTTTCGTGCGATCTGAATCAATTGGAGGATTTGGCCTACTATAACATACTGGCTCGACAGACAGTTATAGGGTTTGACGTCGAATGTTCTGTCTCTTCCCAAAGTTACTACTTGGTTCTCACTTATTTTCCTCATCATCATGTCAGCCTGTCCACTGCTGGACATAGGCCTCCCCCAAGGGTCTTCACACAGACCGGTTTTGAGCCGCCCGCATCCTACCGCTTCCCGCGATCTTAACCAGATCGTCGGTCGGTCCACCTTGCGGAAGGCCTACCCCAGCTGCGTTGTCTGATCTGTGGTCGCCACTCCAGAACCCGCCTGCCCCAACGGCCATCGGTTCTTCGAGCTATGTGCCCTGCCCATGGCCACTTCAGCCTGGCTATTCAGAGAGCTATGTCGGTAACTTTGATTCTCCTGCGGATCTCCTTATTTCTGATTCGATCTCGCAGGGAAACTCCGAGCATATTAGCTAAGCTATTTTCCTCAGCCATCTCCAAAGACACCCACAGAATAAAATCACTATATTACAACTTCTAAATAGGTACTTACTTAAAAGATTTGGATGTAGGACAGGTTATTGTTGAAATCCTTACAAGATCCAGAGTGACATAACTATGTTTGTCCACGGTTCTTGCTTATTGAAAGTTGGATTGCGGATCATCTGTTCAGAACGAAGCCTTTTTGAATTTTACCGAAGTTTTTGCATGGTATTTTCGTTTAATAAGAAACGGCAGTACTTTATAGAATTTTAGTTGATCGACCTTTTGTTTCAATATTTAAAAAATATTTGTGTCTAACATATTTATCATGTTGCAGCTAAATGATTTAACACCATTTGCGAATTGTAAAAACTTCTTAACTATCATTTCAAGTTTGATAGGTGAATCCTACTCCGAATCAATTTTGTATTTATTAATGTGTCCGTTTTATCTTAAAATACATTTTATATCATAAAAATTGCTACAAGTTATCATACAAGTTTGTCTTACACTTGACCTGAATTTACTTTTATATGTTCTGATTTACATGAGTGCAAAAACGTGATAGTAGTCTCTTACGTTTTTATTGCAAATGTGATATCATTCATAAACAATTTATTTACAAGACACGAACGTAAACAACATTCTGAATACTAATTAAGTTCTTAGGTATAAATATCAAACATAATTCTTTTCCTGCTACTCTATTAGGTTTCATAAATGATTCTCATTTTAGCATTGACTTTGAAATAAACAGATGAATCATAATTACAAGTAAAACTCTCCAGACACGCAAAGGTCCGTGTACTTGTAAGTACCTAGAGTTTCTTGTGAGGGGCTTTGTATTATTCTATCAATAAATATGAATTGTTTATGATTGTCGTGTTTATTTATAGATCCAGACGCTCCAGTGCATATCACTACAAATTATGACTGTTGATGAGAAATACGGGTAACACCTAATTGTAGGTGCAGCTATACAAATATAAAGTAAACATAATATATATTCGCTAACTTGATGAATAAGAACCATAAAATATTTTCATGATTCTACTGACTTTCTAAATTAAATACTCGAACGATAGTCGATTGAAAAGTTATATTTGGGGGTGCATTTATCAGAGGACGCAATATTATTTTACAATATATGTGTAGAAAGAGTTTCTTTTTTTTTTTACGTGGGGCAACTCTTTTACGAGTGCCTCTCCGCGGGGCGGGCAGAGAGGGTATGTCGGACACCCCGGGACAGAACCCGGGTTTACCGATAGCCGCCTCAGCGCTCAAAAGAATGGGACACAGGGAACGCGGGTGTGCTGCTCCTGGGTCCCGTTACGCTTATCCCGTAGTAGGGCTCAGTCTCTCAAAGGGCTAAGTTGGTAGTACCCTCCCTTCGCTACCTCGTACTGTGCGAGTACAGTGGTCCCTCGGCTATCCGAGACCGCTGTCTTCTCGGGGTCGTTCGTGGTCGGGCAGCCAGATAGCCATCTCTAATTGCCCACGGCCCCAAGGAAGAGTCAGGCTAGCAGCCACTGCCACCGCCACGACGTCGCCTGCGTCTGCGAGCGGGATCGGCTCTCTCGCGATCCCGCTCGGCGGCCTCCTTCTGGAGCATGAACGCTTCACAGAAGGAGACCACAGCGTCCCACCGGACGTCTTCCGTCAACATGGCCTGAACTACGGCCGGTGGAGAAAGATCCCCTCCGATAACAGAAACTAAGACTCGCCGCTCGGATTCCCATGCAGGGCACTCAGAGAGCGTATGCTGGGCAGAGTCCAGGTCACTGCTGCAGTTGTGACATGCCGTCGTCGCCTCGCGGCCGATTCGGTTCAAATACTCACCGAAACATCCGTGTCCGGTGAGTATTTGAGTCAGCCTAAACGTGACGCAGCCGCTTCTCCTCTCGATCCACGCTTCGAAGGCAGGGAGTATTGCGCCAACGACGCGTTGACGCATGCACCGCGGCTCTGAGAGTCGCGTGCGCCAATTAATCAGCGCGCGCTGACGCGCATTCCGTCGAAACTCTGAGCGTCTGGCTCGGCTCTTCCTCCATGCCACCTTCCTGGCGGAATCGAGTCTCACGAAAAACTAGTGCGTCCACGTCCGCCAGGATATCGAACGGCGGGAGCCGCGCCAAAAGCGTAGCCGCCTCAAAAGAGTGCAGATGTGGTTTTTCTTGATTATCCGGTAAACTATTGGCCGCACAAAGAATATGTGAAAGAGTTTTTTTTGCTCTACAACTTAAGCCCTGAAACGTTTATCGTTAAGCCAAAAATAAAATGTTATTGTTGTATTTTGGCAAGTTTAGCGTTTTTTCATTATAACTGTGTCCTCAGTTTTTAACTTGAACCAGGCTTTGGCAGGATCTGATCAAGCGCCTTGATTACATTTTTGATGAAGAACTTAGGAGGAAAGTCGCATTTTTGTCGTTAATTTACCTACCTGCAGCTGTCCACTGCAGAACAAATAAAATTGCAGTATCCTCTGGTTGGGCAGACTATCACTTTCAGATGCCTAGAGAAAGAGTTCCTGTTTTTTTACAACCTCTGTGTTTAGGGTCGTTGTAATGAGTGAAAATTGGACCTTATGATACTGCTGAGTTTCAAGTTGGAAGACTGGGTCGTGTTTTGGTAAAAAAGTAAAAGTAAGACAAATTAAATGTATTCTTTATTACTAACGACGAAAAAATTATAACACATTGAAAATAATTCTTTCTTTTTTCAATTTTTTAATTTCTGTTGCATACTATTTTCGTTTGTAACTTTGTTATTTCTCATTTTACGACTAAATGCTACGAGACCAAAGTTGAAAAGAACTTAATTTGCAATCAAACACGTTTTGTAATTTTTCTGTACGCCCAAAAGGTTGCTAGATAAACTAGAAAACCCATTTGTTTCACTCTCCACTCTTTTCAAGATGGTCGCCACAGGACAAGGGCTGCGACCCAACAAACTTGGATTTAACTTTACAGTAATCCCCTCTTGACATCTATAAAATAAAATTGCGTCCTCTGACAAATGCACGCTAAGCCCAAAAAATTTAAGATTTCAATGGATTACGAGGCCTTTATAATTTCCAAATACCTACAAAAAATAAATGAGTATATGTATTTAGAACGGCCGTGGGTATTGTTCCTACTACGACAGTGACGCCAATTAGCATAATGTGGCTACGAGAGCCAATTGTATCTGTAGTGACGCACGTGTTCATACAAAATTTGCCTAAATATTCCGTGTAGATAATAAATACGAAACGTGTTTCAGTGATCAAGTGTTGGCCCTGAACTCGGTGACCTCCTTACGTCGGCTATTAGAATCAATTGCTACCGTGGCTTGTCTGCCGTTCCTCAAAATAGAATCATCAAACAATAGCTGTACCTGAATTGACTTTATTGCACTTCCCTATAGCCAACTGCCAATTTACTGTTGCATACGCAGAGTTAACTGCAGGAACATTTCTAGGATCACAAATTATTCCTTAGATGCCTATTTAATGCAAATATATCGTAACATTTAAATAATTATCATAACGATATGCTACATCAAAAATCAGTTATTCAACGATGTTAATGGTTTAAAGATTGTGGTGAATCGAACTTAACTCCCTCTGATATTTCTTAACATTTGTAAACTAGGTTTTGTTGAGATGCCATTGAAGAAACAATCTTAAGCCATCTTTGATGATCCCCGGAGCCTTAAATGTGAAAACCGTAGTATCTGGAATCACACTATCTGTTGGTGAAAACCGTACAAAAATCAGTTCGGTAGTTTTTAAGTATAGACATCGGTATTTTGAGACATACAGGACGCGGCGAGGACTTAAGATAGCAGGCTATATAGATATAGAAAATAATCAATCTTACCGTTCACAAAATATACAATCTTCAAGGGTTTTACAAGAGTGATAAATCATTTAATGTGTAATTTTGTTGTTATTGGATAAATTTCATTTCAATCTACGCACGTAACTTTCCTATAATTCTTATCGGTTATTGGGTTTCTACACAGAAAACAAGACGGTATCAAAATTCAAAAAATTCTGTGAAAATTATATTTTCGTGTACACGTGTGAATTAATCGGGTATGATCGCCGCTTGCGTGAATTGTATTTTTTCGTTTTTATAGTCGTTAAATATTATAGACTGACGACATTGACCTGAAAATTATAGAGTGAAACGTCAAACTGAAGAAAACACACAATGATGATTTAGAATAAATCTAAACTGAAAGAATAATGTTGGTGTTACAATATATGTGAATATTAATTTAGATATGTGAATCATTATTTTATCCCATTTCGCCCAAAATTTAGTATGACTCTTATTTTTTTAAGAGCCTGTGACGACCTACTGCAGGGCAAAGGCCTCCCCACTCTTCTTCCATAAGTCCCTATCTTTTCCCTCTTGGAACCAATCCTTTTTGAAAGAGTATATCAGTCTAATAATGACATAATGATTATTTGCATTTATCTAAGGAGGAGGCACTGTCTCCTGTAATACAGTTCTTAACTAGCATAGTGGACATAGTTATATAAACCAAATTGTACTCTTTTATATCAATAAAGTTTATTATTAATGTATTAATTCGAATACAAGAAAAAAAACTCCACTTCAAAAACCATTTCTAGTTACATTCTGACATTCAGTAATGAATCTTGCGAGCCTATTAGAGAAAAGTGAGTTATGCTAGCTGCTTAAGAAGGGAATGGCCTTCTATAAATAAATAACATACAGAAAACTGATTCAAGAGACGTAATCAATTCTACTAGAAATCATATTTTTCTGGATAGTATGCGCGTAATTACCTAGCTGTATAAATATACGTAAAAATACAAATTAATACTACCAACTCGATCAGCAATCCTGCTTTTTTAACTGTAATTTTATAATAATATCTGATAAATATATCTCAATGGATGGTACTAATATGGGGTAAATTAACGATAACATTATATTTTTTAATAAAAGCAAGTCTTAGATTAAGTAGAAAAGCACAAAATAGATATAAAAAGACACAGTTTATTTCTGGCGCTCCGTCACAGTTTCCCTTAGAACCCAAGAGTATAAAATAAAGGACTACGCGTAGTCTTAGACCAAACTGAATACCAACAAAATGATGAAACGGTAGCTAAGCTAAACTAAATATATACATTCCCCGTAAATCCGATTCCTGAACAAAGGCTAATTGAGTTTTCCACATAGCCTCGGATTTGTTTCAATAGACTCGAGTGTATCAAGTGCCCACAGCGGTACCTAACAAAAGTCTGATGCAGTTGACTGACCTTCCGGGGATATACCTACTCGTATGGGAGGATAAATACATATAAGTGTCCGTATTTTATTTATCAGTTCTACGGCTCCGGCAATTCCCAGGTGAATGGCTCGATCGGAAGCGATATGTATGTATTTAATTATTATTTATAATTGTGATGTGTGTAAACATAAGGAGAAGCTTTGCCTGATTGGCTGTATTTTAGCGTCCTTATCATGGGTGAGTGCTACTAAGAACTTCTCAATAATGCGAACTGAGCGAACTCTCCTTTCCAATCCATAACAATACGGTTCAGGTTAAGGTGCTAAACTAAAAGGTAGAACAGATACCGTCACACACGCAACGGTTCTGAGAGTCTTATCTTTACCCTAGCCTCAAGATGAGGAAGTATATACCTCTTTTGTGCCTGTGCGCTTTAAGCGATAGGTTCTCTCTAGGTCATAAGAGTGAGGGCCAATATGCCATTTTTACAGTCTTTGCTATGAGTCACTATATGAGTCAACTTAATAGGCAGATATATAAAGCAAAAAAGCATCATACATACATTCAGCAAGGAATACAAATCAATTTCGAGAACGGTGGCATACCAGCAAACTTATTGCAATCGTCACGCCACGTGTTTGTCCGTTTTTGATAATGGTATTCCTTATACGAAAAGTTAAAAACAGAAGTAGGTACGCATGTTAGTCAATACCGTTATTATTTAACACCTTCAACTGACTTCAAATTGTCAAATGATAAATATTATTAGACATCGTTATGATCATATACAGTTCTTATGAACAGTTATTGGTAACCTTCCGTTACCGAGTAACAAGTAACTGGTGACTGGTTTTATGGGATGCCATAAGTGAAGATATAAAAGTTGTGGATTCATCTAAATTCATGTTTGGTCCATAAACTATTTTTCTAGATGGGTAAGACAGGAAAAGGAACACTATAGCCTGAACACTTGTAAAATTTCGAGATAAGTAGGTACTTCGGTGAAACAAAACTGTTCCAAATAATCCTATCCTATTCCTACTAATATTACCTATAAATGCGAAAGTTTGTAAAGATGTATGTATAGATGGATGACTGTTTGTTACTCTTTCACGCAAAATCGACTGAACGGATTTGGATGAAACTTTACAGCAATATAGCTTATACATCAGACTAATACATAGGCTTCAATAAAAATCCTTAGCTCTGAGAGCTAACTTCGCGTGCGCTGGCTAAACCGTCGAAGATACGTAAGGATAATGTTGGGCGATATTGTTTATCTTAAAAAGTTATATTTAAAACTTTTTACCGTTTATGTGGAAGCCAATAAGTAAATAGTGATCCGTAAATATAATTTGGTATATTTGATACTTTTTACAATGCTCATTTCAAAGTAGTCAAATTGTTATCAAAATTGATACATCTGTCGCCTTTAATATTGAATGGAGATGAAATTTGTCATTATACTGTAAGTAGTTTAGACAAATAGTTTTAAAGTTTTCACCATACAATTGACTTAAACGGGGAATCATTAAAAATGCTTACTACGCGATTAAGTGCAGCGGTGCGGAGGAGCGGTCTAATTCTATTCCTTTTACTTCATTCATTCTATAATCCTTTCAGTATTTTGTTGTTGCTACCTTTATACGTGGGACACTCAGAAAGTTTTGCGTCACAAAAAAAATGTTCTGAAAGTAAATATATTTTTATTACATCTTTTCAAAGTACTCTCCACCAGCCTCTATACAAATTTTCATGCGTCTGAACCAGTTTTTGAAACACTATTTCCAGTCCCCCGCAGACACCTCGTTTACAGCCTGCTCGAACGCTGAGAGCGCATCATCCGGCGACGAAAATTGTATCCCTTTGAGCTGATTTTTTATTATTGGGAATAAGATGAAGTCACATGGTGCTAGGTCAGGGCTGTAAGGAGGGTGACCCAGGCGTTTGACCGGTGTGCTGTCTAGGAATTTCCTCATTTTGATTGCGGTGTGGGCGGGCGCATTATCGTGGTGGAGCAGTAGCCCGCGGAGCTCTGTGTTTGGTCGCTTGTTGCTTACAACAGAGAAAATCTGCGAAGCATTTGGTAGTATACCATTCGGCGTTAATGCTTCTTTGGTTTCGTAAAGGAATTGGCACCAAGTAGCCAGTCAAATTGAAAAAGCTCGCGATCAAAATCTTCCTCCCGCTTCTAGGTAGCTTTACTTTGGTAGGCATTGATTCGTTACACCCTAACCGTCGACTGGCGCTTTGTTTCTGGATCGTATTGATAAATCCAGGATTAGGGAACTGCTTCAAATTTGTCCACCATATCATGGCACCATTCCACCCTTGCCTGCTTCTGAACATCGGTGAGGTTGTGCGGCACCCAGCGTGAAACTATCCTCCGCACCCGTAGATGCACGTGTAGGTTCTCGTGAGGGCTTCCTGATCCAATCTGCAGTATATTATGCTGAATCTCTTGGTATGTAACTCGTCTATTGTCTTGGATCAAATTTTTCACTGCTAGCACGTTTTCTTCCGTAACAGCCGTCAAAGGGCGACCACTTCTTTATTAATCCCCAAAAGTTAGTCGACCGCGCTTAAATTCATTATACCAACGATACACGGTTGCCTTAGAAGGGCCTTCATCCAAAATGCCATTTGAAGTCTATCGTACGATTCGTCCGGTTTCAGGCGACACTTAAAATCGTAAAAATCATAGCGCGAACATGTTCTCAACGCAAATCTATTTTTCAATGAGACACGGTAATTTTAATTAGCTCGCAAAAAATGTGGACGAAAGTTTTGAATTTAAAACGTACCTATTTTTTACTTATAAGGGAGTGTTCACACTACGCCGGATCGGCTAATTAGCTGGACGCGAAGAGCTGAGCTAAGAGTATGCGTTATAATATACAGATCGTTATGGCAACGATCATAAGTTATATAACGAATAGATAGTTATACATCAATTGTATGACTATCTAAATTTTATAGCGAGTATAACCACCGTAATGCATAACGCCGCGCGCGGTTGCCGCTATCGCGAGCAGACGTGGCCTATGTAGTTATATTTAAAGTAGCGTTTTTTGACAGCAGAATGGTTGACCGGTGATCATTTTGACATTTTGTAACATTCTAAGGCTCATTTACTACTTCTTATTGTATGCTTTTTAGGGTTCCGTACCTAAAAGGTAAAAAACGGAACCCTATTACTAAGCCTCCGCTGTCTGTCTGTCTGTCTGTCTGTATGTCTGTCTGTCTGTCTGTCTGTCACCAGGCTGTATCTCATAAACCATGATAGCTAGAAAGCTGAAATTTTCATAAATTATGTATTTTGTTTGCCGCTATAACAACAAATACTAAAAATAAAAAAAAAAATATTAAGGGGGGGTCCCATACAAAAAACGTGTTTTTTTTCGTATTTTTTGCTCAAAATTACTAACTGTAACAGGTAGACGCTTTAAATTTTCACAGAATATGTAGTTGTATATTACCTTTCAAAATAAATAATTAAATTTAAAAAAAGTAAATAATAAAGGGGGGCTCCCATACAACAAACGTAATTTTTAAGCAATTTGTTACTCGATCTTAATAAACAGGTAGAAACTTATAAAGTATTTAAGTATACATACAACGAACGTGATTTTCTTTTATAGATGATGGTACGGAACCCTTCGTGCGCGAGTCCGACTCGCACTTGCCCAATTTTTTATATTTTTTTGTTGAGTTTCCTTAACTCTTTCATAAATAATTTTACGATTTGATATATTTTTACCATTTTTTATACACGTTTTGGATTTATGTAATTTTTTAAACTTTTTGTGTTACATAGTACAGATAAAAATAGTTTATCTTTACGTAACGGTATTACCTTTTCTATTTTTTTTTTTCAGTTTTGTGCTCATTTTTGTTACATTTAGCTTTTTGTTATTTTTAACAAATTTTTTGTTTAAGCCAATGTGAGATTATTTTAGAGATGCTCTTGCGATCGAATCCTTCCATCTATAAAGTATATATCTAGGAGCGGGCCGTCCTCCGGCTAATTAGCCAGTCCGGCGTAGTGTGAACACTCGCTAAGTAATCATATTTTTACCCGACTACGGCGAAGCCAACAGGAAGGGTTATGTTTTTGGCAGTCTATGTATGTATGTATGTACCTATGCATGTATACATGTATGTATATTATATTGAATGAATGAATGAACAATGTATTTGGTCTCAAAAGCACAAGGGACACAAGGTAGATAGATACATAGTTATAAGATTATGGCACTAACTTGCAATATGCATACAATAATGAGAACAATAATTAATATTATTAAACAGAAGTAAACATAGTAAATATAAACATAACAAATAAAGAACATATTAAAAGTGCAGAAATACAATACAATAAAAGAATAAAAAGATGATGTATGTGTCCCAGCGCTGACCAAATAGGTAGCCAGATCAGCATTTTGTCTAGTAATGCTAGTGCATACCAGACACTGATATTATTCCGGCCTCTTCCATGTGTCACGGATGCGCAAACCATTGCCGCGCTACAAAGTGCAGTTCCATGTGTACATATGTGTATGTTTTCTTGTGTGTTTAGTGTGTTGTGTTGTGATTTATATATAAATAAAAAACCCATACCAAATACATAAAGTTATAAAAATAACTAAATATTGCTGTCTGTAGGCCAATTGCATTTTGGGTGTTTAACCCAAAGATTCGGTCACAGTGCTAGACCGCGAATGATGCTGTCGCAAATTATAATAAAAGTAGAATTCCAATTGAAGATAAATGTTAATCAGTATTATTTTATTATAATTTATTGGACCTATACTCGTATATATTTTCTATGACTAGTGTATTGAATAAAGATTGTATATTATTAAGGCATTGACTATAACAGAAATTAAAAAATAAATAAAACTTATAAAGTAATAAATTACATTGATATTAAATTGAATATATATATATATATATAATATATTAAGTATAAAATTGTCTGTAGGCATTCAAACAAAAGATATGTCCATATTTACGATACCCAGCTCACATTGAGATTCTAATAGATGTTTTTAAGTCACTTTTTAAATGTTAAAGTACTGTTTATTTGCCTCAGAGATGGGGGCAGATCGTTCCATATCTTGGAAGCTGCGTATCGAAAACTGCCCCCAAATGCAGCGGTGTTATGAATGTGTATACACAGTTGTTGAGCGCACCTTCTACTCAAACACTGTCTTTGATTAGTGACCCAATTAAGTTTGGTATATAGGTATGACGGTTCTCTGTACTTGATGACACCGAAAAGTAGGCATGCCAAGTGAAGTTTCCTACGGGATTTCATTTTTAATATTAAATGTTGGTTCAAGAATGGTGTTACCTACATGACTTCTAAACGGAATTGAAAAACAAAAACGGGCGCAAGCATTCTGAACACGTTGAATGAGACGGTGAGTTCTGGCTAAAAGTCTCGGACCATAGACTATGTTCGCGTAATTGAGTCTCGAGAGTACCAGGGATTCTACCAGTTGTACTCGGAGTTCCTTAGACAAGTGTGGCCTTGTTTTGTACAAAATCTTCAGTCTGTAAAAACAATTTCGAACAGAATCCGCGATATGATCTTCGAATCTGAGCTCACTGTCCATGCGTAGCCCAAGATTGCGGGCTTGGTTAACCCTGACAATTGGCTGCGCCATCAAGTATACCGGAAGCGTGGATGGTAACGCATTGAGCTTATGTTTCGTTCCAAAGATTTTCTTTCTTCCTTTACACATGACAATGTAAATATTGCACGGTTAGTTTACATGCCCCATCGGGATACGGAAAAGGATTAAATAAAAAAAATAAGTTTAAAAACTATAGGTAACCCGACTACGTCAAAAAGGGGGTCTGAAAAGGACGAAACAAGAAAATAGCTCATTCAGATATAATAAAACTGGAGCCGTGGTCGCGTATTGGTCCTATTGGCTACTATTATACATGTATTTACCTGCCACGTTTATTTAATGCAGGTTAAGTATTCCTGGCACCCACATTAGGTAGGTATACAATAGATGCGACCACGGCTCTAGCTTTATATCTGAATGAGCTATTTTCTTGTTTCGTCTTTTTCAGACCCCCTTTTTGACGTATAGTTTTTAAACTTATTTTTTAAAATAAATTAGGTATAACTGGCCAGTCTCACATACATAAAAACATTTTCTCGCAATACTTTCTGAGTGACCTGGTATTTAGAAGGTGTATATAGGATATAGGTTCATTAATAAATTCAATAATATGCCTACATACTAATATGTACCTGAAGTTTGAAGAGTATGAAAACAAAACAAAAGTAATTTCTGAGTGTTTTTATTTGTATAAATGTATGTTTCACGGCTAATCAACTGAGCCGTTTATGATAAAATGATGTATCGATAGTCTGAAATCTTGGGCAGGACATAGGCTTCTCTTTGTTAAAATATAACGTGGGTGAAGCCGCAGGCGAAAGCTAGTATTATATATCATCAGAAATTGTTATTAGACAATTAGTAATTACATATGTCAGCCTGTATTTACACTATCCCGTTGCCGGTCAAGGGATTCTTTTTACTATGAGAAGGATAAGACCAGGTCCACCACGTTGAGCATATGTATTGTGCTGGTTGACAAACTTCATGTCTTTCGAGAACATTACATAAAACTCTCAGATACCTATGCAGGTTACTCACGATGGCTTCCTTTGCCGTTTGATTTATCATTTTGAAAAATACAAATATCAGCACTTAAAATTTAACAAAATAAGTTAATTTCTGTCTATCTTTCCCTGTCTGTTCATTATAAACAGGCCGTCTAGCCAAGCTAGCGATCATGCATACACATTTAAGGACCTACATATAAGAGTATATGACCCGTAAATTTTACAAAGATAAGGTTGATCTGGCGTACCTGAGATCATACTTTATTAGATCGATAGTGCATATTTAGGGTCCATTGATGTGCGAGTCCCACTCGCACTTGATTTAATCATTTACTACAATCACGTGCAAGTTGCCGACGAAAACAAGCAATCGATATTATTCCATCTAATTGAATTCTGCTTATTTACTAAGTGGATATAGTATGACGATTTGTCAACTAACTGACCTTCACAAAGCAAAACAATTCTAGATTATCCATCATTAAAAGAATAATATAGCGCGATGTGTCTCAACATTGATTGTCCATAAACAATCGCGATATCTTATTCCAGAAGCCCTTGAACTTTGACACAGACATGCTAACGTAGTGCTGAATGAGACGTATGATAATGTATAAAGTAAGTATCTAATATACTTAGTACCGCTATACAATATAAATGCATGGGTCATATTATTGTGATAGTAGTTATATTCATTGAGGTTATTGCACTATGACAGTTCGGATAGGATTTACAAGGAATGTAAACAAGATATTAAATTACTTGTGTAATGTCAATAAACTATTAGTACAATATTATGAATGACGTGAATCATGAGTTAGCTCCATCGAAATCCCTACGGTGGCGTAAAATAAACCCACATAAGTTGATTCATATCCTGTGACAATTCTAATATAACATAGGCTTAAATTCATCGCTTGAGTTATGTAATTTGTTTGTTACCATTCAGTAAAACAATCCACTATGTAAATACGTATGACTGGTAAATTTTTAAGACTATATAGTTGAGTTCATTTTGATGTATAGGTAATATTTAACGTGGAGAAAACTTGAATGTGGAAAAACACAAAGATAGAAGAAGTTAGTTCAGTTAGCAATAACAAAAAACTTGGATAATTATTAACATCACTTCGAATGTTAATGACAAATGACAGTGTATAAGAAAGTTATGGTCATGACAATAATTTATCGAAACATAATAATTATAAGATTTACGTCAATCGTGTACGTAAATCTTGTATTCTCTTCTTCGAAATATTACTTTTCAAGTTATTTGTTGTTTTGTTATTGTAAAGCTACTCCATCAAACAAAAACGTGCACCCGTTCTAATAATATGTGTTTTACAAGCTGTTTAATGTTTTTATTTCTGGATCGACTTTCTAGATCGTTTGACGGTGACATATTTATACATTTCAGTATTGTTATAATAATTGACGACGACAGGTCATTGTAATTAATGTTATCTTATGACTGCATTGCCGAATTTTAGGTCACCTTGTGTTATATAACGTATTTTTATCTTTAGGTACGTCTATGACTTTTACAAGGTTGATAATAATGACCAAGCCTATGTCGTTTGTTATATCAGACTTGAGAACTAAATGGCTCACGGTAGGTATATTGATAAGACTTTTACGGCATGGGTAAATACAACTGTATTATGAAAACATTTCTTATTGTCAACTTGTTACTAGGAATCCTACCATTATCTAGACTAAATCTGATATTTACGCTTTGGAGTCTGGGGTCCGCTGCCTGATTATAATAAGCCACTGTCAAGAATTGACAGATTAATACATTTTCAGTCGCAGATTGCCGCTATCCAAACGGATTAAGCAAGTTCTATGATTTAGATCTTTGTAACAATGTAAGGGAGCAATGGACTTTCCACAAGTGTCTTCTTGGCAGTCTGGATTGAGAACTTTACGTGCATTTCGGGGAGAAGGGTTGATTTTTTGCGATTGTCACTTAACCGCATAGTACATACAATATACATATACACATATAGAACAGAGGGCGACGTACAAGGGTACCTAACAAACTGAAATATTTGTGCATTTAGTCACTTGCTCTTATAAGATTTGTGACGACCAATATTAAAATGATAATGCGATTTTTACAACTTGATATGTGACCCGTGATGGCTTATCTTATATTATGACACATTGTATTACTGTTATTTAAATTAATAAAGCATAACTATATTTTTCCATTTATCATTTGTATGCCCTCGTAACCCAAGATAAAACAAAAAAAATACTCTTGTCGTTGCGATATTTTAAACGTGAATGTCCTCATTAGATTTTTTTTACAAAATGTAGTATTTTTGTCCTTATTCTACATCTTGTCGTAACTATGTAATGGCTCAATACCATTGCTAAGACAGTTCATACAAGGCATCAACACCATAAACTATATGTTCTATACAGAAAGTTTAAGGAATGTCGTAGATATTTATTTTTTGGATATTATTGAGCATTGCAGTTAGTAAATATATTTTTAAACAGATAAGTACTCCGCTTCACTGGAGAAGTCTAGCTTTGGAGGAGATCGCGATTGATTAAAAAAGCTGCACATGTTAGTTACCCATACACGCTCCAGTCTATCGATATTCGTTAGTTCAGAATGAGTGCCCATGTACTAAGAACGCAAATCACTAACAAAATTCAATCTAAAGAAAGTTAAAAAGGCCGTGTAAAAGAATACATAAGGAACGTTACAAAATAAACAGGATTGATTTTCTGACGGCTAATTTAAAATATTGCACATCAAAGGTTGATTTCTACAATTGCTTTTTAAAAAAGGTTTTTTTTATAAAACGAAAACCTTTTTAAAACGATACCTAATATTAAAGTAAAAATACTGCTCTGTTTAATGTTGTAAACTGAATGTAAAGAATATTTGTCAAAAATGAACTAAACCTCCAAGAAATTATCAAAGTGACTATTACAGTACTTCAGGGTTGTACTACACAATTCACTGAACGGATAGTTTCATAAAAATAAAATCTGAACTTTCTCTTCTTTAAATATACTAAGTACACCTACACGAAAGTTATTTGCATGACTTAGACCTTAGTACGATATTTAATCCGCTGATTCATAAGACAATTTTACTTTTTGGATCTATCAGCAAATTGTTGTAACATCTGCAATCAAAAATTATACAAATAATTTTACTTACAAAAAAAACGCTTCTATTGCCTTATTCTGAAATGCTCTTCTTTCAAAACGATACAGCATGAAATTTTTAATTACGTTTATCACTTGGATTTTTTTACTTAAATCACCACTGATACTAAATATTATTATAAACATTAATTGTTATCAAAATAAAAATATAATAATCAAACTATTTTTCCAACAACACTCGCTTTACCGCGTAAAAAAACAATTGAACTCAAACATGTTCTTTTTTTCAAAATATTCTATAAATTCTATGGCATTATTTGAATGTTTTCTTTTTCACTAAGCATGTAGGTTACTTAGGCCCAAGCAGTTTACATACAAGAAGTACTTACTTGAACGGGAATTTGTTTATAATAAGTATACGACGACCGGTTGGCGTAACGGGAGTGTAAGCGACTGCTACGCCGAAGGTCGCGGGTTCGATTCCCGCTCAAGTTAAATATTTGTGTGCGTGAACATGGATGTTTGTCTTGGTCTGGGTGTTTCTATGTATAATATGAATGTACTCGTATTTACAAAAAAAGTATATATGTATATGTTTATCCATTGTCTACAAGCTCTGCTTAGTTTGGGACTAGATGGTGATGTGTGTATGCGGTATATATTATATTATTATTATTATATGAAGAGTCTAGATATGGTAATATTGTACTTAAGTAATGATATACGCATAGATATCTGTTCTGTGGATATACGTAATAAAATTATTTCTTTTCCAACTTCCGTTTATTTTCTGATTGTTAATATTTATAAATATTACCAATCAGAAAATCATCATGATTGTCTTACCCTGGTCCCAATTTATTTAGGGTCGGCGCAGTATGTTCATCGCTTCCATATTTCTCTGTCACCAGTCATCCGATCGTTTACCCCTTTCTCTTTCATATCCATCCTCACACAGTCCATCCATCTTTTCCTTGGCCGTCCTCTCCGTTTTCGTCTTTCTACGTGCACATTCATCCCTTTTTTACCTACATACATCTCATCTCTCCGCATAACATGTCCATACCTATACCAATCAGAAAATATAGTATAAAAATGATTATTTTTGTGAATACGAAGTGAGGGTAGAGACAGCAGCGTTTCACGGAGATGACACCCACCATTATAATTTATACCATTACATGTAATTTAAAACAGTTTTTCCTCGGCCACGGCCGGAAACGTCAGAGCGTTGCGCGTCGATCGAAAATAAAGAGGTATTTATTAATTTACTGCATAATTTTTAGGTTAAACTCGCAACGCAGTTTTGACTGGTATTAAACATTTTAAATGTACATGTTATAGCAAATCTTATATTTTGGATCCAAAAAGTATAGATTTTAAGAATACTTATAATATTGTTGGTTATTTTACACAAACCGACATTATTACAATTTACATCGGTATTAAAGTAGTTATTTTATCAGAGATAAAATATTCATTTTAATTAGGGGTAGGTAGGAAACGGTGAATGTACTCAATAATCAAGGTCCCTGAAGTAATTAAGCGTGCATGGGATTGTGCTAGTAACCTAAAATTTTAAACTAATTACTTGTAATAAAATGGGTGGTAGAATTGATTTATCTCATAGATATATTACTATGATTTATCTGCATTTTCAGGTGACTGACCTGCACTAATATACCCAAATTGTAGTTTAAAGTGGCAACTATTAAGTATAGGATAATTAGTCATAAGTAAAATCGTGATTCACGCTAAAAGCGTGTACATTAACTTTATCGCTTTACCTACCAGTTCTGCGAATACCTATTAATTACCTGCTGCTCGAGTTTATTTAAACAATAGTTTAATAGAATTTTGACTATCTTCTTATTTTACAATTTAATGTAGGTAATAAATTATTAAAAAAGCAGTACCTATTTTCATGTATATACTTATATTTTTTTTAATTGACTGTTGGATTGAACGTTAGTTAGTTAAATTACATAGCTAGGTGCAATGCCAGTGGCTTTGTTTTCTTTTTGTAATGCTTATAAATAATACTGTTTGTGTTTCCACAGCCCCTCTATTTTCATTTTCTTCGTAATCTACCTAATATGTAGTTGCTTTTGATGAAGTAAATATGTCTGACATTTTGACATTAATATTTATCTTATACTAATATATAAAGCTGAAGATTTGGTTTGTTTGTTTGTTTGGTTGAACGTGCTAATCTCAGGAACTACTGGTCCGATTTGAAAAATTTAATAATAAACAGTTATTTGTGCAACAAGAGAGCAAAGTTGTTTCTTGTTTCGAGTGCTGATTTTGAGTCCCG
Organism: Euclidia mi; assembly: GCA_944739405.2. Taxonomy (NCBI): domain Eukaryota; kingdom Metazoa; phylum Arthropoda; class Insecta; order Lepidoptera; family Erebidae; genus Euclidia; species Euclidia mi. The sequence goes on from OX123198.2 coordinate 19,736,986, forward strand.
AACAAGCGAAGGATTCTATGATTAATTACGAGCGTAGCGAGTGATTCAAAGTTAGAATCCTGAGCGTAGTGAGGGCCTCAACAGCACGAGATGCAAAAAGCTTTGCTCTCGTGTAGCACACATAACTTTTCACCTCAGCAGTGAGAACATGTATTACTTAGGAGACATAAAACATTACAGGAATAAATTGTAAACAAAATTCTGTATTAATCACTTGTTGTTTTAACTCTTCTGGTGTTAAAGTACAGTCATCATCGCTAGTTTCACTCATCTTTTTAGATTAAGTATTTAAGAGCGTTAACGCCGATTTTGGCCTCTTGACACAAAATATGTACTTTTCAAAGCTTGCCATCTCAGTGAGAATATATCTTACGAATCTGTAAATTACATATTATTATAGGAAATATCTTCTTCTATAGGTTTGAGATAGGATTTTTTATAATATGAAAGTATTTGTGACATACGGCCATATAAACAAACAGAGTTTTCGATTTTTCCCTGACGGAGCTACTTTTAAAGCTTTATATATTCGAAATCCCTTGTAAATTTCAGACACCAACTCGTTTATATGATTGTAATTATCCTCAACAAAAAAAGCTAGTGAGGATTTATTTTTTATTTAGACCCAAACGTAAATAATCATACTATAATCAAAGTGAAATTTAAGACAAAAAGCTACTGCTAAAATCGTTATTTTTAAGATAATTCATGTTTGTTTTTTTCAAAATAAAGAATTTATATATAGAAGAATATATTCTTTAACGAAAATCTTCAAAAAAAAATTTAAATTTGGTTAAATTTTATTCAAGACATGCATTTTAAAATTACTCTAAAACTACTATAAAACTGCGCGCGTAAAACGTTGCAAATCAGTACGCCGCGAGGCCCTCCAAGGTGTGGACGTATCGCTCGGAGCTCCGCAATGACCTCTATTGAACTCAGGCGTTGGGTGCAGTTATAGTGCGACCGTGACATCTTGGTGTGATTTTGACAAGTAAAATATATTATGTTATATTTTTTTATCATATTATTAATGATAATAATTTTCGAAAGAACACTTCTTTTTTTTCAGATTCTGTTGCAATGGAATGAAATAAATAAATGCGGTTTGTTAATTGCCAAAGATTTCGTTTTCCTAGGGCCCTCACCCGACGGCGTGTTTGGGGGAGGTATTATTGAAATCAAGTGTCCAATTACAGCTGATGGTATAGACTAGGGCTTTCATCCCGGGAGTCTCGGTCTCGAAAATTTCGAGAATCTCGATGATTTTGTTGTGCATCCCAGCTATCGAGACTTTTGAGACTTGGGTTAAATAATAACCATTATTCAAAAATTTTTGTTTAACTACTGTTTACGGATTTTATCGCAATAAATAGTTTGATTGAGAGTACATTTAAACCTAATGACCTAGAAACTACATTATTTATTACTATCCGACGTTTCGATTTTTTTACAAAAGTTTTAGTCACGGAAGACTGAGGTGATATTTCCTGTATTAAATTTATAAGTTATTTCAAAGAACCTGAACATTGTACAACTTTTGGTGTTACTATTTGCGCAGAATGAAATCACTTCTGGTTTCTTTAACCTTCTTGGGTTTCATTAGCCTCACACACAGCAGACTTTGTCGAGCGTCTGCTCCGTGTAACATATACAACAAGATGTTAATCTGTGAGGCTATTGAAATTTAAAAAGTCAAGTGCGAGTCGGACTCGTCCTTGAAGGGTTCCGTAATAGAGGTATCCACTTAACATACCCATTATCTTCACCTAATCTAATATCACTATCACTTTTTCGCCACCAAACATAACTTTGTTTTCTATAGTGTTTGTATAAACGACAAAGGTATATATGCGGTTTTTGAATATGTGTTATATCTCAAAAGCTGACTCAATCTCGTTCAAAAGATTTTTTGTTGGATGGTTTTATTACAACGTATATATCTTTTTCAGGTTCGTCTTTCTCTTACTTTAAAAGTTAAATGGAGGGAGATACTCGTTATCACTTTGGAGCTCTTCGATCTTTTAAAAGTTTGACTTTGAGAAACAATGGTTTTAGAAACCTCAAATTATTTTTAAACATGTATCTAAAGATACGCCGCATGTACATGAAAGACGAAACAAATATAGTGAAACTTTTTTCGAAAGAGTCTCGAAAGTCTCATTCTTCCCGGAAATTTCGAGACCGGGCTGTCTCGATATTTTTGTTCCGGGACTCGAAAATGTATCGAGATTAGGGCTTTCGGCCCTAGTATAGATGCCGCTAACGATAAAAAATACGTATTGGAATTTTGATGGTTGGTACCATCGGCCGAAAACACAACTGGTTTTATCAGTTACCAGTTCAACTACACATTGCATACAAGCATCTGTGTCCATTGGCGGTCTGGACAGAAAAATAATTGCCATGAAAGTTGCAAAAGTTACTCGAGACGATGAATTTTGTGCAAATGAAATGGGGCACCATTTCATTTGCCAACAGTTCAACCTACTATTTTATTACCATAAGTGCCTATTACCTGAAATAGTTGACCCACGTTAAGTGTAGGTCGATGCCACTTAGAAGCACTACCTTCTAAGCTAACCCTTTTTGTACTTTACAATATGAAATTTAATAAAAAAATATATAATTTATATGTTTTATTTTCTTAACGTACTATAGTCATAGAATAGATACTACTTACGTACAAGCATCACTTCTCAAACCAATTTATTGAAATTGCGACTCTTGCTACTAAGCAACAAAGTACAATTCAGCTCGCATAAACACTCAGTGCCTAACGCGATATTCACCTAACCGTTCCCCGTCTTTTCTAACATATAACGCTGTCGCTGTCTGGCGCAAAGTTACGCGCTAGCTGTCGCGCTAGGGTTGTCGACTTCCCGCTTCTACTAAAATATATATTCATCGTCTATCTACCTACTTGACCACGTACCTATTAATAAATAATTATCCTATAAGTATCCTATCCCACTATTTGAGCTCGTAGAACAAAAACCACAAAAATTCTGGTCACAGGTCACAATTTACTTTTCCACTATACTAATTCTTAGTTAATTCCTAAACGCGTAAACCGATTTACATGATTCAAACAGATAAAATTGTTTTTGAACTAGATCTTTAATCTGACACCATAATCGTTGGGATATCTCAACAAACAAAAAATCTAATTTTCAAGTTGCTCTCGTAAAATAAATAAAATCAAATTTTCAAGTTGCTTTCGACGCGTCGTTAGTTAGCTGTCACCGCTTACGCGCAGAGCTTGCTAATAACATGAATTTTAATAGTGAACAACAAAAATGCCTCATCACAAGTCTGGTGCAAAGTATTGCTCATTTAACGGAAGCAACTTGCAAAATTTGATTTTATTTAGTCTGTTCTGATATTAACTTGATAAGCACGCACAAAATTTATTACCTATTACTGCACATTGGTAAGAAAGCTCCTAAAAACGAATGTGATAATAATAGTTTTCGGCTGTGCCCATGCAAATAATATTGATGTAAAAATATATAATAATAATTTAATTTGATTAAATACATCCTACAGATGCCTACCCTACCTAACGTCACGCGTCGCTTATGAGTTGAACGGATCAAAATGATTTAGCTTGACTATACTGCCAAGCAACACGCTGACTCTACGCACACAGCTGCGCGTTCGTCAGTGTTAGTGAGAAAGCGCTGCATTTACCTAAACTTGGCGCCGCGGATTTGACGTTAACGCTCTTAACACGTTACGCTTTACGCTATATCAGCATCAGCGAAATATTTTCTTATACGTAGTATCCTTATAGTCTGTGGTTTACTTTATTCCCGCAATTTTTTTAAATCGCGTTTTGATACCGCGTCCCTGATGTTTATTTTTCAAATGTATCATTGTTGAAATTCCAAATAAAAATGTATTGGTTAAATACCAATTTTATACTATTAATTAGACTTATTTTTATTAAAATCCAATGACATATTAAACATATTAACAATAACATTTAAAAAACAACATAATTTCTTTATTTAAAAAGATATTTGTATATCTTTAAATTTTAGGGTATAACGCGTTTCCGAACGTGTTTTCCTTGAGGTCGAATTCCAAAATCGAATTTCGAAGGAGTTTGTTTTTTTTCACTCGTTTTTTTATATGCATGTGAAAGAGACAGAGCACAGTAAAATTCGAATGTTTCAAATTTATGGCTGAACAATGTCAATTCGTGGCACTGAAGATTGAAAAATTAAAAAGATACTTTGCCTCACGCTCGAATCAAAATCGCGTTTTGTTCACTGTTGTCTCGCAGCAAAAGCGGCATGTTTGAGCTGCTGTGGTGAAAAAATATTTACATCATGTGATGTCAAACAAGATGGGGTAACCATCTCTGGTGACGGATTATGAATACAGGTGACGGGTTATGATTACAAAGGTGGTTGTATGAATGGGCTTACTATTTTGTCTAAAATATCAAGGCATCATTTTACGGCTGCCAAAGATTACTTATTTTTTATCTTTGTTTTAGCCCCATATATTAGCATTTTCATATTTTGCTTACATTTTGAAATAATTTTCTTTACAAGTAGGTAGTATGAATTTTTACCTAATATTATGAAAGCATAACTTTCTTATGCTTTCATAATATTAGGTAAAAATTCAGTAAGTTATTGACTGATCGTTTATTAAATCGATTGTAGTCATTGTGACCCCTGACATAATGTAACCCGAGCCTACCAGAGAAACTTACATATTAAGGCTACCCTTCACTTGCTTTCTGCTACCTACCCCACTACTGGTCATCAACAAAATAATGACAGCAGTGAAGGCAGGGATCATAATATTAGTTTACATTCATTTTTACATGAAATATTTAATAAGTAAAATAATGTAATAAGCTGCTCGCAAAAGAAGCGTAATTTTCGCATAGGTTTCGATAAAATATAAGTTTTAATAAATAAGACGCAGCTTATTTAAGTCTTCTCTTTTTAAGTACACCTTGATTCATGTTCATATGCCTAATTGCACATAAGTTATTTTAAAATACAGTATAATTATTTTTAGGGTTCCGTACCTAAAAGGTAAAAACGAAACCCTATTACTAAGCCTCCGCTCTCTGTCTGTCTGTCACCAGGCTGTAGATATCTCATAAACCGTGATAGCTAGAAAGCTGACATTTTCAAAAATTATGTATTTCGGTTGCCGCTATAACAACAAATACTAAAAATAAAAAATATTAAGGGGGGGGTCCCATACAATAAACGTGTTTTGTTTCGTATTTTTTGCTCAAAATTACTAACGGTAACAGGCAGAAGCTTAAAATTTTCACATAATATGTAGTTGTATGTACCTTTCAAAATAAATAATTAAATAAAAAAAGTAAATAATAAAGGGAATTTTTAAGCAATTTGTTACTCAATCTTTATAAACAGGTAGAAACTTTAAAACATATTTAAGTATACATACAACAAACGTAATTTTCTTTTATAGACGATGGTACTGAACCCTTCGAACGCAAGTCCGACCCGCACTTGCCCAATTGTTTTGCTTTTGCTGTTTTCATGTGATTCCATGCAAGAAGTTCTGAAGTTCAATAATTGTCAACAAAAATATTCTGAGTGATCAATATGAATAAATTCCAGATGAAAATGTATTATCATGTAATAAGAAATTAACAAACGATTAGTTGCGATATATTATGTCTATGATTATAAACTATTACATTATTATTTAGTTTTTGCAACGCAGTAACTGTCCAGTAAGCAGTAAGTAGGTTATCAGTTGACCTGTGTAGTGCGTCGTTGATAGTTTTGGTGAAATGACGTCACGGGTCGAACGTACTAGAACTAGGGCTTAATCCACAATGACCGTTCGGAACGAATTAGTATTAACATTTAAATAATATTTTCCAAAATTTGATATGATTGAACGGATGGTGCAATAAATGTCATGAAATCTTAAGTCGATCCTACTTCACCAAATATTATTTGCCGGCTTTGTTATTTACGCAGTTTTAAAGTCGGTTAATTTAAAAGTTTGCCTATATAATTAGCCCACTGCTATCATTAGTTGTTCATTTTTCAAACAATACTGACATTATCATGACAGTTTCTTAAAACAGAAGAATATAAGTATTAATTATTGTTTACGTAACTTGCTTGCAGCTATAAACGTAACTGCTAAGCTACTTTTACATGTCTTAGTACTCAATATTGTAACCAGAAATATACATTGGTCGGATATCTGAGAAAGTAATTAAAGGTTGCAATACTGGTTGAGAACAGTGACCACTTACCGGTAAATTCTGCGACGTGATAAGGGCTGGCGTAACCGACCCTTCAGGGAAGTTAGACAATCAAGATTTACTCATAACATTAACGTGCAATTTAATTCGAGAAAGTCTTAAACACCTTTTGGCAATTGTTCCTTATAGTAAATCCCTTAGGAGGGCGTGCTGCGCTTACGCAAGTGTTTATCGATTGGCCGCGCTTGCGTTGCGCTCACTCCGCTCTAAACAGGTCGTTCAACCCGGCCATTCACGCAAATACATGGATTTGGAAATCTCCCGGACCAGCTGGCCTGCTGCACTTTCATACTCACTTCCTGCACCTTTCTTTGATAACAGAACGCCATAAATGTTATTGTCTCGTTACATGACGCAAAACAACCATAAATCGTGTGGTAACGGTTGTAAAGGCAAGTAAAAAAATTTATTTTTCTGTACGTAATTGACATCTTTCATCGCAATCATGAACAGAATAAATAGCATACTGTCGATGGCTATCGAGATAGTATTTACGGTTCTGTTGTCTGTTGAGCGTTATTTATTGTGGCTGAACATTTTTTTGCTTTTACCTTCCGGAATTTGTAACTTCGTAGCATACTAATAATTAATTTAACGTTATGAATCTGTCATTGTTGGTTTATGTTACTTGTGTTGGCTGATTAACAAGGCGGTCTGTAAAATGCACATACCTACCTAATATAATAATCTAATGATTTTAATTTTGTTGCACAAGTTTTCTGGTTGAGTCGAACGATTTTATTATTCCGCAACTTATAAAAAATATTGGACCTGTGCTCTGTAAAAATATATCTATCAACAAAAATGTCAGTTACCTACCAGAAAAGAACCAGACAAGGTTCGTCAGTTATATTGTGGACAATCGGTAACTTCTCAGTAGCAGTACTCATTTATTACCTATGTATTAGCAGATTTCATACATACATACATAGACTCACGCCTGCTTCCCGGAGGGGTAGGCAGAGACTACGGAACGCCATTTGCAACGATCCTGACATACCTCACTTGCTTCACTCACTCCCATCAAGTTTCTCATGCATGCTCTTCTGTTAAGGGTACTTCTGACTTGTCCTTTTTTCAGGATGTCTCCAATCTGGTCAGAGAACGTTCTCCTAGGTCTTCCCCTTTGTCCTGTCCCATTCACACTAGCCTGATATATCTTCTTTGTCAGTCTATCGTCATCCATCCTCTCCATGTGCCCAAACCATCTTAAGGGGACTACAAGAGCTAACTTCGCTGTCCTTGTCGGATTGTATGCGTAAGAAAGAGAAGCGCGACGACGACGGGACGTTCAGAACGCTTTACAAACCATAAAATAAATTAATTACAGAAAATGTATTGATCGGATTAAAAAAATAAAACAGTATTTCGTTAGTATGTTGCTTGTTGAATAATTTGTCAAAAAATCAGAATTATTGTAGGTATGTATTTTAATATGGTTTTTACTCGTTAAAATATTTTTTTTAGAGGTATCTTTGTGATTTTTTTCTATCGAATAAAGTTAGTTGTATTATGTTTTCAACACAGTACTTAACTAGATTATATCCTGAAGAATATCATATATTTTTCTGATTGTGCTAACTGCATTGAATCGTATACTTTAAAGCATTATAAAACTTGCGTTTAGCTCTTGTAGGCCCCTTAACATGCCTTTCTCAATGCTTGTCACTACATCTTCTTTTACCCCACACCACTCTCGTATCGCACAATTCTTTACTCTGTCGGTCAAAGACACACCACACATACTTCTCAGTGCTCTCATTTCTACAGCATTTATTCTACTTTCAAATCTCTTCTGCCATACCCAACTTTCACTACCATACATAAGGGTAGGCACTAACACACCTCTATGTACAGCCAAACGTGCCTTTTTGGACACGTTTTGACTGTTCATAAACGCCTTCAGAGCTCCATTCACACAATTACCTGCATTAACTCTCCTTTCAATATCATTATTGTAATATTTATGTTTAAGTAAGAAATATGGCTATAATATAATTATATGTGATATGTAAATATTTATTTATATATAATTAAATATATTTAAACATGTACATATATTTATTCATATGTATGTATGTTATATGTATATACCTATGTATGTATAGGGTGTTTCTATTCGCAAATATGTATTTCCATTATTCTATTGTTATATTTAGTTCTCTTGTTTTAGTCTCTAAAGCACATCTTCCACTATCATCTCTGCTTCACCCTAAGGTTGACTGGTAGAAAATGCCTTTGGAAGTTTAAAAATAAAATAAAAAGAATATAATGTCACACTTATATTTCCATGTACATTGTCAGAAGGTTCACTACTTCACTAATGGAAAAGGTCCAAGATTGCTCGTTGGACAATTCGTATCATAAACTCGTCAGTTTCAAAAGTAGAGAAGAAATGATAATGTCATCATCACCTTTGTGTTTACTACTACCTATTATATAATCTACGGCTTGCTGGGTGATTACGCTTAACACGTAACTTGAGCAGAGTTTCGGATTACGGTGTGCTGTAAATTTGCAATCCCGGGAAGACATTACGGTTTCGACACGGTCGGAACACTCAGAAGTAGCCAACGAGTAGCTACACTTCCAGGTAAAGACACGCGAACCCCGTGAGACTAACTGTTCACGAGACTCAAAAACGCGCCGGACGAAACGCTCGGTCTGAATAACTAACCGCACGACGCGCGACGCCCTAATATGTGATCATTTACTTATTTCTGAGTCTTACAAGCCCATCCAGTACTTATGACACAATAAAAAGTCGAAGCTAAAACATTATAAACATTTACAGAAGGTCATCTTATCATTACCCACTACTTAAAAGACTTAAAACAAATTCGTCTTACGTTATGAATAAAATTCCTAGTTATTTTAGTACTCATTAATTTAAATACAATTAGCTACCCCAAGTCACTCATACTATCATAATTTTTTTGGTTGGTTATTTTATTTTTAATATAGCTGATTCACATGGTCATATCATATTTCAATGAATTAATCCGCTACCTACTAGATTTGTCTAGAAGTAGGCACTTATAGACATATGTAATAATATAAAGTCACGGTCAATGCACCTAAGTATTTATATTACATGATCGTAATACGAATACGAAGTAATGATTGTTGTGATTTACAAAAACACGTGGGTAATGTTTTTAATCGTGTCTAGTTTAGGGTAAGTAATTACGTAAAATAAATATTTTTTCATTGTTTTCATTATCGATTGGAATAACACAGGATCGACTGTTATTATTACCATTAGATCAGTAACAGAACAGGATCTCTAACTGTATCCCATTCATCAGGAGACTTAGTTTTGGTTCAAATCACGGGATTGTGTTACCTTTAGATTAAGGAAAATATAACCATGCGTGGAGAACGTGTAATCTTATAGTTATTAGAGACTTAGAAGTCTATAATTTGTTTTAAGACACTGAATGCTTCTGACTGGTATGTAGTAATAAGTTTTACAAAATATTAGCTCCTAAACTTTCGTTATCAGTGGTAAAAACGCAGCTGTTTAATATTCTTATGAACATAAAAGTAAAAACGATTCTACAGCTGCGATCGTATCGACAGTTTAATGTCCGAAACACAAAACATCGATACACCGTGTCATTTCGTATTCGCTGAACAGAATACGATAGCTCAATAATAACCAGGTGTTCGTTACAAATATCTTATATGTATTTCACCGAATGAGTATCGTACAAGTTGTGATTTAACGCCCATCAATAAGCACCGATTTTAACATAGGTACCTAAAATGAAGGTATTTGTAATATGAGCTACAGGGTTCATGACATTATTTAGGTACCAAAATGATGAAAAAGGTCTCTTGATGAAAAAGGTCTGCTGTTCCATACAAAATAGAACTTTGACCTCAACAAAATGTATGGAATGGTTGGTTTTCTTTCGCGATCCCGGCAATGTCACAAACTAAAAGTTTTTCGTAATAACGAGTACTATGCGCTGCACTAAAAATTACCTAGTAGGTTTACTAAACACCTTTTATTATAATAATTATATCGTAAATATTTTATTAAACCCTAAGTCCGTACTTCGCTTTAATACGAATAAATAGCGATTGATGTCTAAATAATATAAATAGATTAAAACATTATAAGAAAAGGTAAGTCCATCAAATTAATAAAATATTTATTAATTAATGAAAATCCGGTTCAATGGTCCGGGGTTGACGTTCAAAGTCATAGTTGTATTATTGGATTGAATCGTATATCAAGTGAAGAATGGGTAATATTATTTCGTATTGATTATCTACTTATATTGAACATTAAGGTTTTACACGGATTGTTTGGATTTAACGGCACGTTTGTAGTTTGCCACTACGTAGATAAGAGAGCTACAGTAAATGGAATATTATATAGTTTTATTCTGCGTGTGGTCATTATTATAATCTGTTTCGTAAGTATAAGCAACACATCGCTATCAAAACATAATAATTATGTTTTCCATTAAGTTTAAACTGCAAAACAATACTACAGTAGATATTACGTAATTTGAACGAAGTGACTTTCAATGAAAAGTACTCATTTATTGGTCATTATCATAAAATAAGAGTGTATGTTTGTGCTTATGCGGCGCGCGGCGGCGCCGGCTGTCACGTGTCTCGCGGGTGCCTGTAGGGCTCCCAGTTATCATCCTTGTTATTACGCCGACGATTGTATAGGTAGTGCAAAAATGAGGTCACCTACTTTTCGCATATTGAAGGTCGCAGATAATACATTTTTATAATATAAATCGTCACTGCCATCAAATCTTTATTATGATTGGCATGTCACGGACAACCCGATAGATCATACAGTTCAATTCTGATGACTACGTAAAGTACCTACTTCTGTTTTTATCCAAAGTTGCTTACAAACTAAAACTAAATGCCAATATGTAATTGCGATAAATGTTTTAGAGGATTCATATTCAAATGACAGACCATACTTTCTTCATCCTAATGAGCAATAATTGTTTTATTTGGCTACCAGTAATCATTTTACACTCTTAACTTAAAACAGTCATAGTTGTAACCAAGGTTGTAACCGCTAACTATTTGACAGTTGTAAACTAAAATCTAAAAGCCGAAAATGTTTTCAACGGCACACTGAATCATTGAGCGAAGATCCGGCGATGGCAAGATGCAGGCTATGGGCCGGCAAGTATCCTCCACCCTCTAACCATAAGCCACAAGAATCCCTACCACCTGGACACAACCTGCCCTGGCCTGTATGGCAGTCCCTAAATAGACTGCGCACACAGGTTGGCCGCTGCAGAGCAAACTTGTGTAGATGGGGGTTCAGGGATCCCGACCTTGTGTCAATGTAAATGTGGTGAGCTGGAGCAGACAATGGATGACTTTCTGATATGCCCTTCTTGCCCGAGCACCTACACTGCGTCAGAGCTCTTTAAGGCCATTCCTAACGCAATAAGAGTGGCCGAATATTATGCAGGTGTCATATAGCTGAAACCAATGACACGAAGAAGAAGAAGAAGTTGTAAACTACCTAAATATTTGACAGGCTCTCATGTGCAAGGCGACATGAGAGCCCTGTCAAATAGTTAGGGCTTCATTGAGCCCTAAAATTTACTTTAAAATTCTACAAAGCTTTTGCTAGGATCCGAAACGTTAAAACTGAGAAAAGTATTTAGAACAAATTATACACTTGTTATGAATAGCTTCACGACAAGTGCATAAAAATATTCACACTAAAAATGCTTAATTAGCAATAAAGTTCAAAGACGTTACTATGCAACGTTATTTTTTTAGACATAATTATCTGGGCAACTAGAGGAATGTGGGTTAATAGTGGTAATGTAATTCAATGATATATTAAATACATCGTTAATGAGAAAAATCATTATACCTATATCGTAAAAAAGAGAATGGACTGAGAACTGTCAAGAAACTAGGTAAATTTTGACTACAAAAGAAATAAAATTACATATATTTACAAGTTTAAATTCTTTCTGTTATAGATTACATTAGATTAACTTGTAGGTATATTATCTTTATTTCTATGTTGCATAAAATATCATCGCAAAATATAGCATAATATACTAGCGTATCGTACAGAAATAACTTCCTTTTACTAAAGAAAAATCTTTTTGTGTAAGGGTCACGGACAAAACTCAGAATACGCTCCAAATTTATTCAGTCAGTGTCAGAGGTTGTACGATAAATAGTGGTTTCAGTTCGATATTTTTGAGAGGTCACGTTCTTTTACCATTTGATAGCAGAGCTACAGACTACCGTAAATATGATTGCAATTTTACATAATATGCCTAGAGAAAGTATCCATTTCGAAATCCTGTATTTTTAATATACTTAAATAAAATAGAATGAATAAAGTGCCCGTCCTCCCCTAATAGTAAGTTTGTTATGACTTTCAGAGCACGCCGTAGCGGCGCCTATAAGGTAATGATGATGAATCACTTCTAGCAATCGAGATCAAGAATAAGTAGAACACTCACGCGTTTTGCCTAATTTCACTTTTTCTTGTATATATTGCATAATATCACAATGAATAATTAGTATGATGAGACATATCACTGACGTTTTCTTTTTGTTAAATATTGTGACTCACGCATTCTTCTGTATCACATGTACACAGATACACATCTCAATATAAAAAAAATTGATAAGATATTTTATAATTTATATAATTGCTTTAGTTCAGTTTTCTAACTAAACTAAAAAGTTCTAACTAAACAAAGGTTAAATGATTCAGTTAAGTGCAATTATATGTATAAATGGGCACATATTTAAAATCTTATTTCGTTAACGACAACTAGTAAAAATAAAAATTTGCCGATATATTTATGTCAAGGAACAAATAATCGAGGATAAGCAAACAGTGATTGCGCATATGTCCATTGACGTATTACTATTGTCAGCGTCGGCACCAAGAGCGATGACCCAATTATACATATGTCGTATGGTATAGTGGAAAAGTAACTATGACCTTTGGCTAAGCAAGATCCATTTAAGTTTTACTTTAGCTACATATGGTCAAATACCATCTCAAGGTGTCATGTCAATAGACAAAACAACTCGTTTTACGAGATGATAAATATGTTTTTATTATATCTAAGTAGGTACATATTCCATGCTAATTAACATTCAAATTCAATATAATACCTACCTGTTTACAAAATAAATCGCTTCCTCTTTGCGTAATATAGCATTATATTTTTATGCTTTTATTGAGTTTATATTAGGTACCTCTTATTCGCTTATATGGTCTGCCCTCTTTATCACGTTTCGAATTTTGTAAATTTTAACATCAGTTTGGTTTTGTAGATACCTACTAGAAAATTCCAAATGAAAACCAGAGCGTATACTAGGTAGTGCTTACACTTAAAACTTCTATACAGTCTTATACGTAGATAATAATTTTAAGGTTCGTTGAATCTATCTTACTTTAAAACATTCTCTCACAATAAATGCTTAGGCTAAGTAGGGTCATGATAATTACTGTAAACTATTAATGGCAGTTTCGCTTAGAAATTTAAATGAAGTAATTAATTCTCATTCTGTAGTATAAATAATTGTTTTACATATTGCTTATTATTTTATTTTTACATAGCTGAGCTAGCGGTTACACCCACGTTGTTAAGATCTACTGCTCCGTAACCGAGGCACTTAGCGTGAAGTTATATAACCAATAGCCTTCCTCAATCAATTGGTTCTCCAACAATAAAACAAACAATCTAATCAGATCTTAAGTAGTTTTTTACGTAGTTTTAACGTCCAGCGAAATAAACATAGTTTTCAGATTTATAATATTATTAGTAAAGAAAACATTTCCTTCTGACGCTCCTATTGTTCTAGATTACATATTTGTCAAACGACTTGCGTGTGGAAGGCTCATAAGTTCATTAGTTCGGAAGCTTCAACGATTTTTATTATACTCATTATAATAAATGTATTTTGCTGGACGTGTAATTTGAATGCAAATATAGTAGCTCCGTTAAAAAAGATGCTTATCAAGCTAAAGTGAATTAACATAGTCAGCGAATTCACTGGTAGCCGATGGATTAAAATAAAATAATTACATAGTAAAAATATAGATCAATAAATCAGTGAAGTAAATGCTTTACAGGTTCAGCACATATTCATTAATTTTTATACCTTCACAAAATTAAGTTTATCACATAACAGCAGTCATAGGTTCTGCAGAATATTCAATTTTAGTCTTTTGTAATTTTATTTTTGCTTTTATTCTAAGATTGTATTAATAGCAACGTCGTCACTGTATAACCACGAATGTCTGTTTTCTAGTTATTACTCTCTATACTTTGCGTCTAGTGCTGGCTAATAGGTACTGCACAGAGCGATCGATCCCAAGCATATTATCTGGCTGGCGGTCCGTCTAGCCACATGGCTATACATTTATTACCTAACCTTTTTCACACTCCTGTCGTCTCTAGCACCTGCAGGCAGAATTAATTTACGATAAGGGCTTGTCATTTGTTCAATACAGCGTGCCGGAGAGTCGATATTAATCTCTTTAACACGAGTGTGATAAAACTAAAAAAGCTTCTGTGTATTGACTTTTTTGCTTATCGAATCTAGGCAATTTTGTCAAGGCATAACGATTGCTGTGTTTGTTAATTATCTTCTTTTCTTCTATATTATTGTTTTCGTTGTTTGTTATCTTAAATCATGTCACTTAGGTAAATATTTCATTTTGTATAGCGAAGTAGTAGTCGTTTTACTATAAACCTATTTTTATACGCAATTACTAAAGGTGAAAGCTTGTAATTGGCCGTAGCTTAAACATAGAATTTTACATGACTATTAACTAGCTGTAAGCTTTCTAAACTTGAAAATAAAATATGATACACAGAATCTACATACTGTATTTTATAAATTGTAGTAGAAAGTAACATATCTTTAGAATCTTATTACTACTATTATTTAACATTCTAGAAAATGCATAGAGTAAAACTCATCTTCAATTAATGAATAGGTACAGGCCGCACAAACTGAAAGCGTTTCAACCCATTCCGCTCGTCGAGGAGAAAAGTGTATATGAAAACTTAATGAGCGTTTCCTCGCTCACACACGAAGGAAATAGCAAATGATATTTTTACTAACCAGTTTTCATACTCGTAATCTTTTATTTCCGTAAATTGAACTCGAGAGTCAAGATACGATCTGCAACAATACATTCGGTTACATCATCTTGGTAAATAATCCATGTAGCTATCTCTTTTTGTATTTGCTTAATAATGCCAATTTCTGGACTTGTGGTTATTTTGTAAATCAATCTATAAATAACGCATTTATTATTCTCATATCATTTTTCGGCATCTTAATTTTGAACCTTCAAAGATTGGTGATTGATTTATAATGTTATATGAATGAATACAGCCCTAGATACATATGATAATATTCATCGCACACGGACCTCTAAGTAGATCCGTGTGCTCTAAGTAGATAATAAAAAGCCTTCAACGTTATTAATATCTCTTACGACTGTAATAGGAAGTCAGATGATGTTTGTGTTATGTGATTATAGAATTGAGGTCAATGAAAAAGAGTTAACAATATATAATAATTATTACAGTTGATTTGTCGACGCACGTACTTCATAAAATAAAATATACCGGTACATACTTATGTATATGATAAAATATTTTTGTAATAGGCTTGGCTAGTTAAGCAGCTGTATGTGGCTATTGACATTTAGTTTTTGTGGATGTTTTTAATGAAATATTACCAGTATTGATATTTATGGTAGTCATAATTTTAAAATGCTTGAGCACAAAATGGTTACATAATAAATTGTTTGTTTCTTAAATAAATTAGATCAGCCTCATGATAGCTTGTAGCCGAGACTCAAATGTGCTCGATTTCTCCTTAAGAATCAACAGATTAATTTTATGAAGCTGTTACTATAGAATATGATCCAGTAAATATCAATAAATTAAAGTAGTGTATTGTAACCACAAAAGCTTTTTGAATATATGGATTTGGAAGTTCAGTGGGATTGCGATGTCCGCGCGAAACATAGCAACACAACCGTATTAGCCTCGGAGAGCCGTTCAGCCCGGCTGACTAGACATTTTTACAGGCACTTAAAACTTAATATTCTGTCAAATCTAGTAAGAGTATTAAGTAAAAATTAAAATGTTCGATGTAACCACGGTAACGCGAGGACGATAACTCTAACCTAGTGTGACTGCCGACTTAAAGCCAATAGGGTTACCTCAATGCAATAGGGTGTAAAATATGATAAACTTTGAGCTTCAACAGAACCATTAAGCAAACTTTCTTCATTAACATTATCCATTGCCAGATAAATAACTTTTAACTTATAAATATTTTAATATTTCGCCTCAATTAAACTTTCTTTCTCTTAACTTTTAACTATAAGAATTTTATATCCCTAGTGGGTACAGTTTCTTTTGCGTGAAGTTAAACATTATAATACTTTATTCAGAACTTACTTTATATATAGGTACAATCGACAAATATGTATAAAATTTGCTTTTGTTGGGTACTTGCATAATATCTTTACCCCAAGTTAAAGGTATAATATTACACACATAATTCACATAATATTACACTCGTATAGTGAGTTTGATATCGAGGGATAGAAAGTGCAATCTAGGGCAATCTCTATTTCTTGACTTAGTGATTCCTATCTAGGGCAATCTCCATTTCTTGACTTAGTGATTCCTGTTTGCAAATGAGAATTTCTTAAAAAATGCATATATTTTATTTTCATATGCAGAAAATCTTGAATTGCATTTAATAATAGGTATAGGTTAGTAAATGAAGAATTTGGATAGAAACCAAAGAAAGATAGGTAATGTAAATAATATCGTTTGTTATAGAACCGGTTATTGTATAATCAATCATGTGACTTACAGGCTCGTGTGAATGTCTAATCCAACAATGACGGCTGATAGGAAATAACGAAACACGATAGCAGTAGAGATAAATTGTAGCTGCAACGATAAAAGGGACGGTCGTTGATCTCTCGGCCTAGGCACAACGTGACCTGAACATTTGTTTACGCAAAGCTGAAAATTGATATCCCGACTAAAGATATCATTACATTTATATTATGCGATGCTAAGCGCACTTAAACGATAGCCAGTTGTGGTTTTAAATGACCGTTGTTA
This sequence comes from Euclidia mi, assembly GCA_944739405.2. Lineage (NCBI taxonomy): Eukaryota > Metazoa > Arthropoda > Insecta > Lepidoptera > Erebidae > Euclidia > Euclidia mi. The sequence goes on from OX123198.2 coordinate 19,754,419, forward strand.
GATAAACCCGGTGGTTTACGCCCAGTCAAGAGCCACACCCATTCCGACTAGATGTTGATAATCAGTATGCGGCTCATATAAAGGTTTAACGCACAAATTGAACCACAAATTCAAATGTTGATCAAATTTTGCAAACCAGTACCTACATAATTTACGCGTATGAACGCCTATAAGTCTATTTGTACTTACACGCGGCTAAATATGCAGCGTTAGTGAATAAGTGTACTCACTTATTTATCAATACGTAATTACGAAGTATACACGATTGAATACATTTAAATTTCTTCCAAGATGCTGTTAATGTATATCTCCATACTAGTACTAATTAAACATATAGGCATATTTTCAAAATGTTTTCGCAGGTTTTTTCACAAACGTTTCGAATGCGACGTGTTGTTTTATTTTTGTTGAGTCATTGGGCGAATTGCTATGGTGTAAACAAGTACGTCAATTACTTAAAAGGCTATAAGTTGGGGTTTCCGCTATTTTTTATTTTGTTCTTTGACGCAAATGGATACAATGAATGTGTGACAATGATGCCTACTGATAATACCTATAACAATGTTATTATTAATACGAAGCTACAAATGTTTTACATTTGTGTAAAGTATATCAACTTTTCATTAAACGGGCTGTTTATTTATTATAATTTGATAGATTACCTAATTAACATAATTATGTATTTCGACAACAGCAAACTATGAAGTTTTTCTGTTGTCAAAATATTACATACCTGTTATAATAATTATATAAAAAGTATTTTAAGCGATAACCTAGTGGTATACGTAACGAACTGCCGAGTCTGCCGGGTCTTGGGTTCGACCCCCAGGTACCCCGGGCACACACCTCTGACTATTCGAATTTATGTGTGTATTAAAAATGTTAATTATCGCTTGCTTAATAATGTGCCCGGTAGATGGCAACAGGCTCGCCCCCTATTACCTACATTGGGCCCGAAACATAACTGGCGAAGTGTGGGTGTGCTTACACCTCTGCCTTCCTCTTCGGAAATAAAAGGCGTGAAGTTATGTTATTTTATGTTATGCTTATCTCTAATATTCATATAATTATACGCACTGCCAAACTCTGAAGTAGATTAAGGCTATTTTATAAGAGCATTATCACTTATAGGATTAAATTAACAATCATACTTTTTGTTTTATTTATCAGTATCTAATAATACATTCATATCAAAATTCAGCCATAGTTCTAATTATCATGTTATTATTTGTCCTGAATGACAAAATATCATCGCCGAACTGAAACTACTGAAGCTAAAAGACTTTAATTTAATATATGCCATCCCTAATAAAATATACCTACCTATAATATATTATATTGAAAGTTTAGGTTAAGTGAAGTTGCGGGTCTCGGCTAGTGATCGTATACCGAAATACTACTACAGAGACTATCTAATATGAACTATTTTTAAATATTTTACTAAATCCGCTACGTCACTGTTACGACGTTATCGATGGTACTAAGTTATGGTATTATTTAATATTTGGTTGCAGTACTCTTTTTTTCAAGAACAAATTATTTCGTGAATTAAATACATTTTGATACAAAACTACAAATAGCGCCATTCAATTCAAGCTACGCCTGCAGCGTTCAACAGTGGCTTCTTCACTGTAAAGATATCTTTGCTTTTCATTATAATCTACCTATTGTTTATAACACATCAAGCTAAGAGGCTTATATTCTCAAACATTCTACATTGAATGAGAAATACTAAACTACTTTTACTTACTACACACTACACCTAGTTGGTATGTTTATTTAGTGTAACAACTATATTGTCTAAATTTATTCTTGTCGTATAGGTACTATATAATAGATATAATCATGTACCTATATGCTTATTGGCATAAAAGATATGGTTCAGAATTGTACAAAGATAATTCTGTAGCTCTCAACCGCTTAGCTTAATACTGAATATTGTGGTAGTGCAGTGCATTTCTAATGGAAAACGTAGCAAATTAATTAATAATAAATTGTATAAATAATCTGTGTATATTATATGTCGCAGGTATTTAGTCAAAAACGTGATATTATTATTTCACTAGTGACATTATAATTAATTACACAGGTTAGCCTATTGTATTATTTACAATTTTACGGGCTAGTTTCAGTGTCATTATAATGTCACTTGACCGATAAAGTAAAATTGTAAGGCAGATATATTTTGACAATAAAACTGGTTTAAGAAATCCGATAGATTATCAGAGCTATCGCTGATTGGTCCGTAGCTGTATTAAACATAGACTTAGGAAATAAGAAAAGGTTTTTGAAAACCTCGTTAATAGGTTATGTCAGGTTTTCTTGTGACCCTGAACATAAAAATAGGAGCCCTGCGTGACAGGGCTCCGTCAACTTAGCCTCGTAAACATACCAAAGTTCTGATTTTTTCGTTTTATCAGATTGGTCATTGTGGTACATTCGTATGTCTGTGCAACTGATTTATCAATCGACTAATCAAAACACGACAAACTTAACTCATAATAAACCTAGGTTTCTTATATATCACTATTGCGAACCAAGTTTTATTACAATATCACTATTGCGGCTTATTGAAATTACAATATCACTGAAAAGAGGCCGTGAAATTATACGAACCGGTCGTTATTGACTATAATCTGTGTAATTATATTTTTACTAGTGAAATTATAATATCACGTTATTGACTAAATAACTGCGACATATATACTTGGATTTACTTAGAGCAGATAAAGGATATTTAATCTGTGCACGATTATAGAACTACAGGCAAGGTTATGCTCTTACATTGTCATTGTGGTGCAACAGTTTAATGTTAATTAGCGGTTGCTGAAGTAACGCTTTAAATCTCGAGTCACTCTGGACCACGTGCTAATATATGCCCGGGCCACTTTAGTTCATATGTAAATCTATGTAAATGATATGTTATTCGAATATAGGAAAAATCTACTGGTGGAATTTTTAAAGCATCCATTTAATTATCATGCAGAAAAATATGAATTTAGTTGTGTAGTGACAGTTATATTAAGCATTTGATACGTTTTACCTTAAGATTATGTACTGATTATATAATTATGATGAATTAATTATGCAAGTAGGTATTTGGAAAAGTTTTGTTGCTTTTTCTGGGTATTTCTGATGTTACGCAATTGGGCAATAAATTATCAGTTTATTCGAACTATGTTATCATTATTATGAATTCTTGTGGTTTGGTGAAATGTCTCCTTGGTGAATGACGCAAGTATCGGTGCATACGTATTTATCAATTCTGAAACATTGGGCTTGATTCCTGGAATGGGCTATATTATTGGGTTTTTTTTATTAGGCAGTTCTCAGTGGCATCGTTTTCTGCATTTTGCAACTGTATCCGACTGACTATTTATTACAGATTTCTGGTAAACTGTATGCACATTATGGTTTAATTCGTCACCCGCCAATTTTTCACCTACACCCAAAACAGATAGGTATGTATGTTTGTGACCCATTAAAGTCTTTTTAATTCTTGGAGGTACTGTGATTTCCATATGTAAAACCAATAATTATTTATTTTTTTAACACGACAAAAGAGTTTACGAAAGTTGATACGCCTTTATGTAACCGTAAAGTTCAGGTATAGTACATGCTAGTTGATACAACGTACCATACAGCCACATTGTTGCTATCTTACAGTATAAAAATCAAACTAAATGCTGATTCAGTTCATAATAAACATGAATTTAGTTCTCGCATTCAATGGTACCATCAATCCGTGAGAAATGCCACGAGACCATCCAATATTTAATTTGAGTATCCGTAGGTAGTTACAGGTCATTGGTGACAGTTGTGGAATTCGCGCAGTAACTGTCACGATCACCTAGCAACACTGTGTGTACGCTACTCACAGTACCATCAGATATTTCATACAAGTAATAGCGTTAAGAGTTTAAGATAAAAATAAGTTTAAAAACTATAACCCGACTACGTAAAAAAGGCCTCTGAAAAGGACGCAACAATAAAAAAATGCTCAATCAGATATAAATCCAGAAAAGTATAAGTACAGAAATGCTCTAGCTAGAGGCGTAGTCGCACTTATTCCCTTCCTTTTGGCTTCACCGTAGTGGTGTAAAAGCGTGGTAGGCACTTATAAAATACTTTTTCATGTAAAGTGCAACATATTATTGGTTTCACTACATCTTTGATGAACACTGATAATACTGAAGTAAATGACAAAGTTAAAACGAACTTTACGTACTCGCAAATCGTGTGGGCATGTAATTAAAAGATTTTTGCCTATCGTGATTAATTATAATCACTTTGCTCGGTATAAATATGAGATAGTTTTTGTACTCAGTATTAGGTACTTGAGTGCAAAAACTATCTCTAGTAGATCTATATCTATAAATACGCATCTACCTGAGTCGTTTATAACTGTAAGTAAGTACAATAGTAAGCCAGCGTTATGTTTCATAGCCGAGTTCATAAGGTCACTAAAACAATGCGATTGCAGCTGCAAACGTAGTATTTATTACAGTTTTATCATGATTCGCGAGTGAATGAAATGAAATATTATGCAAATCAATAATGTTCTAATCGGAGCGAAAACCTATCTTTAAATATGAACAGTGGAAATGTAATGGACAATGTGTATAACTGTTTATTATTGGTAATGCTCGGGCATTATGCCGCGTTTCCACGCTTGCCAAGCCTCGACAAGCTTCCACAAGCACAAGCGTGTAAACAGGCCGTTTGGCTTGGCTTGCGTGAGCTTGTGGACGCTTGTACAGGATCCGGTCTAGTGTCGGTTTTTGGACACAGATCAAAGGGCGCTGGCGGCAAGCGCTTGCGACGCGTTCACACGTTGGCGCGTGCTTAGTAGTCGCTGTGATCTCGAAACGAACGCACGTCTAGTTCTGTCTCAAAATGAGTGGCTGGTCGAACGTCTTTTGCTTGTTTGTATGATTATGCACTATATCGCTCCCAGAGGAATGTCACGAGGGAACATATTAATAATATTATGGTGTATTGACATACCTAATGCCGTAACCTATATGGCACCAGTAATATTTTGAGGCTATGTAGGTAAGGTTTTCCGTAGAGGGTAAGGAAGAGGCCCTGGCAATCTACATCATACAAAATAATTGGTTTTGCTTCTCTTTAAGTGTTTTTCAAATAAAAGTAGGTTAAACCAAAGGTTATAGTCGATACAAGTTCGGTGTCCGCCATGCTTGGATGTACGTAGCATACTGACGCGTTCACAAGCGTGTAAACGGCTCCCAAACGCCAAGCGAGATTTGTGGACGCTTGGAGCTTGTGGAAGCTTGTCGAGGCTTGGCAAGCGTGGAAACGCAGCATTACAAATAATGCTCAGGTATTATAACTAATGCTCGAATTAGGCCTCACTAAGTTATTAATTATTTGTGTTTATTTGTCGCACGGATCGCTTCTGATAAATATAAATAACTAGTTTAGCCTGATAAAGAATAGCACCGCCAATGCGAGGTTAATTAGCACTGTCATAAAACACCTAGATAGTAATAACGGAATCGTCATCACCATCATCATCCTTTTGTAGTCCACGGTTGGACATAGGCCGTTATTTTAACGGAATGACGTTCTGAATTTGAATTCACAGGAATTCACGTTTAACTTCAAGCAATTAGGAAAAGCACATGCACTAGGGACGTTTACTTGTCATCTAAATGTCAGTGTTCTTAATAATAAGACAACGTGCTGCTTAACTATGTTAAAATTGCCTGGTCATTATTTATTACCTGGAAATTGTGAATATTTTATTTTAAATTTTCGAATACTTTATTTTATTCGACAGGTTTAGGTATTTATATTATTGGAAATTGATTCATGGTTATTAGCAATTAACAATCTTAATATATAAAATCCTTGCGTTACTGACTGACTGACAGACACGCTATAGCCGAAACTATTAGGCGCAGGAAGCTGAAATTTGGCATGTATATTTCTTGGGAACCGTAGGGGTGCACTAAGAAGGGAATTCCCGAAATTCCCACGGGATCGGCCAAAACGGGTAAATTAAAAAAAAATGCAAGCGTAGCTGCTGGCGTCCTCTAGTATTTAATAAGTTATTATGCGTAAGTCCCACATATTCTTGGTACAATAAACGTCAAAGTAGCGTGCATTGGTACTCAATTTTTTGTGTCTATAATAATGGTTGTTTATAGTGGAAACGCTTTAAGACCCATTGTTCTAAAATATAATCAACCATCCAACTATATAAGTACCTACATCTACCCGTTTCCCTGTTACTAAAACTGCATAACAATGTAGCTTTCATTTATTTACTTGTTATAGTCTAAGCGTAGATAAATAAATGCATGTTATAAAAAGAAACTTGTATACGTATATAATTAATAGCAAACTAACAAAAACAAGATATTTAGTGTTTTAAACCCAAAACGTGTATCATATATATTGTAATAGATTCGTGTGACCCCGCCATTGAAAAAAGCAACACTACGGTCCAAACTCAACTCTTGTTGTGGCGGGAGACCCGTAACTAGAGTTTGCCATAGGTATACAAAAAAATGGCCCAATTTAAACTTCGTTTCTTCAGTTCACTCTCATGAGATTATGTCATCTGTTATGATACTTACTTAAATTTAATCTAACTAAATACATTTCAATATTTTTATTAGCTGTTCTCAGAGCTAGGTAATTGGTACATGAAGCAATAATACGCAGCGCCGGTTGTTATAATAGGCGCCTGTATTGAATAAAGTACGCGATCTTGTTGTATAATTTGAAGAGTGATATTTAAGTGTCGCTTAGAGGTCGAACAGCGTAGAAGTTCGCCCAAGGCTCTCAATCGCGAGTCGTCGACCCGCCGTCACCTTGGCTCGCGCCAACTTACGCAATTCGTTAATCTTATCATCTGCATGCGCACCCGCACGACCTCGATCGTGCCCCTCTCACCCCTCGCCGAATTTCAACGCCTACATTAACATCAATAGGCAAACCGAGGGAGGTCGTCCCCAAAGTCGATTCTTATTTAATATTCGAAATGGGCATTCATGACTGCGACACCGAAATGGAATAAATCTATAATGACCTAAATTTCTGAAGAATATAACATTTAACTGCACTTAATACCTTTTTTTTTAAGTCAATCCACAAACACAAATTCATCGTCAGTTTTAAATTAAGCTATATGCTGAATTTGTCAAGGCATATCTAGAAGATTTTGGCAATACTAACAAAACAAAAATTTTACGTGGTCTACATTTAAAAATAAAAGTGGTCTACGAATGAGTGCTACGGGTTTCGTAGCGCACCGCTCGGCGGAAAAGCGCCGCTGGAGAGAGGAGCGATCGGTGTGGTGCCGGTGGGACGAGCCTGCACGCGCGCCACCCCGCGTATGCGCGCGCGTATTTATTCGCAAGGCCACGCCAGCGGCGCGCCAGTGCGCAGACGTCGGTTGCACGCGATATACAATCATTCAGTTCTCGGTGTCGCACTTTTGCGATTTACACTCCGCGCACTAATGCTACGTTTCGTTTGCAACTAAATATAAAAAAAATATTCAGTAATAAACAGCGGTTAATTTTCTTATTTTGTACATTAACAGACTGTAAAAATGTTATCAATACTTGAAAACTCTAAACTGTTGTGGGGGCTATGGCAAGTGGTGAACTACTGTGCATCGCGTACGTCGCTGCCGCTGCTGGTGCTGGCGGGCGCGGCCGTGCTGGCGCTGCGGCTGGCGGCGCTGCTGCGCGAGATGCGCAAGCTGCCGCCGGGCCCCTGGAGCCCCCCGGTCGTCGGCTACCTGCCCTTCCTCGGAGTCCGCCACAAGACCTTCCTGGCGCTCGCTCGCAACTACGGTGCTCTGTTCTCCGCGAGACTTGGCAATCAATTAACCATCGTACTCAGCGACTACAAACTCATCCGGGAAGCTTTTCGGAGAGAGGAGTTCACCGGCCGGCCCAGTACCCCGCTTATGCACACTTTAGATGGTCTCGGTGAGTACGAAATTTTGTTCTATATAAAGCTATATTTAAATAATTACCATATTTTTATCTTTTTAATGCCTACTGAAAAATGTGTTTGCCAACTAATTTCATGATTATTTGCATAGCAAGATCAATATTTTATTAGCATATGTTTCATTTAACTTTAAGTGACCAATATATGTAGTAAAAAATAAAATGGGTAGTAATTGTAAATAGAGCCGCGTGTATATGTGTAAAGCCGGCAAGTGCATAGGCGAGCACATGTGCATGTGGGCGTCATTGGTCGGTGGTCCCTCCCGGCGGCGGCGGCGGGTGCGCTCGCGCCGCCCACACTCGTTGAGTCCTCGCTATAACGCCTCCCTCTCCGCAGGCATCATCAACAGTGAGGGCCGCCTCTGGAAAAGCCAGCGTCGATTCTTGCATGACAAACTGCGCGAGTTCGGCATGACTTACATGGGCAATGGCAAGAAAATCATGGAAGGAAGAATTAAGGTATGTTATCTTCACTTTTAGTACATTTTTATCTGTACTATTGAATGCATGTTATATAATATTTAAAGAGGCTGTATGAAAACAATACTAACAGTCACTTTTTTTTATCAGAATGAAGTGTATGAGCTGATCGCGAATCTGCACCGCGCGGAAGGCGCAGCGATTGACGCAAATGATCTCCTGGCCTTGGGAGTCTCCAACGTTATCTGTGGCATCACCATGTCAGTCCGGTTCAGCCCTGGTGACACCCGCTTTAAGCGGATGAACCACCTGATTGAGGAAGGAATGCGCCTTTTCGGCGAGGTGCACTATGGCGAATACATCCCTCTGTACAACGTAAGTAATTGCTTTAAATATCTTAAAATAGAAAAAGATTTGTAACTAATTGATATTAAAAACATAAAAGTTAAAAAAGCAAAAATTATAAAATTATTTTTCTTTCTACAGTATTTACCCGGTAAAGCTCAGGCTCAGGAGAAGGTGGCGAAGAACCGTGAAGAGATGTTTGCCTTTTATCAATCTCTAATAGATGAACACCGAGAAACCCTTGACTTAGACAACGCACGGGACTTAATCGATGTTTATCTGATTGAGATTGAAAAGGCGAAAACTGAGGGCAGGGCCGGCGAGCTGTTTGAGGGCAGAGATCACGGTAAGTTTCAATAATAATTGCATATTTCAGCTAAATAATGATATACACTTAATTATTCAGTGTTTCAAAAAGTTTTCATGTTGATGTTTAGAATTAACGATGACATTTTTATTACAGAACTTCAATTGAAACAAATTCTCGGCGACCTTTTCTCTGCTGGTATGGAGACTATCAAATCTTCGCTGTTGTGGATGATCGTGTTCATGCTGAGGAACCCTGACGTCAAGAGACGTGTACAAGAGGAGCTTGACGCCGTCGTGGGCCGGGAACGCTTACCAACAGTCGAAGACATGTCAAACCTGCCCTATACCGAAACAACAATCTTGGAAACTCTCCGAATGTCTAATATCGTACCTCTGGCCACCACACATTCGCCTACAAAGTAAGTTACCGATACTGGGAATCTTAAATACCTTCATTGTTAAAATGTCTAATAAAATAAAATCTAAAATAATTTTATTCATAAGAAATTAAATATTAATTAAGGTTTTTTCCCTCAGGGATGTCCACCTCAATGGCTACAGAATCCCCGCGGGCTCTCAAGTCATACCACTCATCAACTGCGTCCACATGGACCCCAATCTCTGGGATGAGCCTAACAAGTTCAACCCGAGTAGGTTCATCGATGAGACTGGCAAGATCAAGAGGCCCGAATTCTTCATGCCGTTCGGTGTAGGCCGGCGCATGTGCCTGGGCGACGTGCTGGCGCGCATGGAGATGTTCATGTTCTTCGCGTCCATGATGCACCAGTTCGACGTACAGATGGAGGCTGGCGCGGAGCTGCCGTCGCTGGAGGGCACGGTGGGCGCCACGATCGCGCCGCAAGCCTTCCGCGTGCGGTTCGCGCCGCGCGCGCCCCTCGCGGCCGCGCCCGCGCCGCCCGACCACCCGCACCTGCGCCACGTCGGCGCGCGCTAGATCCCGCGCACCCGCGCACCCGCGCACCCGCGCACCCGCGCACCCGCGCACCCGCGCACCCGCGCACCCGCGCACCCGCGCACCCGCGCACCCGCGCACCCGCGCCGCCCGGGCCCTGCGACCTGACATTGCCGCCACACACCCACCAGTATTCAATGATCACTCGTTTTAGAGCGCATCGAAAACCATTTATTTAAGTCTTTATTATATAAGTAACGTCATCGCCCCGGCGATGGTCGAGGCTGTGCATAAAGTGTTCAATTAAATAATAGTCCGATCGTTAGCTATATTGACATTCCCATCGTTGAGATTAGAAAATGATTTTTTTGAGAATTTGCAGTATTAGCGCGTTGGTAGACTAGGACTATAAAATCTTCAGCAAATCACACCACGGCCATTTTGGTCCAAACAAATTGTATGATCTGAAAACAAATTTGTAGTGCGCGGAGGGCGCCTCATATCTCCTACTCGCCGTGGGCGTATTCAACTTATTAACGCAATTATCACGTTATTTCGATCAGTTCAGTGACAAGCGCGGATCTAGTCCTCAAATCGCACTCACATCAGAAAATCTGACAAGTGCGAGTTCGTTTCCTATCATCAATATCAAACAAAAAATGATTTGATTCCTACTAATATTCACTTCTTTAAGGCCACCTCGCTCAGAGCGATGGATCCGCGCTCGTTATAAATGATCGAAGAGATACTGCTCGGTGAAGAACTATGGAGACTACATCAACTTTTTTAGTGTTCCATAAAACAATAGTCCGATCGTTAGCTACACATATGTATATTTTCATCGCTGAGATTAAAAAAATAAACTCGTGTGAATTTGCAGTATTAGTGCGTTTGTGAACTAGAACGATAGAATCTTCAGCAAATCACACTATACACACATCCTTATGTTAAGTAAGTTAATTACGTTCTAAGTTCTAGTACCTATACCAAAATTATGTAGAATTCTAGGTCATTATTTATTAGTGTCACTTGTGAGAATGATTCTGTTGAGTGTGATCTCATGATTGTTGCGATATGGTAGAGATTAGAATTAATGTTTGTAAGTGTTCGTATAAATGTTTAGTATATATACCTATCAGGAGTATGAAATAACATTCCATGGTAGTGTAACAACCAGCAACTAGTCTAGAGCGATATTGTCGCTGTATACAAATAACGCCTATCAATAGTGTTCGTGTAGTGTACTACAATTCATGTTGTTTGCAACCAAGTTGCTCTGAACTGAACTTCATGAGGATAAGTCTGTTAGATCGCAGCTCACCGTTGTGTTTGTTGAACTATCATTTAAGCTTTGTATATAAATGAATTCTTTGAAATATAAATGTAAAGCTTAGGGAATAATTAAAAAATAAATAATTGATATGAATACCTTGTTTTTTTTCCTATTTACTTCCTTTAATTACATCACGAAGTATAAAAAAACTAAATATACTGAGAATAAACGATATATGAAAATAGTGCGTTTTTATGAAATGCAGGCAATTCCATACGAACTTGGTATTTACACCTCTTGCCTAAAGTCACATGTCAAAAGACAAATGAACTAAAATAACCGCCGTATGGCCTTTAAATGACACACAACATCGCAGCAAACACCTATGAAGATGGAGGGATAAGCTTGACTCCTTTGATAAGAACTAGTTCCTAAAGGCTGAAAATAAAAATTTGAAGAAGAGTAGCAGGCCTTTGCCCAGAAGTGGCACGTTACAGACTTAATCATCATGTCAGCCTAGAGACGTCCACAGCTGGATATAGGCCTTCCCCAAGGTAGGTACACAGACTTATACTTAGTAATAAATTGCCTTAAATTATTTTAAATAATATCGAATGGAATTTCTCAAAATATAATTTACCAAGCAGTACTCTGGGCAAAGTTAATCCATTTCGATAATATATTATACACTTAAAAGTCGCAGTGCTTACAAAATATACATAGGTTGTTGAACTTTTGGTCTTTCGTAACTTTACGTATTTAAATGATTTAAACTGAATTAAACTGGTATGCTAGTTTGTAAAGGTGCAGTTGCGTGAACATGGATACCTACTATTAAGTAATGTTGGAGGTGAATGACCCCTGTCGAGCTACGTCACCGACATAGGAACATAGACTACAGGTCCTACGAGCGAAGGTATCGATAGCGCGACATTACTCACGGTCTTTCCCATTAGTCATAGGGAAGTTGTTACCGCCGATAAGCCTATTTATTATTAATGAAATGTGCATGAACCTATACATACCAACCCATACGAAACGTCGCTCATGATGCCTTTTGCTGAAAGATATTTCACAAGTTTTTGTAAAACGTACCTACTATCGATTTATATTATTGTCACAAATTTTGTAGTTCAATAATATCTTTTTGAGATATATAAAGCCAAATGTAAAATTATTTCAAACCACGAATATTTTCCGTCAGTATGAATACATATTGAAATATATCAGAAGGCTTTTATTTAACACGTTCAGTGCGGAACAGGCCGATTTCGGCCTGCCGCTTTACGTATACAGCCGGTGCGGACGAAGAAAACTATGTCCCTCTCGCTGGTGCGGAACGATTATTTTTGGTGTTTTTAAGGTCCTGACAGAGACAAATACATATTTCGGCTTGTAGTCAAAAATGTAGGTATTCTCCATAAAAACATCACGGCAGGCCTTTTTCGGCCTGCCACGCACTAGCGGTGAAATATATCCGCTCAGTGCGGCAGGGGGTCTATTTCAGCCTGCCGACCCAACAGGCCTGCCGGCGACCCGATACCGCACAGAGCGCACACGCCGCCAGTTAGTGTTGTGCTGTCTAGCTTATCGGACGTGCGCGCTATCGATAAAATTGACGATGGCAAATAATAAAAGAAAAATTTAAATTTTGGAAGATCGAGTGATTCGCCCTGCAAATAAAAGTGATAGTGATAGTAGTGAGGAAATATTTCCAATTAAGAAAAATAAAAAGTATTTAACAAAACATCTTGGAAAACCAAATAAAAGCGGTAAGTTTTGCTTACTATCTACACGTATATTTATAGTAGTAAAATATATCTATAGTATAGTACTTATAATATTTGGCAATGTACGGTTACCTGCGAAAGTGCAGTGATATATTATATGCGCTTTTTAACCCCCGACGCAAACAGAGCGGTGCTAAAACGATTTCGATCTAGTTTTTTTTTGCTTGAAAGGTGATTTCAAAGCTTCGATCAAATATATATACAATAGTTGCACGATCGCAGCACGAAAAACGGCACCAATCAAACTGTGCTTTATTACAATTTTTAGCACAGCTTACCTACTCTCAGCCGCTTCACGACCGCGCTAGCAGTGTGACGTACCTATTTCAAATGTTCACGATACTGATGATGATGATGAATAGGATGGTGTTTAATAGATGAAGTATCATACTTTCAGCTTTTATAACATTTTTATGGACTTTACCATGTAATAGGAACATATTAATTAAGTATAAAGTCCCGATTTTAAATAATTTTGTTTCATTTCAATCGTGTGAAATGCGCGCCTGTCCTTTTCACTCTCCGTGTTTTGTACATAACGCACTCTCGCTCACACAGTCACGCTAACGTGGCGTGGCGGCACAGTAAAGGCCTTGCCACACGGCACAATTTTACCACTGATCAAATTTTCAATCGAATTGGTTTTGCCCGTCTACACGACACAATCTAATCACTGACTTTCCTTTCGCCCACCCGATTGGTTAAAATCTGGTGGTACCGCCCACCCGATGAACTTGAGTTGGACGACTGGCGTCTACACGTCACGATTAAAAAATATTGCAGGCAATGCAATATGCATCTTTGCGTGTCATGTTTCCAAAACATTCACAATTAAATAAACATCTTCATTTCTTTTGTGTACGAAAATTCTATTTTATTATCGATATTCCTTTATTTTGGTCTGTCCCATCACTGCTAAAAATACCTTCTAGTGCGGTTCAGGTCGATATCGGCCTGCCGCTTTTCCTGGTTTATATCTCTTTTCCTATTTGGTAGATTCCGGGGCGAATCAAACTTAAGGAAGCTGGGTTCAAGGTTATTCTAACAGTAAAAAAAAAATATGTATACACTATGTTTTCGCAAAGTTATAGCATTTTAAGCTACCCTAGTGCTGGCAGGTCGAAAAAGACCTGCCACGCACTGGCGGAAAAATCGTTGGGGGCACATTTCGACCAGCCACCGCACCAGATGAAAGTTTATGATTTTACTTGCCGCAGCGAACGTGTTAAGGAACTACAGCAACAAGGTTTTAAACTACGTTATCTGAATTTTATTCTCAAAATAATAAGCACTAATTAAATTTCACGAACTAGTTGCATTCCCTTAATCTTCTAAAACAATTTAGATATATTTCAGTAAGCACACATCGTGTTAAGTAGGTACTGCGCGATTATGCAAAGTGGCACTAGGCATGCACCCAATTCTTAGTGTTTAGAAAGAAAACGATGTCGTTTATGTAATTATGAATCTCTTGCTTGCTCCAAAACACCAACACCCAATATTTGACTACTGCATTCCCAAATATGACAAAGTCTACAAATAGGTATTGCTTCTTTACAATATCATCCTTCTAGAAAAATCCGCTTCTCGCTTCCACATTCATTTTCACACGAATATAGTAGGATATTATCATCAAACGTTACTTAACACCCACATCAGATTAATATTCATGCGTGTCTACTTGCGGCTTCATGAGATCTTACGTAATGTAGACAAGGGCCGACGTCGGCAACACCGGCCTTTGGAGTCCTACGTGACCACATGTGTTTACGCGTGTAGGGTACTGAAGACTTACAACGGTATTATAAGTTTAATTTGGATCTCGTGTTAGAGTTTTATGTTCAACTTTCGAAGTCCTCGAAATGCAAATGGTATTACAATGATACAACAATAAAATTCAGTTCTCAAAAAGCGAATTTAATTACTAACTCTTATGACATATTGGATACAGACAGAGTTTAGAATTTATGGACTCTACAGAGGGTCGCAATAGAAGTCAGCCGGTGGTGGTGCGAGAGTAACACCTACAGTTCCTTGCATGTCTTCAGGCGACGGAGGATCAGACGCCAGCCGTACGCGCCTACGACGAAACAGCCGCGCAACTAACCCGCAAGACAACATGCGGGATAATTCGTCGCCGGGGCACATGCGTTTACCTATAATAGAAATAGTAACATTATCTTATCTTTTATTTATTTATCTATTTTACCAGTTTTATATCAACAGCGCTAACGGCCATTTATTTCACAGAGAAATAAATATTCAAAACAACAATATTGTAATTTGTAATAGCTTTTTGATTTTATATCCATTATAATTTACAACTGATACCTGAAAGTTACTAAATACCATTACCAACAAAATCTATCATCATAGTCAATGAGCCTTTTGTAGTCCATTGCTGAAAATAGGCCTCTCCCAATTTGCGTCACAATAGCTTTGTGTGGCAGTAGTAGGATTTGGCCATCGTCTGGCGAGCGTGATATAATTAGGGCTTCCATCTGTCCGGATTGCTCCAGACTTGTCCTAGTTTGAAGGTAGACCGGGGCCCGTCCGGCTAGGGTTTTTGAAAGTGTTTTTTTTTTTTCGGACACTTTTGTTGTCAAGGGAAATCCAATTATTTTAATAGCGATAAATTGTACTTTTCAGAGTCCGGCAAAAGACCATATTTCACCCAAATGTCCATGATTTTTGCTGCGTGTTTATCCGGTGACGGCAATTTAGGTGATGGCTGGCCTAGATATAAAAGTCCAAACGGGATGGCATAGGGTTCGTTGTTTAGTTATCCGTCTCTTCCGCATGATGTTTCTTTTATTTTATTTAAGATGTTATTTGCTTCGTGTATTTTCCTAAGTAGCCTCTTACGACACTCACGTAATGAAATGGTGTATTGACACTTTGTATTCTTACTCCGCATCCGCCTGACGAAAATAATTTATAAATTGACCAACATAAAAACAATCGAGGCATACCTATATGAAATAGCGCAAAAGAACTTAAATATATTATATTGATTATTTCTTTTCTGAAGCTGTAAGAAACTAAGAAGAAGTACAAAAGCCTTATCTTCTGATCATTCTAAAAGATACAACTTTAACAGAAAAAGACAATTCATAAATAATGTTGACCTGCCCCAGCTACTACAAAGTATAAGGAAATACAAAGGCTTGATAAATCGGTAGCCGTTATCTTTTTATTTAACCATGTAATTAATACATAAATGGTATATGCTTTTAAAAAAGTTAAAACAACAACAACAAATGACTTTATCTCACAATATAACATTCTACTCAATATATTTATATTTGTTGAATAACTGACAGCGATTTGTGAGAAATATAATGGAACGAGTTAAACAAGAACATTATTTTTCGAAATTAAGCGCACTTTACTCATTCACACAAACAATTGAAACAATATCAACGGTTATACTAGCAACTATAATGTTATGTCGGCATTTCTCATAAATTCGCAATTTCTCTTCATGGAATACTTACTCTACGCCTCTACGTTTATGACTGCGAGATAAAACATAAAATAGAATACAGAAAGTTGTATAGGAAGCATGTGAGCTCAACACACCTTATTTTTTTATTGCCCAACGTAGTTTAGATAAATCGTGGCACATACATATAAAATATGACTTAGATTTTATCCTAAACAAAGACTGAAATTCCCATTGTCTAGCTCTCGACACACATACCATAGGCGCCTAAAGAATGCTCTTGTGGATAGGCAAATTTATTACTTACAACGTGAAGCTAATCGTATGATATACAATTGTTAATGGTGAGTTAATTCATTATTATTATTATTATTATTACCAGTCTAATTTGTGTCCCACTGCTGGGCAAAGACCTCCCCTTCCAACTTCCACCTGTCGCGATCACATGCGAGTTCCCGCCAATCCCTCCGATATGCGTCCAACTCATCCCGCCATCTCCTTCTGGGCCTTCCCCGTTGCCGTTTATTCATTATGTATAAGACAAATAGGAATTTAACCTTTATATTCAAATAACCTACGCTAGATCTATATCTATCGTTCCCCTTACATAAATATTAGTATTGATTCAATTATGATTTGTACAGAGCTTGATAAGAAATCGTTACGGCAGTCACAAAGATGTGATAGGTTTCTTTCTGTCATTACATTATGTCGTTTAATAGGTAAAGGAATCGTGTAAAATTCAGTATAGATCAACATTTCTAGTCAATTTATAAATATTTTAGCTAAAGCAAACATACACGCCCATATTTTTTATAAACAAATTAATTGACATTTTAAAAATAGGATGATAACCGTTCGAACCCTTTAATTAACATACTAAACCGCCTCAAGGCGAACGAACGTACCAAAGAATGGACGTAGGTACGCATACTTATAATATTATTCAACACACCTAATATTTTATTACGCAATAAGTGTTTTTGCATTGGATATCGGATCGCCAAAATATTATTCTGCTCTTACAAAGCTATCATAAGTATATTATTTAGCAATATACATTACCTTAAAACTTACAAAATTAATGGATTAAACTTGTAAACAACTAAATTAAAACATATAAAATACCTAAGCTTTTTAAACTTTGTTACACAACAAGAATCAAGCATATTACCATTATTCCTTTTCATTCGACTATAATTGTGCTAACTAATGGTAGGGACAGATGTTTCATAAAAGACTTGCATTAGTCTTTAACAGTAATCATTAATCCATTTAATAAATTTTGACACAGCTACTGGGTGGCGCAAAAGTACTGACACTATAGAAATTCCTTAAAGTGTTTTATGACATCTTATGTCATTTTGATATTGAAAATTTTGTAGTAATCAAATGTAAAAGTCACTAAAAACAATCATGGACCGCTTTACTCCCCAAGAACGTGGAATAATCGCGCCAATGTCAATGTTATCACTCGTTTTGGCAATTTGTCTTGGCCTGCTAGATCACCCGATCTCACCTGTTCAGACTTCTTTCTTTGGGGTTATTTGAAATCTCGGGTGTATGTAAACAAACCACAGACTCTCGCAGCTTTAAAAGAAAAGATACACCAAGATAATAATAAGCATATCGCAGGAAGAGTTACGGCTAGTTATGGAAAATGTCATTAATAGGGCTCAAATGTGCTGTTGCTTGCTGCAACTCTGGAGGTCAACATTTAATAGTTAATCATATTTAAATCATAATGCAACAAAATTTCATGGCACAAATATATACATATACAGAGTGTCACAAGACCCATCACCAAGCCGAAGTCTACTCGTTGTGGACATCATGCCAAGTCATACTAACCAAAAATAATACCTGGGAAACGAGATTTTTTCGAGTATTCGCATTTTTTAAACCGCAATTAAAAGCGCGCGCGTGCAATGCTCGAAATACCTACTTATCCACGGGGTCATAGGGCATCTAAAGAACATATTGGCATAGTAAAAACAGAATAGTAAGATAGCTTCATACAAATCGGCCGCCGCGCTGCCGCGCTGGTTTGAATGTACGCGTGAGTCGCCGGCGCCGTGTACGCACGCACTTTTCACGCACACTATCTCACGAGCGCGGCAAGCTCGGCGCGGATTCAGTACGGGATGCGCCGCGCGTCTGATCGAGCGCATTCATGTAGGTACTTCACTGCTCGCCCGCTTGAATTGTTTATATACATTCAGTTTTGTAATAAACGTTATTAATAATATACAATGTGTTAAACGACAGTAAATTTAACTTGTTACTTTTTCTCATTAAAAAAGGCATTTAGATAGTTATATAACGCTTAGGTAGTCAGTAGGTATTTGAGAAAAATAAATTCAAGCTTAAATTGTGAAGTATTCAGCGCGATCACTTAAAAAAGCGGCGAAAAAGCGCGAGCGCCGACAAAGCCGGCGCCGCGGTGTAAACAAGTAGGCAATTAACTCGCCGAGCGTCCTTAGCTAACCTACTATTCTGTTTTTACTATGATATTGGCGAGGTAAATGCATCGATTTTGTACCTAATTAGAAAATTCCATACTAACTTTGAACCTCAATATCTCCTGAATCAGTAATTTCCCAGATATGGTGCCGAAGTAAATAATGTTCGTACCGATTGGTACAACATGGGATTTCAGTTTTCGTTAAGGGTCTTGTTACACCCTGTATTTAAAAAACGAATTCTAGTTTTCTAATTTAGAAATGAAGTTGTAGCTGAACCAAATAGAGTCATTGCCTTTGCGCCACCCTGTAAAAATAAAATTCGCAAGATCACGCAGTGCCGCCGGCCAAGCCGCGTGAACCCGGCGGTATAGAAAGCCGCCGGCCAAGCCGCACGAAGGAGCCGCCGGCATGGCCACCCGGGTAGGTCGGCAGGCCGCGCGGTTTGCAACTTGCTTCTTGTGTGTGGTCGTTCTATACAACTAGAATGACGCCCGACAAAAGCCGGCGGCACGGACCGCGCGAAAAAAGCCGGCGGCCCGAGCCTCCGGCACTGTGTGTAGCGGCCTTTGTAACGTCAGTTTACTTTCAGGAAAAAAAATGTTGCTTTTACATATGTGTAGGTACATATTAATGCATACCTGATAACTTACATGAGATTTACGTAATTGTCAGTACCAAATGTTATCCATAGAATTAGCTCTAAGCATTTCAGATCTTTTGAGTTACTGACTTATTGTCTGTAATTGTATGCAGACAAAAAAGGTATTCCGAAATATCTTTCTATGAAACTTTACGATAAAATATTAACAATGCTTTGAAGTTTGCAATTTCACACAGTTAAAATAAGTGTACTCACGTTACTTTTATCTTTGTTGTTTCTTTAATTCAATGTTAAAACTCCATTTAGATCTGTATCGTGTAAATATATTAATCAAAATGTCTTGAGTTAAACGTCCAATCTCTTTGTTGAGTGGCCATTCCATAAAGTAAGGAAGTAAAGGCCATTCATCGAGAAGTGAACCAAACTGGTCAACAGTGACATATATCACTTTATTTTTGTCTTTGTACTATATTGCTTCTCTGCACCGAGATCAATATTTCAGTACTTAATTTACGTATCTACATTCAGTCAAAAAAGTATCGGGAATGGATTATTTGTTTATGGTTAAAAAAATATTATTTTTTGCTTTTTTTGTTGTTGTTAAATTGGCACAACTGTTTTCCATTTTGGCGCGGAGTTTAAGTTGCATCTGTTACATATGGTATTGTTTTTAGTTATATCATATCTAGTGTGTATTGCGAATTCCATAATGGACAAAAACATCAACGAAGAGTTTGTCTTAAATTTTGCATCGCCGATGGAATTTCGTGTTCAGAGTCAATGAAAATGTTACAGAAGGCTTACGGTACGGTGATTCGACTTTATCAAAAACTCGTACTTATGAGTGGCACAAAGCGTTCAAAAGCGGTCGAGATGTGATGGAAGATTTGCCTCGCTCGCAAAAGTGAAGGAAACAGTGAATGAAAATCCTCATTCAACTTTGCGAGAGATAGCCGCCGAACTTTCTGTATCTCACGAGTCGATCCGTACCATTTAACTAATCACTTGGGTATGAAACATGTTGCCGCTCGGCTAGTCCCAAAAGACTGAATTTTCTCAAAAACCGAAAAAAACACGCCATACTCGTTCAAAATTCAAAGTCATGTTGAGTGTTTTCTTTGACTATCGCGGTGTTGTGCACTGGGAATTCTTGCCGGAAGGTCAAACGGTAAATAAGGAATATTATTTGAGCATTATGCGGCGTTTAAGAAAGCAAATTCGTCGAAAAAGGCCAGATTTGTGGAAAGGAAATTCTTGGATTTTGTACCACGATAATGCACCTTCGCACAAGGCCATCATTGTAAACGAATTTTTGACCAAACACTCAACAAATACCATCAAGCAACCACCATATTCACCAGTACGGCTCCAGCCGACTTCTTTCTTTTTCCTAAACTCAAATTACCACTTCGTGGCACCCGTTTTCATAGAGAGAGTTTCGGTAGAAGACATAAAGGAGAATTCGCGGCGAGAACTGAACTAATTCCGGAAACAGCGTTTAACAAATGTTTTGATGATGGATTATTTGTTGGCGTAAGTGTATCATTTCTGAAGGAGCATACTTTGATAGATTTCCGAATGCAACTATACGAAGAGCAGCGGACTGAAAGAAGATGTTGTGACAAGGATTGAGAAAGGAATGCTTAGGTGGTATGGACACGTGAAGCGAATGAGTGAAGAAAGAATGACGAATCAGATATATAAGGCAAACGTGTATGGGCAAGTCGGTCGCGGCAGACCACGTCGGACATTCGTCGACCAATTTGGAGACATCCTAAGAAGAGGAAAGGTCCGAAGTACCGAAACCGGCGAGCGTGTATGAAAAGAGTAATGAGTGTAGAAGAAGTGCGTGAGGTTTGTAAGGATAGGAGCAAGTGGCGATCTGTTGTCTGTGCCTACCCCGACGGGAAAAAGGCATAAAGGCAAAGGTGATATGAATGTATGTATATGCATACTTTGAAGGTGATAAAATAAAGAACAATGGCAGAATTCGGTCTGGGTTTGTTGTGGCGACCTTAAACTTCATATGAACAAAACAAATTGTTTTTTTTTCTACGATTTTTAATATTTTCACTTTGTGTCGATAAAGCTGGAGTATTTTATGATGATAAAAAGCATTCCAATTGATTACGAACTAGGTACCTACTTTATTATTTGATTGTTGCCATAGACAATAGTGTGACAGGAATAGACGTGAGTGCTATTGATCCGTATCGATTATTAAAATATAATTATTGAAATGCAGTTATTTAATCTTTAATTAACATTATATCAATAAACTAATAATTTTTGAAGCAAAACAACTTTTAAATCAAATAAAAACGTCACAGCATCGTTTTAATATCGTATGTATCGATTTCACATAAAATCGATTTAAAATGTGCAGCTCTGCTTTTGTCTTTGGCTGTGACAGTCAGATGCTACAGAATATTTCTGCGTTTTGATGTCAATCTGTCATAATTTCATTTGATAATTCAAACGTACCTACATTGTTCATCCTTAACTAAAAACTAAATAACCGATATCTTGTTTTGCCGGGTTTCCCGAGTGAAAATAGAATTATTTATAGACTCTGTTACTTACGCCAAATTTTTTGAAATATTTTTTATTACTGTGCGCTTCAATTTAATTTCAGACATTTCGATGTATTGAGATCTGCCATTGTCCTTTGGATGAATAACAAACAGTTTGTGTTTTATTGATCTTTTCCCGGTACTTTCTTGACAGAGTAGTATATTTACATGCTTCGCTTTAAATAATAGGAAATGCAGTATTTTAAACATAATGTCACATAATTATCTTGATATATGCACTGCAAAACATGTTCTCAGGTTCTCTATCCTTTAGAAAATTATTTATCATAACTATGTTGCACCAAATAAATGTTTATGTGAAAAGTTGAAAACAAAACAAGACATTAACTATGATGATTAATATCGGTTTTAAAATATTAAGATGCTTCCTCAATACAATATTTAATTAATTAAATTATTCACTTTTTTTTTTTAATTTGTATTTTGCGTAGACTTTATTGAAGTAACAAATAACATATATACAACAGAATAAAACTACTTATGCAACTAAACTATCCTAAACTAAACCAATTAAACTAAATAAATAAAAATAAAAAAATAGAAACTACGCGGCGTCAAAAAATTCCTCCGCAACGCTGTCGGCTGGTAGCGTGCCCAGAAGGCTGGCAGCATTGCCACGTTGTATGGCAATTCTTATTCTCTCTGCAAAATATAAACCAGCCCTCTGGTCACGAGAAGCGTCGATCAGCCTTTTAGCGATTTCTTTGTACAGAGCGCGTGCACTAGGCCCCCATGGCCCCAGACTTTCGAACCCAAACGGCTCAAAAACGTAATTACCAGATAGGTTTGCGTATTTGCGCCGTTTGAGGGTCTCCGCTGATGCAGCAGCAGCGCCAGCCGATCCAGCTGTGCTTGGAAGATGTGATGGCGCAAGGCTATCGACGCATGTCGCGTCCCATACCAGAGGCCTGCCCATCTTCCAAGGTAATAAGGACATACCGTCTGGTCTCTTCCCATCGTCGCGTACCAACCCATTCGGTTCAAGATGAGCTGGTACTCCGGCGGTGACAAGAGCTCGACGGATTATGTCGTTAATGTGGGCATGTCGGGAAAAACGCCCAGCACTCTTGCTGCACGATAGGCCATGGTGGTCAAGACTGTCGACGGCTTCACCGCAGTGACAGCGATGCGGAGAATTGCAAACAGCTCCCAAGCGTAGGCAAGAAGCGATGCGGAAAGTTGTGTCGTCCAACATAGTTCCTATGTTGGACGATGGAAGTGCTTGAAACCATAGCCCCGATTCCCACCCTCCCACAGCCAACAAACGGGCGCGCTCTACAACACTGGATGCAGTACTTAAAAGATATTCTCTCATCTTGCTGCAGAGCGGCCCGTCCCATTGCCTCTGAGAGGATAGATATCGCGGTAAGTCAGAGCTCGGGCAAGCCATTTTCCAAGCGTTAATGGCATCAGTCTTGCACGGCACCTCAGAATTAACCAGTGTGGGTTCTAGAATTTTCCTGGTCAATTCCTCAGTGCCGTGGACCGAGGCCAAAAACGCTGGGAGGCTTACATCGGTAATTTTGCGAACGCCGAGGCCGCCCAAACGAACTGGTAAAGTCGCTTGAAGCCACACTCGGTCGTTTATGTCAAGATTTAGAATTTTGCTCAAGGTGTGCCGAATAATATTATCAATGTTTTCCAATAGGGATAAATGTTTCCAAAAAGGTTCCAAGGTTCCAGGTTTCCAATGTTTTTACTATTATTCACTTAATAGTAAAAATAAATTAAAATTACAATGTTCTCTACATAGCGATCCTCTACGAAGAAATATATTTCTAAAATTTATTTATCTTTGACCCACTAATAGAAAAAACGTCTGAATGCGGTAACTTATCACTACTATAGTTTACAAGTACTAAAACATTTAGCCATATTTGTTTTAAAAATGTAATAACTACATGAGGAGGGTTTATTTAGGTAATCTTATCCATCAATAAAAACGAGACAATTGTATTATGGATCTAATCCTGTAAAAGTCATGGTTAGGCGCAAACAAATACAAAAAGCATTTATTTTCGATAACACAGGTGTATTTGATTTAAATTGTTACTATATTACTAGTAGTTACTTAATACAATACAATAGTAAATACTTTTCACTTTACATGAAAAAATTTATGCACACCCATTAATTCATTTAAGTATTTTTCTATTATACGTTACATAACATGTACGACTGCTGACCAATAAAGCATTTTAGATTGATAATTTAATAATAATCAATTTATGTTCACGATATAAAATAAACATACAAAAATATATACACAAAAAGCTTAACGAAGTTACATAAACCTGAAAACTGAAATGGCTTATAATATGACGAGCACATAACAGCATTCTGAATCAGTTCAAAGGCATATAAAAAGTCTTAGAACGGCTGTCTGTGTTCGTGAGTTAGGTAAGTATGTACTCATTTACGTTATATTTAATTAGTTTGTACTTTCGCATTACCTACATGATTAATTATGAACGACACGGGTTAAACGCGATCATATTTTGTATTTATAAACGTAAGAAGAATTTCTTAAGATAATAAATGACGTTGTAGCTAAGCGTATAAAAGACTAAGTTTATCTTAAAAAAAAACAACAATAACTAAAGAACTCAATAGTACGTCGTCGTTTCGACGATAATATGCTTACATAGAAGAGATGAATTTGACATAATAATAATATATGTAATAATGCTTAAACGACTCTACATATCGATGTGTCTACTAATAAAATATGCTTGTGAAATCAATTTACCTAACTTACTAATCGTTGTATCTTCTTGGGTTTACGCGAATGTTACACATTGAAATTAAACTACAGTTTACGGATTTTATCGCGATGTATTGGTTTCACTGAGTTATTACATTTGAAACTAATGATCTAGAAACTACATTTTTAATTTATTACTAGCCGACGTTTCGAATTCTTTACAGGATTCATGTTCACGGCAGACTGAGGTGATATTTGTCTTTGTCTTGAATTTCAAAGTTATCTCAAAGTACCCGAACATTTTTCAACTATTGGTGTTACTATCTACGCAGAATGTGCTCACTGTGTCTTGATGACTGACATGACTGATGTCTTCTGGTGACTTTTTCCTTCTTGGGTTTCATTAGCCTGATAACAGGGTCCCAAGCTGGAGGAACATTCCAACCATCTTCCCTATTGAAATTAGGATGTTTTTTAATTTCAATAGCTTCACGTATCATTCTTGGAATAAAGCGATGTTCTTTTGCGAGTATCTGTGGTTTATCAAATCGCAGGTAATGGTTGGTTCCTTGTTCTACATGTTCACACACAGCAGACTTCGTTGAGCGTTTGTGTTTAATGTCAGCTATATGTCCCTTTAGTCGAATGCCTATGCTTCTCTTGGTTTGTCCAATGTATGAGAGCCCACACTCACAGTCTATCTTGTAAACCCCGGCCTCTTGTAAGGGTAACTGACTCTTGACAGATGGTAGTAATTGGCTTATCTTCGTTGGCGGCTTGTAGAAAGTTTTGATCAAAGCTCGCTTCAAGATATAACCAATCTTGTCGGTCACGCCCTTGATGTATGGGAGGACAGCAGGTTGTCTCTCTACTGTGGCTGGCTTGTTCTTCGGGGATCTGTGTTAAAAATGTAGTTTCTAGATCATTAGTTTCAAATGTAATAACTCAGTGAAACCAATACATCGCGATAAAATCCGTAAACTGTAGTTTAATTTCAATTACTAATCGTTCCCAAATTAAATATGTAGGTATAGTCATAACTCACCTGTTTGAAATGGTATAAATTCTTGAGGTTTGAGCAACGAACCGTCCGGAGCTAAGAATCTGCTCGGACGGAATTCTGTAGGATCCTCCCAAACATTAGGGTCCATGTGTATCGCCCACTGCAACGGAATCACCATGGCACCTTTGGGGATTCTGTACTCCCCTAAAATTGTGTCCTACAAAAAAATATTATTTAGAAAATATCCATGCATATTACTTGTATTCTATTTTTTTTTTCGAAAGTGAACTGAAACCACACAGTTAGTATGATAAATACGATTTAATATATACAAAAACTCGTTTCGCAAAATATGTGTATCTTTATAATGAAAACCAAAGGGTGAGGTGTAAGGGACACTTAACTCACAGTGATAGAATCCGTGTGGTGACGGATTAAGAATACAGAATGTCACCACCCCATATCATCCCATGGGTGTCGTAAGAGCCGACAGAGGGACTATATTATGCAGAGAACAGCACTGTAAGAGAAGGAAAACTTGATACAAACCCTATACCAACCCGTTTGGCCAGCGTGGTATAGTAGGCCAATTCCTCCTTTATAAGGAGAGGCCTAGTCCAACAGTGGACTGTTGAAGGCTGATGATGTTGATAGAAGTTTCAGCTCGATCAGCATTGAGATTGTTTGAGCGATTTACCATGGGCCCTAGACACCAGTGATACAAACACACAAGGAATCACTCGGGCGTGGTAAACGAAGGACAGAGAAAGAGGACAACAATGTGATACCCACCTTCCTGTACTAAAATATCTATAGGTACGAAAGCAGTGGCGGATTAACATTCAGGGAAACAGGGTCTAGTATAAAAGGAAGCAAAAAAAAAAATGTCCAAGGAAAAAAATATTAAGAAATTGGACGCCAATGAATTGGGGCGTCATCGACCTTTGATCCGCCGCTGAACGGAGCAGTGAATTTGCTGAAAGACTTAAGCCGCCAGTTTTTCCATTCACAGAACTAAACGCAGCAGTAACAAGAATAAGTACCGCTGTTTTAGGTCGATTTTCTGCGAGAGAGTTGACCAGCCAAGATCCCATCCACGCTATATTCAGTCAAGTGCATTTTATTTGATTACGTTGAAAATTGATTTCAGCAGAAGCTACAATACACAGAGAAAATAATTATGGTCATGAATTTAGAACCAGCTCGTAAGGTCTGTATTCCCATACCCAACATCTAATCAAATATCTATGTACGTCTACCTAAAAATATATTTGATTTGAACGTAGACAACTTTAAAACGGCTGTAATTTTCTAATTTACATTTTAAATGTCACAGACCTAATATGACATTTGAAGATTTAAAAACATCTAATAAAAACGACTTTAATATGACATACAAATGTTTATTTATTTTTAATCGGTGTCATATTTTGCAGTAGCGGGTACAATTTGTACTAATAATACAAAAGCAGAAATCTCAGCAATAGGGTCGCATTGTCTTCTGAAACATGTTAAACTTATAAAACCTTTCCACATGCATATGTATGTGGAAAGCTTTTATAACTTTTACATGTTATACGATACAATTATAGGTACATCCAAATTCGTGAACGTTAATTTATCTTGTAACATAAAATTCCGATACTGTAATTAACGGATAACTTAACGCCATTAATAGTAGTTCCACGAAGCAACCCCCTCGGGAATTTTCTGTGGGGAATGCAAAGCTTGTCGGTAGTTAGTAAGTACTTACTTCTACACATCCGTGGGGAATGCCCACCGGAACGATAGAGCGAATGCGTTGTGTCTCACATATGGCCGCCATTAAGTACGGTAACCTAGAACCATCCACCTCGTCTTCGTTTGGATACACCGACAGAATTTCTTTACGCACTAATTCCTGTAATTAATATTATGATTCAGAAAAGCATACATTTAACTATAAATTGTAAATGAAACTCGTTATAATTTTATGAGACACTTTAAATTAATATTATCATTTAGTTAGAGTTGAATCGCCAATTTCAAATATGGTAGCTTTGTCAACATTACTTAAAAATTGTAAAGTAAGATTGTTTTCAAACTTCATAGTTTCTTCATGGTCACATTTGGCCAGATTTATGTACTGTATGTTAATGATCATCCTATCAATTGACGAAATGCTAAATAAAGTGCTAATGTAAAATTTTATGTAATGTTCTATTTTTTTACTGAATATCTTTACAAATGAAACAATTAAACCGAACTATCATAATTATCATTGGGCTGCACAGAACGGAAATGCACGTGGAAATATTACTAGGAATTTTATTTTACTAGGAATAGGTAGAACCAATTTGTACCACCACGTCAGTAGGTACATTACGATGATTCATTACTTTAACGCCTTTTTATTATTAAATAAAAAAGGCCCTAAGCTTAATTACAATAAATTTTTGAAGCCTAAAATCACGAATGCACGATTTGTTAATAAAATGTTCAACTAAACTAGTAATTCATAAAAGTCTTATATTTGTGTTTATGATCGGACTTCTCCGAAGCAATTCGTTTGATTAATTTAACTGTTTATGCAGGTATATTTGGTAGGTCTGATGATTCTCAGACCTACCAAATATAGTACCAAATATCGTAGGCTATTTTTATACCCCTAGGACTAGGTTATGACGGTGACCCTATCCAAAAATACTTCATATGGAAGAACAACGTTCACCGGGTACGCTAGTTCAACGGGTAAGCATTAAAATAGACTTTCACATTTTGTATTATTGTATGGGCTTAATACGAGAACGTGTCAAAACAACCTGTGAACGTATTTTTTAATAAGACATATAAGCGTCGAGTAAATACAACTGTCACGTAACGAACGACGATTGACACTCAATTACGAGTCCAGTTGCCGAGCAGCTTGTGTCAGTAAACTAATATAGGTACATTAAATGTGACACACACCTGTTCTGCAGGGTAGAGAGCCATATACAGAAGGAACCAGGCCAGAGTCACTGAGGTAGTATCAAGGCCTGCTCCAAACATGTCCGCCAAGAGGTACAGCATCTGTTCATCAGTCACATACCGAGCATTTTCATCGCCGCTTTCAAACCGCTTTTTCTGTTCAAGAAGAAAATTGTCCAGAATGCATTCTCCATCGGTCGGTATCAGAATATTTGGGTCAAAATAGTGTTCTTCAATATTAGAAGCATGTTTGCTGTACTTAATACATTTTATCTGACCTTCTGGATGCTCGCTAAAGAGATTATCATGTAAGGCATATCTCGCTCCTTCTGGCTTGGTCAGTCCTAACATTTTTCGTCGCCTTTCGATTATACTTGCATACAGTCTGTGTGTTTGAGCTTGGCCACGCGTTAGAATTTCTATTGTTTTCCGTGTTGAAGCAGAAATGAATCTGGAAAACAAAAAGAACAAACTGATTGCTGCCAAACTTTTAATTTAATGCCTATAAATATTTTTCTGAAGTTTACCTTACGAAGGGTAAAAAGTTAACGACACCGGCGACTCCCATTTCGTGACATCCCTCCTCTTGAATTTGTCGAAACCAATGCCATGTTTTATCCTCGGGTGGAAATTTGAATCCAAATATGATTTCATTGACGACGTTCCCTAAAGAATTCGATAGCATGCGAGGCAGATCCATCGGTGAGCCACCGGCATTTTCTACATTCTAAAAAAAGCTATATTTTCATTTCGCTCACTATAATTTGACGCAGACTACCTATATTATAATAACACTTACTAAACTAATAATATATGTTGTGTATGTCAGAAAGGATGCATTAATATCTGCAGTCATGCTGATTAACATTTAATGCACCTGTGGCGGGGCTTGATGCAAAAGTTGAAGGTTGTTTATTAGAAGTCAGTCAATGTCATCTAAAGGCCACATCAGTGTTAATGTTAGAGTTTTTACCTACTAATAAATAAGACACTGACCTCAAATACTCAGAATTATTAAAATAAAAAGGTCACAAAAGGTCTAAGGTCGTAGAATTAATATTTTTATGGAGTCTACAATCTCCGACAAACAAGATAAAGTTAGCATTGTTCCACGTAATAAAAACAAATGCTGCAAACTACAGCGCGTTCAATTAGTAGGTAGCGAAATGTAGAACATATCCTTACTTCTAAAAGTTCGTATACACCCGACGCGATTCGTTTTTCCAACTTTTCTCGTGATACGCTGTGCTTACTCATGCCGAAGCTTTTAAGCCAAGTAGTTATCAACTTTCTTTGATCTTTCCACAGTCCTCCCTCTGCGCAAATAATCCCTGTAACATAATCGTTTTATGAATATTGAACTATGTTAATGAAATTCCGTTATTGATTGATCGTCTACTTACCATTTCCTTGCATAATGCCGTGGGTGAGATATAATGGTGCTCTTCCAGAAAAGCTGTCTTTAGCAAAAGCATCTCTTACCAATTTATGGTCTGATAAGACAACCGCATAAACGTTGCCCATTCCAATGCCATATATCGGTCCAAATTTTTTAGATAGTTTAGTTAACGTCAAGTGAGGTTGGTGGCGATCGATAAAAGGTAAATAACCTAAGATCGGTAACCCCCACGGACCGGGAGGCAGACTTTGCCATTCTTTTAGTTTTTTACAAATCCAAAATCCGCAGACGAATGTGCAAACGAATAAAAATAGAAGATCCATGTTGAACTAAAACAAAAGACATTTTGAGCATATTATTAAATCATTAAATAGTAGACGAGAATAAGACAAAAACATGTCTCGAACACGATAAATGAGCGCCCAATAATGTTTATAAAAAAAACTGTCTGCAGTCTGTTTGTCTGTTCTTTGTTCTCACAGATTCTCGTGCTCCAAAATATTTAGCGACAGGTATCTATTCTTTTTTTTAAGACACCGGCGTAGCCAGTAGGAATGTGTTGCCTGGTTGCCTCGTGTTCAACGAAGGTGTTTGAACTATATTATGTACCTATCGGATAATTCTTACTAAAATAGAAACAAAATATATATTTAAATATCAGTTTTACATTTCTGAGAATCGTTAATATAAACATTTATTGGTGACAATTTATACAAATATAATAGATTTGTCATTAAATTAACATAAAATTGATTTCTGTACCTACTGATAATATATAGGTACAGTCAGTGATATCTTAAATCCTGTCAATTAATAGAAAAAGTGGTGAGGGGATGCAATTTAATGAACTAATTATTGTTCTGTGCATTCAGACTCAATGTTGCTACAAACAAATAGGTACATAACAGAAACGTTACGTTATAATTATGTATAATTTTATGTGTATTTTAATTTCTGGTTTGTAATACTTTTATTATATTATGGAATAAATACGCCTAGTACCTATATGTGAAAGCATGTGGTTAGTTTAAGGCTTCTTTTGGATTTTTATAACTGTGTACCTAACTATTTGAAAATAAGTGCCTTATTTAATTTAAGTTACACATTTAAATAAAAAAACACATCTATGAAATCTTTCTTGATTCACGCAGATCCAAACAAACATACAATCATACATAAAAAATAGAGAATCGTCTCCTTTTTAAACTCGGTTGAAAATATAATGTATGTTATATGCATAAATTGCTATCGCTATAATATTGTATCTAAAATTGTAATTTTAAAGTACATATAATTTTTATTATATATTTATTATATTATATAATTTTTATTATTATTATCTATTATTATACAACATAATTTTTAATTGAAAACACGTCAACATGACAAAAACGCAGAAAAACGCCTATTGCCATAATTAAAAATGGACAATTTCGTGTAGTGTAAAAAGAAAGGTACTTTCTTTAATTTATCGCTCAAACGAAGGCCCTTTGTTTGAGCGATAAATTACTTTGAATTGGCATACGTATATATTTTTATTTCAAAGATATTGCTAATAGAAAATGCAATATATAATATCCTTATATCCTAGGACGCCGGACGGACTAAAAGAGAGCCATTTAATCCTGATCTGATAAACATACTCATATATGCTTAAAAACATAGTTATATATTATAGACCAATTACATCCAGCCACATAACAAACCATCGTACTCACCATACTTCCAAATATTTGTCTGGAGTGAAAATATAACCTACGACCTCCAGCTTAGCAGCCAAGGGATATAATTACTATACTAACAGGTTGTCATTTAAAATAAATAGAGGGTGGCCGCAGCCCCGCTCGCACATTTTATTTATTTTAATCTTTCTTAGTACACCCTTACGGACCCAAGGAACATGCATGCAAATTTTAGCTTTCTGCAGCCAATAGTTTTGGCTGTGCGTTAAATTTTATGTATACAGATATTGCAAGCGATAATTAGAAATTTAAATACATAACTTTGAAAAGTCATCTGTACGCGCCTTAGATGCGAACCCGCGACTCTCTGTCAGTCTCTCCACTAGACTATCGCGACTGCCTACATTTTGCATTAGATAATATAAAGATATGTTGTTCTGAATTGAACACTTTTGAAAGGAGTTTCGTACGTAATCATACAGGTACCTAATTAATTAGTCGTACTGTAAATATTTACTTATTGATTAATAATTATTTTATCTGCCTACAGCCACGGTATCTTTATTCTTCTAAATCTTTGAAAATATGAATTTGATTTATCTTATTAATTTCGGAGTCATAACACTTTTTGCTCGTCTACTAAATTAGGCACCGGTCCTGCTGGATTTATTTTTGGTACCAAAATGTTCGTGTATGCCCTTTACCGACCTTTTGCACTTGGCTCATGTCTAAATCGCCGTCGATCTCGCAGGGAAACTCTGAACATAGCTCTCCCCATCGTCGCCCTCTGAGTGACCCTGAGCTTCCGGAAAAGGCCCATAGTTAGCGACCAAGGCTCCGTAGATCATCACTGGCAACACACACTGGTCAAAGGCTATCGTCTTGAGACACTGCGGGATATCGTATCGATCGAAGATACGCCGTAACTTCCCGAACGCCGCCCAACCGAGTTGGATTCGACGAATGACCTCTTTCTCGAAATTGGACCTACCCAATTGTATCATTTGTCCCAGGTAAACGTACTTGTCGACAGCTTCGAGTGTAGAGTTCCCAACCTGAATAAGGAGCAGGTACAACATGGACGTTAGACATGATCTTCGTCTTGTCCATGTTCATCTTAAGACCTACTTGTTGGGAGACACTACAGAGGCCACCGAGCATTGTGCCGAGGTCTTCCATGGTCTCAGCCATGACTACGATATCGTCAGCGAATCAAAGGTGAGTGATGTTCTCGCTGTTGATGTTGATGCCGAGTCCTTCCCAGTCCAGAAGCTTTAAAACGTCTTTCAGCGCGGCGGTGAGCAGTTTCGGAGATATGACATCTCCCTGCCGTGAAGCAGAGCGAGGGGTGACCCTCGCTGGATTCGAATACTGGTTCGAGTACTGGTGGCTGGTTTCGAGCTCTGGTCCTGAAAGCGGACTGACATGGTGGCGTTTTCGGCTTAGTCGATCTGGCACCGTTGAAGAGACTGCAGCACTGCCTAGGTTTCGATCGAATCGAAGGCTTACTCATAATCCACAAACGCCAAGCATAGAGGCTAGTTATACTCCTCAGACTTCTGTATAACCTGCTGCAGCGTATGTATGTGGTCTATGGTATATAGCCTTTACGGAAACCGGTTTGTTCGGGAGGCTGGAAGTCGTCTAGCTTGCACGCTAGACGATTCACAAGACAACTTATAGACGTGACTCAGAAGTGAAATGGGTCTGTAGTTCTTCAAAAAGGTTTTGTCAGAGCAGAGAGAGTCGGGTGTGAGTCAGCAGTTTAGTTCCCCATATTATGGTCTTGTTTTTTCATTCACAATTTTACATGAAAAGATTTTTGGTGGGATTTCGCATCTTTTTGTAAGGGACTTGAAAACTACTTTCAAAATGTTTTTTTTTTATATATTTTTTATACTTGTGTTGTGTAAACTTATAAAAAAACTATATGCGCATATTATGTCGATTGGTTTACTATTTGAAAAAAGCAGCGATAGCCGAGTGGAGATACCGACAGTCTCGGGCTGCAATCTACGGCACGCACCAATGACTTTTCGAAGTTAAGTGAGTATTAAATTGATAATAATTATCGCTTGCTTATCGCTGAAGAAAAACATCTTCAGGAAACCTGCATGTCTGAGAGTTGTCAATAATGTTCTCGAAAGACATGTGAAGTCGGCTAACTCGCGCATGGCGAGCGTGGTGGACTATGGCCTTACCCTTCTCATAGAGAGAAGAGGGCCGTGCCCAGCAACGGGACAGTATATATACAGAGCTGATGATGATGATAATTAAGATGGTTTTACTATTTCATCAGATTTTGAAGACCGATCTTCTGATATAGCATAAAACTTTTTTTAATATATTATAATAACCTGGGGCTACATCATTGTGATATCCCCCATCAAAGGTTTATTTTGTCACCACTGTACTTAAGGTTCAAGCGAATAGTGGACATTAATTTCATTAATCGTCCAGCAAAAATATCTATAATTATATTGTCTTGGGTTTACGCGAATTTCACACACGGATTATATCGCGATATATTATTATTGAGTTTAAAAATATTAAATGCAAACCGAATGATCTAGAAATTCTATCAGTTATTACTTTCCGACGTTTCGATTTCTTTACAGGAATTGTGGCTACGAAAGACTTCCAGGACCACGATTTAAAACCAAATGTGTAGTTTGATGTCAATTCAATAATTGTTCAATGTGTATCAGTGATTGTTTTGCCGGTAGCTTATTCTGATAAAAAGTTGAGGGACCAGTTCTCATCTAAGTAGCCTTGCCTGCTATAAAAAAAGAGTGAATTACACAACTTGTTTTGTCGAGCAGTGGCAAACATTTTCTGCCGGACTTACAACATCACCCTGAAACATTTGTTTTGCATCTTTCATGCAAACTTTTTGCCTTCGCATCTCGTATAGGTAATATTATTTTAGTTAAGAGTTGTCCACGTCATCTAACATAAAGCTTTTGAATGCCCTAAGGTCTCTGCGTTATTGTAAGAAAGCTCTTATAATTCTTTATCTCATCATGATTAAATTGTAAGTTTTTCGTGCAGAACGTCTTAGTTTCATAAATACATAAAGGGTTCATTTTATATTTATAGGGTGTCCCAAAATAAATGCAATTTTTCAATTTGATTCCATTTAGTGCAGTAACGTGTTAGGGTTAGTAAAAATTACGTTTTTGAACAATGTCTACGAGTTATCTATCTAAAATACAATAATTAAAGTGTTGACTCGTTTGTACGAAAATATCATACAATACGAGACCCGCCGCTACACCCGCACATATATTTTTTTTAACCGTTTATTTCCAGTCCCGTGGGAATTTCGGAAAATTTCTTTTTTGTGCACCCCTACGCTTACCTAAGGCCATATATGCAATGATGTCTGTATGTACCTACCATACAAATCCCATTTTATGTAACAGGTATAATTCATGACAAAAATCTATCAGGACTCTGAAATCTGTGTTTTCTGGTCAATTCCATTGAACGTTAAATGTATATTTTGGGAACACCGTTATATCGGTAGGCAATATAACTTTTATAAATTCAGCTCTAGATTTTCATTGAATATTATCAAAACAATAACTTTCGAAACAAGCATAGAAAAACAGGTAAATTGATTATCGTAACATACGTATGTATTATCCTGTCTTCAACATAACATCAAGCATAATATTATGTAATCTACATAATAGTGACGTGAGCGCCAATGTCAAGACGAAGTCAATTTTATACGACGAAACGCAGATACATAAAACAATGTGTACTGTTAACTAGTTGATGATAAAATATTTTTGCTCGCTATCTCAGCTCCAATTATATCTATATACACATGCCTTGATTAAGACGGGTTGACTTCGGTCCAAAAAAATCGTTAAGCCAATAAAAGCAATAGAACCTCCTACTTTTCAAAGTCGATTATAGTGCTGATTATTTAACCCTTAAATGCATGAAGTATCGAAAACGTAACATCGATTTCACACCGATTTTTACGATGATATATTTTTTAATCTATGGTTTGGCAGTCGTTGTGTGATCGCTCTTTGCTTACTTTTAAACCGAAAAACAAGAGAATGTCAGACATCAGTCCAACCATCTTGGATTTATGTCACTGTCAATATTTGCTGGAGTTGACAATTATCTATAGTGAGTTTTAGAATGTTCAATCCGTTGGAATATTTGCAAAACATAGGTATTACGCTTTAAAAATAATACGCAATGGAAGGTAAGTTCATCAACTTGATTGTAATATTTGTATTTTTTTCATTTTATTTTCATTTACATTTTGGAAACGAACTTTTCGCACTTGTATTAAAATCGATACATCATGCAATAACGGTCCTTTTTGTGACTTATACTGACTTGTTTCCTATTAGGTTTTGATATTGTTTTTGTTGGCTGATTTTGAGCTTTTTTGTTGGCAACTGAAAGTTATTATTTTGTTGTTTTTTAGAGCGGAGAATAGAAGAATACTTGCGCCATTTGGAAAACGGTGAAATTTTGGAGGATGATATGGAATCTGATGAGGATGACATCCCATATTATCCTTCTCGTGAAGCATTGGCGGCAGAGCTAGAGAATCAAGTAGAAGAGGATATAATTTTTGAAGCAGGTGTTGATGCCGTACCTTGGTCAGACCTTCCGCTGGTAAAAATGAAACTGCACTCGATGTTACACCGCCAATACAAGGTGCAAGTTCGCCGATACCAAGTACAAGCTCACAACTTCCGGTTTTGAGACGAAATGCCACCAGAAATTTAATTTGGAAAAAGCAATTTCTCCAATTTGATGAAAATATCATCAAATTTGAATGCAGTGAAGAACTTTCTTCAGAAATAATGGAATTTCAAAGTCCGTATCAGTTCTTTACACTCTTTTTTACAAACGATTTCATGGAAAACATTGTGACCGAGTCAACGCGATATGCTTTACAAACACAGCCTGAAAGGCCAGAATCTATTACGACATCAGACTTGCGAAAATATTTGGGTATTCTGACTTTATGTCTGTTTACCACGATCCCAGCACAGGATCCTACTGGTCTACTAAATTTGGCTTCAATCTTATCAAAGACGAAATGCCCGTCAACAAATTTGAAAAGATCCGGCAGATCCTCCATTTTAATAATAATGACAACCATCTATCTGTTAGCCACCCACAGCACGATAAATTTCACAAGCTACGACCTGTTATTGACCACCTTAACCAACAATTTTCCAGCGTCACCATAGAACAGCGGTTGTCGGTCGACGAGCAAATGTGCACAACTAAGATTGGGCACTTCCTCAAGCAGTATATGCCCAACAAACCACATAAATGGGGGTTCAAGTTATTTGTGCTCTGCAGCTTGAAAGGATATGCGTACAGGTTTCAAATTTATGCAGGGAAAGAGGCAGATGATACAGTAACAAATGAAAAAATTGGCGTAGTGGGGCAAACCGTATTGAAGCTCATGAATGTAGTTCCAAGACGACACAATCATATTGTGTACTTCGACAATTACTACACCTCTTTACCATGATGTACACATTGGCTCAAGAAGGGATTAATTCTTTGGGAACCATTCAGAGAAACCGCCTGTGCAAAACATGCAAGTTGCCGTCTAAACAAGATTTGATGAAGAATTCTGTGCCCAGAGGCGCGTTTGAAGAATACATCACCAATTTTGAAGGTGTGGATATAACTACTGTCAGTTGGAAGGACAACAAACAAGTTACCCTAGCGTCTACATACGTGGGTGTTCAGCCTGTTGAAACTATTGACAGATTTGACAAAAAAGAAAAAATTCAAATTCAAATTATATTTATTTTGTTACACACAGGTAATAAAAAGATCTTACAAATAAAAGTACAGTGCAACGCTGTGTCTTGCCAATACTATCGGCGTACAAAAATTCATGGGTAAAAAAGTAAAAAATAATTAAAAGTAATAAAATCAATTAAAAACATTTTGAGACGTGTCATTTAGAAAATCGGTAATCGAATAATAGCATCTTTCACATAAAAACATATTAAGCTTTTTCTTGAAAAGTTTTAAATTTAATTCTTTGTATGCCTCCGGTATCTTGTTATAAATCTTTGGAGCTAGACAAAACATGCTATTCCATAAGAGGGCAGTATTAGCTTTCCGAATACATAAATTATTTTTGCGCCTATTACGTATGATAACATCAGATAAACTGGGAAACAAATGAGGATTTGCTTTAACAAATAAAGCTACTTCAAAAATATACAAAGACGGAAGTGTTAGAATTTTGTGTTTGATAAAATATGATCTACAGCTGTCAGTCTCTCGAAGACCAAACATAGCCCTTATACATCTTTTTTTTGCTTTGAACGCAATCTCCCTATGTGCAGAGTTGCCCCAAAAAATTATTCCGTATCTAAGTACGGATGCAACAATGCCATGGTAAGCAGTTAGTAGAGCTTCTGTGTTAACTGTATGTTTGAGTTTATAAAGAGCATAGGACGAACTACTGATTTTTTTGCAAAGAGTCTCTATATGTTGTTTCCAATTAAGCTGATTGTCAATCGTCAGTCCAAGGAATTTTGTATTATTTGTTTCACATATATTATTATTCTGATATTTGATATTCATTTGATAACAAGAGCGTTGTCTTTGACAGAAATGCATAATTTGAGTCTTGCCTAGATTTATCTTCAAATTATTATTATTCAACCATACAATTATTGAGCTGATTGTGGTATTAATATCCGATTCATACGAATCGGGTTTATCACAAGCTATAGTCACAGTACTGTCATCGGCAAATAGTGTTAAGGGATGTTTAATTGCTTGAGGTAAATCATTTATGTATATGATGAACAACAAAGGCCCCAATACACTGCCCTGGGGCACTCCGAATAATACTTTACGTTCCTTAGATAAGTATATA
Source organism: Euclidia mi (assembly GCA_944739405.2). Lineage (NCBI taxonomy): Eukaryota > Metazoa > Arthropoda > Insecta > Lepidoptera > Erebidae > Euclidia > Euclidia mi. The sequence goes on from OX123198.2 coordinate 19,793,203, forward strand.
TCTTGTCTTTTTGTCTTGAAATTTAACTTATTTATTGCAATTACCTGTTTTCTGTTCGTTAAATAAGATTTTATTAAATTATTTACATTGCCTCTTAAGCCATAAGCGTCAAGCTTTTCAAGTAGAATATTATGATCGACGTAGTCAAAAGCTTGTGTCATATCACAATAAACGGCACATATAGGTATTCTTTTATCAACATTCATCATTACCACATTTAAAAACTCATATATAGCCATATTTATGGTTTTATCTTTACGAAAACCTTTTTGTTCTTTACATAATATATTGTTTTTTTCAAGGTATGAATATATTCTGTGATTTATATATTTTTCAAATATTTTTGAAAAGATTGGCAGAAGTGAGATCGGTCTATAATTATCAATAAGCTCTTTATTTTCTTTTTTGTGTAAAAGCTTTATAATCGATACTTTTAGTTGGTCAGGAAATACACCATGGCAAATACATAGGTTTAAAATGTAACTGAGATGTTCAGATATTAAATCTCCAACAGATTTTACTATTTTGGTAGAGATTTCATCATAGCCCACACTATTTTTATTTTTCAAATCCTTAATACTATTAAGTACATCGTTAGATGTACTTGGTATCAAAAACATTGAATTTAAACATTCTTTTATGTACTTAGTAGGATTCTGTCCTGATTCTGGTAAAGGTACAATTTTATCAACAAAATAATCATTAATTTTATTTGCAATAATTTGTGGTTCAACAAGAACTTTATCATTTATAACAATTTTACTTATAGAATCACTAGGTACACGCATTTTAGAGGAATTTATTATTTGCCATGTAGTTTTATTTTTATTCTTAGAATTTTTAATATTATAGATATTTTGAGATCGTTTAGTTAAGTTTATAATTCTTTTTAATAACTTCGAGTAACTACTGTATTTGAATTTATTACTAAAAGTCTAGCCTGCCATAACAATTCTCTTTTTTTAGAACTACGCAATTTGATTCCACGGGATATCCATTTAGACTTTTTATTGACTTGTATTGTAATAAATCTTAGAGGAAAGCATAAATCGTAAAATAACTTAAATGTTTCAAAGAAGCAATTATATGTTTCATTTGGGCTGTCAGTGGCATAGACGTCAGAGAAAGATAAAGCTTTTAAACAGGATCTGAATTTTATAATATTTTCATTTGAATACTCTCTTTGAAGAGAATGCCAATAATTAAACATGCATTTTTTGACTACGGGACATTCAAGCAACTGTGCAGTATGATCAGACAAGGCTAATTCGAGCACTTCCGTCTTACAACCCTTACAGAAATTATGAGCAATGTTGTCCAAACAGGTTCGACTACTTAACCTAGTAGGCTGCTCTATAGATAAGGATAAATTAAAACTTTTCAATAGAGTTTTAAGTTCAAGTGTAACATTGTTATTTTTTAATACATCTATATTTATGTCTCCTGCTAAAATAATGTGTTCATATTTTCTTTTACATATAAAAAAAGGAGGATATCTATTGCGTGCCCAAAGTTGATCAAAGAATATAATGCTCACATGGGTGCTGGGACCTAATGGACACCCTCTTAGGAAGATACAGAATTAGGATGAAAAGCCAGAAATGGTACATGCGAATATTTTATCACCTTGTAGATTTGAGCATAATAAATTCCTGGATCCTGTATAAAAAAGTATCCGATCGAAAAGGAGTTCCAGCTAAAAAAATCATGGGCATTGCAGAGTTTCGAGGTGAATTAGCTGATACTTTGTGTATGTACACACCCAATATTTCCAGAGGCCACCCCAGTACCAGCAGCACACCCAGCACATCATCAGATGATCCACCAGCGAAACTTAGAAAAGGCAAACAATGCCAGGTATGACCGCCTCGTGAGGTCACTAGATGGTGTAGAGCACAACCTAATAAGGACCGACACTCGTGGCCGATGCATGATGCCTTTATGCAAATTACTGAGCATTATAAAATGTCACAAATGCAATGTTCATTTGTGCTCAAAAAAATCTAAGGACTGCTTTACAGTCTTCCACAACTCCAACAATATCTAGGCATACACCAGCTAGTTTTACTCTTGAATGCATATAGTATCAAAAACGATACATACGAGGGGAGTTCAATGTATTCTCGGTATAGGTATGAAGGAAAAGGCGGAAAATTCTGAATAAATTTTATTTTTCAATATACTCCCCTAACATCTCAATACATTTATTTGTTCGTGAAAGTAACTTTTCAATTCCCTCTGAAAAATATTTTTCTTCATGGCCCGAAAAATGTTCGTTTATTGCTCCCTTCAACTCTTCATCGTCCGAAAAATGCTTTCCACGAAGGTCTTTTTTAAGATTAGGGAATAGATAATAATCACTAGGGGCCAGGTCCGGACTGTAGGGTGGATGATTGATTTCTTCAGATCCGTACTCCCGCACAGCAGCCTGGGCAAGGCGCGCCTTGTGAACCGGCGCGTTGTCGTGAAGCAGCAACACACCTGCGGTTAATTTTCCACGTCTTTTTTCTTTAATTGCCTCCTTTAAATTACGCAGGGTGGTTGCGTATGATGCAACAGTAATACTTTGACCTTTTTTTGTGTACTCGATTAGCAAGATTCCCTTAGAATCCCAAAACACCGTGGCCATGAGCTTTCCTGCGGACGGAGTGACTTTGAACTTCTTCGGCGGGTCTGATCCTTTTTTGTGCCACTGCATAGACTCTTGCTTGCTCTCAGGGTCATAGCGATGAACCCACGTTTCATCACCAGTAACAATCCGATAGAAAATACTTTGCGGATTTTCACCACAGAGGTCCAAAAACTCCTTACAACAGTCAACTCGCACTTGTTTCTGTAGCGCGGTGAGCATTCGCGGCACCCATCTTGCACTGACCTTTGACAAATTCAGGCGCTCATGAAGGATTGTGTGAATGGTACCCACGGATAGCTTAGTCATTTCTGCTAATGTTTTCACTCTTACACGGGCATCTTCAAGTACAAGTTTTTCGACTAATTTGACGTTTTCTTCAGTAGCGGCACAAATTGGCCCACCAGCGTGGGGGTCGTCTTCTATGCTCTCTCTACCCCGTTTGAATTCACTTGACCACTTCTGAATTGTAGATAATGAAGGCTCTTGGTAAACATCCACCATTTCTTTATGGATAATTTTTTGAGTTTTTCCTTGTTTTGTGAGGAATTTTATCACTGCACGATGCTCGATTTTTTTCATTATTGTCGAATCAGTCATCATAGTTGTCTTTTCGCAATGATATCTTGAATGCTAATGGTGGTAATTAAATGAAATTTTGTATTTATACCCTCAAAGAGTGTCATTAACTAATGAGATAATTAAATTACCCTTATCATTAGTATATCACCTCGATACCGAGAATACATTGAACTCCCCTCGTATGTTTTTTTATAAAATATATCATATATAATTATTGCAATTTTTGTTATAATATTTCCATGTATCAAGACCCAATTCCCCAACACATATATTTTTTCCGAGCAAAAATACGATGTTATGCATTTAAGGGTAGAGATTATTTACTTTTCGAATCGCCGTGGGCTTTTACCGATGCGATATAGCCGGAGATTGATTTTAATGGGTATGGCCAAATAAACATTTTACATCCTGCAACTCCATCTACCGCCACATCTAGTAATATACCTATTGCTTGTTCAAAGGAACCTATATGCCATTATAATAGGTATCTATAAATATGCTTTACCTGTGTTAAGCAACGTACCTACGCTTAATATATATTTTGTCAAATATGACAACACTATCTCCATAGACAAAACAAGAGGGTGTTTTATTCACAACAATATTGGAGTGCTTGTATATCGATAGAAATGTTTTTATTCGGTTGATTCGAAGTATTACCTGTACAAATAGTCACTATTGATAATTGAACATTAAATACCTATATCAATTCAACCAATTGGTACTGAGACAACTTTTTGCTAGAATTGACTTAAATTGATAAAATGATGATAAGACGTCCTTGTCGACATATTGACTTAAATATCACAGAGAAGACATAGGCACGTAGGTAGGTATCGTTGTTTTTAATATTTAAATTTTACATTGGTACCTACCTAATATAAACACGTTACACGGGTAGGTATACCTATTACAAAATTTGCTTAGCTTCGCGCAATATTAACAAAGCACTGGAAAAGCTACTACGCCTATATTAAATTAAAGAAGAACTCATTCATCTTACATAACCCTCTAAATAAATTACACTTTAGTCAACGAATAGCGTCACTCGTTCATTAGCGTCATTCATTCACATATCTATAAAATCTATGGTACATATCAGTGCTGCCAACCGAAACTGACAAAAATACAACGTGACTTGACGGCCGCTGCGCTGCGCGCTGTGATAAGTTTGACAAGCTTCGTATGTAATATAATAACATTGAAAAGATGCATTTTAAATATATTATTTCAAATTAGACTTACTTGATTTTGTCTGCACCCTGTAGGTATGCTGATCACACAATATGGACGATCTATTCCCGCCGAATACTTTGGTAAAACTATTTTATTAATGTTGTTGCTTGTAGTGCCAGTGACAGTGCGTCACCTATATCCTAAGCGAGGCCTCTGGTCACGTGGCCCGCCAACCAGCGACTGCTCCGAGATGTCCGACTCCTCTATTAGCAGGAATAATTCAAAAATGATAATGCAAGATTTGAATTCGAAGAAGTTATTTGGTTTTTAAATTAAATTTAAAATTTATGTTGTACCTTTCCAGTGAGCAGAAAAATACTCCTGATAACGAATGCGATAACTTTAAAGCCGATTTATATTAGTGATGTAGCATAGGTACATTGAGCAGTGCTTGGAGCGGATTTATTTTTTGTCTGAGTAATATATTCGATGTATATAATTATTTCCATCATCGTTACAAAATCATCACCTCTTCAGCTCAGGTAAGTTTACATCGGAACGGAACCTTTCGTTTAATTTGAATTTAAAATTGTATGGTATTCCCGATTTTATTTGGAACCTCGTATTTATTACAAACCTACACCTAATTGGTTACCAATTGAACTTGATTTAACTGCCATACTACGAGTTGGTATGAGTTTTAGTATGCCAGTCATTCATTTAATGTTAAAGTAATATGTAATTATTTAATTTTTTTAATAAATTGGGTCGTGTGTATCTACTAAGTATAGTGCTTATAAGTTATAACTGTTACTTAAGTTATGTGTTTTGCGGAAGCAAAGTGCATCTACGCCATGCCGTCTTCGATCCTCGTTAAAAATTTATATAAAAGCTCCTCGGATAAGTCATGCCAAATACCTGACATGAGGTCAATATTTATGATGCTTTTTATATGAATACCTACTAGCAGGCACCCGCAGATTTTTTACCTGACTACGTCGAAGCCAAAAGGAAGGGTAATGTTTTTGGCAGTCTATGTATGTATGTAAGTATGTATGTAAGTATGTATATATGTATGTTTGTATGTTCCACCGTAGTGCCTAAACTACTGAAGCGATTTTAATAAATGGAGTGTCAAAAGATTGGTAATAGGTGATAGCCCGGGTGACATAGGCTATATAAATGTTATGTAAATTTTCTATTACCACAAAAATAATTAAACCGAGATAATCATTACGTGTTTGATATCAAAAGAAAGGTATTGTGAGCACATTACAAATATGCTCATAAATTATACTGCTTGAGTCAAAATATAAGTTTACTAGCTGTTTCCCGCGGTTTCACCCGCGTCCTGATATAGCCTATATTACTCGCAGATAATGTAGCTTTCTAATGGTGAAAGAATTTTTAAAATCGGTCCAGTAGTTTTTGAGTTTATTCATTACAAACAAAAATACAAATTTTCCCTCTTTATAATATTAGTGTAGAAAACGCGGTTGTACTTACAATTCGCGCGGTTCAGACGCTATGCGTTAGGTACCTAGTTTTTATTTTTCTTTCTTCCCATATATATGACAATGTAAATATTGCACGGTTAGTTTACATGCCCCATCGGGATACGGCAAAGGATTAAATAAAAAATAAGTTTACAAACTATAACGTAAAAGAACGAAACAAGAAAATAGCTTACTCAGATATAAATTCAGAAAATTTATAAGTACAGAAATGCTCAAGCTAGAGCCGTGGTCGCACCTATTGTATTATTGTATACTTAATGTGGGTGCCAGAAACACTTACCTGAATTACACAAACATGGCAGGCAACTACATGTAGGTACACTAGTTTTAAAAGATTCCACTACCCTGCCTTTTTTGCCTTGCCATGCATAACTGCACATTTGTGTACACCAAATTCCGTTCTGATAGCCCGCGTTATCCTGGTAGCATTTATGTACCATTTTTAAGGCACTAGTGTCCTGCAAACATTATCTTTTAAGTACTAGATTAGCTTTTTACACTTTCCTGAAAAATTAATAATTTATAAGACTTGAGATGATAATCAACATTGCCAAAGCAACGACCCATACATAATTAGTTTCGATGAAGTGTTAATTACTTAGTCATTAAGATAGTGGTATATAAGTTCAAAGCTATTTATTAGATATAGATCGCAAAGTACCTAAATCAAGCACTAGACTGTTCCAGAGTTCAGTTAGATAGTCACATAAATAATAAATAAATAAATAATATAATGTGAGCTGATAATCTTAATATATAAAATCCTTGCGTTACTGACTGACTGACAGACACGCTACAGCCGAAACTATTGGGCGCAGGAGTCTGAAATTTGGCATGTATGTTCCTTGGGGACCTTAGGGGTGCACTAATAAGGGATTTCCCGAAATTCTCACGGGATCGGCCAAAACGGGTAAATTTAAAATAAATGCAGGCGTAGCTGCTGGCGTCCTCTAGTCATATATAATATAACTAGCCGTTATTTTGCGTTACAAAACTATTGGGCGCAAGGAGCTGAAATGTGGCCTGTATGTGCATCCTTGAAGACCTTACGGTCTTCACAGGTGCACAATGAAGGGATTTCCCAAAATTCTCACGGTATTGGGCAGCAACGGTAAAAATTATATAAAATATGCGGGAGTAGCTGCAGTAGTGGATGCCCGAATTGTTAATAAGATATAGTAAAGTCTAGTATATTCGTCTTCTCTGTTTGAACTTTTCTTTATTTTATGCAAAAAAATCTAAGATTAGACTCAAAATTGTTCGAATGTTAACTAATAATAGAGATTACAATAATTTCATAACAATGAACTGATAACAAATATTCTAATATTAAAACAGAAATAAAAACAAGGCAAGAAGATATTTTTAGAAATAATAGGTAGGTAAATGCAGATTTGGTGCCTTTGGTGCATTAGAGCCGTACAATGTTGGCTGAACGCACTGGTAACAAATTGTTACATACACATACATTATAAAATCAGATGTTTTGCATCTAGTGAAGTTTTGCATAAAAGGATTATCTAGGTACATCTTATTGTAAGTAGCTATTAAAAATATGTACCTACCTATGTAATTTTCTAATATAACATTTATTCTACGGATTCTACTACTAGTACTACTACTTACTACTAGAAAGATATTTAAAGAGAGATGAGTTCTTAAACTATCATGACTCAGAGTGATCATCATCGCTCTACCATTTTCCCGACTTCAGACAAGATTTTCACCTTTGATACCAAGGTCCGCTTTCTAGACTAGCGAACATAGAGGCATAGCTATATTCCTTTTGTTAAACCAGTGTCCGATGTCAGTATATTCGAGAATACTGACTCCGCATAATGACTGTCAAAGATCTTCATGATAGCTGGGCCTGACGGCAATTAACAATCGTACACGCAGATAACTTAGAACTTGAATTCGACACCCTCTACGCTTGCCTAGTGGAGATATAACCTAAATCTTGGTCCAATAAATGCCAATAATACATATATCACATAAGGTAGGTATTTTATGTTTGCTTTCTGTATTTTTCTCTACGAAATTAATATTGAAAAGTATTGAAGGAAAAACAGAACAGTCAGCGTATCAAATTGTTTTAATTATCAGTTAATTGGCACAGACATCATGTGCCAATTAAGTACTATGCACATCGCACTACGTGATTTATGAACACTAATGCAATGCCCCGCGGTTTCACCCACATTATTTTCGGTATCGCGACAACATGGCCACCTTGGTCTAACAGTTGATCAAAAATATTAAAACCACAAGGGATCCACTCAAATACACACAAAATATTTTTACTCGTAATTTAATTTGGTGTTTATCAACAATTTCATCAAAATATTGTTTATCCAATTGTTTTAGATTAAGATTTAAAATAGCTAGCAATTAATAAAATATTTTTATTTGAATAAATGAATTTGATGTTCCAATTACCAAAATTGTTTTATTATTTCACTTTATACGTTGCGAAGCACGTGCCGGGCCGCTAGTTCTTTTTTATAATTATGACTCTAATTTTATGTATATATATGTAAAAAAATATTTTTGAATTATTCGCAAAATCCGAGACCACTTTTTCAAAATACTACGATAATCTAGCTGCCGGCGAATAATTATATTTTTTTATTTTCATGCTCATCGGAACCCATTTACACACAACACATTTTATTTCACACAGAACAAATTTTAGTAACTGGAAAGATATTTCATCCCCGGTACTGCTTTCATATTCAGGTGTTGTAATAGTGGGGCAGACTCGGAGTATAGTAACTGCACAGAGCTCAACATGTAGATTCAAGAGTAGTTGGGAAAAGTTCAAATAATGTTAATTTTACTCCCTAAATCAAACGAAAAATGGTCCTCACATGTTTGGTTTTCTACTGCACTAAAACATCATGTGTAGTAATTGCATCATCACGTAATGTACCTACTATTTAGGACAAAACATTACACTACATTGACAACCACACCCAATGTCAATAAAATCGGTAAGTTTCATATCAAGGTCAGAGGTTAAGAGGTTAAGTAGCTGTTCAACAATGTTTACTAACACATAGCTCGAAATCATTCTAGCATATCATCGAAAATCTAATTGTTTTTAAATCAATAATGTCATCATAATTAAACAAATTTGTAATTAAAAAGAAGTCACGATGTATAGTGATACAGTGTGAGCTAGGTTGGGGCGGCTGCGAGACGGACGGGCGAGGCCGCGCGCAGTCGCGGGCGCAGGCGGCGGCGGCGCGAAGTGTGAAGGCCGGTCAGCGGCCGAGCTAATGTTATCGGACCAATCAAACGATCTATTCATTTAGTATCAACTAATGTAAAGCATTAGCCGCACCACGTGCCACTGATTTTATGCATTATTACGAGACGCAATTACGCGCACTAGCTGTAATCAAATAAATAATTATATTCACGCACACCCACGCACCCTTGAGACTGCTGTCATGCCATTTAGTGAAATATAATAGCGTGCACTTGTGAACGTGTGAACCGTTTATTGAACGATTGCTGACATTACATTAGAGCTGCTGCGTAGTCTAGGTCACACGTAAAAGTTCATTTTGTTCCAATGATCATAAGACTTTTATTTCTATTAGATTATTTGGTGTTTATAGGATAAAACTGCTAATTCGAGAATAAATTTATTGATTAATTTAAATCGAGAATTAACTGACATTTCTTTTGTTTTTTTTTTGATTTGACATGGTAATTTTATTTATTTTCTTTTGACATAAATTACTTGGATAATATATTCTTTTTTTAGACATTCTTAAATTGACATTCAATAATATTTTCTGTAATTTTATATAAATGACATTTTATTGTTAAAAAATTTTGATTATTTTTAAAATTTTGTTTACAACATGTATTTTACCATGTACCTATTAGACTGTAAAGTTGTAAGTACTAGTGATGTAACGAATATTCCTATTCGCATTCGCGGATATTCGCATATTTTTGCTTATTCGCATTCGCATTCGCGAAATGACTGCGAATGTTTTGCGAATATAAACATTTTTGAGGGTTATAATAATGTCCTCAGACCGGTTCCGGCTACGGCGGGACATATTTATAGTGCACAAGTGTGTGCGCAAACACAAGTGCACTCTCTATTCCCCCACTCTCATAGTCCGATGGGACGAACAAGCAACACGACCAACGGCTTAACCTGCTTTCCGAGGCACAGGGGTGGGATACCGCGAACTCCCTTACTCCGAACTTTTATTGCATAATTCCTAACAGAAAAACCCAATATCACCTTTTGTTTGACCCGGGAGTCGAACACGAGTCATCATGATCCGCAGTCGCTTACACTGCCGCAGGACAGAGGCAATCTGTTTTGCGGGTAATAGTTGGTTAATATAACAAAATGCTTTCATCCAATTAGGGAATCAGGGTGCCAGTATTTTTTTTTCGAATCGCCTGGATAGAGCGCGCGCGTAGCCCCGAGATAGCCTAACCTGTAGCCAACGGATAATATGTATGTTATCGCCGCCCGGTAACGGAGAGCCCCATTGGTGCTAAATAATCTGGCAACACTGAGCGGAATGACACTTCAGTAGGATGCGTTCGTATCAATTCGGCTATTTTCGGAACAAAAAACAATCGCAACGCACTTCGTTCGAACGAGACTGCCACAAGGTCACCAAGCCATAGACAAATGGCGCCAAATTTTGACAAAAACTGAATATTCGCATTCGCGAATGTTGGCAGCAGATATTCGCATTCGCATCCGCGAATGTCCAAAATATGACATTCGTTACATCACTGGTGAGTACAATGTGGGCATTATTAAACATTTGAACAAATGGTTGTGGCAACCTGTCTGATGGCTTAGGCTGACATGCTTATACATACACCTTCTGACGGCGTGGAGGCGTAGTGATACAGATCGTGCTGGTTCCCTCAATCAAGGTTGAGTCGTACGATTGCTGTTGAATGCGGGCCATCAGTGGGCTGAGTCAGTCAAAAGTGTCAGACGACGTCTGGACTTTAAAAGATCAAGAAAATATGAAAGAAATTGAAGTGACAAAAAAAACAATGACACTGAGTTTGTTTCGGCCTTTCTTCTCACGAAGTCATTTAGCTAGGAAAAGCCGGCATCATCTAGAATAGGGTTATGACTTGTATAAGTGTTGTAAACAACCAAAATGTAGAAATAAATTTGTCTTTATGTCTTTAATTGTGATGTTAATGTTAAGCAAATTGGAATCCACAAGTGCCGAGCACCTAACCACGGTGGATTGTAAACTTTCCACCCACAGATTCTACCAATTGCCATTCCAAATTAATTTGACATCTATTACAATGCCTTGGATAGCAAAAAAGCTTACAAATTATTATTGATATAGCCCAGATTTGACAACGTAGTAATAGTGTAGAGTTAACTGGGACGAGACAACAAAGAATTCTCGTTGCCACTCATGAAACAACTTTACTGCTCGTTGTAAGAGTCACAAGTAGTATGCGTAAACAAATGATTTTTCTGTTATATTTTACTACAGTATAATAAAATATAATGACAGCAAAATGAAAACTGGATGACATCTGTGATGACTGCGATGATATAAGTGATTAAAACAGCTATATAGCCGCTACGTACCAATAGACGGTGCGCAATGAATCCAGAGCTTCACGGAGCACTCGAGGCCCTTTTTGCCATTCTCATTCAGCCACCGTACAGTTATCCCGCGGCCAGTGTTACTGACACAATGCAAGGTTAACATGAGGTGGACGCCCGCACGACTGGTTGCATAGCACTTAAAAGGACATTTACGTTTTATCGAGCCGTTCGGATCAAACAGGACAAGCCAAAAGCCGAAATCCGTTTCCAAGTAGGTAACTTGCAGATATACGAAATACATTTTTTCATCTGCGATATACTTTAGAATGTTATTTCCTAGATAATTATTAAAATGCATTTGTGTAGTTTACGCTCCTACAACCTTGTAATAAAAAGTGGATATTTTCCTCATACCTTGCTAGCACACTCGTTGTATACCAATTATGATACTTCACGATACAAGAAGGTTCACTATCGCAACGTATAAAAATCTATTCCAAAAGTGTAAATTAAAATACATGTCTACATTAATGTGGAGCGTTAATCGATAAATTGCAGATATGAAAACTCGTCGGACGTGTCGGCCCTCAAGAACAGTGGAATGTTCGTGTCTTCGTGAAGTACGCCTCACACACAGCATTGACTCAATGGCATCTCTAATGAGGCACTCTTGTCAATGAGCGCTGTACGCTGCGAGCCAGATCTCAATCGAACTATGTCTCTATTGTCTTTTACTTTCAAACGCACATTCAGTTGGGCGCAATCGACGCGCCGACTGCGCTCGTCCACTCGGGCGCAAGCCACTCAACAAACTTGCTTCTTTTTTACTCCTTTATTCCCGTGAGCAGTCTAGAATGCCTGCATCACATGTATACATCTTCCTTCTTTTATTTTTAGTTAGTGCGAAAAGGGTAGTCGACCAGTCCTAGTGGCGGGGTCAACGTATTCGAGGCTTTTTACCCCTGGCTGATGCAGCTGTTGCACAATAATAGAGAAATTCCTCGAATGTCCTACACGGGTGATCGAGCTATTTATAACTTGCACTGAGCAGGACAATTTATAGTAAATGCTAAAAATAGACGTGAATTAATTAAAATTTTCCGTATTCATTGAATACTGATGTGACTTTTGTTGTTATTCTTGAATTCAAATTATGATTGTTTAAGCTTTATTGACAAATTATAGGGCATACTTTTATTAAAGATATAAGATAGATATTCGACTAAAAGAAAACCATAATTGCACTATCAATATTTTTAATTAACTTTCTCAGTGTTATTTATACTTTTAGTAACCTTAATTGCAGCATACTTTCTACAGTGACGTGGCTCTGGGAGGCAGCATCACATCATCCAAACCAGTGTCAATGATCATCGCTTTATCGCGGCTAGGACTTTGACATTACTTAATTGATTCTTAATTGTTATCAGTCTATTGAATAGGGCCGTAAACAACGATTAAAGTTGGAAGTTACTATTTTAAATACTATCTCTCGGACAAGTTCGTTGAACTCAGGTATGGTTTAGCTCAGACTCTGGAATGACGTATACATTTGGCGATTTCTTTTTAAATATTGCATTAAATAATGCTGTTGACTTTACGACTTACTTCTATAGGTACATTTTGACGCTGGCATTTAAAAGGATATTTCACAACAGCCGCTTTTAGTGGCAAACAAAGTTCTCGCAACGTATGCATCGGTATCCGGTCACAACGTGTGACTGAAAGATATGGTTACGTTTGATAACATACATACATACATATATATCGTCACGCCTTTTATCCCCGAAGGGGTAGGCAGAGATGTGTTTCTACACCCACTTTTCGCCAGATATACTTTAGTCCCACGTAATAAGGGGCGAGCCTATTGCCGTACCGGGCACATTTCCAGACTCCGTGCTGCTACTGAGAATTTCGTGACAGAAAAACCCAATAACACTGCCCGACCCAGGAATCGAACCCGGGACCTCCCGATCCCACGCGCACATTTATGCCGCGAGACCAACGAGGCAGTCGTATAGGGTTTGATGTCGAGTTTTCCGTCTCTACGCAAAGATGGTATTTGCATCGTGTTATCCCTTAGTCGCCTCTTACGACACCCACGGGAAGATAGGGGGTGGTGACACTTGTATTCTATGCCGTCAACCACACGGCATAGAATAATATATATACACGGCATAGTTTGATAACTTAATAAATAAAAAATTGGCCAAGTGCGAGTCGGACTCGCGCACGAAGGGTTCCGTCCCATCATCTATAAAAGAAAATCAAGTTTGTATATGTATACTTAAATATTTTTAAGTTACTTTCTATTTATTAAGATCGAGAAAAAAATGCTTAAAAATTACGTTTGTTGTATGGGATCCCCCTTTTAATATTTACTTTATTTTTATTTAATTATTTATTTTGAAAGGTAATATACAACTACATATTCTGTGAAAATTTTTAAGCGTCTACCTGTTACTGTTAGTAATATTGAGCGATGATACGAAAAAGAACACGTTTATTGTATGGGAGCCCCCTTAATATTTTTTAGTTTTTGTTGTTATAGCGGCAACGGAAATACATAATTTGTGAAAATTTCAGCTTTGTAGCTATCACGGTTTATGAGATACAGCCTGGTGACAGACAGACAGACAGCGGAGGCTTAGTAATAGGGACCCGTTTTTACCTTTTAGGTACGGAACCCTAAAAGGGAGAGAAAGTATTAAAACATGCATAAAGCTATTAAAGTAAGTAATCAAAACAAAAATATCCAAAGGTCTATTCGCTATAGCACGATGATTGGAAGAGTAAGAAGTAATTTCACGTTGACGTTCTTTCAAAAGTAAAAATCAATACAATTCAAGAAACAACAAATCAATATGTATAAATATTTCGATATAAACCCTAGAAAAAGCCACAACTATTAATTCGTGTAGTCACGATTTGTGCAGTATCCGACAAGTGTATGTCGTTCGTCCGAATCGAGGCATTCGCGCCCAACGGGCCATCGATGTCCTTGCATTCTTTGGAGGTAGAGCAGAATGGTACCGGTTCAATAACCCTTGACAATGTGAAGGGATCAGCTCTTAGGCTAAGAGGCGCGGCAACTTACGTAATATAGCAGGCGTGAGGGTCGAGATCGTTTGGCGGTCGCGAGGTACCGATCTGTCCTTTCAACGTTTGAAAGAAATTAGTTTCTTTCAATGTTTGCTGATACACGATCGATTCAATCAACAATATACTCGATCATTCAATACCCAGTACCGGCGTCGCTATGTGAATAAAGATTCAAGTATTGAGGTCAGATCTCATGCACTGTTTATGTACGCACGAGGTATTGTGATGTGTAAAACGATGAGGTGTAATATTTGACCAGTAAATTGTTCGCCAGCAAATTTTACTGGCAATCATTTTTGTCAATATTTCATCTCAAAACATAGGCTTACGTGACATGTAAACAGTCGTAAAGTATTAGGGATACTTATGACTTCGTCTCAAATGCCCCTCTAATACTTACCTGACTAGTTTTGCACTGAAAGTTCGAAGGAAGCAGCCCTCGCTTCAAGACTTTCAAGAGCTTTTCTAATTGCAACCATCACGTAATATACAGCTTATACTAGCTATAAACCGTACGATAGATGATTAATAAAACTTCTCTTCATTCTATGGCGTAAGTTGTAAATCCTGTCTATGATGCCTAATTTGACGTTTTCTCAGCTCCAAATTAGTGTACCACACCTAAAGTGACAATCAAAATGGCGAATCTGTAGCTACATTGCATGTGCATTTAAAATCCATAAGAAAATATTATATTATTCATAAAAATAAAACGAATCGAACGCACGTCATTTAATAAAGAAGGCTATAAAGAAGTAGAACGTCGCAAAAACTAACAATATCGTGCCTTTTGATTTCGGTGTCAGATAAAAACCTTTAGGTAGTGGAAGTTTTTATCGTAGCTTTTGTCATGAACCACGGTCACAGTAACGTGAGAACGTTGAACTAAAATAAATTGCGATAATGTAGGTACTTGGATACAGAACCACGAATTACCTTTTTATTCTGAACTGAGTGTAGAGGGCGGCGGCGGCGACGGCGACGCCATGTTTACAAACAAAGAGATCAATGCACGGCAAGTAGGTTAGCGCAGCAACGCGCCGTATGCGCCCGCGCAGCCGCCCGCCGCGCGCGCCGGCCCGTATTGCGCGGGTCGTGGTCACAGTAAGACCGCGCGACTATACTCACCTACTACCATCACACGTTACCGATTGTACACATACTATCTTATACTAATATATAAAGCTGATGAGTTTGTTTGTTTGTTTGTTTGGTTGAACGCGCTAATCTCAGGAACTACTGGTCCGACTTGAAAAATTATTTTAGTGTAAGATAGCCCATTTATCGAGGAACGCTATAGGCTATATAACATCGCGCTATAAGCGAAGGGAGTAGAGCAGTATCCTTAAATAACGCGGGTGTAACCACGGGCATCCTCTAGTACATTATATATTGCTAATATTCATAGTTATTCCTCATTTTATAGAACCCCAAAAGTAGACCTACGATATCATTTAAAATTCTAATTCTGACAAAATTATTTGATTGGTCCCTCAAATGAATATTTAAATCAATTAAGTACTTACCACACGTTCGATATCAAAATGTTTAAACCTATAAACACACAGCAATTTAAAGCATAAATACTCTAGGCGTTAAAGAATTAATTAAAACATAACCTCAAACAGAAAGTGTTTGTAATTTGTTATTTTAAGATAATACAATCACTTTTTTACGACATTGCTTTCAATAGCTAAATAAAAATGTACCTATTTATAGATATTACTAAAAATAACCAAACAAGTAAACATTGTGATAGTTTTATCGAATCAGGTCAAAGTTTCTGGAGGGCAACAGTCGTGCGCTTCCGTAGGAGAAATCGTTACAATGGCCTCACACAAACACGCCGGAAGAAAGTTCCTAGCGATTTGCATTGCGCTGTGCGAAGACAAGCGACGGCGATCCCGCTCTCGCAAGGCTCCGCGATGGCCTACATAGACATGTTTTATAGTTTATTGTCGCGGACCCATTTCCGTGGGTGCACGACCACCACCTGGCTCGCGGACCGACACACTTCGCTCACTCCGAAAGTTTCACCGATAGAGAAACTCACAATATCTAATAGCACCGACATCCGTCTATGCAGATTTCCAGAGCAAGCCTTCACAGAGACTGTGACCTAAATAAGAACGTTACAAAGCGTGTAACATGTGGAGAGAGGTTGTTTATTTCGCACACTGAGAACATCTCGTGCCCTCTTCGACGTCCGATCAATTGATCATGTAGTTCATTCGCTCGCAGGCCATCTTATGAGAGTGCATACTCCATTTAAAAATAAAATTACTAGTAGTCATAGAATCAATGACAGCATCAACTCGTTTTCATTACAAATGGCAAGTAGCAAGAAAAACTTGCACTAGTGTTACGTTAGAAAGCGTAGGCATTTCACCATTAAGCCTAGAAAGTGTACATAAGAAGAAAGTGAAGAAGTAGGGGAAAAATGTGCAATACAAGTGCACAGAGGCGCGGGAACGTAACCGCCACAAACAATACACACTCGCTTCCGATATCTGCTGTTTCCAGTTCGATCGCCATCACTTTTTCTCCCTAGATGAAACAGCTGCACTCGCTTGCACACATTTCTCGCCACACGTTTGCCTAGTTCTTGTATCGATGCACTCATTTTTACTTTCTTTCCGTTCGCTCTTATTCGTTTGTTTCTCGTTCGCTTCCATACTATCATAGCTAATAAGTACATAAATCGTCTCTCAGTGAAAATAAAAACAGACGCTTTCGGATTCCATGGAACGATAGAACAATAAAGTCTCTCGAAATTTCGATAACATTTTTACTGACTTTCTCGAACTGACTGAAAATAGTGTTTTAAGAAAAGTTAACGTTTCTATTTGGGTTCTCAATTGTTAGCAATCAATTATTTTGATGCAAAAGTTGATATAAAAGTTGAATATGAGTTATCTGAAATAAGATTTTAAGGATGATTACACATATGTACCTGTATAGGATATCATAATAATATAAAAAGTATGAACACGGTTATTGTACGTTATAGCACAGTCAAATAATCCAGTCATAGTAACAGAGTACGCGAGGTCGAAACAAATAAGAGTAATTTCCTTGAAAGTGAAAACCGAATATCTCAGATACGTTATTATTGTACGTGCATAGAGGTAGATCACGCTACGCACAAGCCGCACATACCAATGCGGATTTAACAAACATTCGTCAGTTTTTTACGAGATCCTGTCTCGGATGCGAATATAGGTAGCTATTAGAAGAGAACCAACATCGTATATTCTGTTATTACTTGATATTTTAATGACAGTTTCTTGTGTCAGTTCCGTTGAATAGTTCGGATAGTAACATGCGAACAGTACGTCCGAGAGAAAATACAGACATTGTCGCTCAGACACGACATACGTGCACTTCATATTCAATTGTTGAGTTTGTATGCAACATAACTATCTAAAATTCAGAACCCGGGGCACTGCACTCGGTTCGTGATCAGTGATAGTCACGTTTTGTATAATTATTATTTCTGAAGTTATTTTAAAACGATTAAAATGTTAATTTTATTTGCGCACAAAGACGTGTCATTCGTTTTCACGTGTTAAAAGCGGTGTGGAAGTGCGACGGTGAGTCGGCGGGAAAGCCGCCGGGCTCGCGATCGACGACGTCGAGAGAAAGAGTGTGAAGGAGAGAGATGGGCATTTCACCGCGCGGGGTCAACGCGCTCGCTATACTGTCGCTGATTGTGCCCCAATTGTAGTATGTGGGTCTAGGCCGGCGTTCGTCGACCCGCACGACACACTTATCGGCGCCCGCGCACGACCGCCGTGCTTTCACGCCCCGCGCACCACGGTGGGGGCACGCCACCACGCCACCACCACACAGAAACCTGAGAAAACTTAGCATTGCACATGGGCGGGCAACGCTTTGTACATATGTACGACAAGAGCGTGTAAAGCACATGTTTGCTCACTTGACAAATGGCATGTTATTGAAATATTGAAGAATATGCGTGTTTACCAAAATTCTTGGGCTTTAGTACTTTTAATGTTTACGAATTATTTGCCTTAAGTAAGTACTTTAGTGTTTACGAACTCAACAAGAATTTTATAGAAAAAATAATGCTTTACAGTGAAAGCATACTACATTATTTTAGAACTTATCGATTGAATGATAGTTTAACCTAGTATACCTAGACATCAACAATACTTATTTAAACATTGGTAAACATCTTGAATAAGCAAAATACATATGTTATTAGATGCAAGTAGGCAGCGATAGCCTATCGGAGATACCCATTGACTGCTATGCAGAGAGTACCGAGTTCAAATCCCACTGCACATCTGATTGTTCGAAGGTTCTGTAAAACCGATAGCGCTTGCCTCGTGCATAAAGAGAGCACATTAAGCCGTCGCTCCTTCTTGTGATCAAGATCTTTGACAGTCGTTGTAGTATCATCAAGCTCTTGGGTTGTTTGATATACAAGTAATTATGGACAGCTATTAATATGGATCGTTTATAGGTATTTGCTATCTGACAAAATGTTATGTACATAATACAGTCGTACCAGTAGCCATACACTGCATTATAAGTACATATTTCCTTAGTACCACATCTTAACCGAACATAAGATCGTGGAAGTGCCTAATATTATCACTCTATGTTGGGAAGGGATGGTACTTTGAAGAAATTCTCGGGCTCTCTTCCCTTACATAATACAGAGAAGGATTAATTTATTATGCATAGATGTTGGTATTAATAAGGTACAAAAATGCGACTGACATTGATCCTTATGGGAATGCAGCTCAATTAAGCGCAGTGGGCCAACTAATGCGACTAATGAATAACTATAGTCGATAGGCGTTTGTTACTCGTTAGCTTGGAGAGAACAAGGTCGGGGATCTAGAGCAAGGTCAGCATGGGCGAAGTCTTCGAGTGATAGCGCGACCTCTGCATTCATTATCGCCTCGAGATCACAAACGTGCGCCAACCGCCAACTGCCGCCGAACCGCGCCGCGCCGCAAGCACACTTCGATACATTGCTATTCGACACGTAAAAATATACCATTACTAGCACGGTTGTATATCACCGCCGCTACTAGAAACTATCAGAATATAATTAGTTTGACTGTGCGCACGAATGCCTGTCTATAATACGAGTTATAAGTGGTAAAGAATGTATAGGTGGCACTATTACACTTAAATGTTGCCTGTAGAACAATCGTCGTAGCTAATAAAAAATACCTCAGGTTTTATTAAAAAAGGACGACAGTTATTGTATCTTTAAGCTGGGTATGTCTTTTTCAACGTAGCTATCATAGCTATACATATAAATACACCGATCAATGACATAATTACAGATGATTATTCTGATGACGTTTCAGTTGAAGTATGCGTGTAGGTATACACATTAAGAGCAATGTAGAATTCTGTTAATTGTTACTAAATACACATAAATAGCACATATATTATTGCGTACTTATTCACGCTTGTTGAAAAAGTAGTCAAGTACTGTGTTAAAGGTTTCGGTGGCGCGTCATAGCCTCCATTAATCACACCAATAAGTAAAGTCGAAACAAAAAGTAGTCTGTCATGGTAATTGATGGCAGCATTCACTACACTGTCACAATTAAATGCCGGTTCAAATAGAGCAGGTGTGCAAAAAACAGCGTTCTTGGAAACGCGACAGCGTTCGTAGAACCAGTTATACGAAGCAGTGGCACGTCGTGAGACGCACCGTGCATTGTGCACATAGTCAAGTGATGTCATCCAGGATACTCCGAACGTAAAGGGCTGTTCTTAAAATAAAATAAAACTATCGCAAGCTGATATGGGTACTTTTACCTCCTGAGTGTACCGCTTTAGTCACACTTTCTTATGAATAAGCAATCTTCGACTACTCGAAGAGGTTCGTTTGCAAAACGTTATACTTTTAGAAATATATCTACTGGATATAGTAATTAAAATCGTTATTATCAATATTACTTTGATTATAGTTCTCGCAGTTTAAATGGAGCGCTCGGATAGTATTAATAAAATGTTAATCGTAAAATAAGAAGAGTTTAATGGAAGCAGGTGATCGCATCGCTGCGACGTGTACGGAGGTGGTACTGCGTGCTATCTGTTTTATCATTTGGCATGTGATGTACATTATCTTTAATTCAATAATTATTCATTCGCAAAACTTAAATAGCAATTGATAGATATGTAGATTACAATGGCATGATTATAGTTTAAAGGCGTTTCATATTATTTAGACTTTATAATTCCGCTTTTTCCTTGACTTGGCAAATCGCACGAGGTTGTATTGATTTTCATGTGCTCACTGTTGATTCTTTAAACTATATCTACCCAAACTGTAATAAAATACTTAGTTAGGTAATGCTTTCTGGGGACTGTCGACATTAACGTCAGGTTTGCATTCACATTTGAAACAGCACGAACGTATTGAACATGCTCATAATAGCATAGTCCTTTAGCCTTTAGTCGCATGACGTCATCCCAGCCTGCGAAGCTCATTGGAATCGCAACAAAGTTTGTGCCTGCGTCATCCGATTGCAAAAAAACTTGAACGGCGCTTATTTTTCATTCAGCCCTTGTACTGGACTACTACGCACGTCTAGACGTGTGAGTCATCACATATTTATAGATCTACTTCTCACCTTGCGTCAGTGCTTTTAAAAATATACCAGGAAAATAGAGTATGGGAACTTCCATGGCGTAGATAAGATGTATCCGAAGAAATTCGTATTATCTGCTATGAATGTCTAGAATTTTTACGAGGCAAACTAAAGCCTAACGACTGGTTGAAGTTGAAGATTACAGCTGCAAAATTAACTTTAAAGACAACAGCATTACATAAATACACGTAAAGGAACATTACAATATTTCTTAATCTTTGTTTTTGTGTGTAATAATCATAATATCAGCGTTCGTGTACTTAGTGACGAAATAAAAATACAAAATGGCACTCACTAGCCCTTTTCTTTGGGTGTATATCGTAAGAAGCAACTAAGGATAATACATAGATCACATATTATCTTTGTGAGGAGCGCGCTATAATATACCAAATCCTCCGGTTGAGTCACAATATTATTGTGACTCAAATTCGGAGACGCCTACATTCAGTAGTCGACTATTATGACAATATGTTTACACTTATTTTAAACTCAACAACATGGATGGCGTAGAGGTTTAGGTTACCTCGCCGCCAAAAGCTTTGCCGAGTGGTTACTAGGAATAGTAACCAATGAGAAAATAATTTGTGATACGCACAAATTATTGTTGTTTCGTCTTTGGGTGTACTTTAGTGGACGTCAAACACACGGGATAACGCTTCGATATACAAAAACGAAAATTGGTTATACAAAATATAATTCAAATGATTTAGCTTATTATTTATATATTTTTTTAAAATAGCAAACAATACCTTTTTAAAATGCATTCTTGGCCAAAAGAAATGCTTTATATCTGCCACAAGACGTCTGGTGTTATAGTAGTTGTTTTGTCACATTCACTCCATCAAATCATCACGACAGAGTTTATCTTGAGACCAGACTCAGAACGTCCATTGTTCTTTAGCAGATATGTGCCTCCGGTGACTTGTTAGTTGAGCTCGTCGGGGAGAACGACGGCGGGGTCAGGGATGACCTCGGGGAGGACAGGCTCGGGCAGGACGACGGGCTCAGGGATGACGACCTCGGGGAGCACGGGCTCGGGGAGGACAACGGGCTCAGGGATCACCACCTCGGGGAGGACGGGCTCCGGAAGCACAACGGGCTCAGGAATTACCACCTCGGGAAGGACGGGTTCGGGAAGCACGACAGGCTCAGGAATCACAACTTCGGGAAGGACGGGCTCAGGCAGAACGACGGGTTCGGGGATTGTCTGTTCAGGTGCTTCGTCGACTACGATGACGGGGTCAGCGGGGAGCTCTCCGACGGGCTGGGGTTTCTCGATGGCCACGGCGTTAGCGGGCGCGTCAACGTTGACGATGATCTGCACGAGGGGTAGAGTAGGAGCCGCGGTGGCGACGGCCACCAGCGCCAACAGAACCACGAATGTTTTCATATTTGATTATTTGCTGAAACCAACAATAAATTAATAGATTCTTTTAATTCACATAATATAAAAACAGATTCACATAGCACTAACAAGGGGTTTTGGGTAACTTTTCCATTAGTTTCCACTAACTCCTGAGTAGTTTATTATATTCGAACTCACCTTTTTTGCACGATTTACAATGAAAACTATGACAGTCTGTGTTTTTTGCAGAGTTTTTATACTTGTCTTGAGCCATAAATACTTATATCAGGGAATTATGAGATTACCCGCTTTGAGGAAGGAGTTATCACAAATTACAAATCCACTCATAAATTATAAATGATTTAGTTATTGTAAACTGATTCAAGGGCCAGGCGTTAATAATGATAGTTATAAGTACATCCATTCGTATCTATAAGTATTTTACATAATAGAATAGTATCAAGATAATACAAACAAGACTCGAAATTAAATTCAGATGGCCTCATGAAAGTGCTCCGCGTTGCAGTCAATTGGGAGTGTGCCCAGAAGGCAGTGTTAATGCGCTGTATAGTTATGCAATGGCAAAAAGTTAATTTTGCTATGTACTTTTAACAATTTGACCTATCTCTGTGAGCGACTTTAAAAATAGATATCGCATTTAAACACCATAGTTACAAGTTTTCAACTCCAAACGGGCACAACTTAAATACAGGTGTCCACTGAAGCAGCATCAATATCCGCACAAGACAAGATGACACAAGAGTATCGACACACGTCGCTTACCACACCGAAAGCCTAACCAACTTCCATGGCAGTAAAGACATAGTGTCTGGTCTGAGGTTCAAGTTGGGCTAGAATGCCATCGCTGAGAAAAGAACGACATATTGTACCATAGAGTAAAATACGGCCTTTGCTCCTGCTGCATGACAGGCCATGATACATATGACAAAAATGTGGAGTGGCACCTGATTGAAACACCACTGATTTTTCGAGGTTAAGTATGTATTAAATTGTAAATAATCGCTTGCTAAATGGTGGATGAAAACATCGTGAAAAAGCCCATAATGTTCGAAAGACATAGGAACTTTGCCAACCCGGACATCCACGTGATGGGCCATGGCCTATCACTTCTCATAGCTTGCGGGGGCCGTGCCCAGCATTGGAACAGCGTAGGTACAGATCTAAAGATGATGAGTATTCGCAGTGTTCTACACTCTTTGATTCATCTTTTTACAAGATTTTGTTGAACTCGCCTTACTCGCATTAGTTGCTGGGTTAGTTATATACAGATAGATATTACGTATCGGTTCACTTTCGAGGGAAATGGATTTCATACGATATGCATTTAATAGCACAAACTTAAAGATATTTTTCTATCACTTTTACCATCTTCATCTCATCTTCATTCATCATCTTCTTCTAGCCTCACCGCTTAACATCATGACATAGTGGGCAAACAAAATAAAAATGTTGAGTGTCATATAACAACAGCATTTTTATAAAAAATCACATCCTAAGGCATCTAATTTTATTAATATTTTACTTCGAGAAGTCATCGGCATTCTGTGGAGTTAAAATCGTAATTCATGATCTGAGGGTGCTCCATAATAAATAATTATTCTCAAACATTGTAGGCTCCTTCGCATAGTTTGGCTATTTTGCATCGTCTCATAATTAGCCTTGCATATTTTTGATATATTTGTTATACATTCCTTAACAGCCTTTCGCAGACCACTGCTAGACTTAGGCGAATAGCGACTTGTAATATCTACGAGTAGGTAGGTGATTGATTATAATGTAAGTTTAAAGAATAGTGTGCCAATACCTACTACAAATTCTACGAGGTACATTAAAATAGTATAATGTTATTTAAGCTTTAGGATTGTGTGTAAAGGGGTATACATAATATAATTAAAAGGGGTATACACTATAAGACGTAAGTGGATGCTCCTTTTACAAAATATTCACATTGGAAGGCTAACTAAAGCACTTAATTTAGTAACTGCATTAATTGCTTAAGTATTATGTCTGTAACTAATTACTATTTTCAAGTAATTAAGTACAATGTGTAACGGTTGCAGCTCCTTACAAAAATAAAAATATTTACCATAATATTGGCGATTTAAAACAGTGGCCACGAGTTTTATTGCCCGTTCTTTCTCGTGGTTCTACCTATTGCGAACGAGGCGAGGCAGTAAATGTAAATGTAGAAGCATTAAGTAATTTAATTTTAAAATTGACGTTCATAAGCGTCACCTTGTGACCTAGATGATGAATTAATGATTTTGACTTTGACTATAACAAAAGTCATTTTGTCAAGTAATTACGTCTCTACGACACTATCAAAGGTTATTTTTACGTCATTAGTAATCAGCAACGCATTCTTTTAAATATTTTGGAGCGTGATTATGTGATAATCAGGGCGCCGTATCTTATTACAATATGATAATAACACGCTTGCGGCTGTGTTATTGGGCGATCAATTTATAACGAACTTGCTTCGTCAACGTGTCTTTGTATTAACCTTACATATTATATCGATTGAATGTATCCCGCAACAGCCCATGTAAGTAAGTATAGCTTGTAATAATTTCTCGAGCTTTTGTCGCTTTCATTTTGCTGCTACGTTAGCAAGTCATAATGACATTTAACTAGGTACGAATATATATAATAATATAATAATACGAATTATTGTTTACTTATTATTATCAAACAATAAGTTATTATGGCATTCAGTACCTATATCTTGAATATAAATTATATTAGGTATATATTATATTAGGTATATATTAATGGTACTTTATTTTATCAGTATCTTTCTACCTACTGGCTAATAAAGAATTTGGTGTTATGTCTGTGCTGCCGATATTTTCGCATATAAAGTTACAGTAGTATTAAAACACGTGATTTTAAATAATTATACATGATCAGATATCCATTTTCTATTGATATTGTTTTTTCACAACAGCGTATTCATATAAACATAAGTTGAAATAAATATTTCGGTAAATGCTATATAATATATTTAGTTGAAATAGGAAATGCATCGGTTGGGACATGTCAAAAGAATGCCATTGGGAATAATATGTCGAAACGGATATGCAATGCGAAAGTAGAAGAACGAGAGGTCGTGCAACGAAGACCGACCTATCACGATCAAATAAAACTTATGTATGTACCTCGACGACGTACATCCCGATTCAGAGATTTAGGAAGTGTGTTGCTTTGAATTTTATGAAAATGAATAGTTCAAGAAATAAATTTAAGTAAGGTACGTGCAAATCTTAGAATAGAAGATACGAAATAGAGAAATAAAACTTAAGCTACATTTTCGTTTAGCAATTAGAACTAGCGTATTTTCTGTGGAGACGTTACTACTATTGGTCATCCGTTCCCTCGGCTCACACCGTTCACCTCCTTTAAACGGTGGTTCAGAATGCCCAATATCCTACTGAAGTTGGATGGATACGAAATATTTCAGCGGGCTGAATTAATCAATAAGAATCGATGCCTCTGGGAATAACCCATACGTGATCAAAACAAAATATCAATACTTTTGATTACCTCGTGTAAAACGATCTATTGGATGACCATAAAAAGCTTGTAAAACACCGTTGCGTCGTATAACTATAATGTAATAAAGTAATATTTGTAATATCAGCCGTCATTGTATTTATCAGTTACGTGTGAAACGTGCTACACTAAACGTATACAACAGATAAGATATACATTTATTATTTATTAAACATATGAAAACTGCATAGACGACTATTATTATGCATCAGTTATTGTTTTGCTCATCTACAGATTAGTTTGTTTATTTAATTAGTATTTATTATTGATTCGTTTCTCCTTGAACTGTATGATGCTTGCATCCTCGTTATTGTTTAATTATTTGTCAAACGAATCCCTTAAGAAAAGCACACAACTACAGGTAGCTAATTTGTTTTCATACCTATCCTTTCAGAAATGACAACAAAAAATCTGCTGAAATTGTTACAAAAATCTTTATTGCTTATTTGGGCCATGTTTTCATCTCCTCATATCAAATAACATAATCATAATACATATCATAAATATAATCATTGTTTGTGGGTGTTATGAGATTTAATCTCATTCAGTATTATGGAGACGTAGGTATAACCAGTACCGCGGTCGCCCACGCATTGGAAAACTCGGAAAAGTTCTAGGCGGAGAAACATCGCGTCCGGTGGCTTGTAGCAGTAAATTAGATTAAATCTCGTACATTTCCCCTCAGCCAGTTCGCTAACGCTCGTTAAATTTGTGGTGTGAGTTGGAAAGCCTACGCAGGCGCCGGGCGACGTGCGCGCAAGTACTACCTTCCGCCACGTCTCGCGTGGAAACTGTGCCACGTCGCGCCTTCTCTCAGTAAAAGTACTTTCTTCTAGCCGCTTTCGGAAACTCGTCGAACAAATTTCCTCGCTATAGTAACCTTGTACTATGTGACATAAGGTGTTCGAGTGCGTGTGCACTATAATTAGAACTCTCGGCCGTTTATAGCGTACTGAGAACTGCCAATCGATACCGAACCATGCCGCGCCTCGCCTCTCAGTCGTGAGAAATATTAGCGCAACATAAAGGTGTTCCCCGTAGTGCCGTGAAACAATGGGATGTTAGATGATTCAATAGGTTCAACAAATTTTACGAAGGAATTGTCTTCTAGTATCTCGAAAACTTTAAAGCGTGTTGTAACTAACGCTAAACTTTATACTTATGTAACATGTCGTCAGTCTTTTTGACATATTATATGACGTTATGAACCTGATTTATAGTTGTTTATGTACACATGTTGAGATGTTTATAAAGTGCGTCATAAAAAAAAACTCGATGTTAAGCTGGACAAAGGTTTTTGCCATCTAGAACCCTAATTTCTTTACGACTGAGACAGATACCATTGCTGCCATTGCATGCTAATTTAATTTTGTTTCTAAGTTTACAATAGACTGACGTATTCTCGAAGGTTCGACGAGCTCTTGTTATTTTATAACTATAGTCTCGTTAAGGTTGTGACATGCTTCAGTCACGCACGTTATTGCGTCGAAATAAATGCTGCCCTACAGTTGTGATTAGAATTTTAGACAAGCCTTGGAACATTATATGTTACACTCGTAGTTGACCGTCCGTGACTTTACACGAGTAACCATTTTGCGTATTTATCTCTGGATAATTAATTTAATTCATAACCTTGTCACTACCAGTTTATAATGAATGGATACTTCAATCTACCATAATCATGGGTTGTCCAAACTACATTTATGTAATTAGAAGATATATAAATGCATAAAGCTTCCTTACTGTTCAATATTTAACAGTAACTACTAAGTCTATAACGAGCTCTTGTTTAGACATTGCTCGAAGGGTTTGGGATTTGAAAATACGGTAAGACAGTTGCATGCAACAAGTTAGATACTTGATTTTATGAAAGCTTTAAGCTCGTCACCATCATTATCTTAGCATAGTATCGGTTTTTAACAAAGACTTCCACCTTCCACTATATTGCCTCCCGCATTTTAGGATATCTTTAATGTTACATAGTAACCAGAATCAGTCATCTCTTGAATTACGTGACGATTTATTTTTTTACTATAAGTTGAGCTTTGGACTGGGTTACTGAAGATGTGATCAAACGCTTACTAGTGCGGCGCCGTCACGAAATCGTTTGCTTTAAGGACTTACATACCTTCATGAGTAGGTACTACTCTATTTAAAATACTATCCAATTAGCTATTCAACGTTTTCTTACATTCAATCTGGAGCTATGACTGTGAATAAAAGGCATAAAGCAGCTAATCTAATCGATATATACTGGTCAATACAATTCAAATCAATTAAATAAATAATGCACATTAAACCGTCGGTTCCGGCTATCATGAAGATTTTTGCCAGTCGTTACGGGGATTCAGCACCCTCAAATAAACTCATACTAGTCCAAACCATGGAATATCCCTTTGAGTTGCGAAGGTCAGACGGCAGTTGCTCTGTCAGTTTTGGCGGACCTCGGGTTCCAAGGCGTATAAGGCTTGGATGCAACCGGGATAACGTTAGAACGAGCTTTTCAGCATCAATCATACTTTAATTATTCTTTATTTCATTGAGCCCCTTTCTAATATTTAGTTTGGCGAGATAAAAATGTGAAGGAAGAAAATGATAACGTCGCGTCGTTCAGATTGTCTTATAAGCTAGGATTATTTAATCCATCTTTAGATGAATGCACCTGCAGCACCGAAATCGCTTCGGTTCAGTTTATTCAACGTATGGCTAAATAACTTACTAACAGCTCTCAATGGCAGATACCACTTTTAGGTACTAAACACTAGAAGCAGGAGAGATCTCCTGAAGTTAATTGGGTATATATACATACAATGGTCTTCCTCTACTCTTGATGTAATGATTGACAGAAGCTAGTAACCTATGGTTGGGTGCACTCTCGCTCGCTGACCTCAAAAACGGTCTGACTAAGTGTCAAGATATTCTCTTGCTATTAAATCCGCATATCAACTGTAAAATCTTTATGATATCCAGAATGAAAGAAATCATCATCATCCATCCTCTACGTTGTACTAATTCATATTACTTCTACCTGACTTCATCCTGCTATGGCAATCCTTCAAAATACTAAAACCCCTTAGCTCAACTTAGGAAACCAAACTCAACCGTTTTATAATAAAATTGTATACTTAAGACCTGAAAACTCATGAATCACGATGAAAGAATATTAGTTCGGAATTACCTTATCTGCAAATGAAAATACAAAATATTTTGTAGAACCTAAAAAGTTATAAATAGCTTAAGATATTCTAGATTGATTATTCATTAACAAAATGGTAATCTACCTATAGATGGATAAAATAATACCAACTTAAAAGATAGGTAGTCTAAACGTCGCGACGTTATCATTTCCTTCCTTAATTATATTTTGCGTTTTTTATGCGTTCAAACTTATAATAAAAGAGTTACATAACGTTAGTATTCTAAAACATTAAAACGCTGTAATCCCATTTCATGCCACTTAAAATTGCACAACATTCTCTACAAAACAAAACACGTAGAGTCGTATAAACATTCCACAAAACATTCCATTAGTGCCTCGTAAGTAACAGCGGGACACTACTCAACAAAGTAAAAGGGTTGTTTCGACGTATATTGTGTAGAACTATAGATAACTAGCTAACAGTCCCTCATAAGGGAAAATAGGCTATTTTCCTTCTGTAGAACGAGTGTAAGTTGCACCGTCCAAAGCCTAATAAACTTTATTGTTCGCTCCGTTCCTGTTCCTGAATGCTATTAGTATTGAATATATATAGTTATTATTTGAAAGCATTAGAGATTTAACTCGGACGTGCTTTGGAGCCGGTTGCCTCTACCTATATATTAGGCGGAAATCAAAACATGTCACGAACGTTCTCGTAGCGAGGAGCCGCGTCCTGTTACATATATATACCTACACAGAAATGCTCGTATATTATATACAAAATAATTTAGGTACCTACTAAAGACTAGTAAGCGCGGATGTGAAAATTGTATAACTGAGTAAATAGTACGTGCAAAAATGCATAAATATGATAAAACGTGAATTTGACAAAAAAATCAACGGCATAATATAGTTTTCTTTTTTTAAGTGTTTAGTAACCAAATTCAAATAATTTATTGCAGAACTAAGTGTAGGTACATGATCGTATATGTGCTAGTATCCTCACACATTTCCTTTGGATTATAAATAATTCCTCCACATTAACGCTATTACCCCAAAGCATGACCCCGTACCTGAGCCGGGAGTAAGCATAAGCATAATAAGCGGATAGAGCAGTTTGTGTGTCTGTACTATGCTTTATTGAAATAGAGCATATACATTTGGATAATTTGGATTTGATAAGTTCTATGTGTGTTTTCCAGTTTAAGTGTGTGTCTATATTTATGCCTACCAATTTATTAATATCTAGTGACTAAATATGAATATACTGTCGCTAGCTTTAAATAAATTATATGGATGAAAACCTTACTTCTTTTTACTCTGCTTGAATTCATGTTTGTTTAAAAGTTGCAACAACAGCATATGTTCAACAAACGGATTAGCATATGCAGTACGTGATTTATGTACATTTTACGTTTTTTACTCAATGTAGTAGAGCCTTGCTGATATCAGCATGAATGGGCCGGCTCGAGCGAGGAAGTCTCCCTCCCCTCTCACAGAAAATCGACGTAAAGTAATAGTACCTAAACTGTTTCGTTTCGTTCGGTGAGTGAGAGTGCCGGAGGCCCTATCCCATATTCCTTCTCCCTCATCCCACTCCTCTCATCCTATCCCTTTTCCCAGCCCCAAGGGGCGGCAGCGCACTTGTGACTCCTGTGGTGGTGCTTGTGTCCATGGGCGGCGGTAATTGCTTACCATCAGGCGACCCGTCTGCTTGTTTGCCGCCTATAACTATATAAAAAAATCTAAATATACATATAGTAACGGTAAATGTGCCTAACATTACTACATTTATGACTATATGATCTAGTAACCTAGAGGAACCCAATTAATAGAAGGTTTGTAGAATATATTTTATTTGCCGAAAATATGGCTTCAGGTCAGTTTAACACAGGTATTTGAATTTTAAGTGAATGTTTATAATTCCAACATTTGTAAGTATAAAATAAATGAATAGTTTAAAAAACACTAGAAAAACACGCTTTTATAACTGCACGTAAAAACAAAAAATAAATTATGGATCGTTCAAGTTGTCTCTATTTCTGGGCTTAAGTGTAAACTATGTGCTTTTAATTATAATATTTGTTTGCAAAAGCGTGGGGCGCTGGAACAGGAGAGACGTTCTTGTTTAACTTGTTCAAAAATCAAGTGAACAGATATTACGGGAAGCAGGTTACTCAGATTGGCGCTCTTACTGGAGTTGCAGCACGAGTAGTAAGTGGCTCTACATTAAACAGTCACTTCAAAGTTCCAGTTTATCGAACTCAAACAAAACATGCGCCATCAGCGAAGAAGACGACATTCACCAACATTTTTAACACCTCTTCTTTCAGGAAATTAAGAACATAAGGGTAAAAGGCAACAGTGGCAAAATGTAGAGTTCTTGTTCGTGGACGAGATATTTTTGGTTCCCTTTGGTAACCCTTTGGCGGCATAAATGCTATGCTTTTGTGCGACCTGATGCAGCTTCCACCAGGAAGGTAGTATTAGTATTTGTTAATAAAGTCTTTGCTGTTCCAGCGCCCCACATATAATTAAAAGCACATAGTTTACACTTCAGCCCAGAAATAGAAACAACTTGAACGATCCATAATTTATTTTTTTGTTTTTATGTGCATTTATAAAAGCGTGTTTTTCTTGTGTTTTTTAAACTATTAATTTATTTTATACTTTTTGGTCTTGGATAACGAAATATTTTTAACATTTATTTTAAGTAGGCGAATGAGCCCGCATCCTCTCCATCTCCGCCTGTGCGTCTGTATTACATGGTGTTTTATCTGTCAGCTTATAACAATCTAGCTCTTCAATCAGGAGACCACTAAGTGATTTTACTCCACTCAGGGCCACATACGCCTGTCAAGGCGCAAAAGGACGGCACCCTAACTATACCACTGCGTGGTCTACAATATATAATTGGTTATACAATTGCAATATAACCTTGAAACCTGATTGTGTTCAAAGTCTATTTCATGACCTTTCTTACAAGTGCAAACACGACTATGATACGATATTCCATCATGGCGTGCCAGTGCCTATCTTCCGGCTTCATCATCAGACCTTGAAACCTAATCGTGACTTTTCTACGTAATCCAAAACAGCTATATTTTACATCATGAAGTTCCAGTTCATGTCTTCCGGTTCCATCATCAGATCAGTTTGACAGTACCATATTACTGTATTGTCATCAAAACAACATACAGCTGCCAATTTTCATTACGCTTCGACCCTTGGAAGATGGTTAAATTAGTTAGCTTAGATTCCATTACATAGTTAGTTACATACACTACGACCTAATAAAGGCGTGTTAAAAAGATAGTTATTTTGAAATCACAAACAGACACTTCAATTTTATTTATATGTCCTAAATAAATAAATAAGTATATATGAGTGGAAGAAGGCAATACTCGGTATTGCGAAAACAGCGCCACCTACCGGGTCTAAATGTAACCTATATGTAGCGCTATAAAGTCGTCTACCTTCAGGTGAAAGTCTCATTTGAATCGGTTCAGCCATTCAAGAGATTACCCCGGACAAACAGAAAGACAGACAGAGAGACGTATATGTTAAAAGGATTGTTTTGGACTTAGAATCATGTAACTAACTATATGCACTTGTAAAAACATAGTTATTTTGAAATCACAGACAGACACTTCAGTTTTATTTATATGTATAGAATGTGTATGTATGATATGTAACCTTGAAACCTGATTGTGTTCAAAGTCCATTACATGGCCTTTCTCACAAGTGCAAACACGACTATGATACGATATTCCATCATGGAATGCCAGTGCCTATCTTCCGGCTTCATCATCAGACCTTGAAACCTAATCGTGGCCAAAGTTTATTAAAAGACTTTTCTACGAAATCCAAAACAGCTATGATACGATTTTCCATCACGAAGTTCCAGTTCATGTCTTCCGCCTCCATCATCAGATCAGTTTGACAGTACCATATTATTGTATTGTTATCAGAACTACATACAGCTGCCAATATTAATTACGCTACTACCCTTGAAGGATGGTTAAATTAGTTAGCTTATATTCTATTACATAGTTAGTTACATACACGACGACCTAATAAAAGCGTGTTAATATAATATCGATATTCGTGCAGTGAATGTACAATTAAAAGAAAACACATCAGATAAGTCATTTCGTATGCTGATGAATGTGCGATTACTGTGGTCACTCAGTACATAAGCCTTTAATTCAGCTGAATAATAAAAATAACAATATTTATATCCATTTCGTATTACGAAAACGACTAATGATCAGTCATAAGCCACCAATTACCACCAGTTACGAAAGTTGATCCTACGGAAAACAACCGACAACTTACTGTTTGGAAACTTTTGAATGATTCACAGAAGAACATTATACTTTGCGATTAAGCAGAACTCCATTAACTCTGATTGAGTTACTTTTCACTCAAACATGGCCTAGTATTTAAAATCCGTTACTGTACATTTGTTGGTATATTATAATTCACACAAAATTACCAGCTGTTTGATGATTTAGTTTTAAGGCGAGGTTGCAGTACTTTTTAGGATTTTTGAACGTCTGAAAGTCCCATGAACTATGATATTTTTAATGAATAAAAATTAAATTATAAAAGTTGAACATATCTTCTAGTAAATCGTAAAGATAGAAACACGATTTGGAATTATTGGCTCGATAAAAAAAAATGTCAAACATGGCATTAAATCACAATTTTAAACGTGTACTGCTTAGAGATTCCATAATGAATTTATATGAAAGTATTATCAATAGAAACAGCTCTTTATTTTAAAATAAATGGTAAAAACAGATTTCGTAATTTCGTTATCATTTTTCTCCAAGAAAAAAAATAGTCAAAATGTTGGCATTATATCGCTCGCCGGCCGTTCATCAGTGCCTGTCTAGGCGTGATTGAGGGCGGACGTACGTCGTTGCTCCGCAAAATCTCCCTCTACCCCCGCATGTACGTTTTCGCAAAAGTACAAAGTAATTCGTATTCCAAACTCAATCGTTGAAACCATAGACATACTAATAAGAAACCGTAGACAGGTTACTGACAAGGTAACATGACGGAGCTTACGAGTGGCACGCATCGCGAAAAGCGTACGCACACTAATATAAATATGTCAAAACGACACACTAAGAATTAGATAAGAGGAGTAAGTGAGATAGCACATTTAATCGCAAGCGCGAAATAAACATATACTCTCAGGACCGACGCGCATTGTGACATCATGCTGACCGCACAGATGTGAGAAGTATCAGATATAGCACATTCGTCCAACTAAGTGTGGCACGTTGACAGCTATGTGTGCGTGACCTTTGGCGACTGGCACTGTACGGACACGCGCGTCTATGTGTGTGTAAAGTTGCCAGATTATGAATAATCTCCCAGTATTTTGCATATAGTTATGTAATATTCTTATATTCATTTGCGGTTTTGAAGAATTTACCACGGATTTAATTAATGCTTTTATAAATACATTTCTTAAATGTAGGTACCGAGCTAAGTTTTAACTACTTCGTAAATCTGTATATATAAAATCCTTGCGTTACTGACTGACTGACAGACAAGCTACAGCCGAAACTACTCGGCGCATGAAGCTGAAATTTAGCATGTATGTTTCTTGGGAACCGTAGGGGTGCACTAAGACGGGATTTCTCGACATTCCCACGGGATCAGGCAAAACGAGAAATACGAAAATATGTGCGTGCGAAGCCGCTGGCGTCGATTAGTTGAGAAATAAATAGTATGTATGTACACACGGCACCAAGTCAAGCTAAACAGTTACTGTACGATTTTGATACTTATTCCCTACGCCATAAGTATGTATGTACACACGGCGCCAAGTCAAGCTAAACAGTTGCTGTACGATTTTTATACTTATTCCCTACGCCATAAGTATGTATGTACACACGGCGCCAAGTCAAGCTAAACATTTGCTGTACGATTTTGATACTTATTCTTTACGCCATAAGAACGGTGCAAAGGTCAAAGTTTATAAGCTTGACGAGTAGCAGGGTGTACACGAATATTTGGATCGTTTGGGGATCGAACACAAGACAATATTATGTAAGGTATATACTAATGGAAATTGAAATTCTATTACTATATTTATGAGAAAGAAGATATATCTACAATATACTTTTATAATACGGTAATGTATTTTTCATTAACATGACAATCATTATCACATAATCTATTGACAAGTGCATTTTCCCTAATTCAGGCAGAACGGCGTCGACAAAAACTGGCAACACTTACATATTTCTTGCACAAATACGAATTTTATCGAAATTAAATTAGGAAACAGTCAAATTATCAATAGTTACCTGTGAAAAGATATTCCATTTTCCTGTTTTTGTTTTAAGAAACAACTTTTACAGTGTTTAAGAACACAAGACGGCATTTTGAGAATTTAATAGTTGACGTGATCGTGATGCGTGAACTGTACGGTGCTTCGTAGCGCACTGAGACGAGTTTGTATTCGCTTTTCAATTTTGTATTTGCTTTAGTGGCCGCACGCAACTGTGCCGCGCGTTACATCTGATACTTCTCACATCTGTGGCTGAGCGTTTCACAAACAATAATTTGACTCAGATGCGACATGATCACTTTGTCTGTCTTGAGTAAATTCAATTCGCCTCAAAGTAAATTTGATTAATTCATTTAAGGTAGGGAAATAAAAATTCGATGTGATTTATTTATAACATTTATTAAAAAAGTTCATTTTATTCTTCTCATTTCATTCAATGGAAACCTAAAACAGTACGTTAATATAAATCTCTGCGCTGCGGACCCACCGTAGCCCTGGCAATACCCTGGGGGTATGGTAAGTCTTTTAAAGCTTAACCGTACTCCTGTCTGAAATGCTCGAAAGTGTTATACCAACGTGCTACGTGGACATTAAACTGAACAGTGTTCTATGTCTGTGGTTATCTCTCGTATGATAATGACTTACTACTTACGTTTTTGAATTTTTAGACAAGCGAAGACAAGCGCTAGTACGATGATATAGTGCAACAAGGAGATAAATTAGAGAATAAAACGTTTAGGTATTACTGCTAATGGTTATAATGCTTTGTATATTACAGGTATAATCTGTGGTACTGTTGACGACCCGTCATCATCATCATCCTTGCGCTGTCGGATCATTCCCATTAGTTCTATTGAACAGTTCTATGATAGAACTAGTGATACTTTTTTCCCACTAGTTCTATTAGCACAACTTTATGAGAAGAATAGAACTAATGGGAAACAGTTATAGGAAATTTACCACTAGTTATATGTATGTTTTACAAGGGTAGTGTCACAACATCGCGCTCACATATCCGAATAAATATGTATGTATAAAAATGTGTTAAACGAATGAACGTCTACAAAACAATTGAACGTCTACAAAACAAATGAACGTCTACAAAACAAATGACTACCAGAAAGTGATCTGCTATCGATAGTGATTGCAAAAAACAGGTGCATGCGATTTTCTGCAATCACTATCGATAGCTGATCACTTTCTGTAAGTCATTTGTTTTGTAGACGTTCATTTGTTTTACACATTAAACAAATGAGCGTCTACAAAACATATTCATTCGGATATATGAGCGCGATGTCGTGACACTACGGATCATTTCCAGTAGTTCTATTGAATACCCTTGTAAATACATACATAGAACTAGACTGGGACATTTCCTATTACTTATCCCATTAGTTCTTTTCTCCTCATCAAGTTGTGCTAATAGAATTAGGACAGTTCTATCATAGAATTATTCAATACTACTACTATACTGGGAATGATCCCACAAAATAGTAGAACTTGAAATTAACGAACTGAAATTAATAAACTAATTACACAACAATATTATCTGGGAGTACGGTTAAGCTTTGAAAGACCCACCATACCCCCAGGAGTACGGTGGGTCGGCAGCGAAAACTGTGCAGTACAATCTACTTAGTTGTTTAATACTAAACGGAGAAAAACAAGAACAAGTGAATGGACTTTGATCATCCGTCAATGTTTGTAACTTACGTATGATTTTGTATTTCTATAATAATAATATATTGTGTTGATTCAGCCTCAAATCACTTTTATTACTTGACAAAAACACACATCAGTATCTTATTATTACGAATGTCCCATCTGGATACTTTGTTTTTTAGTCTTTGAACACGCACAATACTGCTTCTCTTTTACACTCGTTAAATGCCATTTTTTTTATTCTCTCTATTATTTGTGATACTGAATTTATTATAAATTGTAAATAAAACGTTGTAATATTGTAATCCCCATGAATGAGAAGTGATTCCATAACTTTTAGTCATTTTCCTACTATAGTTTGTGCAAAATCTCATTACACACGACGGCATTTTCAAATGTAACGTACACACACGCGAGTAAAAAAGCGAGCGCTTTCGATCGCAGCGCGTACGCGACTAAAGCCAAATGAGACATTTAGCCTGTTTTCAATGTGCCACTTTTCATAGATATATTACTGTTCTGTGGCCACTTTTGAAGTTCGCATAACTCATCTACGGTTTTTTTTTACGCTGCGCTGTGGCACACGCACACACGAAACCTCCCCTCCCCTCCCCCCGCTCACTCGCTGACGCCACCACCGTGTTTTTGTTTTTGCGGGGGGTGAGGTCGAGCTACGCACTGTACTGCAACCTCGCCTTAAGTCTACGTAGTAATTTACTCAGAAATCTTATTTGCCTCAGAAACTACGATGCTAAAGGGCTAATTATACATTTTATGCACATCTATTTCAAACTGTTAGGTTATTTCTTTACAACATAATTTGCAAAACTTATTTTCCCCTTTCTACATATGTATTTGCAGACCCCAGCATTTTGAGCATAATATCCAAACACATGATAGTCAGGATTAGTTATCTGAGTTTGCGTATATGAAAAATATTTGCAGGTTCTTTAATTCGTTTTCTCTTTGCTTCCTTAGCGAGAACATCTTCCTCAGGTAAACAAATATTGAACTTTACCAGTCATCAAAAGTACCTACCTACTCCATTTGATCAAAGGAAATGTTATTCAGTAAATTAGTTTTCCTCATTTCCAGTCTGTGTCCACAGAACCCACAGGGAAATGCTTAAATCAGCATATTATTTGAAGCTAAAACTCCAATTATGTATATAAAGTACAAACAATAAATAACAAAATATTATTTAAATGCATATAGTAGGTTGGGGGCTTTATTATTTAGGGTGATGATGTAAAATTTTACGGCGGACGAAGCCGCGGGCGATTGCAAGTATGGTAAATATTAACAGATGTACCATGCGACTACTTAATTACTTATGTACCTTTATATTATCTTCTCGTTGCGTCAGATGGGTTAAATAAAACAGCAGCGCTGGCAGTGCAAACTTAATACGCATAGTTTAGAACAGCGCATTCCTACACATACATATATTATGAACTACTTTTATGAGAGCAAGATTGTCATAATAATGTTTCAAGTCAGCGTATTTAAGTGGAGACAAAGCAAAACAAGTAATTTATCTCTCTATGTTATAGTAGGATGCCTGACATGCTTGCTATTATTTGTAAATCTTAAGAATTTATGATTGATGGACACGGCCACATTTTACTGACCCATAAAAATACCTTTAAAAATAACGTTACGGTAAGAAATGTTTATTGTCACAAAAGCTCACGCTTAAATATGCTTTTTGGTATATTCAAACCAAAGGTACATTACAGCAGTTCTGATTAACGAGAGAACATCCGTTGTGTATTAAAACCCATCGGAGTCTCTACTGTCACGACTTCTTACTTTACTCGAACACTAGGTACTTCCATTTACTCTAGAAGCTTAATTATTTTACATTTTTTTACGTACTACAAAATTTAATTGGCTTTTTATAGACGCCACTTCCGTTCACCGCAGTTTACAAAAAAAAACAATAAAATTTATTAAGCATATCACTTTTATTGCACCTGCCAATTAATAACAAGTGGCGGCAGATTATGTACACAAACGTGCCACTGATATTAGTGATACCAGCTTATCTTTAATCACTACTACTATTTATATACTTAGGTATATAGCTTTATCGCACCTACTACGTATACATAGTTCCAAAAGCTTTATTATGAGACCCGTTACCCGAAAAGCCATTAAACGTTCCCTCGGATATTTGGCACTTTTTATGTGTCTGGACTTGGACAAAGAGCCGTTTAACTGTTTCGAAGGCAATAAAGCAGTTTTCTTTATTTCAGAAAGTATTATAGTTCCCTTCGACGCGCACGTGCCGATATAGGTCAGCGAGATTGGTTCCTGGACTGACGCTGACGACGGTAAATATGCCGCGCGCCTTTCGAGACGCGTACCTTACGAAGGAAAATAATAACAAAGTCGTGAGATGGCACTAATATGAACCATGTTTCTTAGAACGACAGAAAGCCAGCTGTTTTCTATTTCTTGTCCATCGGAAATAACAAATTGGACGCGAAATTAACTGTCAATCAGTATCGTTGGTAGTTCGCCGAAGACTTGTCAATAAATCACGAACTAGTATACTTCAAGTTTATATTAAGTTAACATTATTACATTCTGGTCCGACGAGTCATGATGGTTAAGTTAATTTTAATTGCTTTACGGAAATTCATTAAGGTAATGATAATAAGGCATTTTGAGGACAAGGTTCCATTTTACGCCCTTGGATTATCCCGGCCGTGACGCGCACTGACGTAATTTGACTCATTTAAGCAATTAATTCATTGTTAATCTACACGGTTACAGCTAAAAATTAAAGAACATTTATCAGATATCCGGATTTTCATGCGTAATATACATACAATCTGGTCAGTTCTCTACCACTACGTGGCTTGAAAATCTAAGTAACTATAAACACACATTACTCTTTTTATAGTTTCAAACACATCTTATTCAAACCACTCACGTATATTGGGTATTCAATCAATAAACGAGAATGTGCAACGTTTATATCTTTCAGTTTTATATTACTTATTATAGTCAGGGGGTGCTTCTGTGTACTGGTCTGTCCGACCATTACACAGGGCTTCGGGTTCGCGATCCCGGCTCTCCGAGCTGCTGTAGTCACTACCCAATATCCTTTCCAGTGATTACAGTACCCCCCACCTACAAACCCATTTTCCTTGTCATACATCCTATCCATTTACCCAGTATCTCCTACCCTTCTTCCTTTATAACGATAATATTCCCAAGGAGGGTTGGCGTCAGGCAGGCGGCCGGCTGGTAAAATATATGCCAAAACCTTTTGTAGTATGGCCACGTATGACAATGAGTGCGAAAGGATTAGGGCGTTCCCCGCAGGCGACGCGCAGGGGCAGCACCCGGCACCTGCGAGAAGTATGCAAGGGTTGTTGCACTTTTCCGGGCGAGTGCAACGTAAGAAGCGAGCCTCTGATGTAAGGGTGAGGTATGCAAGTTGGAACGTAGGTACGATGACTGGAAGAGCTAGAGAGTTAGCTGGTGTTTTGAAAAGAAGAAGAATAAATCTGGCATGCCTGCAGGAAACAAGATGGAAAGGTACGAAAGCTAGAGAGATCGGAGAAGGATACAAGTTTTATTATTGTGGAAGTGATGGAAAAAGAAATGGTGTGGGAATTGTGTTAGACGAAAATATGAAAGATAGTGTGACAAGTGTAAATAGAATTAATGATAGAATGATTGCTGTGAAAGTGATGTGGCAAGGTATTATTTTGAATGTGATAAGTGTGTATGTCCCTCAGGTAGGATGTGAGGATTGTGAGAAAGAGAAGTTTTGGATGGATTTCGATAGCATGATGACGGGTATACCGGAGAATGAAGAGATTATTGTGGGAGGTGATTTTAATGGACATGTGGGACGAACAAGTGGAGAGTATGAAAGAGTACATGGAGGTTGGGGATTCGGCAGCCGAAATTGTGAGGGAGAAGCAATTCTCCAAGCTGCTGCCGCTTTTGACCTCGCAGTTGCAAATACTTGGTTTCAGAAAAGAGAACAACATTTAGTCACATATAATAGCGGCCACCACATGACCCAGATTGACTATTTCCTACTAAGGCGAAATCGACTCAACTGGGTCAAAGACTGCAAAGTGGTACCAGGAGAAGATTTAGTCTCGCAGCACAGGCTCCTGATAGTTGAACTTCAGATTCGACTAAGCTCTCAAAAAACCAAGCAGCAACTGCCTCCAAAAATAAGATGGCATATGTTAGAGAAGAATGAATGTGTAGAAAAATTCAGAAATAGAGTGGTGGATAAAATGTTAGAAATGGGCGATATGAATGATAGCAGTGTCAATGAGTGTTGGAAAGAGATGAGTAAATGTATAAAGTGTGTAGCAAAGGATGTTTTAGGAGAGTCGAAAGGGACGCGAATGAAAGATAAGGACACGTGGTGGTGGACAAAAGAGGTACAGAATGCGCTTAAGGAAAAGAAAGCAAGATTTAAGGAATGGCAGCTGGTGAAAGGAGGAAATGAATCTTTGGAAGGAAGTAAGAAGAAAGAATACGATGAATGTAAAAAAAGAGCCAAAAAAGCTGTAGCCGTTGCTAGATCCAAAGCCCTAGACCACTTGTACGGGTTACTGGAAAAACCCGAGGGTCATAAATATTTATACAGCATGGCTAAAGCTAGAGAGAGAAAGGCGAAGGATGTTTCCCATATTAAGTGCATGAAAGACGAAACAGGAGTGATTCTTATGGAAGACGATAGAATAAAAGAAAGATGGAGGACATACTTTGAAAAGTTAATGAATGAAGAGAACGATTGGAGCGGAAAACTTGAAAGTGAGCAGATGAATATTGGTTTAGTGAAGGAAATAAGTAAAGATGAGGTAAAAAAGGCTGTTAGTGGAATGAAGAATGGGAAAGCGTTAGGACCAGATGGAATACCAGTGGAAGCATGGAAAGCGTTAGGAGATGATGGATGGACGTGGCTGGCTTTATTCTTCAATAAGCTGTTGCACGAGGAGACCATACCCGAGGAATGGTGCAACAGTTACCTGGTGCCCATTTTTAAAAATAAGGGTGATATCCAAGAGTGCAACAATTATCGGGGAATAAAGTTAATGCCTCATAGTATGAAAGTATGGGAGAGAGTAGTTGAGCGACGCCTGCGAGACGAGAGTGAGATTTCACGAAACCAATTCGGTTTTATGCCTGGTCGAAGTACGGTGGATGCTATTTTTGCACTTCGCCAAATGTGCGAAAAATACAGGGAGGCACATAAAAACTTGCACATGGTATTCATCGACCTTGAAAAGGCATATGACCGAGTGCCTCGTGAAGTCTTGTGGTGGGCCCTT
Organism: Euclidia mi; assembly: GCA_944739405.2. Lineage (NCBI taxonomy): Eukaryota > Metazoa > Arthropoda > Insecta > Lepidoptera > Erebidae > Euclidia > Euclidia mi. The sequence continues at coordinate 19,835,778 of OX123198.2, forward strand.
AAGAAGAAAAGAGTGCCTGGAAAATACCTGACGTTGATTCAAGCCATGTACGCTGAATGCAGAACGCAAGTCCGATCCGCGGCCGGTATCACAGCCAGATTCGATGTGGCCGTAGGCTTGCACCAGGGGTCGGCCCTTAGCCCCTACCTCTTCCTGTTAATTATGGATGCTATATCATCGGACATACAGGAAGAGGCACCCTGGTGCATGCTGTTTGCCGATGACATCGTTCTGGTAGCAGAGAATGGACAAAAGGTGCAGAGCAAGCTGGAGGAGTGGCGGCAGAGATTGGAGAATGTAGGCCTGAGAATAAGCAGAACCAAGACAGAGTATATGTTCTGTGACTTTGGCGGTCTCTCCAGTCCTATACCGGTTACACTCGGCGGTACACCTCTACCAGTATGCTCCGATTTTCGCTACCTAGGTTCACTCCTGCAAGATGACGGCGAAATTGATCGGGATGTTAGGCAACGAATCAACGCAGGATGGATGAAATGGCGACAGGTCTCAGGCACAATTTGCGATCACAAAATGCCTGTGAAGTTAAAAGGCCGCATGTATAAGGCGGTTATAAGGCCTGTCGTACTGTATGGAGCTGAGTGTTGGGCTACAAAGAAGATGGATGAGAAACGATTGCATGTTGCTGAGATGAGAATGTTACGATGGATGTGCGGAGTGACAAGAATGGACAGAATTAGGAATGAATACATTAGAGGTAGTACGAAAGTAGCGCCCATTGATGAAAAGGTAAAAGGGAGTCGATTGGCCTGGTATGGACATGTTATGCGAAGAGATGAGATGTACGTAGGTAAGAAAGTGATGAATATGCATGTAGAAGGACGAAAAGGGAGAGGGCGGCCAAGAAAAAGATGGATGGACTGTGTGAGGATGGATATGAAAGAGAAAGGGATAAACGATCGGATGGCTGGTGACAGAGAAGTATGGAAGCGAAGGACATACTGCGCCGACCCCAAATAAATTGGGACCAGGGCAAGACAATGATGATTTTATATTACTTACAAATAAATTATGATATTACGTTCTTCTAATCACTATGCTCGCCATTGCTGAGCCTGTTATGAATGCTGCATGTATCAACGAGCTACAGTAACTAAGCTTCTCTTAGATAAGTTGTATTTGTTTAATTACGTAAAAAAAATATCTATTTTAAAGGTTCAACTATTACTACAAAAACATTTGTTGTGAATAGCAGTCACAAAACCATACTAACACGCCAATATTGATTTTGTTGAGGGTAATGACGGGTTACCTAACACAACTCCACATTTTCCATGCTACAGCTCACCTCCAACCAACACTTACAGGTTCTTTCGAATATTTTGAATGTGTTGATGATGAGAAAAGTTTTGATTACTTGTTCGAAATCATTGTAAGAACGTCTGATGGATCATTATGTTGGGCCTCGGAGTTATTTCTGACGATGTATCGTGTACCTAATAAAAGCTCGATTGAGCTTTTGACAAGCTTTCAGTAGTAAATCAAATTATTTTAATATAATAAGAATGGCGTGATTTGGGCAAAAATTAAATGAAAATATCGGCCCCTACTATGCGGTGACTTGCCGACTCACTAGATGAACCCACGTTACGCATTCTGAAACTGACACGTCCACGCAAATAATCTTGCAGCTCCTCTCTGACCAAGGCAAATCAGAGTTCAGTGTCCTGCGAGTGCGTGGTATTCCACTTCAACCAAGCAATAAAGGCAATCCAGAGACGAAGCTTTGGCTGACTCCCCTAAGCATTCGAGATCTCAGTGTTGCCATTCACATTCAGCACGCCACAAAGCTGCCCTGCGGTGTGCAAGCTTCCTTTCTATCCCATGACTAAAAAGAGTACACCAATACGGAACAACTCGACTGAGAAAAATCCTTCATTCCACGTAAACATTTCATTAAGTAATCTTGTATAGTATTGAAAGTTCCTAAATTTTCCATAGCGCCGTCACGGTCGTCGCCAGGGGAATAGTAATCATTGATCATTGTGCGAAAACAGTATAGACGTAACTGATCTTACTACTAATGCTTATAGCAAAGGGTCCATAGACTCCTATTCGGTCCACGGACCTTTTAGGGGTCCATCCACGTTGGAGGTTTTAAACATTTTAAAAACACTGTTCGAGATCAGTAAAAAACAAAACTATCTTGCTTGCAACTTGAAAAGACTCACTTACAGTAGTATCTATTAATATACCAACAAAAGTTGATTAAGGCCATAGCCAAGTAAAGATAGTTTAAATTTGACATGTGGTCCATGATAACAAAAAGGTTAAAAACCCTGGCTTATACTTCAAGTCGCTTTTTCAGTGTGATGATCACACTAAAAGTAAATTAAGGCTTGCTCTGTACACTTCATAGCACTGACAAAAGGTCAGTTGTTTGCGCTATTTACATTGGGTTTTCCGCTGACTACAGCTAAGGAATCAAAGAAATGTTAGCTTTCACTAATATACCCTCAGGCAAGCATCAAACATGAGCAGCCCAGTTCTACTTTGATAAATACCTGCTACTACAATAGACATTCGGCAATACAAATAACTAGGATGATTAAGCAGCGGTGGTTATTAATCTGTATTCTCATTGAGAGTTGTGGCACACGTGCTACTTTTTGTGCAGTGATTACCGATTAGGTCATACGGAGGTGTAACTACACCTACAGAAGGCCGCGCACTCTTCGACGGAATGCGAGACTGATGTATTACAAACACGTGATTGTCGAAAGTAGCTAGTACGCTCACGCGCGCGACTCGACGAGATCGTTGGCCGAACTTTAATCAAAGATTTAAGATGCTACGTATCTACGTGACGTGAAATTTTAGGCCATAACACTGCCTACGTAACAGTACGGACAGTCGTACACTTCGTATCACGCACATCGCGCACGCATCTCTTTAATGTGACCGAATTTGTTATTGACTGTGTACACGATTGCAAAATATTACGACCTAGTCTGAAGTATTCGGTGATGCCTGTAAAGCTCGTATCTGTTTTGTGAAAATCACACATTATTTTAATCTCATACAAAACAATATTTTACTCCTGAGCTCTCTTTAAATTATTATACACTTTAATAATTAAAATATTTGTGCAAAATGTGTGTGAGCACCATATATTTATAAAACAAGCAGTTTATCCCGTTTTTGTTGCTCATTACACTGTCCGTAAAAGTCGAAGTCATCAATGAAATGTCAGCGCGACGCGCGACGGCACAAACACTAATTATGTTAAGAGACGACGCCATCGATCTGTCCATGGCGTCTGTCGTGTCTTAATAGCAATTCGTCTTCTCTTATTTTTGTTACCTACTAACCTGCTAAAAGCCTCAGTGTTCCAGTGGATAGCGTATGCGTCAGCTGATCTGCAAGTACCGGGTTCGGTTCCTGACTCGGGCAAAAAAGTGTTACGAAGTTTTTTTTCTCAGTAGCAGCGCGGAGTCCGGCTACGTGCCCGGTAACGTAAAGCCCATTGCCGTCAATAGGCTCGGCCCCATTAGGTACCTACTAAGGAATAAAAAATATAAAAATCATAAAATGGCGAAATGTGGGTGTAATATTACACCTTGCTACTCTGCCTATACATTCAGGGACTCCGGCGAAAAAGAAAATAGATCAGCGGTATCCGCTCCACTTCATGTAATCATACAAACTACCAAACGGTCATTCGAACACGTATAAGGCACAACCAATATATATAATTCCGCTTGAACAGATTGGACATGTTTAAGTGCTGCGAACAATATGCGCTTATTTAGCAGTCCCTCTCTATTGACTATCCCGGGCCTAATATTGGCCGTTAGGTCAAGTTGCTTTAGTAATTTGTTTTGCGATGTTGACCCTTCCCGTCCCATCAGACGCACCCCGACTATATAAAACTTGACCTTAAAATAATTATTATTTTATACCAACACACTTTAAACTATTTACGGATGATTTATGAGCAATTTTCTACGTTGAATAAATCTCACAATAATGTGTCACGAACAGATTATAAGTATGCTATTAGCAAATCTCATGACTACTCATGAGTTTAAAAAACATGTATTCGCTTTTTTTTTTTTTTTTTTTTTTTTTTTTCTTTATTTAAAGAGGCTTGATCACTCAGTGATCATGTCGCCTCCATAAGAGATTACAAGTTATTAAAATATACACATATTACAAACTAAGGTCTACATTTAAGTGCACAGTTAACTATTTTATACAAGCACTTTGCCTTTTCTGACAAAGGATTAGCCAAAATGTTGTTACAGACTCCTAAAGATCTCAAAAAAAGCTTCTCCTTGAATTCAAATTGTTTTCTCTCAACCTCGTTCCGTACGCACTCCACCAAGATGTGATATACATCTTCTCTCATATTACACAAGGAGCAGTTAGGTGAAGGAGCCATTTTCATCATAAACATAAAACTATTCAATGGGATGTGTCCAGAACGAAGTCGAAGAGCTGTTACAACATTTTGCCTAGAAAGGTTGGAATTCGCAAACCAAATATATCCTAAGGGACTGGTTTGTATGGTTTTGTACCATATTCCTACGGTTCGAGACCTTTCATCGAAATATTCTTTCCACAATCTAAGACTGTTATCTTTAGCTATTTGTAAAATATCTGTGAAATAAGGCAATCGTGAAAGTGTAACCCCATCACATGTTGCCTCCTTTGCTAAACGGTCTACCACTACATTTCCCTTCAAACCGATATGTGAAGGAATCCACTGAAGGATTATATTGGTACCAGAGCTTTGTAGCTTTCTAATGGAGTTTATAATATCGTATGCTATTGACAAACCTCGAATGCGTGAGGTACATCGAATCAGATGTTGGAGCGCGCTCCTGGAGTCCGTAAATATGACATAGTTACCGGTTTGAAGAGACTCTGTATAGGAAATCGCTTCTAAAATAGCTATTAATTCAATGTTCATAATGCACATATATGGAGTTTCAATTTTAAATCTAGCGTAACTGTTTGCTTGGGGGTCGAAAAAGGCGGCACCCGCAAGGTTATTGACCTTGGACCCATCAGTAAAAATTCGGTAAAAATTTACATAATTGCTATTAAGGAACTCTAAACAGATATTATGTAGGAAATATTTGTTGTAACTATGTTTACTTTTGTCGAGCACTTCGATGAAAGGTCTTACCGACCGAGTTAAATTCAAATTGCTCATCCACGTATCGAGGCTAAATAACTCCAGCTGTCTGCTGATATAGACAGGTACTGATTTAAAGTGTTCAGAGGACAGAAGCAATATAGGTTTGTTCCGACGTCTCCAGTGAGAACTAGGTATTTGATCAGAGAGCTTATCAATCAAGGCAACAGTCTCACTATCGCAGATCGACCTCTGTTTCAGCCAGAATTTTGCAGCCAAGAAATATCTCCGTGCACGCAACGGTTGAATATGTAGCTCACTTTCCATGGCATGCACGGGTGTAGTCCTAATAAATCCTCCAATGAGTCGCAGATACTGATTTTGTAATACATCTAATTTAGATAGATGTGTGTTAGCACTCGCACTATATAAGTGACTGCCGTAGTCTAGTCTGCTTCGCACCAGACTTATATATAATGTTCTCAAATGAATTGGGTGTATCCCCCACCCACTGCCTGACAAGACCTTAAATATGTTTACATAAGACGCGGTTTTACTCTTAATCTCGTTAATATGTTTGCTCCATCTAAGACCGCGGTCGAGCCACAATCCTAGATACTTAATACTGTCAACAACTTCTAAGGAACAATTATTAATTTTAAGTCTTGGCGACTGCCTATAAAAACTTGATTGGAAAACACAAACTTTACTTTTAGTAGCTGAAATTTCAAGACCTATATCAAGGAGCAAATAAAACATTTTGTCAAGTGCTAATTGCAGAATACAAGAAATATCCCTAATTTCGTTACCCAAACAATATACAACGAAGTCATCTGCAAATTGCGAAATAAATATGCTATCTGAACCAATTGAAGCGCTTATGTGCATAGTGGAAATGTTGAATAGTAAAGGAGATAGAGGATCCCCCTGAGCTAAACCCAGACTAGTATTTCGGCATAATAAAGTATCATCTATGTTTATTCGCAGATTACGATTAATAAGAAAGTTCCATAAATAATTACAAAGCTTTGATCCAACCCCAATACTATCCAAAATTTGAATCAAACTAGTTACGTCTACATTATTGTATGCATTGTTGATGTCGAGGAAGCACCCGACTGTACTTAGTTTTTTTGTAAAACCTAACTGAATTCTCGTTGCTAAGGTTGTGAGGTTATCCATAGTAGAACGACACTTACGAAAACCTGTGGTATTATTGGATAACAACCTATTTTTTTCTATGTACCATTCTAATCGGTTGAGTAGAATGCCATGAAATACTTTGCACAAACAAGAGATCATTGATATAGGTCGTAACGACGATACATTATTAGGATCTCTGCCAGGTTTAGGTATCGGTACAATCGTTATATCTCTCCATTGTCTAGGGACAAATCCGTTAGAAAAAAAACTGTTGTACAAATCTGTTAGTATTTGTTTACCAATTACCGGAAGATACTTTATCATCGAATAAGATATATTATCGCATCCAGGTGATGTATTTTTGGCCGGTATACATTTATTAAGTTCGTGTAATGCTATTGGGGATTCTAGAGTGTGGTTAAAAGAACGTAAATACGGCTTGTTTGGGCATACAAAATCGGGTGCTAGGGTGTTCAAAAGATCAGTCGCTCTTTTAATGTCCACATGTTGCCTATAGGATCTGTTGCCCTTGAACCATTTCATCCTATTCCACATCACTGTAGATGAAGTTGTTTGGTCAATAGACGTACAAAACTGCTGCCAACTTTTTGTTTTTGCGTTGCGTATTAGTCTCTGAGCAACGCGAATTTTATTTTGTAGAATCTCTAAATTTTGTGAAATAGGATTACGTCTAAAATTTTTTAAAGCCAAACGACGTTCAGCTACAGCTTTGGAAAGCTCAGGCGACCAGTATGGTTTAGGTGTAAATATATTACTAGGGCTATTACTAATTTTAATTAATGGTATATATAACTCTGCTGCCAAATACATGTAATCCACAAATACGTTATAAGCTTTTTGTAAGTCACTTGGGAGGATTATGTTTGAATACATTTTGTTAAGTAAATCGGTGTAGGATTGCCAATCAGCATATTTATAATTTCTTCTTGCATAAGGCTTACTTGAAGATGGAATGTTAGTGGAGATTTTAATCATTTGGTGGTCGCTACCCAAACACTCACCCAGAACTACCCAATTTAAGAGCAAACTAATGTCAGAAGAGGCTAAGGATATATCTGGCGAGGATTGCTGTAACACACCATTAACTAATTTTGTGCGTGTGCTCTGACCGTTATTTAATGAAACTAGTGAACTATCCAATAAGGCATCAAAAATGTGAGCCCCTTTCTGATCTGTCTTTGTAGACCAATTTGTGTGATGACCGTTAAAGTCCCCAAGTAATAATGATTTTTCTTTTAAACTAGAAAATAAACAGTCCCAATCATTACTGGTGGTGCTTACAGAGGGCGGGCAGTACAAACAGTAAATGTGTTGTATATACTCACAGTTATGAACTTTAAGGCCAATAATCTCAATTCCTGTATTACTGTTACTAACCGTCATTTCTTGTGCTGTTATGGAATTATGGATCAGGAAGGCAACCCCCCCATAGCCATCGCTTCTGTCCCTTCTAAACACCCTATAACCACTTACTTTTATATTGTCCGTAGGTGCGAGCCATGTTTCACATAGGGCGGCAATGTGAATTTTCTCCTGCGACAGCAAACTTTCTAATGACGTTAACTTAGGTTTTATGCTTTGCGAATTCCATTGTATAATATTAAGTCGCACTGTTGAACGGGTCTTAGCCATTCAAGTAATCTAAAATCATTTTCAACCCAGGCCAATCGGATATGTTTTCTACAGCAACTAGAATCAACCATTCTATACAGTGTTTTATAATTAATTTCATCTTCACAAAAAATGATCCACTTTGAAAGAAAATAACATTGATCAATTTTGTTATAAATTCTTCAAATTTTACTTCTTTCTCAGTCTTTACCGGTGTCGCGAGAGATTCCAATGGTTCGGGGCTACAGTTCGATTCCAACTCGTCGGATTCACATACGAAAGGGGTCGATGGACGAAACGATTGAGTTTTTTGCACTGTTGTTTTCTTTTTATTGTTTTTTTGTTTGGCTATTTTAGCATATGTCTGTTTTTCTTGGGGCTCTTCTTGGGGCGGCAAGCAAGGGGATGGCTCCATAATGACTTCAGCACGTAATGGTGGCTCCTGTACAGTTATGGGCGGTGTGGGCGGTACATAGATCATTAACGCTTTCTTGTAGGTGCAGTTAAACTCGGCCATCAAATCTCGAATTTTCTTTTCCTTTATGTAGACAGGACATGCTCTGTCGAGGGTCATATGGTCACCTGAACAATTCGCACATTTATAATACCGTGCATCACAGTTCTGATGTCCACCGCCGCACTTGGGGCACACTACTTTTAATGAGGGGCAGAACTTCAGCGTATGACCAAACTTCCAGCACCGCGAGCACTGCGAAACCGGAAAGATATACGGTTCAACCTTAATCCGTAAGTTATCAACGCTTACATACGCCGGTAAGAATGCGCCAGCAAAACACAGACGAACGGACTCACAGTTACTCCAGCCCTCTTTATCGGTATTACGTCGCATTAAGCGTTTAACAGCTAGCAGTTTGGCGGGGCTGGGACACGTAATATTCTTCATTATATCTTCCTCTGATATCTCAAGCTCGATGTCTCTGATTACGCCATACGACGTATTTCTCTCCAAGGCTTTCTGTATTCTCCAGCCTTTTGTCAGTAAACGTTCACATGTTATTAATTTGTCTGCGCTTGTTTCGTTGTTAAAATCTAATCTGATCTTATATGAACTTACATATTTTACTTTAGTCACGTCTAGAATATTGCATTCATTCAATAGTTTCGCTAACGCGAACTGTTTCGGTAGCTTGTCGTTGCTAGATATGTACACCTGTGTGATATTTTCTTTCAACTTCTTATCCTTCCCTCCTACCTCAACCCAATCCTCTTCCTCACGTAGTCTTTTATTGACTGATTTTTCGGGAGCGCTTTCATCCATTTTTTCTATTTGTGTGAGTTCAACTTCTATTCTCCTTTCTTCTAATTCATCTGATTCTGAGTCATTTATGCTTGCATACATTGAGTGATTACTATTGAAATACTGTTCTAATATTTCGTTATCCATTAGCCGCGCGCGCAGGTAAAAACGGGTCCATAGTACAACGGCCGGACTTCTCGAATCGCGCGTGCAAATAAATTATTATTGTAAACAACTTATTATATATTAAATACCGAAAAATATATTGCGATGAAAAAATTGCAACTTGATGTATTCGCTTATACACCAGTGCACTTAACTGAAATTAAGTGCACTGTCTTTTACTTCAGTCTTTCCCTGCATTAACGAACATAATTATGTTATTAGGTCTGTAATCGACGTTAGCATTACTTGACCACATTGCTCAAAATATGAGGTTTGAAGTTGAAAGAATGATCGTGAGAGTAAGCGCTTAGCGCCGTGCGGGACGCGGGCCGTGAGCGCACACCGGCGCAAGCGACAGCGGCGCAGTCTCCGCGGCGAATTTCGCCGCTCTCGCCCACTGATCTACATTTCACCTCCAATATGGGTCAATAACTGCCCACGCTCAGCCCCTCCGAGCGCGGCCATTCACCTCGCCACTCCAAATCATTGTTCGCCAAATGTATAGCGTTGCATAAGGTCGTTGACCCCGCGTTGGTACGGCTGCTGTCAGCACTAGAGTCTTCTTCGAACGACACTCGACACGCCGACATCAGCGCTAAGGCAAACATCCTCTCTCTGCCCATCCGCTATAAATTATACATCAAGCCTCGTCGCCTATCTCCACACATAAACAACTGTGGTCATCATTTTATGTGTTGTAAACTATACCATTACGCGTATACTGTTTTTTATATGTTTTATTATCATGACATGGTTTAGTCCCAAGCATTTGTAAACAAATAAAACAAAGCAGCGATGTAATCAGTTTGTGGAAATCTTTGATAAAAAATGTTCCTCCTAGCTTTGCGGAGCGAGCTTTTAGTAACTAAGTGTTATGACTTTATATAAGTTTTATGTGCTACGTGTTTTTGACAGATAAACGATAATGTTGTTATTTGAACGAGTATATACCGCTACTGGTAAACTCGTATCCGTGCAGTTTACAATCTTTATACTATACCAAAGATGCGACGCCAAAATAAATATTTTACCTTTTAACTAGGTTGATGGAACCATTAAAAGATGATTTCACATTTTGTGTGTCACATTTCCCATGATATAATTAACAAAAACTAAGTGGAGATAAGAATTAATATGTGTTTATTGTCTAAACATATCAACTTTGCGATGTTGACTATATTTAATTTCTCTATCTTAGAACATCTCATGCAATGGATATACACTTTGTTTTGGAAGGCTTAGCGGCATTTTTATATACATTTAAAGTGTATTTTGGTAATACAAAACTACCTACTCATATTGAAAATTAATGTGAAGGTTTGTATGTTTGGATGTTCGTAACTCAATTACGCTAAAATAACTGAAATTAGAAAGCACACAGATAATTTATTATCTGAATTAGCACAGAATACTTTTATATGTCATGGAAGCTAGTCAATAATACGTGAAATACTAGAGATTCACCCTTAAAATTTGCAAAATTTAAAAAAATATATCAATTAAGTGAATAAAACTACGAGAAAATGAAATAACTAAAAAAAGTAAGAAAGTAGATTCGTAGAAGTAAACGTTAAGTTAGTTTGTGTCAGATGACGCGCACATGTGTGTAGCAAGAGCACAAAGTGGCGTTATTAAACGAATAGGCATAGTTCTCGGACTATCCAAATATTGTACGCGAAGGAAAGTGGCGCGCTGAACGGACGCGCGCACTCGCTCCGCACTAAGTGTCACGTTGAACTCTTACATAAGGACTCGTTGTGCTTTCCAAAATATTATTGGATTTTTTTGCCTTTTAAGCGAACAATGTCACGCATCTACATGGCCATCGCAAAGGAAAGTTGCTTGTTACTCTTTAACTGATACCGTTTGGGCCTATCTAAATCTTAATGACGAATAATGCATTCAACGAAACTATATTTAGTAATACTTGCACAAAAAGATATGAAGCACTTTAAACTGCCGTCGGCAGATCACTGTACTCATTGTATTCAAAGATATATTCTAGAAAGTTTGCTTACTAAAACTAATTCTATTCTAACTTAGCACACCTTGAAACGTGAAAAATGTTTACAAGGTCTAAAAAATATTTCTTCAGAATGAAAAAAAATGCTCCGATGTTGAAATGTAGGCTTTTTTAGAAATAGCTGCACGCGAAACGATTGTTGTAACGAGCATCATTGTTTTGTCCGGGCGCGGCGCGGACAGGTTGTGCGGAGCCGTGGCCCAAGGAGAAACATAGCTTGCTCTACATTCGTCGAGTTTGGAGCCGATGACTCCTCGTGACCGTGTCCTCCTTAACGAGTGCTGCTTTATCTCATCGAATTTCTCTCTTCTGTTCCGCATCATCACGAACAAAAAGTCAAGACCCGTTCGGTGGAAACGCGGCCTAGTTGTGACGACGACTTGGCCACATAGCGCCGCGAGCCCCAGGCCGTCGCTGCCGCCGATTCACAACAAAACCCAAAAGCGACTACTTTCGCCCCGGCCAAAGTGCTAATTATACTTGATGGGGACAGAATAACACTTATTTAAATAGAGTGTATCGCGTGCAAAGACAATAACGACCAATGAGAACCGTTCACTTATGGCACTTAGGCTATTGACAAAACTGTAAATTGTTATCTTTGGAATGTTCAATATAATAAAAATAAAAGTTTTACAGCCGATGCCGAATTGTTTTGGAAGAAGCACCGTAAATGAATACAGTTGATATTGGTAACAATCCACTTATCTAGAATTAGCTTTTCGATGTTTTTTTCAGAGTGGCAATAAATGGTAACCGAGCGATGCCACGTGCTTAAATTGTATGTAATGTAGCACGTAGTGAACAATGGCCTAGCAAATTTGCTCTGAAAAGCTTTTTACAGCGGTAATGCAGTTTCATTGTTGTGTTCCAAGTTGGCCTTTAAACACAGCAGTCAGCGACCAAATCATAAGTAGATCTTGACGGCCGACTTATCAGTCACATGCCTCTGCACTGTGCAAACTAAGTAGCAGTCGTCCAAAACAACAATGTTGCGCAAATGGTATATCGTTATTTTCTGTTCTTAATACCAAAACTTATTTTTAAAACTGTCTTTATTAAAATGCATTGGCGGTAGAGATACTGGATGTCGTACACTGTTAATCAGAATCGTGATACTTTCTTTACTTCCAGCTCATTGATCTTCCAACTCATTGATCTGTCGTCTACCTCTAATAAGTATGTTAACTTCAAGATAATTCACTGTTCAGTTTACTTATCTTTATATAACAGCAAAATAATTATTTCTTAATATAAAAATAAAAAATATTTCATGAGGTATTTAGGCTTTTCTTTAAAACGTATTAAAGTTTGTTCAAGTGGAATCGCCTACACAATCTAGAGTTATAAATGTTTTTTTTTATAGTAATAGGCGGCAAACGAGCAGACGGATCGCCTGATGGTAAGCAATTACCGGCGCCCATGGCCACAAGCAATACCATAGGAGTCATAAGTGCGTTACCGCCCCTTGGGGTTGGGAAAAGGATAAGGAGTGGGATGAGGGAGAAGGAATAGGGGATAGGGCCTCCGGCACTCTCACTCATCGAACGAAACGCAACAGTTTAGGTACTGTTATTTTACGTCGATTTTCTGCGAGAGGGTAGTACTTCCCCGGTCGAGCCGGCCCATTAATGCTGAAATCAGCAAGGCTCTAACTACCTTAGAATGATCGATTTTAAACTTTCACGATTTGTATACATCATACAAAATAAATTTGCGGGTCTTAATCGCGTACAATTAACTTATATAAGGTATAAATACCTATTTGTTTCGTTTCGCTCGTCTTGCACCGAGCGTGGTCGCAGAGAGACTGATGAGAGCTCAGCGCCGTCTTGTGGAAGTGCGGGTTTCGGCATCTACAGCTGCGATATGTTCCTTCCCCATAAAAAACCGACATATTAATAAGTCGGCTATAGCTGAGCATTTGTTGGAGTCTGGACCAAACCTCTGGATAGAACTGCATCAACCACAAGCCTTATCCACCGATCGTCACTATTACTCCAGGATAGTACGTGAAGCGGTAGAAATCAAGAAATAGAACGATTTCAACCGGGAGGATGGATATAGATTATCGGCTACTTGGAATCCAGTCATCAGCAAATGTAAACACCGCCGCAGTGATAAATCTCAACAGTGTGTAGACGTCATTAGTGTAGTGTGTCGGAGTACCGACAGTGCGAACTTAAATAAAGACCAAGTGAGGGTAGGTGCCGAAACCCGCACTTCCACAAGACGGCGCTAAGCTCTCATCAGTCTCTCCGCCACCACGATCGGTGCAAGACGAGCGAAACGTCGGAAACAAATAGGTATTTATACCTTAGAATGTATGTATTCTATATTCGATCTCTATCACGTTTTCACTCGCGTTGCAAGTTTGTATTTCGTTTGTATCTCGACGAAAGCACCACTTACAGAGTCTATAATGAAAATATCGCCCATCTAGAGACCGAACCCAAACATAAAAAATCAAAATCAGTTAGAAGGTGTTTGCTGATACATAGGTAAATACGTGCATAGGAAATATATACAAGCATGTTTTACATAACAAATACGTGTAATTTGTTTTCGTACTATTTAATATTGTTACTTACAGCAAGCTAGCTGAAACTTAACTCCTTTCTTACATAGTGTCACAAGTTACAAAATGGTATTAAAATTGCAAAAATATATACATACCTTACCTTATTTTGTAACCTATACCGAGTGAAATTAGCAGTCAAAATAAAGCCCCGCTAAAAATGTATGTTACATTACACAAAAGCGAGTTACATAGTGGGCAAAAATATAACAACGTAACCGTATAAAAATTGCGGCCAAAAATAGCTCTCCAAGGCTCCGTAGTACGTAGGCGCGTAGTCCGTAGACGTACTGAAGCCGTTTACGATATAGAGAGGTCGCGACGCGACGCAACCGATCTGCCGACTTATGTTAATTTTATACACACAACATTATGTTACCGAAATGTAATTCCCCGTTATGTACCTGGTACAAAACTTGAAAGTTATTTCCCGATGACATAACACCCGTAGTACGATGGTAAAACATCAAACTACAACTTCGCAATTCTTACTTAAATATTCAATTTAGCTGGCATACGAATATATATTTTAAAATGCTATATCCCAGATGTAGTCTCAAATATATGCAAACGTAACACGTAGCAGTTGGCTATTGGTCGTTAAATGCTAAAGCACTATGATGCTTGAACGTAAGTAGGTACATAATAATATTGTACGTGCAGTCCAGGGACATGAAATATCTATCTCAAGGGTGCAGTCGTAATAAGATGCCATGGTGGTTCAATGTTCCACCTCGCAGCTTGTAACTCTACCTACCGAGTGTTATGGCTTCGATCCCTATACATACAAAACTATGTGAGTTTTTTATTCGAGGCTGTATGTTAAATGTGTAAATTAATTAAATATTTGCAAAGGCATCCACGGCACAGAATGTTTTCGTAATACGGGAGACGTCCTTAAGGAACAGCGTTTTCTGTGTTCAGAATTACAAAAATATTTCTTAATGTACCACATTAATTGTTTTTTTTATTTTTGTTACCTGTTAATTTATAATTACATATTTTACTTCTTTTTACTAAAAGTGTATGAAGTAGAAAATGCGTGATTACTATAATCGGCATGTTGTTTATAAATATAATTTAATAGTACGGTAAAATATTTGCCAGTTCCGCAAAACACGTTTTACAGTTGACGACGTGATTTCCAAACTTGCACCTAGCAACAAACTATGCATTTTTTAAAATGCAGAATGCAGATATTATTAACTTTTAGCCACTACTAAAAATAATGCATGAGTCACTATTTATCAACTTTCTACAAATATTGAGGAAACGGACGCAGAAAATATTACGCTCATTACAATTGTAATTATTCTCCATATTTTCATATCATCAATATTTCTACCACGGCGGTATCGAACCTGCAACAATTGGCATGGCGTATCTGTAGCAGGTATATTAGCCATTACGCGATCCGCGAAATCAAAATAGCAATTAGTAGCATGTAGCAGAAAATACCAGTGTACTTTGTTTACCTAATTGTTAATGTTTTGGTCATTTGCAGCAACAGAAATCAATAAACAGATCATGCGTGGTATTAACACGCCGTAGAGTCGGTTCGCAATTTTATCACGCCGATAACTTTTACTTTTTAAAATACTTTCTTGATAATCAAATTATGATCTCATTAAAGTAACGATGTGCAGTGAGCAGTGGGTGCGCGGGCGCGTCCACCGCGCGGCAATATGTCGCGCGCGGCCTCAGCACTCACAAACGGCCTTTGCAGTTCGGCGCGGTCGACGACCCGCCGCGGGGTCGTTGACTGAGCCCGCATTTAGTTTTCACTTTCGTTCACTAAGGATAACTGTACCATATACGTCACGTACATGCCCACAATTCCGTCGACGGCCCAATCGGTTCCTCAAACTTGCCGCCTACCGTTTTGGACACCATGCCGGTTCCCAAATACCAATTCGAAACACCTGACAGCTACTTCCCGGGCTGTCGTGCTTCGAACGCCTATGTCGTGTATAGGTATGCAGATTTGAAATCGCGAGACCGGGGTCTTTCAACTTTAAGAGGTTTCGATAACCTATACCAATTAAATAGTAATTGGACATCCTATACACGATCTATACGAGTTTGTGAACTCTATCCGAAATATGCGAACATTCTTTCTTACTTTAGTCATGCACAATTTGACAATCAATTTAAAAGTAATCAACTCGAAGGCAAATAAATTTACATTGACCTAGGTTTGTATAACTGTAAGTCGTTAGTAATTATTCGCTTCGTCACAATGGACCTAAATGGAGTCATAAAACAGCCGCAAGTATATCAGATCACGTTATAAGTGTGAGCCGATCGCATGCCGAGCCCGACGCAGGAACCATGTCCGTCACCTAGCTAGGCAGAAGGTTGTTGCACTAATGATTGGCGGTGTCGTAACTCCGCCGCTGGACCACCGTCTTTTTGATGCATTTTGGGTACAATTAGGTAATTTGAGCGGGTGGTGGGAGTGGTGCGGTGGTGCGGGGGGGTGCGGGGCGGCGCGGGGCGGCGCGGTGCGTGGGGTTGCGGGTTCGGCGGTGGTTGCGCAAGCGGCGGTCGTCGACTCGGTTATGTCAGCGGTTTACGTAAGCGTCACCTCGCAACGCTCTCGGGGCAGGCGCCAATTGTAGCCCCGCGACCGTTTCGCACTTCTCGCGGACTATTTGCGGACGGCGACGGCTCGTTAGCGCTCGCAGCTCGCACCTCTTGACCGACTCGCTGCATTGTTCCCGCGTGCCATCCGCGACGTGTTAACTTCATTAGTGCGCCTCCACCGGGCCGCAATCGCCCTACTCTCAATGTTATTATTAACTAAAATATTGAACATAATTACAATGGCTGAATCGAGTACATATTTATTTGAAAGGTGGCTAGCTCGGTCCGCACCATTGAGTAATGCTAAACAACCTCCAATTAAGTTCAACCTTTCATGAATCGATTAGCGCTAACATCAAATCGTCCATTGTAGCCGTTGTTAAGAACAGGTGTGCCCTAAAGGAGTAATTATGCGATATGGTTGCGGTCGAAGTAGAGAAGGGGCTGGAGCGGTTGCGTCAGCGCGCAGCGTGCGGAGAGCGGTCGGGCTCAACGCACAAGGTTGCAGAGGTTCAATGCTCTAGAAATACGACACCCGACCCCGGGCAACCGCACGCTGCGACCGAACCTGCGTGCGCGCGCCGAACGCACAACACCGAACACCGAGCAGCGAACAACGAGCGCGCGCCTACCTCCGACCTGCGTGCTACCACATACAGGCCAGATATGAAATAACTGAAAAAAAAAAAATGTAACGAACTAACTTGAAACCGACATTGTCAGAAACTGCATAGGGCGGCGTTTTACATCTCAAAATAAATTACATACCTATACCTATTTGTTTTTTATTTTATTAGTTAGACCTCTTATTAGCGCCAGCAGTAAACAGCTATTTTTAACAATTGTTGAACTAGTTCTTTTAAACGATGACAGTTTTGTTTTAACGGTACACGCACAGCTTCGCAGAGTAACCTTCAAAAGAGAGAACGCGACGTCGTTAGCACGTCCAATGTGCCAACTCTTTTTTTTATGTAGTTGTTTCGCAATTTTTATAAATAATTTTGCCTTCGACCTTTGTGAGCCGCCCAATTTAACCCGATTGGTATTCCCGTGGCGGGCGGCGACGTGTGCTTTTCGTAACTTGTGGTTCAGCAACGCGCGAACGCAACGTGATCGCCATTACATTAGCGCGCCGGCGCACCACACACGGAGCACGTCGACGACGGCGACGCCACCTCAACGCACATCGCTCCTCACAATCAATACTAACTATATACACGTCACTTTCATTATTATCTATTTACAATATTCTTTAAATTTGCTAAAAGCAAAGATTTCGTCAACATTTTCATCTCTTGAAAAGTACCTAAAACTTTGCGGCCTTTAACATATTTCTGTATGACAAAATACTCCTTAAATATGCCCAAAGCCTTTACAAACACATATTTCAACAAATTTATGTACATAATTTAAATGTCATGCGAGTTGCTCATCTTCGAACTAAGTAAATATTGTACTTGACGAGGACCTACTAATGTACCACATTCAAATTCAAAATTAACAGTTAATGTAACTTCAAGTTAACTTTTGCAAATTATTCGTTACGCAAAGCATATTTCTAAGTTAATTTAATGTAAGCAGTCATTATAAAACGCTCAAAATAAAAATATGGGTGAGTATGCTGTGTCCAACATTGTCATTCCATTGTTTCCTTTTTTAACCGAACCGTTAAACGTTGACAATTTCTCCGCTCACTTCTTTGCTCAGTCTGATTACAAGAAGGCGTAGAAAGCGTCGCAATGCTTATACAACTCTTTAACAGCGCACGTGAGCGACAATACCAGGGTTCGATTTACCAAGTTTCTGCTGATCGCGATTGCCACTTTGGCCATAGTTCACCGACCCCACTGGCCCGTTCTACGAAGATGCTCACAATTTTGTAAACCGGCGCCAACCTTTCACAACAATAAACACAGTGTTGCCATCCTCCGTGTTAATACGACGCAGAGTAACCGTAAACAGCTCAATCGAATGATTGATCGCATCAACTTCGTGGTGGCTGGTAGAGCATCGCTAGTACAGGTAGTGGTAGACAGGGTGCGTAAGCCGCGGCGCCCGAGCGGCTTTACCGGAACAGCCGTCCGTAGCCTTTCACGCACTTAATTTGGCAGGACCCCCTTCTCGCCGCGCATACCGCGCACCTCCTCGCTCCAACACTGAGAGAAAGTAGCTAACCTACGCAATGCTAGGGTCATTGACCGTACTCGAAAATGCTTACTTCTGTCAAAAGTGACACATTAACTGCAAGCATTTCATATTCAGTATGTGTGGTCAGTTTCTTGCACGGGTGTTGAATGGTCGATGCGATTAGGTCAACCGGGCGAGTTGTCCTATATTGGCAGTGCGGAGCGTCGTGGGCGACTACGTAGGCAGCGTCTCACAACTAAGCCCGTAACTTTACTTCTTATTCAATTAACTCTATGTTAAATGGCTACTGCTTATAAAACTTTACGCCGCTGTTACCTACAGTGATACGACAAACAGCTGTAGAGACACGAAAGTCTTAATAAAATGTGCTACCAAATAATGGGCAATAAGTATAAAGGAAAGAATTACAAGAAGATAAATATCTTTTTACTACCAAATTAAAGTATACAGATGTGACGAGTCTCCAGTAGGAACGTTAGGCGTGTACGCTAACTATCCGATCAGATAACGAAGGGCACGGCCCAAATCTGGGTATGATCAGGGTCATCAGAAAAAGTAACCGTATTAAAAATATAACTGAATAATGCTCCACTAGTCCACTAAGCGCATGACAACGCGTACACGCCCCGAGGCTGCGTCAATTCGATAATGTAACTCAATAGAAACATAATAATTTACTATTATTGTTGTTATACATGCTGAGAATAACACTGATTACAGTAATTATAGCTTTCTAAAACACTTCGGCGGAGCCGTAGCGAAATAAAATACTGTAGGTCAGTTTGTTCGTTATATTCTAACTGAGCATTTCTCATTTTGACGTGGATTTGGAACTACAATAAAACACTATTGAAACGTGAAACTGTGATTCTTGGAACACTGTTATTTTCCAAACGCTATGGCGATGTTAATTAATTTGGTCGCTTTTTAACTGTTCTTCTTTATACGTAATAATATATTGTGATCCAAACACACCATTACGTACATTACCTATATCAACAAACTAGCTGACCCAGCGAACTCCGTATCGCCTTTTTAAGTTTTTATTTAATTCCCTTTTTCCAAGCCCCTTTTCCAAAGTTACCATTGACTTAGCGCTTAATCTCTTATCATTTCAGAGTCTATAAATGATGAACAAACAAACATAGATTTTTATATAATATTGAATTCCCCATTCCTTAAAATATCGGAGACGATACCCATATCGACTTAAAAAAAAATCCCGTCTGCCATCTTTGATTTCCTATCTGCCATCTTTGATCATGAAATAGATGTTGTATTTGGATTCCCCATCGCTTTTAACATCGCAGACGATACCAATATTGATTTTTTTAAATTTTCCCATCCGCCATCTTTGATTTCCCATCCGCCATCTTTGGTCACGAAATAGATGTTGTATTCCGATTCCCCACACCTTAAAATATCGATTTTAAAAAATTTCTCATTCGCCATCTTTGATTTCCCGTCCGCCATCTTGGATCACTAAATAAATTTCATATTATTAATCAGCGTCCCGAAAATCTCGAAAACGATACCCATATAGATTGTATCCTATTCGTTTAGCCTTTTTTTGCCTTTGACCCAACCCTCCCCCTTCTCGTTTGACCATTTTATTATTTTTGTCTGGCCCCTTAAAGTTTTGGCGTCATTTTATTTAGCCTATAGCCTTTCGGAATAATTGGGCTATCATAGGCAATAACAATTTTTAAAATCCGGCTGCTAGTTCCTGAGATTAGCTGACATTATCTTTTAGCCTTTTTAGCCTTTTGCCCGGCCCCAAAGGGTCGAAGCGTTATGTTATATAGCCTATAGCCTTCCGGAATAACTGGGCTGTCGTATACAAAAAGAATTTTTCAGATCCGACCGGTAGTTCCTGAGATTAGCGCGTTCAAACAAACAAACAAACATACAAACAAACAAACAAGCTCTTCCGCTTTATTATATTAGTATAGATAAAGTACATGCGGTTTGTTAACTAAAATTAAAAGTCCCTGAGGTCCTTAAATTCGAATGATCACAAATGATTCAATGGACAGTACTCAATCGTACAAGTAAGTAAAATAGGTTTAGGTACATAAGTGCTTGATTGGAAATGGGAAAATCTTGAAATCTAGATATAGTATTGCACTATATCTACATTTCTTATTTTCACGGCTGTCATAAAGTTAGTAACCCGAAATGTAAAACAAGATCACTTTGTAATGTATAATAATTATAATTATTAATAATTTAATTATTAATAATTTAAATATGCATGGTTAGCTAACCTAAGGTATATTTAAAACTCATTATAAAAGCGGTCGCCAATTAATTATTATAATTGTGTGCACCTCACGTACATATTAGCGATACGCCGCAGTGCATCGCTTAACATTATTTGATCGGACATAGGTACATAGATGCGGCGTGAGCACACGAGAACATTATATCTGCGCAGTTGTTCATCTGTCCGTGTGCAATCAACTGTTAATTTATTGTATTGGCTCGCATGAGGAATGAGATATCCGTCTTAACGTGAAGAATAGTTCACAAGAGCGTTGTCGCACGTGCCATGGAAAAACACAGAAAACAAGGACACGGTGCAATGGTTCATTCAACCGGACGTTATTATTCAACGAGCACACTGTGATGAAACTACGCAAATCTTCAATATTACTAACAAAGAACGACGTTTCGAAATATTGGACCACGTATTGTCGTAGGGCACGTAGCGGACCCTAAAGCAGCCCAAATATGACACGGACAACGAATGCAATGAAAACTACGCAACATGTTTGCTGAATACGTTACATGATTGTCATAAGCTATGTTCATGCAGATATCAAATATTTTAGTAAATTGTGTGTGACCGTGTGCGAGCCATTCGCGTGGTATGTCAATGTCATACTTACCGAAGTTTTATGAGCCGATTGGTAGCGGACAGAGTTATGCTATATTTATAGCGCGGCCATTATACGTAATCGCATTTAAATAATGTACACCAATATAGTCCCCAAGTAAATCTTTCTGGTTACTTTCACACTCATTAAATATCGATTTCATTTGCACAGTGGCACAGAATATGTCCACCTAATATTTAGTTAACTGACTTACATTTCAGCTTTGCTTTTCATTGTTGGATTTTTTTTCAGTGCTTGTAATTTTATTCATAGCTGGTAAGCAATTTCAATAAAGGAACTGGTTTCAAAAAGTTCCTACTTAACATGTAAATACTTCCAAAATTAAAAATAGTATAAATATTTGTTCTAATGCTCCTTGGTAATATAAAATAACATTTCCACTACGTGCTTAAAATGCACCTTGGGTATGTAGCGAGTTAGTTAATACCTGAGCAGTGTTTTATTTATGCAAGATACATTCAGCGTACATATAAAGTGATTCAGTAAGGGAGCAGTACACGTGCTCTCTACACGTGACTTTTGCATTCAGGTACCTACTTTTTATTATCAATAGGTATGTGCATGATAACAGTTTTTTGTCTATGATGGGTTTTACATTTCATCTGCGCCGCCGTCTATCTGTATATATAAAATTCTTGCGTAACTGACTGACAAGCAACGCACAGCTAAAACTATTGAAACTGGCATTTATTTTCTTTGGGGACCGTAGGAGTGCACTAAGAACGGATTTTCTAAAATTCCCACGGGCTCGGGAAGAAACGGTTAGATACATTGAAGAAGAACTAGCTGCTAGCATCCTCTATTACTAAGATATTGCCAAAACTAAGCTGCGGCATACCGTCTTTGTTGTAGAACTTGTAACATTTGTACAAACCCATTACTAAAGCAACTTCCCTGAAATATATTTATTTATAGGAAGGCTGATGATTGGTTTAAAATTAACTTTCATTTTGCACAATTAGAAATTTGATCACAGATCTTAATAAACTGGAATTGTAATTTATACACGTATTGGAAATTACTGTTTCAGCCAATGCGACGAAGAGAATGAGGATATTAAGTACAGGGATAAAATATAATAGCTGATCGTTATATAGCGTAACAAGAGCTGAATATAAAGCGGTTCCTTACAATAGAATGACTTCATCAGATTAGTAATATAGCTATTTAAAACGTGTTTCTCGATCGCAGATTTCACAGTTTAGCTAATAAATATATATTCGAACTAAATATCTCTTATGTTAAGTTTGAAATTTGGATGAGTATAAAGATAGACAAAAAATACTTATTTATACAATATATTTGACTATTTGGGTATTGGGCGATGTTGTAATAATGAAGTGGTTGGCTACATCATTCAAGATTAACGACGGTAGATTGCACAGCTAGTGAAGGTATTGAATAGGTGCTAAATATTATTTGTAAGGCGGAATAGAACTACAATTGAGAATATAGTTAAATGCGTTTATATAAAGGTGTAGAACTTCGTAGCCGAGTCTATTCTTTATGAACACAGAATGAAAATTAGTCTGCTGAGTACCAAAAACACACCAAGTAGCTATACCTACGCCTGTCTTTGTTATACACAGAAATCTAATATGGATACTTAATATATATTCTCTTGGAATGCATAAATCAATCATCATCATCAATTCATCATAGCGTTATCATTGTTGCCTCCAAGACTCGCCTTGAAGCCCGAGGTCCGCGCACTAGTTTAAAACCATATTTGACGGAAACAAAATATCAGTAAGAAATAAATAATAAATAGTTTAATAAATACTATTATTGTGACTTCAAATATAATTCAAATAAACACTATCTATCAGCAATAAAAGGCACACATATCTCAAATATTTCTTTAACCCAAGGCACAATTCACGCAAACAGACGATACAGCCTATACCGCTTCTTTAATTAACCAAATATCATCGACCGTTAGGTCATTTAAAAAGTTATACCCAACCTTTGTGTTCTTGAGGTGTGCGAATAGATGCCTGCTGCGTTTTCTTTGTTATATAAATCTTCCTTTATATTTGCGATCTTAGATACCATCTATCTATACATAGAGGTTGTACTTATTATCCGTCTATTGTAAACTACTGTTACAATCGTAGGCAGGCATTAAAACATTTATAAGTAATCATTTACACGCTGTAAATTTTTACACGGCTTCACTATTACGGTTATCATTTGGTATTTTTAAGACTACCGGTCAATAAACTAATGAAACTCATGTTACTGTAAATGTTTCATCATTAGAAAAGTGCAAGTTTAAAATATTTATTTAATATTATAATATTAGTACAGATAAAAGCCCGACTGCATCCATATTCAATAACTGCATCATTCATTTACTACGATACTGTAGACCAAACTAATGCAAACCTTAAAGACTTTGGCCAGCTCCTTTCCTTCCTTTCCTTTTAGGTACGGAACTCTAATACCATACTTTTTTGACCGACACTTAAATTTTATTTTTATCTATAGATGTCACCCGCTTTTTCTTTACTTTGGGAGGCCGGTTTTTATGCAGGTCTCATATACATAATGTAGGCCTCCTTCAACTTCTTTCATTCTTCTCTATCCTGTGCAGTTTGTAACCAATTCTTTCCTGCTACGGTTTTAACTCACCTCATTTGAGGCCTTCCCCTTGTTCTTTTCTGCCCCCACGGCTCCCATTCCAGAAGCATCTTACACCATGAGTCTTTCTTGCCGGCTACGTGACCAGCCCATTTCCACTTCAGTTCTGCCACCCTTTTTCCCACGTCCACAACTTTGCTCTTGTGCCAGCGCCAAGTGTTGGTTTTTCGGTCCTTCAGCATTACCCTTACCAATTTCCTTTCCATAGCCCTCTGCGCCACTTGAAGTCTGTGGATTACATCTTTCGTTGTGACCCAGGTTTCGGCTCCATATGTTAAAACTGGCAGATCACACTGGATAAATAGTCGGGCTTTTTGGCGGGATGACAGATTCATTTTGCATACAAATTCCAATTTGGAAAAGGCTGCCCACCCTAGTCTAATTCTCCTGTCAATCTCGTTACACTGGTTATCCTTGCCCATTCGGATCTCCTGACCCAGGTACACATATTTGTTCACGCGTTCAATGATGGTACTTCCCACAGAGATAGCCATTGCATTCTCAGATTCGGTGGTCATGATTGTAGTCTTGTTGAGATTCATTTCAAGACCTTCTTCCAAGGATCCTCTGTGCACTTCGGCAACCATATCTTGAAATTCTTCGGTTCTACTGGAAAATAATACGATATCGTCAGCAAACCTTAAGTTGGATAAGCGTGCCCCAGATATCAAGATACCTTTATCGTGCCAATCTAAGTTTTTAAACACGTCTTCGAGGACCAGTGTAAAAAGTTTCGGCGATAGAGTGTCACCCTGTCTGACTCCCCGTCTGATGTTAATAGGGTTCGTTGGTTGCGGTATCGACACTTTCATCGTAGCCTTATTGTAAATAGCAGCTATGAGGTCATTATATCTGTGATCTACCCTTGCATTTCTCAAAGAGTGGTGCACGGCCACGTCTCCACACTGCCTTTTTGTAATCAATAAAAGCCAACCAAAGTGGCATTTGATACTCTGTAGCCTTTTCTACAAGAGTTCTCATAGTGTGGATGTGGTCCGTGGTTCTAAACCCAACTTGCTCCTTTGGTTGATAAAAGTCCAATTTAGTGGTAATGCGGGTTGTAATAATCTTTGAGAACAGTTGATATGTCTGGGATAACAAACTAATGGGCCTATAATTATTCAAGGCCGCCTTACAGCCTTTCTTGAATAAAATAATAACAATGGCACCTTCCCATTCCTTTGGTATTTCACTGGTACACAAACATTTGTTATAAAGCATAGCTAAGCAGTTCATGAGTGTGGAATCTCCTTCTTTTAACATTTCAGGCAAGATTTGATCTTCCCCACCGGCTTTCTCATTCTTAACTTTAGACAGTGCCGCTCTTATTTCATCTGCTGCCAGCTGTTATGTCAGGAATGTCCTCCGATCCTACGTTTAGTACTTTAAAGGAGTTTTTAGTGTTAGGTTCCTGTTTTGTAAGTGAGCAGAGCTTACTATAGTACTCTTCTATAATCTTTAGCATTTTTGCTCTGTCTTCGGTCAAGAGTCCTTGTTCATCTTTAAGTTTCGTTATTTGCTGTTTGCCGGGCCGGAGTGCCTTGCTAAATATCTGTAGCCCTCTGTATTTGATGACGAGCGTTTCCACCATCCTTTCCTTGTAGTCTTCTATATCTTGTTTGAGTTTTCTCCTTGCTGCTTTGCAGAGCTTTTTGAAGTCATCCGTTTCATTTTCTCTATTCCTTATCATATCACGCCTTTGGTCTAGTAGGTTTTTGGTTTCTGCTGAAACTTTCCCTCTTTGCTTGTTATATTTTCTTGCCACAGTATACGCTGCTTCCAAGGTAGCGTTTGTGATATGTTGGCTGAGTTGGTCGACACTATACTCCATGCAATTTATGTCAGCAAGATTTTCTTGCAGCTTTATTCGGTATCTGTCCGCGTTTGCTCTAAGTTCCATTGTGTCTACTTTAGTGGTTTTGGTCATTTTCAAAGACAAGTATCTTTGCAACTTCGAGTTAATGACGACTTTTGCTCTTACGAGCCGATGATCGCTCCCAGTGTAGAAGTTATTAGACACACTTTTTATTCTTTTATTACACACACACACACACACACAAATTATGTGATCTATTTCATTTTTGAATTTTCGTGGTGAAAGCCAAGTCCATTTCCTCATCGGTCGCTTTTGAAAACATGAGTTAAGATGATATAACTTGCTTGCCTGTAAGAAATTGATCATCATGGTACCTCGCTCGTTTCTTTCTCCGTACCCGAAATTACCCATGACTGTTTCTGATGGTTCTTGTTTCATGCCAATTTTAGCGTTAAAATCACCTACTACGAATGTATATGTGGTCTTTGTTGTATTCATAGCAGTCCTTATGTCCTCATATAGAATATCTACCTGATCTACTGGTGCAGATAATGTTGGCGCATATACTTGAATTACTTTTATTGTTACTTTCTTCGATATGCTTAAAACGGCATATACAACTCTTTCGGATACAGAACCCAGAGAGACTATTTGATCTTCTAGTCTTTTGTTAAATAGGATACCGACACCATGTTCCTGCTTTCCGCTATCCTTTCCTCTGTAATAGAAGGTGTGACCCGTTCGTAATTTTAAACACTCCTCACCAGGTTGCCTTACCTCCGATAGGCCTGAAATGTCCCATTTGATATTGTCCAGCCCATGGTGCAGCTCTTCCATCCTGTAATCCTCACTAAGTGTCCGGGCATTGTAGGTGGCAATATTTAAAGTTGTATTTTGTGAGTTATGCTGTTGGCAGCTATGATACTCCCAGGGATTCTTAGCACCCCTGAACAAGATAGAACTGGAATCCACGCTGCTGCCGTTGCTGAGTTTTGACTGTCCGCTGGGAACTCGGGGCCGTTTTTTCTGTTGTATTTCCATGATTAGACGTTTAACTCGTCCGCCTGCCCAGAACCTCGTGACGAGTGGGAATTAATCCACCTTACTAGGACTTTGGGAAGAAGAAGAAGTTGAAGGAGGCCTACACTACAAAAGTAGTCGACAACGGCTGAAAGAAGAAGAAAAAAGAAGAAGAAGATATACATAATACATACATAGTTGAAACCATTGACACGAAGAAGAAGACTTTATGTTGTAGTACATTGCAATGCGACGTCGCTTCGAGTTCAGAGCGGGCTTATCTACGATGGGTGAGAGACGGAAACGCGATGATGACGAGACGTAACTAAGCTGTGCAACGGGATATTGACGGCAAGTGGACTGCGAAAAAGACGTCGATGATGGGCTTAAGCCGAAGTGAGCATTAAAAAGTTTTGTATAAAGCAGTTGAAATTGCTGGTGACCAGTATGCAATATTTTTTTTATGAAGTGGTCGGGATTAAGGATGATTCACGTTACACCGGGCCGTGTCCGGGCCGGGCCCCGGCCGGGGCACGGCCGTGGCACGGTCAAATATTCATAGTATTGATTTGTATGAAGTAATTCACGTTAGGCCGTGGCACGGCCGTGCCACGGCCGGAGCATGGCCGGGCCAAGGCCGTGCTCCGGCCGTGGGTATTGATTTCCGGCCGGAGGGCAGTTGATGATTTAGGCCGGAACACACGGAGCTATAATCTCACTCGCCACCTATTACGTGGGATCAATACATTGGCGAACAGTGGGTGTTTAATATGCCTCTGCCTACCCCTTCGGGGAGGCAGGCATGAGCCTATGTATGTATGCGAAACATTTCACGTCAATGGCAATGGCGATAGCTGCCAACTAGTAATAATTACAAACTATCACCTCGTGTGACGCTATCCGAACAAGTACCGACAGGCACGGCCGTGCAATGATTGCTCGGAAACAGCCCGGTGTAGCATGAATGCCTAGCCCGGCCGGAGCACGGTGGATTCAACACGGCCGGGCCCCGGCCCGGCCCCGGCCCGGTGTAACGTGAATCATCGAGCATTGATTGCACGGCCGTGTCTATCAAGTAGGGATTGCGACAGACGAAAAAGAAACAATAGCCATCGACATTACGACGCCGTGGCCCGGCCGTGCCACGGCCGGGCCACGGCCTAACGTGAATTACTTCATACAAATCAATACAATGAATATCTGACCGTGGCACGGCCGTGCCCCGGGCCCGGCCCGGACCGGACACGGCACGGTGTAACGAGAATCATCCTTTATACTCCTGTGCTAGAGTTTTTGACACAGCAAAATCGCCCTGATATGTCATACGCAATAATAACTACTGATGCAATTAAATTGAATGCGGCATTAGGATAGCTAACACATCATCAACTGTGTTTTAATAATCTGTTCCACAGCTTAGTGCTTGGCACAAACCGCACAGGCATCCTCTCGTATCAGAAGCTAGCCTTTAGCCTACTGTAAATTAATACTGCACCAGTTTTTAGCTGTGTCATTAACCAATGTGATGATCCATGTGTTGATCAGCTGCTGGCCAATTTGCGTATAGAAGCAAAAATTCATTCTGTTTACCAAAACCTAAAAAACCTTGACTATGCCGAAAAATGATATAAAACAGACAGGACACTAAAGTATAAACTTTATATCATCCAATGAAATAAACAAATAAAATTGATCCTTAAATGTTGTACTTAAAGCTCAGATCGTAGTCTCAAGTCTAAGCTTTCAATATTCAAATTAAATATTCCCATCTTTAAAATCTGCGCAATACAGCAAAGCTTTAGCATGTCTGCTAATTAATTATTTCAGTGGCTTACAAATTTTACCTGATAAAATATGATGTTCATTTTGCCTACAGGTACTCAAATAAATTAAGGTTTTTGCTACAAAAACCTTCTTTTGTGACATTAATTTCGGTATTTTAATACAATAAAGAGTTGGCACGCGATGTTTTTGCTGAAAACAAACCATCAACTGGCCTAAACAGTGAATCATCAAATCCCATTAAAATATTTAATTCATGAGCAGTAATTTGGGTACCTACACGTATTATGTACCAGATGGGACGCACCTACTCGTGTAACACGTGTCTATGTTCCGTATGTTCCGTAGTAGATAAAGCACGAAACAGGTTTGCAAAGTTGCCTATGCCTAATTAAAATTATAACCACGCTCGCGTGAAAGAGAGTTGTGCTTAGCAGTTTTGTTTATAACTAGCCACACCGCCTACGACACCAGCCTCGACGTTTGCCGAAGTTGAATTATCAGCATCATAAAATTGCAAATCTATTATTATGAGTAACTAGGTAACACGTGGTAACATCTTGATTGGCTCAGGAAATAAATCTATAAGTACATATAAATAAAATTGAAGTGTCTGTCTGTGTTTCAAAATAACTATGTGTTTTCAAGTGCATATAGTTAGTTACACGATTCTAAGTCCTAAACAACCCTTTTTAACATTTTTGTGTGTCTGTCTGTCTGTCTTTCTGTTTGTCCGGGGTAATCCCTGGAATGGCTGAACCGATTCAAATGAGACTTTCACTGGAAGGTAGAGGACTTTATAGCGCTACATATAGCCTACAATGTGACCCGGTAGGTGGCGCTGTTGTCGCGATACCGAGTCTTTACTTTTTCTACTCATCTATACGTATAAATAAAATTGAAGTGTCTGTAATTTCAAAATAACTATGTGTTTTCAAGTGCATATAGTTAGTTACGCGATTCTAAATCCTAAACAACCCTTATTAACATTTTTGTCTGTCTGTCAGTCTGTCTGTCTGTCTTTCTGTTTGTCCGGGGTAATCTCTGAAATGGCTGAACCGATTCAAATGAGACTTTCACTGGAAGGTAGAGGACCCTATAGCGCTGTTGTCGCGATACCGAGTCTTTACTTTTTCTACTCATCTATACATATAAATAAAATTGAAGAGTCTGTTTGTGATTTCAAAATAACTATGTATTTTCAAGTGCATATAGTTACACGATTCTAAGTCCTAAACAACCCTTTTTAACATTTTTGGCTGTCTGTCTGTCTGTCTTTCTCTGGAATGGCTGAACAGATTCAAATGAGACTTTAACTAGAAGATAGAGGAGTTTATAGGGCTACATATACGATTCAAATTAGACTTTAACTGGAAGGTAGAGGAGTTTATAGCGCTACATATAGGCTACAATTTGACCCGGTAGGTAGCGCTGTTGTCATGGCACTTATTTTTGTATAATTAAATATAAAAGCAAAGGATCAGTCATCTTGAAATCTGGAAAATCGCCGTCTGTATAAAGATTAGATTTGGCAGAGAACTCAAACGTAACTTTTTTTCCGCGTGCGAAGCCGCGGGTACCAGCTAGTTTACTAATAAAAAACATATTACTTTTTCTTAGCTCAACTGTTGAAATCACTCCTCTATATTGGTGGGTAGGTAGGTACCTGCAACAAAATAGAGTAATTTAACTTGTGCTATAGATTAATGACGACTACTTACCCCCAAATCAGCCCTCAAAACTTTTTGTTGTCAGTTTTATTTAAGTAGCTTACCTATATAAATCGGCATGTTTACTGTTTAGTAACCCCGTCTATGATCTTAGTGAATACGTAAATCAGCCATGAACAGCAAAATAATGATGACTTTTAATTAATACTAGCAGTAACCCGCGCCCGTTTCACCCCCGTGCTAAGGGAACTTCTTCGCCTACACACCCGGTTAATTTAGCCTAAGTTACTCCGTGGTACATCAACTATCCGCAAATAAAAGTCCCGTCAAAATCGGTCCAGCCGTTCCAGAGATTAGCGAGAACAAACAGACAGACAGATCGATAGACCGACAGATAGACAGACAGACAGAAAAAAATTTAAAAAAATGTCATTTCGGTATATTATTATGCACCGTGTATACATCCATATGCATTAAGTAAAAAGCGGTTATTTTAATATTACAAACAGACACTCCAATTTTATTTATGTGTATAGATTTAAATAATTATCATGCTTATCTAATTTCTTTATCTAACGTTTAATAAGTGCTTTAAAAAAAAGTAAGTAAAATACCATTTTAATTATAAAACACCAGCGCTCTGTCTGTTGATATCATTTCTCATTCACTTCATACAAATTATGTGTCCAATGTCAAATTGCTCATCCTTCTACTCTATAGAAAACCTAAACACTTCGTCGAAGTACTTAATTTTGCAACACTAAAAATAAAATCGTGACCAACAAATACACGTACATAAGCATGATACATCGATACATCACACTCGGTAACCAAAACTCCGTGTTACTAACCGCCTCCGTACGCCGCGCGCCGGCACACGCAACATGATTAATATGTGACTTATGCACCGAGTTTATAAATAATACAGTTTAAAAACAATGAACGGTACGTCGGTCGCAGCATGGAGAAATCTAAACATCCCAACCCTAAATAAAATAGCCATTAGTATGCATGCCGAAGCAACAAACGCAGCCAAAATCGTACCGCGTAGTGATGGTGTAACCGCGTGAGTAAGGTAGTAATGGGCCGGGTTCGTTCGCCGATAAAAGCGAAAGTGCTGCGTTCACTGGGACAACGACCGGCTCCTGCGGATAGCCCGTCGGTTTCCTGCATCCAGGTCATCATCATCAAACATTAGCGCGTCACCACTCTTGTTTGCTACGCTGCCGATGCGCCTACGCACATTACAACCATACACAACCGCTACGTATCTTGCTAATGTGTTTATATTTTATGACGAATACTGCTATACATTTTTTGTGTTGATACACATTTGTTATGTGTACGAGAAACACGTGGACAACAATGTGCATGGTTTTGCATATAAATACAGCGGATGAGACAAAACAAGCTAAAATACATACAATACAAAGTACTAATTTATGTCTTATGGTTCTCTTCCACGGGTATTATTCTAATTTGTGAGAACTATACCCGGCCCCTTGGTAGGCGTACACGGAGACATAAGTCCAACGCGCAGAGGCCCCTTTACAGTTTTAATCTAGAATGTGATGGGACACCTACTGAGGCGCCTCCATCACTGCACTATTAAGTACAGTCACGGGTTAGCCGCAGCAGGTGAGGGACTATTGCTACTTTTATGGAAACTAATTACTCTGGGCTATTGGGATGGGTGTTGGATTAGTTTAGATGAAAACTATAGATTAATGCCGGCGTCTGCCCTAAGTACTCTTATAGTTATGTCTTATTATTATTACGCTAATTTGCAAACGAAATCTCTGGACAGGTAGGTAGGTAAAGATTGAAAAAAAAAATTATGCAGAGGGTATTCTTTGGAAGTAGCAAATTAATCCTACAACGAGATAAATCATGGCAAATAAATGAAGCTTTAAAAATTATTTTACCGTGAAACATAACAATAATCAGATAGGCTTTTGAAAATATTAGCTAAGTAATTAAGGCTAGTGTTATGTAAATATGAATAAAAAATCTACAACAGCTAAATGGTGCTGTAGATTCCTAATTTCTTTCTCTCAATTCTCAATTCATATTATGTCAGACTCTTTAACAAACTACCATTAGATATAAAGAGTTCTATTTACCAAAGAGACTTTGAAACCAAGCTTAAGGACATTTTTTAAGAGAGTGTTTCTACTCCGTTGATGAATTTGTGGAACATAGCGTAACTTATTGATTTTAACTTTTTTGACATTTTAAATCTAATATATAAAATTCTCGTGTCACAGTTTTCGTTCCCATACTCCTCCGAAACGGCTTGACCGATTTTGATGAAATTTTTTGTGCTTATCCGGTATCTATGAGAATCGGCCAACATCTATTTGTCAAAAAAAAAAAAAAAATTTGCAAAACAACGTTTGCCGGGTCAGCTAGTTTTATATATTTTTTATTTAATTTTATTGACAATCCTTCTATTGTTTGTAAGCTATATATTGCTTTTAAATGATTATAGATATATTTTTCTTTTTATATTGTTTTATCAGAACTTAAGGTAGGTACTTACATCATTCAACACAATTTAAATTGTTTGTGAAATAAATAAATATGGCTAAAGAAAGCTCAGTTATTAAAATAAAGTTTATATTTAATTCAATTTTATTTGGTCGTAAGTAAGAGGTTGAATTTAGAAGTCCTGTTCTTACATCATCACGAAACTTAATAATTTTATAAAGATTGGGTAACAAAACATTAATATGGTACCGTTACACTGGTCTGATGGTGGAACTTGAAGGTAATAGACGAATTAATACTGGCATAGGCGCATAGCTACACAGAACCATCGAGCTCATTAGTTTCATCACAAATAATTCTGTTGATTTCTTCTAATAACAAGGACATGACGCTGAACTGTCGAAATATGGACCGGGGGACTATTTCTTTTTTTTCATTAAACGACACGTTTTGCAATTTGTAATTAAATATATGCCAAGTTATATCAATGTTGTGCATGTGGTATTGGCTTAGGGCCCATAGTTATGGAACACGAAAGTATTGATTGAATATCTATAACATAAAAATGAATCGCTGAATGTGTTGCTAAGCGCAAATCTCGTGAGCAGCTAAACCGATTTCGCTAATTCTTTTTTATAAGTAATATTTCTTGAAGTACCTACCTCCTACAAGGACGGTTTTTACGGTGGAAAAAAAATAAATAAATAATCGACTTCTAAGCGGTATGAAGTTCGCCGAGGCAGCTAGTTTTTAATATAAATACTTATAACATTCTAGTAAGTTTATACGGTGCCGAGTAAATACCTTTTTGTCATAACATTACAAATCAACATTATTATAAATGAACACAAATCATAGGACATCAGGCAAATACTGATACTATTGCTATGCGCGATGATCGGTGAGGAGAGAGCCCATACAGTTATTTGCATTGCTTATTCCGAACTATTCATCTTGCTGACTGCCTGAATTGTATTGATTTATTATGGAGACCATAATCAAAGCAAATTCTTAGGCAATACCGAAAAGTTATTATGTTTCAGTTATCGAATATATTACAGTGTTAATCCGTATATATTTATTTAGTAGGCATTCAAAATAAATTTCTGTGTATGAAGGCTTTTCGACATCGTTTTGATCGCATTTAATTACCTACTTAGATCCACTTTAAAATTTCATTTTTTTTTTGCTGAGCGATACGCCACTTGTACACTGATATAGCCTTTATTTTACTACAAAATTTCGAAATTCGGACTACAAAATGAACTTAATTCCCACTACATAACGGGCTCCTCAAACCATGAGGACATGCTGCATTCAAACACGTTGAAAAGGATTTTTGTAGAGCACGCTTGCCTATATAACAAGTTACTTATACACACTAGCTAAACACAGACTTGGACTCAAAATTCACACATTCACCTTTAGGTATAATCAGTAGTAGTTAATGTGATAAGGAGCTGATAGCTAAGCCTGCATGGCTTAGCTATCTAGTCTAGCCGTACGGTAGAGAAGACGGAAGGAAAGATCAAATTGTGTAATTATTCTGCACATTCCTCGAAACGGTGCGGTAGCTACAATAATCTTAATATATAAAATCCTTGCGTTACTGGCTGGCTGACAGACAAGCTACAGCCAAAACTATTAGGCGCAGGAAGCTGAAATTTGGCATGTATGTTCCTTGGGGACCGTAGGGGTGCACTAAGAAGGGATTTCTCGAAATGCAAACGGGATCGGCCAAAACGGGTAAATTAAAAAAAATGCAGGCGTAGCTGCTGGCGTCCTCTAGTATCCATATAAAAATAATTATTACAGAACAGTTGACTTTTATCTGTTATCTGTAATATATAAATTCTTGCGTTTCTGACTGACAGACTGTCCGCTGTCTTTCACTGACAGACAATGGACAGTCAAACAGTACTATTCGGCGCTCAAAGCTGAAATTGACATACCTACCTAAATGCTCCTTGGAGACAGCGTTTTTATTAACTTTTCAAAAATAAAGACCCACTGTCCGGTTTTATATTAAGTTTACATTTTGCATGCATGTGTAACAATGATATATACGTGACAATGCAATAATATAATGTCATGGAGCTGGAAGGAGACCATCTTTGCAAAAAAAGTGCACCAACGTGTTGGGGTCTTCGTGTCAACGTGTTTCGTGTTTGGGTTCGTTAGATTTGTATTGACTAGTACTTTAAACCTACATGTTCAGTACATATTAAAGCTTGCTATAAACGTTGTTACGTGGATTTATATTTTAAATTTACATAATTAATTATTGTATTTTCATCGATTCTCAAAAAAAAGTGCCACAATTTCCACTTAATAAACATCCTTAGAAGGCTGTAGGAAAATAAAAATGATTTACTTCCAAATCTCAAATAC
Organism: Euclidia mi; assembly: GCA_944739405.2. Lineage (NCBI taxonomy): Eukaryota > Metazoa > Arthropoda > Insecta > Lepidoptera > Erebidae > Euclidia > Euclidia mi. The sequence continues at coordinate 19,871,124 of OX123198.2, forward strand.
ATAATGAATGGTAGATATTGGTTAATCCATCTATGATATACGAGCTAGCTCTAGAACTAATGTAGGGATTATGAACACCTGTCTCTTTATTTTTTTATGAATAGAAAATACATAAAACAAGGCTGAAAAGTATTCTGAAAACGGTAAAATCATTTTTTGATAGAAGGGAATCGATTTCGTAGTACCTTTCCAACGCAATATTTATTGCGTTCGAAAGAATTACTTTTCCAGCCGTAGAAATAACCCATGTACTTAGGTACTTTTCACGGCTTTGACTTTTGACTAACCCTGAAGTATCTACCTACTTACGAAATACAACATCCCAAGGTCACAGTATCACTTCATATCATAAACATATTAATATGTAGTTAACGTCTTACTTCAATCGTCTAGTGACATCCTTCCGCTAATATCTGTAAAACAATTTCAAATATAGTTATATCAGTATTGTATTATCTGTGGTTATATGATGCCTATCCAAATTTACTGAAAGCGTTGTGTTCGGCAATACAATACAAATAATTTTCAATAATTTACGTGAACACTGTGTGTGTATCTGAATCCAATCTGATATGTATCAATATCCAATGAAATAGGAAACATGTGACAGCGTCGTGAACAACCTACGCTATGTTATTGGGGCAATCAAAACATGGAAACATGAACGTGCGTACATTTTCGGACAAACAATTTTAATATTAACAAAGTACCAAACTACACGATACGCACGAATCCACATAATCGATTTTGTGGGCGGGCAACTAATAACATTGAATGTAACCCCGCCAGATTGTATTAACTGTAGGTACTGCAGTATTTAGCTACAATATAATAGGCTTAAGGAGTTAGCGTCGATTTGGGGACCCGATATCCTCTGCATGGCATTCTCTTGGTATTTTCACTTGGCCATCGCTGCCTGGTTTACAAATATTCAAACAACGGACAAAAAGTTAACCCAGACTCGAAAAAAAATGTGGATCATACTAAGTGTCTCGTGTAAGGATCGAACCCACAACATTGCTAAAGCACTACGCCGTACGTGCAGTCAAGATTTTCTATTGTGCCTCTCGCTTGATAGCAAATGAATAACTAAATTTCAAACTAAATATCCAATCGACATTATTAGTCGACTGAGTTAATTTTGGACTAATATTTGACTGGTCTTTAGTTCAATGCCGCTGACTGCTAAGTATGGTCATTGGTTCGATTCCCACCTAGGACTAATCTTTGCGTGATGAACGCGATGAATTGCAATAATCGATTTGAAACTTTCGCGAGTGGTATACACCATACAGTATTATTTAGCGCCGCAGTACCACAACTCATCAGTGTGTAGACGTCTAAAGTGTAGTTTGTCGAAGAACCGACAGTGCAAACAAAATCAAAAATAAAAATCAAGTGAGGGTAGCTGCCGCGCTTCACAAGGACGGCGCTGAGCTGACATCAGTCCCTCTACAACCGTTGGAAGCCGGTAGAAACGTAGGAAAATAACAGAGGCATTTATGCCTTTAAATAAGTCAATTATCGCGACTAAGACCCGCTAAATAATATTTGTATGACGACGAATTGCACTATTTCTGAGTGCAGTTTATCGATAAATATGTCTTGTATGTCTTTAACAATAGATGTTAAGCACGTTTATCGGTTACATGGTTGTCATAGGGCTTGTACGTACAAGTAAGCCCTGCTTGGTTTGAGTTCAGATAACCATGTGTGAATTTTCCTGGCATATATGGAATTAGGTACGTTAACCGCTTATTCATCGAAATACAGTACCAATGCAAATTATATTTGGTAATTGACAATTTGATAATTTAGAAATAGTAAATCAATCTATGCACCAAAATATGACTTGAGTGACAGAATGCGGGCAGCAAATCCGCAGGGGGATAACCGACCAGTTCTGGGTCTTCGGACTCAAGTGAATGATTGACGATAATACATAAAATACGAGTAGATTCATTAAATAATTAAAACTACTCCACTACTGTCTACAAGTATTATACATCGTGTTTATTCACTGCGGGCGTTAGGGCGAGGAGAGCCGTAAACCTCACATGAAACTAGTTCAAAATATGTACATGCCAACTGAAAAGGTATAAATAAATAGGTACATCATATTTTTAACAACAGCAAGTTTTCAGGTCCGTGCCAGGCAGCAACATGTATCTACACACCTTTTATAATTTCTATATACCTACTATTTACTTAAAATTTTCGGCACCGACCTTTTAAAATGTTATGTTTTAGACCAAACATAACTCTGAAACATCAGTTTTGATATTATAATATCAGCTACCAGCAGGGCCGGATTTAAGGGGGGGGAGGTCCACAACCGAGATAAAAATATTAAAAAGAAAATATCGGCATTTGTTCACTTCAATCCGCAAAAACATTCATGCAATGAACTTGAAAATCGTAAATCCAAATTAATGTTTCAAAAATAATCGACATTATAAAATTTTCATACCAATTAAATAAAATCAACTAGACAGAAATTGCCTATACCTTTTTTGTAATTTAGTCAAATACATATTTTTACATAATAAAATTATTTTTAAATAAAAAAAAACCAACTTCAAAAAACACTAAGGAACTAAAAAACAAAAAATAATTGGTTTTGGAGCAATCATTTTTGGAGTCGGTGCCAAGCAAAGTATTTCTGATCTGACTATAAAATCTTTACACATTTTTCTATAACTTTCGTTGTTGATGGAATAGGTAGTTTGTAATTTAGTAACTTTTTGCGTAAGGGCTTGGCACCGAATTCAAAAATGTTTGCTCCAAAACCAATTATTTTTTGTTTTTTAGTTCCTTAGTGTTTTTTGAAGTTGGTTTTTTTTTATTTAAAAATATTTTTTTTTTTTTTGCTTTTTAGTGGTATACTTATAAAAAATAGTAATAGGTGGTAGGATAGTGTAGGTGGTACATGATGGGGAGGCCTTCCTTGCGTGCCTCAATTCTGAAATGTAGACCTGTACCTACGTTTCTGGCAATTTCAAGTATTTTTTGTTTTCAACTAAATAGCCTTAACACGTTCGTTTCAGTTCCATCATCAGATCTCGGAAATCATCCAATACCAAATACAAAACAAACGAGCCTAAACACGATGATATTGCGTTATTGTATTACAAAGATCTCATGGCTACCTGCCTGCTCCATCATCAGAGTTTGGTGAACATTCAGCACTAAAGTCCATGTAAAGACGAATCAAACGAGCCCAAGCTCAATGGGATTGCATCTTTGTATTACAAACATCCCATGGCAACCTTCCTGCTCCATCATCAGACCCTGCAAAACATCCAGTACCAAAGTCCATGTAAAGACGAATCAAACGACCTTAACCTCGATGAGATTGGGTTATTGTATCACAAAGATCTCTTGGTTACCTCCCAACTCTATCATCAGACCATGGAAATCATCTAGCATCAAAGTCCATGTAAAAGACGACTCAAACGAGCCCAAACTCGACGGCATTGGATTGTTACGGTCAAATCGCTTCAAGTGTGCTTATAAAATTTGAAGAGTTCCTTCGATTTCTCAGGATTCCATGATCAGATCCTGACCTGATGATAATGGGACCAACTAGGAGGTATACTCTTTCAATCAAAACAAGAATATTCGAAATCGGTCCAGGCGTCTTAGAGAAATCGGGGAACATACATAAAAAAAAAAGATTCCGACGAATTGTAAACCTCCTCCTTTTTTTGAAGTCGGTTAAAAATGAAAAATCATTTGTCTGAAAACTATAGGTAATTTATTGCCGTAACGATTGAAGTAATTAGGTAGGTACATTGATATTTTCAAAAACAACCAAATAATCGCCACGACGCGCGATGCTTAAAACGCTAATAACAACCAAACAAGAACTGCCACACGATCCTGTAAAAACGTACTAAGATTGAGTATATCGAGATAAGGTCGATGGTAGTCTCGAGGTAGGTGACACCATAAAACCTTTAAAATCATGTAGTGACAATCAAGAAGAAGTGGATAATGGTTTCAAAAATCACATTGGTCTTTGGCTCGTCGTGATAACTGAAGGAATGATCAATTGGTCAAGCACGGTTCTGCAAAACTGCAAAATTGTGATGAAGTCTCACTCCAGCATTCTGTCCTACAATTGCGAGATAATACAAATTTTTCGGCAATGAACAAAAAACATGTTTATTCGTCGCAATCAAAATCAAGAGACTGTCAATCGATTCGAGCTTTATTTTTTCTGACTACGAGTAAAATATATTGCGAAGCTTGTACTCTAATGACCATTCAAGTTAAGTGGAGAAGGCTTCAGTGAATGCAAGCATGCAACGGAGCGCCTATACGAGCACGAGATATCGAAGACCCATTTGGAGTCAGTGATTAGTCTAGTGCCACAGGGAGAAGGCACGGGATGTATCGACCGAGAGCTAGCGAGTAGCGACGCAGGAGGCACAGCACATCATCGCTGAGCGGGGCTTTATCTTCCGAGGAGACGACGAAATCATTGGATCACCGAGAAATGGCAATTTTCTGGGTATTTTGGAATTGCTTGTGGAGTACGAACCAACGTTGGCATTCATTTATACCGACATGCAAAGAAAGTGAGCGGTTACGTCAATTACCTTTCCTCAACAGTATGCGAAGAACTGATAAGTTCCATGTGTTATCAGGGCCGAACCTTCCCTATGTGCAATGTGTGCGGCGCACACAGGCGCCAGGGTGACAGGGGCGCCGCGCCGCGCGCCGAGATATGCGTTAATTATAACACTTATTGTCGAAAAAGGATGCCAAAAAAGGCGCTTCACAGATTTCGCACACAGGCGCAGTGGCGTAGGAGGGGCAAATAATTTAGGCCGGAACTGTTAGGTAGCGACTAAAAAAAAAAGGTCATCCGCCCTACGCCACTGCACAGGCGCTTCATAGATTTCGCACACAGGCGCTGCATTGGGTCGGAACGGCCCTGTGTGTTATCAAGTACCGATGAATGATGAATCATCGGATTCATCATTCATCGGTACTTGATTCTCATAAAGATCAACTTAAAATAGTTGTTATATATATTTTTACCTAATTGCGGCCATACTGGTGAAGGAACAGCAAATGTTTTAATATTTATTTTAGATGACCATCAAATTAATATCATTGGTTGTCGCGGACAATCATACGATAATGCTGCAAATATGAGTGGAAAATACAAAGCGATGCAAGCTCTTATTTTGCAGAAAAATCATTTATCAGCGTTTGTACCATATTGTGGTCACTCACTGAATTTAGTAGGAAAAACTCTTGTGCATCAGCAATACAAGTTTATTCAGAATTTATGTAAGTACGTTTTTACACCAAGTACAGAATCTATCACCAAGAGAAAAATTTAAAGTGACTGGTTTTAGGCCCTCAGACCTCTAAATCCGGCCCTGGCTACCAGACCAGAATAGACAGTGAGTAGGGCTTTAGTGTTAGCAAATACAAGGTGTAACCAGAACTACTAACTTTTCTACTTATTTCACAGATGTGACTTTTCCAATTTACGCTTTCTATCTGTATAATACCTATAATCATTGCTTTAAATGACACATATAACTTGACTTTTTTTAAGATTTGGATGTTAATGAATAATTTCTCAGTTTCGTAGGAATCAGATTCATGGTTAGTCTTATGAAAGTCACTGATGTAAATATTGAATAGCAGAAGTTCCAAGATGCTACCTTGGGGTACCCACTCTATATTTAACAAGACGTTCGCTATATAAATAAATCATCTCTTTCTTTAAATAATTTATCCTAGTTATGATCGTGACTTGTTTCTTCTGTTTATAAGTGTAACAGTCATCATCACTACATAAACTGCATACTACATCGTAATTTTTATTGTAGGTAAAATAACATATCTAACGTTATTTGGTACTCGAATCGCCTTATGCTACGAATTTCTGCATACAATTAGGTACATAAATAAATCATTTTACTGAAATGTATACCTATAGTAGGCATCAAATTCTATCAATAGGTACTGACTGGCCGTCAGACAACGCACAGCCGTAGAAGGGCATTCATTGCTGAAATGCAAGAAGCTGAAATATGACGTGTATGCTTCTTGGAAAGCGTGGCCATCCTCTAGTATAAAGTAATCTAATTTCTCTTTCCTCTTAAGGTTCACTATTTTATACAAACATGCGATAAAAATAAAATTATTTAAGTAAATGCTACAACCACTAAAACACATAAAGGGCTTGTAATATCGGAGAGTTTTGAATTCCGGAACTGAGTTACGATATTGGAGTGTCAATTCCGGAATTCCGGTATTGATTCCGGAATCGGTATGCTCTTAAAAGATTTAAGTTTCCAATACGTGTATAATGCCAAAATTAAACAAGTTATATAATTTTCATTAGTCTATAATTCGTTATACGTTGGATAGATCCAGATTTTAATTTTTTTACAGTTTTTATTGATTAACATGCCATAAACATTTAAGTAGCAAAAAAGTTAAGAAGAAAAATAGTATATTTAAACATTGTTATAAAATCAGACAATCAATCTAAAATTTATATTAATAACCAGACCGATTCTCAAAATTCCAAGCCCATGCTTTGCCAACGTGTCATGTAAAGTAGCGTGTTAGGTGTACCGTGTAAGACTGACCGATATGATATGATATAACATTCAAAACACCGTTATACACTAAAAATTGGTGATATTGAAAGAACAGTGACTGCGGAGAACAGTGTGAATGGAGCGCTGCATGCCTTTATGAACGGCCAAACCGTGCCTAAAAAGGCGCGACTGGCGGTTCATAATGGAGTGCTGGTGCCGGTGTACCTTGATGTATGGAAGTGAGTGTTGGGTATGGCAGAAAAAGCATGAAAGCAGAATTAACGCAGTTGAGATGCGATCACTGCGTAGTCTGATTGATAGAATTCCGAATGCATAATACGAGAGCGATGTGGCCTGAGAGAAGATGTCGTGACAAGGGTTGAGGATGATGGCTGGCACATGCGTCATACTCGTGAACGGGTGCTACTTGCGATGACTGGTCGATGGCGGTCTTATGGGCTGGTATATTTTTTTATTTATATTTAACTTCATCATTTCCATCATGGTTCTGAACATTTGCGCGGATTGCCTGCATTGTTAGGTTTATAATGTAAGTGGATGCTCCTGTTTCACCATGTCTATGTTCAGGAGGCTAACTAAATGAACATCAAAATTTAACTTGATTATGCTTGAGTATCATGTAAAATAAATATATACAAGTAACATAGAAGGTATAACAGTTGCAGCACCTTACAAAAGTTTAATTGTTATGTATTATTAAAAACCTGGCGATGAAAAAGAGTGACCGTGAGTTTTATTGCCCGTTCTTTCTCATGGTTCTACGCCCTTGCTTTGCGAACGTGGCAGTAAATGTAAATGTAGAAACATACAGTAATAATGTTTAAATTTGACTTTCATAAGTGTCTTTTTGTGATCTAAATGAATAAAGGATTTTGAGTTTGAGTTTGAATTTTGTGATCTAAATGTCCGTTGTCCTCAAGCAGCAGTAAGCTCTAACGAATAAAGATATAATTATGATTATAACGATTGAGACCGGTGTCGGTTGTTTAACAGGCACCTTTCCATCATTGTTTGCAATTGCTGACATTAAAATTTGCTACTGTAGTATGCTGTCCAGATCTTGGGAAGCTGAAGTGCATGATACCAGCACCGGGCCCCTAGACAACAACCAGAACTTTTTCTGAATGAACTTTCTCTTGTGCAGGAGTTGGCCCGTTCTCCAACCGATGCCTATTGTCGGACCGGATCCATTTTTCAGCACAAGAAACGATAGGCTTCAATATTCCCTCTATACCGTGACGGTTGAGTAAACTCACATTAACACTCAATGGGTGTTTGTTATTTCTGCAATTGTTTCCTTTCTAATTTATTTTAAGAGAATCAGAATTGTTTCATAAATCGTTACTAACACCGAAGCTAGCTCTGATGTGGTTTGCATTAGATATGCTTCTATGATTACATTTAATTCTTCATTGTCAACTATGATCACGGATCGTTCACGGAATTAGCAAAATGTCGGGGACATGGGAAACAAGGGGGAGCGTGGAGTCGCTGAGGAAGGAATGGGATCCTAACACTTTGTATTATTGGCCACGTTCACAAAAAAATGTTATCTAGAAAAGTCACTTGGTATTATGTATGAATATCCGAATTACGATATTTGGGCCCTCAATTCCGGTATTATAATATCGCAAAAAACGTCAGAAATTCCGGAATTCCCATGTCCAAAAATGGATGGGTCATATGAACCACCAGGTGACGTATATAGGACGATATAAGAGCATAAAATAATAAGATTCAGCACTATGCCGTCACTTGTAAGCTGTCCAACTGAGTGCTGGTGAGAATTCAAAAGTGCAGGTAGAGTGAGTACATTTTTATCATATATTTTTATACGGCATTTTTACCATTGATAGATCCATGAAAAATAATATTAAGAAAGCGCGCAGTGCCGTGCAAAAATGGTGCGCCGCAAAGTCGGTATTTTTTTTTCTGTCAATTTCCAGGGTAAATTTAGTCATTTCATTCTGTACGGCATCAGTTTCATACTGTTTTAATACAGCTTTGCATTATTTCGCAACGCTGTACAAAATCATGCGACAAGGGGAACAAAACGAGGGTTGCAACCCCCACTCTTTCCTTGATACGGGGGGTGATTTGAAAAAGTACGGCTTCGGTTCCAAAACATTATCTAGCACTCAAAAGTACTAAGTATTAAAAATAATGCCGTCAAAAAAATATTGTTCATTTGAATGTATATTAATAATTATCTTAATTTCATGGTTTAATTGATATATAAAGCTGTAAAATCATTTGACTCTGTACGGCAACTTTTTTTTAACATGATATTGTAAAATACAATTATTGGTATATAGTACAGCCGTTCAAAAGAAACTGTTCTAAACAAAATTGTAGAGAAATACAAAAACTGAAATTTCTTAAATTATTGCAAAAGTTTAAATATTCATAGATTAATAAAATATAGCAATTTTCTACATTTTTCCTTTGTTTTAAATATTATTAAGATTAATAGATTAGGAAAAAATTATGCCGTACATTTTAATGCAGATCATATATTTTAGGTTGAAGAAAATGACGGTACCATTTTAAGGGTGTAGTACCTTATGGCCATATGACAGGTACTGTACGGTATTAACATATTTTTGAAGAGAACAATTGATAATATGATAAAATAATTATGACGTCTAACTGAAGTGAAAGGGTGTATATAATATCCGAGAATTGAAACCGTAAATCCCAGTATCAACAGTTTTGTCAACTATGTGTGAGCGAGCGCAAACGAATACCTTACTCGGGTCCAAACCGAGTACATCCGAATAAAATACGTTATGACCCACGACTACTTAGCACACAGTACAGTATAGGCAGGTGTAGATATATGCCTACAAATGCTACACGTCGTAACAGAACGTCGCTCCGTAAGCGATATGCAGGGTGTAAAAAGACACTTAACGAAAACTGAAACCTCATATTGTACCAATCAATACGAACATTTTTTACTTCGGCACCATACCTGGGAAATTACTTGTTCAGGAGATATTGAGGGTCAAAGTTACTATGGAATTTAGTAATTTGGTACAAAATGGATGCATTTACCCTGTCAATTTGTGCTATAGATGTCCTATACACCCATGGATATGTAGGTATTTCGAAAATTGCACACGCGCCTTTTTTATAGCGGCTTGAAAATACCGTGAACACTTAAAAATGGTCGTTTCACAGGTTTTATTTTTGCTTAGCATGTCTTCTGGCATGATGTCCAAAACGAGTAGACTTCGGCTTGGTGATGGGTCATGTGACACCCTGTATATGTAAATTATATTTATTTAATATTTTAATTACTTTTTTATCAATATGAACTTTCAGATTTGTACGGCATTAACTTTTTTTAAATTATTGCATTAAGTACAATATAAACTATCTAAATGCCGTATAAAAATATATCGTCATGAATTTCACCTTACATATCGTTCTATGGATTTTTCCTTGAGTTTTTTCCCCTACAAACCTTTGGACCAACGAAAATGTACGGCATGTAAAAAAATATTATCTATGCATAAAATACTTTCAAGATAAATTAATTTTATGTTCTTTCACATCACCCCTCGGACCACGGAAAGAGAGGGGGTTGCAACCCTCGATATTTTCCCCTTGTCGCATGATTTTTGTACGGGCGTTGCGGAATAATGCATTAGAAGCTGTATTAAAACAGTATGAAACTGATGCCGTATAGAATGAAATGACCAAATTTACCCTGGAAATTGTCAGAAAATAAAAAAAATACCGACTTTGTGGCGCACCATTTTTGTACGGCACTGCGCGCTTTCTTATTATTTTTCATGGATCTATCGATGGTAAAAATGCCGTACAAAAATATATGACCAAAATGTACTCACTCTACCTGCACTTTTGAATTCTCATCAGCACTCAGTTGGACAGCTTACAAGTGACGGCATAGTGCTGAATCTTTTTATTTTATGCTCTTATATCGTCCTATATACCTACGTCCCCTGGTGGTTCATATGACCCATCCATTTTGGACATGGGCCTGTAGTCTATAATTTCAATGCCATCTCATGTCTAAACGACGCATTTTTGTTTCTTAATATCCAGCTGACAATAGACACCGTTAAATTTATGTTGCGTAGGTACCTACCTTGCGAATTTCGTAAATGTAAAATTTGGCAATGTCTAAGTCTATTGACAAGAGCTAATTTATGTGCTTGCTAAGTAGGTACCTTCATGTATGAATTGCTTAAATATAAATATGCAAATATATTTCAGAACAGCTGTTTTGCACAGAGTCAACAATACATAAAATACTCGCAGTGAAAACGGCCTGCGGGAGTCGTAAAGACTCGTTTCATTTTAGAATATCGTTAGCGCTTGCGTCCTTGTGGGAAATGGTTTCAATCTGTTTACTTCTTCCAAAAAGCGCGTTTGAATTTTTAAATCATACCTATACCAACCTATGCCATCTACCACAAGTAAAACTTAATAGGTACCTTGCACCAACTTATTAGTATACTTCGCACTTAGTTACATACGTGCATACTTACCTAAGTGTGAAGTAAAAATATTCTTAAAGGCAGTATGTTTTTAAAACACAATAACATATTACATAGGTATATTTTAAATTATTCCTAATAAATAGGTGACTTTACTAGAGTTAAGATTTGTGTATCATTAACAAGTTAGGTACCTAGGTACCTACCTACTTACTTATAAATTCAAAAACTTTAAAAGATTAAAAAAATATATTCTCATCAGTCATCACGAAATAAAGTTGTAGCTAATGAACGTGGTCTATAAATAAATACAAGTTCAATAAAACAGAACTTATAATTGGCAATAATCTTCTATCAGTCGTTTGTATGCGACAGCGCCCGCCTAAAATAAATAACATGAAGGAGACAGTAAAATACATTGCTTCTTGGTTCTACCAGGCGCTTTGTTGTCTGGCGCGAACTAATATTGCATTGATCGTGCAGCTCACAGAACAGTTAGTGGTGCAGCTATAAAGTCTAAAATATTACTCTTTGTCGTCTAGTCCTCCAGCTTAGTTTTAATAAAAAGTCGTAGGTAGGTTGTACCTAAATGCAACATCCAATTAGCTAACAACACCGACAATTTTCTTTAGTATTATCTACACCATTTCACAACTACTTAAACAACTAGGTACATAGATATGATAAAAATACAAATACGTTATCAATTAGTTAGATTATCGTAAAAAGGTACTGTCTTAACATGCCATCAAGTTACTAAAATATACTTATTTTTTCAGTTAGGTATCTGTTGGTATTAATTTAAGCCACTTTTTTGAGTAGGTACCTACCTACCTAAGAACACACGCAAATTTTCTTTAGGTAGGTATATTTAGAAACCAAATGAGATTATGAAGCCATGATTACTTAGATCCAGTACAGTTAATATCCATTTAGGTATTTTCGTTGGGTAAGTAGGTTTATTGAATAACTTATTAAATCCAAGTTAAGTACCTAGATACCTACCTTCTCATCATCATCATCATCAGCCTTTAACAGTCCACTGCTGGACTAGGCCTCTCCTTTGAAAGGAGGAATTGGCCTACAATACCACGCTGGCCAAACGGGTTGGTATAGGGTTTGTATCAAGTTTTCCTTCTCTTGCAGTGTTGTTCTCAGCATAATATGCTCCCTCTGTCGGCTCTTACGACACCCATGGGATGATATGGGGTGGTGAAATTTCGTATTCTTAATCCGTCACCACACGGACCTACCTTCTAAGTAGGTGTTAAGGTGTTCTAACATCATAATTTGGCAATACCTAGCTAGGTACTTGTTAAAATCAGTCACTGCAGCTTAGTCGCAGGTAAAAGTGATTTAAGTTTAACTTTATTCCCTTAATAGAGCTTTAAAATCGAAATAAGTAACTATAGCACTTAATTCGATTTAAATAGTAATCCGATCCCGTAACTCAAATATTAAATGTGCCGAAAGCCGAAACACTCTTTCAGCTTTGCATCCCAATATGACCGCAGCATAAATCATACTTAATAAGTTGTTAGATAGAAACAGTAAGTAGGTATCTACCAGATAACCGTCATCGTGATGACGCGTCATCACGATATTGTAATGTAAACAAACACCTCTCAATACAAACAACACAGGTTTTGATAGACTATAGTGGCGCATTCTCATCTGTGTTTACTGCATTGTTCAAATTTCCCTCTTGCCAATGGAGACAGCTAGTCGCGTACCTGTCTGGTGAGCGCAATCGTTACCGAGGCGCGTCGGTCTGCATCGGCGGGCATGCGCACACCAACCGAACAAGCGTTCGACCAAGTTTAGTGAGAAGTGTGGAGGAACGGCACTGCACGCTGACTACGAATGGTCGCCGAGTCGACGTCGCGCCGCGCCGCCCGCACCCACAGTCCTCCCGCCGCGCCGGCTCTGCGCGCTCCACGCTAACCGCATCATGGTGAGTCATTCCTACACAGTGCGAATCTATTCATTTACGACGACCTTTAAAGTTTAGATACAGATATAAATAAAACGAAACGCTCCATTTAATAACAGAAAACGGCAATAACAATACTACCATTCTGAGACTAGTTTATTTGACTAATCTTCGTCACAAAATGACATTAACCTAATTATGTGCAGTTAGAACCACTAAAAGAAATCAAGGAAACTGCGTATCCGTGCGAAGGTCAAGCGTTAAAGTAACTAGGCAGTTCGTATTGTTTTGATCTAATGTGATATAAAACGATTTCAGGTAATGGACAACCGAGTGAATGAAGATAACGAAACGGATCACAATTCTTCAATTTTCATAACAAATTTTCAAAATGGAGATATCGTAAACTATTCGCTTGTTTTGATCAAAGGAATAATAACCAGGGGCAATTCAAATAACCAAGAAAAGTTACTATGCTCCTTAAAAAGTAATAATATTGATAATAAAACACAATGGAGTGTTTACAATGGAGAATTCAAAGTGCTAATAGAACTGCAAAGAGGAGAAAACGTTATCGAATTAGAATACACAGAACAGCAACGGAGGACCTTGTTACTTGATTATACCCCTAGAAAAACAAATCTGCGCGTAACTCCAGTGTACATCATATGTCAAGGTCATGATGGGTGTTTCCAAAGTCCACCTGATATTGACAACTCTATTGAAAGTGCTTGTTCGCGAATAGCACTGGGGTCAAAATTAATTCAGAGTATAACGGCTGAAAAACTTTTTGAAAGTGGTGTCGGCAGAAAAACATTTCAATTGGAACATGAAGTGAATTCTAAAAAACCTGAATGTATTATATTCAAGAGCAGCCTTAACGTAAATAAAGCAAGGAAAATGAAACAAACAGAACTCTGGTCTCATTTTGGAAGAGAATTAATGTTATCTGAACTAGGAAGCAACGAAAGGAAGTTTCTGGGTTTTATTTCCTGCACCCGATTTAAGGGCACTGATATTGACAAGCCCATGACCCATGAAGAAATCACATCAATTACCGAGGCATATGCTGCTCTGGGTGGTGGTGGCTTAGCATTATTTGGCACTGCTTGTCTGTATACGTGGCCAACATGTGTTGAAGAAATTGTAACAAAATTTCTGGATTCAACGCCAGTGAATACTAGGCGATTTATGGATGACAGTGGTTACCGCGGTACTTTAGGAGGATGTTTTGCGACTACACTAGGATCGGTATTTCATGAACTCGGTCACACCTTTGATCTGGGACATACTAAAGATGGTATAATGGGCCGAGGCTTTGACAACATAGACAGAGTGTTCGTAGTAGGTGAAAAAAGATCCACCTTAGTGAAAGATAACATGAACAATTATAATGGAAAACCCGTACAGCACTCAACAGTTTCGTTACAGCGCAATATAAGTGTAACAATGAATGTGGCTGAACCATTGCGCGTCTTAGGACCGCGAAGTAAAACAACATTGGGTAATTTTGCATCTATGTCCAAATCTGACATTATTAGAAGAAGTCCGAACGTGACTCCAATAACTAGACCATCTAGTGTCTACTCAAATATAACCAACAGACTCACGGATTCAAAGAAAAATGTTAACCGGACTAATGGAAACGACTCTATTTATTGGACAAGAAATTGTGCAGTGCTATTATCTTACCATCGATGGTTCAACAATGAATTCGGCAGAGAAAGACAAGCAATCACAAGATACCTGAAATTTGATAAAAACAAAATGATGATTATTTCAACAGCTGGACTCAGAATAGTTGAAGTCAGAGATGAAACAAATGGAATGGTATTAGATTCATATGAATTTACAAATCTTGTGCCAGAAAAAAGATTCTTACTGCCTTTTACATTTTCGCCTAAAACAAAAGTTTTGACAATAGTTGTAGAAGATGATTTAGGAAACGTGCTAAAACAGACATTTTCATATTAAAAGCCGAAGGAACAGTATTAGGCAAGTTGACAATAAAGTGAAGAAAAGTACGAAACAATGATATGTATTATAAGAAATGGATTAATTACCTATCGGTACAGAGTTGTCTTTTAGTCTAGGCATAACATAAGCTAGATATCTGTACGTTAAAATAAGCAGTGCAAGAAAAGCAATTAAATAATAATATAGTGACTTTTAGTGTGTGCGTATTTTATAAAGCGGTAACCCCAATTGACAGTGGGCAACTGGAAAATTGACGTTTCATCATTTCATGCACAGTCCAAAACAATCTAACACGTAAATTTACTTACTATCAAATCAGAAAATACGTGATGAATGCCGGTTTTGTGAATGCGTGTGATATTTAATATATAAGTAAATTACTTGAAAGTAATATATGGACTAATATCAAAACTGAAAATGGCAAGCACCTCTACTGATAATGGGTTTTTTCAAAGAATAAAACATTTTCCGCCTGTTATCAATGGGCGAATAAATATTGTGGAGTTCTTGGAAGCTTCGACGGATTTAGTAGCTTTAGTTGGTACGTAAAAAAGAAAGATTTTTATCCTCTTTCAACATTTTGGAAAAGATTTCATACAAAACTATTTATTATATTTTCAGAACGCTTGGGCACTGTATTTTTACCTGTAAAAACCGATATGCAAGGGAATATAGATGTAAGTAGTACTTATGACACATTTAGATATCAAATTATGTTGTTGAAGAAGCTAGTTTTAAAATTTCATTATTTAGATACCATATTTTTTTAATAATAAAAGTTAGAGAAGCAAATTGCAAACCTTTGTAAATTGTTACAGAAAATAAAGAAATATTATAAATATGATGCAAGCTCATGCTTAATGGAGTTAATGCTTCAAGAAAAAGAGAATGAGAAGCATGATGCAACTGAAGGAATTCTATGGCTGAATCGGTAATATCTGCTGTTATTTTAATTTGAAGTAGTTTAATGTTTATGTAATGAACACTTTGCAAGACAATAAACAAAAGAGTATTATTTTTAGATGCCTACAGGCATTTACTGTCCTTCAAATGTTAATATCAATAAGCATATAAAACTTAATATTAGCATTTAATATTATAATAAAAACAATCTTTCATTTCAGAGCACTATTGTTTTTTGAATTGGTGTTTGCTGAAATAATTAAGTTGGAAGCTCAATCAGAACGAGATGATGTGATGAAAAAGGTTTTCACAAGAGCATATGAAGGTTCTGTGAAGAAATACCACAACTGGGTTACTCAACAATTATTTTCTGTAGGTATATTTTGCTACTACTAGTTATATCCATTAATACCTTGATTATAAGTGTTTCTAATCTTATCTGTTAAGGATAAACAATGTTGAAATAGTTTTAAACAAACTTATCATTTTCTGTTTCAGTTGATTTGCAAAATGTCGCCAAACATGCCTCAAATATTAAAGTCCCTTGATGTAACCGAAGAAAATGTTAAAGAGTTTTTGACACTATTACAAAGTTACAACATAACTTTGCATTTAGTTAGATGTAAAATTGATGATTTTTTTAAAGATACTTGATGCATAAACCTCATAGTGTATGTAAAAAAATATGCCACAATTTAGAAAATATTTTTTCATTTTAAACTTAATATTTTTATGTAAGGAGTGACTACACTTAGAATGAGAGTATATAATTGTGTTTTGAATGCAGAATTGTATATATAGTATTATACACCAAATAATGTATTATTATAATAATGCCTAAGAATGTACCATAGTGCTGTGTTAGTAATATTAGTGAGTATGCCAGAGGCTATTTGTGAGGATTAAGATAAGAAGGATAGATTTATTTATATTTCATATGAAATAGCACCTATGTATTGCAGTTTTATATGGTCCAGTCATGTTATGTTCATATATTAAGTTATTTTTAGAGAAATTAACATTCAATGTCAGTGCCTTGTGAGTTATGTGAGGGCAACATTTAACAATTTTATAAGACTCAATGCATAATTTTACCAAGAGGTTATATTTGATACATTAATCTACGTCCTAGTTCAGTTGAGAGATGAGGTATCACTGTGCACTGTGGTACTAAACAGAGGTGCTCTTTGTGTGAATTGCGTTGTATTGTATCATTTATTGTTATTGAATTTTGTGTGATATCATAATAATTATTGACAAGTCTTTTCATTATTAGTGTATCAATGTATTTACATTTTGTATTATTGGTATATTTATTAAATAATGTAATTACTTTAGGTTAAAATTATGTTAACAAAGATGTTTATCAAATACCATTTAATTATAGATGTGTTGTATATTTTATGAAATACCAAAGCTTTGCTTTCATACACTTTCACCATTGTATTCAAGTCCTTAATTATTAAAAAGTGAGCATTTAATGTTGTGTAACAACATAAAATAAAAATCTTTTCATGTATCATGTGTTTATTTATTATTTAATGCATTTTTAGAGTTGTTGACCCCTGGCATGTGCCTTTTTAAGAATAGTACAAGTCAAATCAGTTTTCAAACTAATTATATTCTTGATGTCATCTACTTACTGGTTGAGACAAGTAGATACTTTTAGCTATATCTGAAGCTTGTTTCAATGTCATGAAACTAAACACAACTTCAATTAATGTGAGGAGCCATAGCATAGTATGTAGTGTAACTTCCATAGGAGTATTTAATAGGAAAGGGTTGAATAGAAAAAAACTAACTAAGGGCATTTGCATTAAAACTGTTAACATCAAAAATCCTGCCAGCTCTGGTACCTGTAACATTGAGAGAAACAATTTTATTATCCTGTCATAGTCACCAAATTATATAGACTGACTGAGAGACTGAGTTTATGTGAGTAATGGTTACCTATTTAACTTACGAAATTACTTTAATATTATAATATTTATATACTTTCCCTGCAAGACAGATTTCCATAATGACCAAGATAAATCCTAGGCGATTCAATCACTATTAGGAGGGTGTATACCGTCAATGACAGATATTTTGTAAGATGACCAAGGCTGTTTAACTAAAATAAAATAAATACATTATTAGTCACTTTACTCGACAATTAATAAACAGCACAGTTATCTTTATCAAAATACCTTGATATACAGGAAAAATCCAACAACGGCGAACCAAATTAGGCAAAGATAAAAATTAAAATACAAACATTTTTGTAAACGAAGCATTGTTTTGAATTCCATCTTGAAACATCGCTTGACTACAGTAACTGATAATAATAAAAGATAAAATCGAAGTAATGCGGATATTATGTACACAAATACTCAAATTCTTATCAGATAAATCAAATACGAATACGATACAGCGCTAAACGATGCAACGGCGACTTTTGACATTGTTTGTTTATCGTCTGTGGTGTCACCGTGTCAAACTGTTGCCGCTGACAACCCATGAAGCTATAGTCCGTTCACAGTTATTTTACCTCTGACAGATGTCGGTGTTTATTTTTTTTATGTTGGAATTGTACTCTGTGATGACAGGAATGTAAAATAGGGTTACCCGTGCATATCATTTTACCCAATATTAGTGGAAATGCTTCAAAAATTCAAATGCTTGAAGCTCATGACCGCAAAGTGGTTAGATTACCGCCATACCACTGCGAGCTAAACGCAATTGAACTTATGTGGAGTCTCATTAAAAGGCGAGTCACAAGCAAAAATTTAGGACAAGAGGCAACCAACATTGTGAACTTAGCTGAAGAAGCTTTTCAATCTATCACTGCAGAAGACTGACAAAAACAATGCAAACATGAGCGCCACATTGAAGACAAGCTTCGTGAAACAGATGGGTCTACGGATGCTGAAATGGACAGGTTCATAATAGAATTAAATTCTGAGTCTGATACAGAATCTGACAGCAGTTACGAATCATCATAACATTGGCAGTCCACATGGATCATTCTTATAGACTCACGCCTGTTTCCATGCAGGGATAGGCAGAGGTGTAAAATTACACCCACATCATTCTTATTCAAAATAAATATGAAAATTAAATTTGCAGTTTTTGTATTTGATAATTAGAACCTCACGTTGGCGTAATTATGATGCGTTTACCTTTGTATATTAAATAGACAACATTTTTATTATAACTACTTATCTTCATAGGAAACTCGTTATTTCGTAAGAAAATAAATGTACATGAATATAGGCATGCCAATATCAAGAGGTTTTGTTACAAACATTACTTCCAAATATTTAATACGATCGCTTAGGCAATGAAAAAATAAGTACCTACATTTTTAGCAATAATGTATATTTAAAATGGGAGTATTATATACCAAATATAGCAACACAACGCCCAGGTTGGCCAATCTAACAGCTAGAGGTAAAATAACTGTGAACGGACTATATAGATTATACCTTCATGTGACAACCACAGATCTCTTTTCTCAAAGCTGACAACCGTAGACAGAGAAACCTATAGACAACTAGATAGCTTCCATCTCATACAAGAAAGATAACAGCTCAAGGAGTATAACAGCTTATGCATACGTCATGTAAAGAAAGAAGAAAAAATTATGATATGATTTTCTGTTTCATGTCGCGTGCCGGTTTTTTCAAGGTCAGCACAGTTTTTTGACAGTACTGTGCTAAATGCTAAACAAACATTGACAGTTCGCCATAGTTCCTACTATTTGATGTTGCTTACGTTTGAAATTATTTTTCCCCAAACCACATAATTTCATGTCATAAAAAATGTAATAATATTGTTTTACTTGTACCAACGGTGAATCAAAATACATATTATTGTAGGTGTATGGGATACAAAATATTGAATTGATAATGTACAGTGAATGAACTTACATGGTATAACTTCTTTAATTCACTAAGCGTCCAGCCAACCTATTATGATACCTAACAATGGTTTTTCTATTGTGTCTGCTAATTATCGGACGAGCAGTTTGTAAGTTTTTATGCGAAGATTGGATTCATATTTTTATTTAATCATATTTTTTTGCAGTTGGATTGAAGCCACGGGCTGAAAAAATTGGACACCAAAAATGTCGTCAAGCATCTCTACAATGTCACATAACTTTAGTGTTGTTTCATTTTTTTCTATACATATTCACTATCATGACCCTTGACACCTTTTTTTGTACACTTTACTGAAATCTAGCCTATAGATTTGTATCACGCCTATATCCCCGAAGGGGTAGGCAGAGGTGTAAGATTACACCCATCTTAATATCACTAAGAAATTTTTAACACCAATCCTTAGCAACATTTGTTCTAGCCTGAGCCGGGAATCGAACCCCAGACCTCATGATCAGCACTCGTATACACGACGGCTAGACCAACGAGGTAAAACCACGAGGTCCTGCTAGTATGTATATATAGATATAGTAATCACAGATACCTTTAGACAAATTAAGGCCGCCCGAGCGGCGCGGCCTTAATTTGTCGCGACCGAGCCGCGGCGAGCCCTAAATCTGGTATTGCTAAAAATCAGGGTAAAATCTGTGATATGGGAATACCACCCACATATCGTTCTTGCTCACATGCGGTACGCCAAGCATTTGTCTATACTTCTATAGGTTTCTCCAAAGAAATATAACCTAAGGCATAGAGGTAACACTAAATAACAACAGCGGTTGCTATGATTGATATCTTCTTTCTAATGGCACATGCAGTATGATAGAAAGAGCTGTCGATAGGTTTAGCAGCACGCTCTTATAGCAGCCTCATGGTCATAGAGATATTAAGAATAGAGTGGCAGAGTGGGGCCTATTCGTGTCCGCCGGTGGGAGAGAGAACGCAACATTAAAGGCCCATAGAGATATAAAGGATAGAGTGGCAGAACAGTACCTAACTCAATACTGTGTCGTGTCCGTCGGTGCGAGAGAGAACGCAACATTAAAGGCCCCCTGCATCTCTCTCTAACAATACATGCACAACATCAACATTACGCAGTGGCGTGCTACCTGTAACTATTATTTAAATCAGTTTATTAGTAATCAACATTTGTATGGATGTTTGTCTTGGTCTGGATGGTACTATGTATAATATGTAATATATTTACAGAAAATTATATATGCATGTTTATCGATTGTCTAGTACCCGTAGTACAAGATATGCTTAGTTTGGGACCAGATAATGTCAGTACCGTCTTTACCACAGCCCCCCTTCCCCGGGGGGCCCCCGAAGGATGTTCAAATTCCTTCCAGATGTATTTTCTTAAAACATTTTTGTCACAGACACAAAAAATTTTTCAGAAACAGAATTGTAAATACACCACTATTTTTTAATTAGTACAAAAAAATTAACAGGGCACTAAGTATCTTTAACTGATCATATTTATGTAGTTGAAAAATAAAAACACTAAGTCCCAAAACTGTCTCAAAACTGTCCACAAAAATACGTGATAATTGGTAAATGCAATACTAATACTATGACCGAGCCGTGTACTATCATAGTAAAATTAACCATTGATAAATTCCAAAACAGTGCATATTGGATGCTTTTGACAACGGTGGTGGACATTTCGAAGGACAATGGAAATACTTGTAAGTTTAGTAAATAATACGTACTTAAGTAAATAATAATTTGATGCGGGCGGCTCAAAATCGGTCTGTGTTCTCCACACACCTTGAGGAAGGCCTATGTCCAACAGTGGACGTCTCTAGGCTGACATGATGATGATAAAATAATTTGTAAATAGCAGATGATTCTAACTTCATAAATACGCCAAAATTACTCTTTTCTTTTAGTCCAGAACACCATCTTTTATTTTGATATTTGTTTGCTTTCTAATTACATACCTCCGTATTTAATTACTTGTTAAACGATAAATTTATCGGTCCTAAATGAAGTATGAAGGAGAGGGTAGAATTAACAAAATTAAAAAATAACTACCCACATTTATTATTTTCCTTCATTTTATTTTCTATGGCTACCTACATCATAAGTGCGACAGAGAGAATGCAAATGAGCAGGATGGAATATTATCAATGAATTAGTGAATGGATTGTAAAATATGACTATGATTTAAGTGAGATTTTCTACAATAAACAAATGATAATAACTTTGCTCGTTATTGATATTATGAAATTCTTACGTCACATAATTATATGATAATAATATCTTCGCTAATCTGTCCTTAAAGTTTTTGTACTAATTACAAAATAGTGGTGTATAATGTCTGATGTTTTAAAATTGCAATCATTTTAATGTCATTTCCTTCAATATAAAGATTATTTCGTTTATATAAGTATCTTTATAAACGACTTTGCTGTTCTAATTACAACTAGATTTCGCCCGTGTCATCTGTTCGAAAGTTTTTGAGTTTATCGCGTTCATACAGACAGTCAGGCAGATAAGGAAACCAGCTGGAAATCCAGCTAATGCTTTGGCGCCTCAGCCCAGAGACGTGTGGAACTGTCTACATATGGCCAAAGCTACGCTTCGTAAAGCTTAAGTCCCTCACTTGTCATGAAATGCAAAGAAAAACGTTCTCTTCACCTCATTAGGAGGCTTAGCCTAGGGAATTTTCCACTACAGAAACAAGTTGAACCGTTTTACTTATAATTGGCTTTGAGGGATATGTTGGTGGCTAGTGTACCGCAAACTGTAATCCACATAGAGTATGAACAGCATCGGGGAGAGTATTGAGCATTGTTCGATGCCAGTACTAATAGATTTATTTTGGAGTAGCTGCCGTCTACTTCGACTATGATGCTTCCGCCGCTGGCAATTTGCAGTCGATTCCCTCGTTGTCTCCATAGGATGGAAGCTTCAATAAAAGTGGTCTATGCTAGATCCTGTGAGAAGCCTTGGCTATGTCGAGGCTAACACAGAGAGTTTCGCTTACGCTCGCCAAGGTATCTGACTCCTGCCCACCAGTGCATAACATACGATATAAGGATATCACGGCGAATTTGACCCGCATACGTATTTAAGGAGTCTTGTTTAATTATTCGCTTCATCTTCTGACTGCAAACTGGTCACCCTTTTTAGAGATCGCATGATCAAGGGCTAATTTCATTAAAACAAAATACGGTACAGGCGCGTTAGAATGGAGGACAAAGGGCGCACGTCTTCAGGTCTACTGCTGGGATGCCATACGGCCTACTCGTGGAGGTCCAAGAGTTTTAGATTCCGACTGGCCATGCGCTACGTAATAATTCTGGGCAGAGAGCTCCCACACCATGTTGGTTTAGGGGTGGCTCCATTATTATCCATAGTCGAATCCAAGCAAATAGTTGGTCCAAGACTAGCCTTGTATTTAAACTATGGGCCACACTGTCATAAGACTTCCTCAATTGACAGGAATTTCTTTGGGCAGCTATGGCCAGCGACGAGAAATCACAAGATGAGATCTTTCAAGCAGTTCCATGTTGCTCACCAATTTTTGCAATGTGTTCTGCCTTTGCTAATGCAATAGACTTTTTGATTGGTCTGAAAGCGCTGTTGAACTTCCACTTGTCCTCCTAGATCCTAGGAGCTCCATCAAAACTGTCTTTAGCACACGCGGCATGTGCACACATCTTCATATATATATTTCTTGTGTGCGTGTGTATGTCACTAAACTCCTCCTAAGCGACTGGACCGATTTTGTTAAATTTTTTTGGGTGTGTTTAAGGGGATTTGAGAATGGTTTAGATTCACAATTTAGTCCACTAGAAAATGTATTTATAGTTAATTTTTATTAAGTAGTTGTTGATTTTGGCATGTTTCACAGTGGAACCGATCGACTGCGCTACCATCGCAGTGCCAAATCTATTTTAATATATTTATTAAAAGCCTTACCTGAATAATAAAACATTAAAAAATAAAGATTTCGAGTCGACAACATATATCCGCAAAATTCGGATTGTCGAGTATTTTGTTAAATTCTAATAGTTCTGACAGACAAATCGCAGTCGCCATATTGGCCTCTCTAGAAAAACTTCACTCAAACCTAGTCCAACCTCTCTGACTTCACTGATACCGGATAACATTTTGAGTACCTACTACCAAAGAGGTTCTACTAAATCTTAGTAATAAGTAGTTCGTATGTGTAAATACATTTTGCTGTTATATTTCTTATACAGTTAAAACGACGATTATAGAAGTATCCGCCCAATAAAGAAGATTTGTGTTACCCCGAACATAGATGATATACTATATCTAGAGAACCCTGAATTTACGCGAGCGAATCTGCAGGCAAAAGCTAGTATACATATAAAACACATCACCAGGTACCTACCTAGCAATAATTGTATTTAATTATAATTACAGATAGCCAATTCACTATGAATATTGTAAAAATAAATTCGTAATAAAAATCTGCTTATATCACCCATGTTCCCTACTTTTATTGGGCATGTTTGGGTGCCCGAGGGCCCCCTCATTCTTTTGTGCCCAGGGGCCCCGGCACGGCTTAAGACGGCCCTGGATAATGTTGTGTGAATGTGAAAGAATGTTATATTTTATGGTAGAATGTTATGTAGCGGACTACAAGGCAAGACGTCTTTGATCAGTCAGGATAGCACTAATATGATAAATAATATAGAAGTAGGTAGATTAATTAAAATCGTTGTAATTATTATATATTATTAATATGTTCAAATTAAAATTACACACTTTTTTTTAGCTTTGGATAAATAATTCTACCGGATGTGCAATGTCCGGGCATAAATGTAATGTAGGCACAGCTTTCGGTTTTAAACGAACGCCAGGTGCTTGCTGTCCTTAAAAAACAGTCATTCTCAAAATGACGTGAACAAATACTATGGTACTTCCGCTAAATCAAACTAGGCCGTCCAACGGCATTTATCCAAAGCTTTCTTGTGACGTCATTAATAGGCAACCTGTAATAAAAAACACCTTCTTAATAATAAAAAATGCTACTCACATCCCTAATCCATTTACTATTTTAAAGATGCAAAAATGTAAGCCTACACACACGCGCGTACACTGGAACACTTGGCTTTAGGTTAATAGACGCTACTTTTAAGGTAGGTATATCGCGTTTTGATATGGACCGCGTCCCTGATGTTTTTTTTCGAATGTACTTATCATAGTTGAAATTCGAAATAAAAATGTATTTGTTAAATACCAATTTTATACTATTAATTAGACTTATTTTTATTAAAATCCAATAATATATTAAACATATAAACAATAACATTAAAAAAACAACATAATTTCTTTTCACAGTTAAACTGCGTGGGGCAATGTATTTAGATTATAAGAAATTTAAAAGTGAAATAAATGATTCATTCATTCATTCATTCATTTTTTATATAAAGATATTTGTATATCTTTAAATTTTAGGGTATAACGCGTTTTCGAACGTGTTTTCTTTGAGGTCGAATTCCAAAATCGAATTTCGAAGGAATTTGTTTTTTTTCACTCGCTTTTTAATATGCATGTGAAAGAGACAGAGCACAGTAAAATTCGAATGTTTCTTTATGGCTGAACAAATGTCAATTCGAGGCACTGAAGATTGAAAAATTAAAAAGCTACTTTGCCTCACGCTCGAATCAAAATCGCGTTTTGTTCACTGTTGTCTCGCAGCAATAGCGGCATGTTTGAGCTGCTGTGGTGAAAATTAAATTAAGTACCTAGTCAATATAAAATTTAAATTATAAATTATCAGTTAAAAAATCATTATTTGAATAATAACATTTTTCTAGCAACAGTGCCTTTAATTTCGTTTTAAATTCTTCTATTGTACTATTTTTAATTGTGTCAGGTACTTTATTATATATGGCTGGACTCATACCAAATACATTTTTTTAAGCAAAGTAATATTATAGTACATTTAATTATAGCGGTGCTATCGTCAGCAAACAATATCATTGGATGCTTGATATTACATGACAAGTCATTTACATATATAGAGCAGGAATAGGAGAGGACCTAAAACACTCCCTTGAGGTACACCGTATTTGATAACTCTATCTTCAGATAAGTATTTATTTTCACGTTTAGTTCTAATGGATATCCTAGTAATTTCCGCATACTGTTTGCGGTCACTAAAGAAGGATTTCAGAAGGCTAAGTATGTTTCCTCGGATACCGTAGATATTAAGTTTATGTACTAGAGTTTCATGATTGACACAATCAAACGCCTTACGCATATCAGTATAGAGGGCACAAGTAGGTAAGTAATTCGAAGATAGCAGTATTATACCCCTATTTTGTCTAAATCCCATCTGCTCCTTACACAAAATATTGTATTTGTCAAAAAAATTGTAAAGTGCATTATATATAATTTTCTCTATGATTTTGGCAAACACGGGAATTAAGGCAATTGGTCTATAGTTATCAAGGTTCGCTCTGTCGTCTTTTTTGAAAAGTAGTTAACCCATTTACACGCGCGGGCACACAATACTTATTTTTAATGCGTTGGGATACACGCCAGAGCAGATGCATAAAATGATAATATGGCTGAGATGAAATGCTGCAATATCATTTGACATAAATTTTATCACCCTAGTAGCTATTCCATCATAACCAAAACTATCTATCACCAAGAGTTATTGGGCACAGTGGGAAAGCTAGGTTGTCCAGGATGGAGTTATGTGCCGCAAATGGGAAAACGCTCGCGGTAACCAGTGCCATTTGCAAATGGTAGTGCCCAAAACTAAGGTGCCGGAAGTCTTGCAGCTCTATCACAATGGTGCTTCGGGATGTCACATGAGAGTTAAGAAGACCCTTAATAAGATCCGAGAGCGGTTTTATTGGCTCCACTGTCGGGATGACGTCGAGGATTGGTGCCGCAAATGCACAAGTTGTGCGGCTGCAAAGGGGCCACATACTCGTAGCAGAGGTGCATTATATAAAGATGTACAATGTGAGAGCCCCATGGGAGCACATAGCGTTGGATGTCACTGGGCTTTTTCCTGAGAGCCAGGACGGAAACAAATACTTCTTGATTGTGATGGATTACTTCACGAAGTGGCCTGAAGTGTTTGCAATCCCAAATCAAGAAGCTACCACAGTGGCCGATAAGCTGGTTGTGGTGAATTCTAGTTGCCTGTTTTACGAAGAAAACGGCGAATCTTTGTTATCCTTTGTCATGTTGTTACATATCGACATTTGTCATACCTATGTAAAAATTTTAGCAGAATAAAGCCAATTTCTATTTAAAGGTGATTGTTATTTCATAACAATTTATTCTGCTAAAATTAATGTATCTGAAGCGATAATGTTGTGCAAGTAATACCCTTACTACGATTATGGACAAATATCTCTGACCAGTCGTGTTAGACCTCAACCCCACGTCACCGACTGCTGCTCAGGAATGGAACCACTGGCTTTTTACGTTCAAGAATTTCCTAGCAGTCAACAAAGATGGGGACAAGGATATCTTAATATATAAAATCCTTGCGTTACTGACTGACTGACAGACACGCTACAGCTGAAACTATTGGGCGCAGGAAGCTGAAATTTGGCATGTATGTTCCTCGCGGACCGTAGGGGTGCACTTAGAAGGGATTTCCCGAAATTCCCACGGGATCGGCCAAAACGGGTAAATTTTCGAATAAGTTACAAATGCAACTGCTTATTAACCATGTATCACCAAAGGTTTTCCAATTTATCAACGATAGTGAAAAGTATGAAACTGCTATAGAAACCCTTACTAACATATTCGTTAAACCGAAAAATGAAATCTATGCTCGGCACGTGCTCGCTACTAGGAAGCAACAAAGTAACGAATGTGTACAGCAGTATCTACAACAACTACAGTTGTTAAGTAAGGACTGTCAGTTTAACCCTTACACCTTATTTTCTCTATGGTTATTTATAATAATTATTTACAAAATACTATAAGTACATAAAACAAACCATCATAATAAAATAAGACCTAATCATTAGATAATATACCCACCATTTTTCTCATAAAGAAACTTACGCGGTACGCCTAACCGATACACAACTATATTGATGCTTTTAATGAATTGTAATTTTTTAAGAATTTTCTAAACTGATTTTGAGACCAATAACAGCTTATCCACTAGACCACAGGATAAAATATTTTCCCATTTACTCGGGTAACTGTTGAGAAGCTGACCACACAGTTCTTCACGCATGCATCTCGTTGCTTTTGTTTGACACACACTGTCAAAATGAGTTGCCTCATTTATGGCCCTATTTTTCTTAAGGCTAGCGTCCACTAGGCTCGCCGAGCCGAGCCGAATCGAAACGCAGAAAGTCGCCTCCCATATATTTCTATGAACCTGCGTTCATTAGCGACGAGCCGCGGCGCGCCGAATCGAATCTACCGCGCGCATCGCTCGTCAGGCGAATTTTTGCGGCGACGCGTTTCGACTCGACTCGGCGCGCCTTAGTGAACGCGGGTCAGCGGATGAGTAGACGAGTACATGGCGTAAATACCTACATAAAAAGTTATCGAAATGAATGAAGAGCTGTTAATTTCGCTAGTTCAGAAATATACTGAACTTAATGATCATGACTACCTCATTAGTCTCGCGGCATAAATGTGCGCGTGTGATTGGGAGGTCTCGGATTCGATTCCCGGGTCGGGCAAAGTGTTATTGGGTATTTCCGTTAGGAAATTCTCAGTAGCAGCACGGAGTCTGGTAATGTACCCGGTACGGCAATAGGCTCGCCCCTTATTACCTGAAAATTCATGGCGAAATGTTGTTGTAATATTACACCTCTGCCTACCCCTTCGGGGATACAGGCGTGAGTCTAAAAAGCAGCGTAGACAAAATATATGGGAAGAAATTGCGGGAATAATGAACGAATTTGAAACAAGAACATATCTTCGTCCGAGCTATCCATCATTGACAACACAAGCACGGTTGTGCTTGTGATGTCAATGATACAGCAGCCAGTCGCCGACTGCTGGCTTCGATTCGATTTGTCTGTAATGAACGCACACGGATAAAATGCGACTCGGCGCGATTCGACGCGGTTCGAATGTAGTCGACGCCAGGCTTTAGGCAGCGCGGTGTCTAGTATAGCGAAGCGATACCAATCATTTGTCTAAGCTATCTTTTTTAGGACCTAGAAAGACATTACAAATCTGTAGCGTTCTCGCAGCTGATATTCCACCAGTGCATTTGTTTTCCAACTTATCTCCTAACTGCAGACCCATCGCCATAAAATCACGGAAATATTCTGTCAATGATGACCTGAAATTCATACAAGATGAAATTGACCAACTTTTGGCTGATGGTGATATCGAAGAGAGCAGATCTCCATGGCGCGCTCAGGTGCTAATTACTAAAAATGAAAACCACCGAAAGAGGTTAGTTATAGATTACTCTCAAACTATTAACAAATATACAGATTTAGACGCTTACCCACTACCACCCACTACCAAGCATGGAAAAGATGGTAAATGACATTTCCAAGTACGAAGTCTTTTCTAAAATCGATCTTAAAAGTGCGTACCATCAAGTACCGATTTTAAACGCTGAAAAATTATATACAGCATTTGAAGCTTGTGGGAAGCTATATCAATTTCGCAGGATTCCATTCGGAGTCACGAATGGAGTGAGTTGCTTTCAAAGAGTAATGGACTGGCTGATAACTAACAAAAAATTAAAGGACACCTATGAGAGAGATCCCAGAGATCAATATCTTTTATATTTGATCGGACGCATACGAGCAAGATAAAAAATGAGAAGATTGAGAGATGGCGCTTAGAATTGTCTTGTTTCAGATATGACATCATCTATCGACCCGGCAAAGAGAATAATGCAGCTGATAAACTATCACGCGTATGTGCCAGTATTCACACAGAGTCAAAACTTAAAGAAATACATAACGATCTATGTCATCCAGCACAACGCATATGTTTCACTGGATTTGAAGCAAAAACCTACCATATTCGATGGATGATGTGAAAAAAATCACGAATGATTGCTCCGTCTGTTCGTTTGTAAAACCCAGATTCTTAAAAAATAACAGCGTCCTCATAAAATCCACATCACCATTCGAAAGGCTGAACATCGACTTCAAAGGTCCAGTACCGACGTCAACATCTAATCGATACATCTTGACAGTTATCGACGAATATTCACGATTTCCATTTGCTTTTCCATGTCAAGATATCTCTGCCGCGACTGTAATCAAACCATTGACATATACTCTTTAGTACATATATATCTATGAATCAAACATTTATCCACACTTTTCAGTACTTTTGGGATGCCAGCGTATATTCATTCTGATCGTGGCTCAGCTTTTATGTCACAAGAAGTTAAGACCTACTTGCACAGCAGAGGCATAGCCACTAGTCATAGAACTACGCCTTATAACCCACAAGGAAATGGTCAAATAGAGCGTGCAAATGGAACTATTTGGAAAACAGTCCAGTTAGCTCTCAAATCTCATGGATTAGACATAAAGGATTGGCAAAAGGTACTCAACCAGGCTCTACACTCCATAAGATCATTGCTATGTACTTCGACGAACCAAACGCCTCATGAGAGGATGTTTATGCATAACCGGAAATCTAACAATGGCCACTCTGTACCTACCTGGCTCCTATCTCCGGGCCCTATTCTGTTGAAGAAACATAACCGAAGTAACAAGTACTGTCCTATGGTGGAAGAAAGAAGAAAGCTGACAGAGTCTAATCCTGATTACTCGTTTGTCAGATTAAGCGATGGCCGAGAGACGACGGTATCGAATCGACACTTAGCCCCGATAGAGAGAGATGACGAATCTGAGCCTGAGCTTGAAGAAAACTATGAAAGTGCAGGTTCTGGAGAATATAATGAACCTAGCGATTCCACACCCGCCGCTGTTGAGCCTACGCGACAGAGTAGCCGGACTCGAAGGCTACCTGCTCATTTAGAAGACTACGACCTGTCTCACTAGAGCGGGGGAAAATGTGGTGAATTCTAGCTGGCTGTTTTACGAAGAAAACGGTAAATCTTTGTTATCCTTTGTCATGTCACATATCGACATTTGTCATACCTATGTAAAAATTTTAGCAGAATAAAGCCAAGTTCTATTTAAAGGTGATTGTTATTTCATAACACTGGTGCATGAAGTCTTTTGTCAGTTCGGGGTGCCCTTGGAAATCCACAGCGATCACGGCCGGAACTTCGAATCTGAGGTGTTCACGGAGACTTGTCGCGTGATGGGTGCACATAAAACCAGGACCACGGATTATCATCCGCAATCAGATGGCATGGTTGAACGATTTAACCAATCCTTGGAAAGGTACCTGGTGCAGGTCGTGGAGAGCAAACAAAGAGATTAGGAAAAGCACATCCAACCATTTCGCCTGTCATATCGCAGTGCGGTCCACGAAACTACAGGAGTACCAGCTTTTGCCAATTTCGGTAGAGAACTACGTTTGCCGTGTGGTTGACGGCATAGAATACAAGTGTCACCACCCCCTATCTTCTCGTGGGTGTCGTAAGAGGCGACTAAGGGATAACACGATGCAAATACCATCTTTGCGAGAGACGGAAAACTCGACATCAAACCCTATACGACTGCCTCGTTGGTCTCGCGGCATAAATGTGCGCGTGGGATCGGGAGGTCCCGGGTTCGATTCCTGGGTCGGGCGGTGTTATTGGGTTTTTCTTTCATGAAATTCTCAGTAGCAGCACGGAGTCTGGAAATGTGCCCGGTACGGCAATAGGCTCGCCCCTTATTACGTGGGACTAAAGAATATCTGGCGAAAAGTGGGTGTAGAAATACACCTCTGCCTACCCTTTCGGGGATAATAGGCGTGACGATATGTATGTATGTATGTAACTACGTTTACCTGCAGACTTAATCAGCGGTATTCCACCAGAATCTCCACGCAATATAACGGATTACGCGACCGACCCACGCAACAAGATGAACGACGTATACGAGCACATCAGGGAATCTGGACAACAGATGTCTGAAAAGATGAAGACTCGCTACGATCGGAAGGCGAATAACAAAGGCTTCGATGAGGGATCATTGCCCAGCCAGATCGGACGGGCCATAGCGCATAATTACCAGGATGAACGACGTTACTTACCGAATCCAGAAGGGGCCATTAGGTGCACCTAAGATAGTTCATGTGGACCGGTTGGCTCGTTACTTAGGTCCAACGATGTTCGGGACGAACACGTCTAAGAGAGGGGCAGTGTTACGTATGGCGATATTTTGAAAATAACGCCATCTATCGGTAAATGAGAGAACTAGAAGAGAATGGATACATCGGTAGTTTTGAAAGTGTTTCATCTATTCTCTAATAGATGGCGTTGCTGTTGATACTAGAACAATACTAGAACGCTCGTTTCTGTTTCCGCACGTTACAAGAAAATTCTAGGAGAGGCTGGAATGGACTAGTTATGTTTTCCGGCCGGTATAAATACCGCGTGGACGAGCGAGTTCAGACAGTTCATTTGAATAAACCGAGCGATCACCAAGCGAAGGATCTGAAGAGGAAGTGTGTTTAGTAGTGTGAAATAGTGTTTTTATTAGTGTATAAAATCAAGTGTGTCGTTGAACAAAGTACAGTTTAGAGGCATAGTGACTTTAATGAATCACCAAACCCGAGCTTGTAACAGTATATTTACAAAAAAAATGCATATATGCATGTATGTTTATCCGTTATCTAGTACCCATAGTGCAAGCTCTCTGGTAGAATATTATATTATTATGTTTCTATTTACATGGATATTTTTCTAACATTTGATGTTAAAAGAATAACCGGACCTTTGGAAGGCTTACAGGGGATATGGATCCAACGTGCAGAGGCCCGTCGAGAGTTTTAATCTAAAATGTGATGTGACACATGCCGCGGAGCCTCCACAGCTGCACTATTAAGTACAGCCATGGACTAGCCGCAGCAAGTGCAGGACTATTGCTTTAAAGTGGAATCTACTAGAATTAGATTATGAGGATGGGTGTTTGATGGACCGGTATGATAAAAACTATGGATTACAGACGGCAACTGCCTGATACGCTTATAGCATCCGTCTGCGAGGCAGGTGGTGACTCGCCAGCTCACTGAATGAGCCCTCTCTTAATAGGCGCCAAGGCAAGCAAAGTCTGCTACAAACGCAGCCAGAGGGCAACACCGCGGTGCGGCACCAGTTTCGCCATCACGGGTCTCGTGACAACGGAGACCTGGAGCGGGTTTCCCCGTAGTTACCCTTGAAAATGTCACTTCTGCCCCCGAGCTAAAAGCTCTTGCGGCTTCCCTCTGGCCGGCCGACCAAGGCAAGCCAGAGTTGGAGAGTCCTGCGGGCGCTATTGGGCATCCACTCCAGCCAGCCAGTAAAGGTAAGCCGGAGACAAGGCCCTGACCGACTCTCTGAAGCATTCGGGACCGCAGTGTCGCCACACACATTCAGCTCGCTACAAATCTGCACTGCGGTTTGTAAGCTTTTTATTCATCCTTTAATACATTTTTTGTTTATATCACAAGATGAAGATGATGTTGGAAAGCTATTAATCTGCCCTCTGAGATTGCGTTCGTCTCATAGTGAGATAACGACCATATATTAATATTATTATTAGTACTTAGTTAATGTAGGATAGCTCATGATATTTTACTTCAGCGTTTAGTAAGTAATAAGCTGAGTAATAACTAACAAATAATATTATACAATCGGTGATATTATTTTATTACCGAGACTACAATCGAACTTTTGTACATATTAACCTGTTTTATCTGATTTGTAGGCTTGATTAGTGCGTAGTGATTAGCAAGACTCCTGAGTCTTGCTTATCATCTAATCTCATCAATCTGTTGCTGTCCATACTTGTATGGACAGCAACAGAGTAGTGGGCAGAGGTGTCATATTACACCCACATTTCGCCATGATTTTTAAGGTCCCACGTAATAGGTGGTGAGCCTGTTGCCGCTACCGCTAAGTGAAAATTAGCCATAAGATAATAAGCCAACGTAAACCTCAATTGGAAATTGGAACGTACCCAACTTAAGTCATTGTCATCTGTCTTGTCATTACTGTCAGTTGGCTTGTCAAGTTGTCAGTAATAAATTCTTTTCTCAAAGGTTGTCAGTAACATAGGTCAGTAACTGAACTAACCAGTGACAATTAGTGTTGATTAAACATCGATTATTAGAGATTCCGATAGTATCGATTGTTTTTGAAAAAAAAATCGATAAATCGATAGTTAATCGATAGTTTGCCCCGTATTCGAGTTTTGTAAAGGTTTTATATAAAACACAATTTTGTATGCTATAGCGTTAATAAATCAAAATATTTATTACTAACTAGAGGACGCCAGCAGCTACGCCTGCATTTATTTTAAATTTACCCGTTTTGGCCGATCCCGTGGGGATTTCGGGAAATCCCTTCTTAGTGTACCCCTACGGTCCCCAACGAACGTACATGCCAAATTTCAGCTTCCTGCTCCCAATAGTTTCGGCTGTAGCGTGTCTGTCAGTCAGTCAGTAACGCAAGGATTTTATATATTAAGATTACCAACTTAGGTAACAGTATCATCAATCAGAAGACGATCCCTCACATAGTCACGTCTATGTCCACCAGCAGCGGAAGGCTCACCTTCAATTTCACTTATCTTCTCATTATGCTTTCTTTTCAGATGATCTCTTAAATAAATAAGTCGTATTTCCTGAATGTTTACATTTTTGATTACAAATCTCACACTTTACATATTTATTATTATTGTCCACTGTCTTGAAAAACTTCCAGACGGATGACTTCCAGACGGATGACGTAAAAGTATAATAACAACTTTATTTTGTAGTTTTGTTAACGTTTCTTCACTCACTGACACTCCCGTTGTCCTTTTCTTTTATAATTAACGTGTTATCAAACCAATGATCGAAATTACCCAAAAAAGTCGCCACTTTCGGGGAGAAGAAAACGTAGAAAAATCTACTAACGCTAATAGCACAGAAAGAGGAATAGTACAAGCTAATCTTTACATTAGCTTCATATAAAAACTATGATATTCGACACAAATAACAAATAAAAACAAAAATATACACTTTCGTTTTATAAATAAACTCAATGATCCTACCCATGCCCCATAACATATCCACTATTGGTTTAAATTTAGCCACATTTTGAAGAATTCCCTACAAAAAATACATATCGATTCTTTTCCCAGACAATCGATAGTTTCGATAGTTGAAATACTATCCATTAATCGATTGACTATCGATGTTTAAGGAACACTAGTGACAATACTAATATTGTCACTGGAACTAACTGACAATTGCTGACAATCAATTCTAATAACCTAAAAATTGAAAAGACGGGTGTTCTCAAGTCAATATTATACAGTAATTTGTGGCCATAAATTGTTATTCTTTCACTATATTAAATAAT
Organism: Euclidia mi; assembly: GCA_944739405.2. Classification (NCBI taxonomy): domain Eukaryota; kingdom Metazoa; phylum Arthropoda; class Insecta; order Lepidoptera; family Erebidae; genus Euclidia; species Euclidia mi. The sequence continues at coordinate 19,906,334 of OX123198.2, forward strand.
TTGTATTATTAAACGTTAAAAATGTTAACTCAATCGATCCGCCTAACGCTAGGTTAGATACCTGTTAAATGATTAATTCATTTTAAGTTTACGAAAAAGACCAATAATAAAGTTATGGTTATTCAATTTCAGGATTATTACGCCCAGAAAGTACCCAAGTGGTTCTCAGCGCTGGTATCAAATATTTTCCTCCACCCAAAAACTATGACCGTAAGTAGACTTCAATTAAATCAGCCATACATATTTTTTACTAATAAAATGATCTGCCAAAAGTTTATCACAAATGTCACAATACCTACAGATAAAACCTGCTTATTTCAGATGTTGAGATTCCGGAGCGTCAAAGGCTTCGTATTTATGACAAAGTGCCATTGTACCCCTCTAACTTGAAGCCACCTAAGATGCAAAAACGTCTTCGTTACATGCGAGGCCCCGAGCCACTGCACACCACATTACAGTTGCAGCAATACGGTGTTGTTGTAAGTTCATCATTAATGTCACTTTATTATTTTTTCATCATCATCTTTATATCAGCCCAAAGATGTCCACTGCTTCCCTCTAGGGCTCTCTACAACGCAATCTTGAGCCACCTGCATCCATCAGTATATTTAGCTGTAGTAGGACCGGTAGGCGTCCTGCAATATGTGTTGTTGAATTATTTACAATACTTAAAATATTTTCTCCAGTAATAGCTGTCAATGTTGAGGGAATTTTATTTGGTTGTACTCTAATTAAAGTATTACTTATACCTAAGCTGAATTAAACTGCTGTTAAAAGCCAAAAAAAATATTATACATCCTATCAGTTTATTTAAACTTCGTCCAGTGCCTACAGCCAGATGACAGCTTTCTTTGCAGAAAAGCAAATAAAAGTGATTTAATGATAGAAAATGACTTATTCACACATTTCTTTGGCCAAACTGCTCTCCACTAACAGAAATATAATTTCCAAGTAATTTAGGTTGTTGATTATTTTTTTGTAAGCATTGTTGCCAGTTACTGCAAAAATACAAGTCATCTAATACTAATATACATATAAAGCTGAAGAGTTTGTTTGCTTGAACGCACTAATCTCAGGAACTACTGGTCCTATTTGACAAATCTTTCAGTGCTGGATAGCCCATTTATCAAGGTAGGCTATAGGCTATAACGGGTGGCGCAAAAGTAATGACCCTATTTGGTTCAGCTACACTGCTACAACTTCGTTTCTAAACTAGAAAACTAGAATTAGTTTTTTAAATATATAAATTTGTGCCATGAAATTTAGTTGCATTATGAATTATGATGTCTATTAAATCTTGACCTCCAGAGATGAAGCACATTTGAGCCCTATTTATGAAATTTTCCATAACCCCAAAGAAAGAAGTCTGGACAGGTGAGATCGGGTGATCTAGCAGGCCAAGACAAATTGCCAAAACGAGACATAACACGGCCTGGAAAAGCATCCCTAATTAAGTCCATATTACCGCGCGCTGTGTGTGCCGTGGCGCCGTCTTGTTGGAACCAGGTGTGCTCCAGCCCCATTTCATTCAAATTAAGAACTCACGTAACATGGTTCTGTAGTACTCACCAGTGACAGTTACCACATTGCCTGCAGTGTCTTAAAAAAAATGGGGTCCGATCACTCTTTCTGCACAGACGCCACACCATACAGTTACTTTTAGTGGATGTAAAGGGGTTTGTTGAATAAAGGTCACAGTTCATTAGAGCCACCCGGCACTCACTCCGCACCGCCTCGCCTCGTGCGGTTAGTATTCTGTATATGGATTTGTATGGGTATGCGCTCACTACATCAACTCCGTAGCGTCACCGGATCGCCTCTGTCGTAAGCCGTCCACGCACGGACGGCGGGTGGACCATTCGGTGAGAACTCGCTGCTCGCATGCTTGCCTTGGGTTGACTGCGCATCGCCAACGCGCGGGTCCGAAGCGGACCGCGCGCTGCCCGCGAATGATATTTTTGTTGCGACTTTCATTTTCTTCTTCATGAAGCGCGACAGCTGTGAGTGCCAATTCAACGTTTGTAAAATTTTACATTAGGAAACACACGTGTAGACCTAGTGCTAATTGTTAACAAACTACTCGAAAATTCGTGGACCAAGCGACGTCCACTCATTAACCACGCGGCGTTCACTCGTTGACCGCGCGAGGTCCGCTGGTTGACCGCGCGACGTTTTGGTGATAATGCGGCGTCCACCCGTGGACCACCTGTCGACAACGAGTGGACGCCGTCCGACGAGGCGGTGCGGAGTGGGTGCCGGGTGGTTCTGATGAGCTGTGACCTTAATGCGCCGATTTTCAGTGCCCCAGAAGCGAGTATTCTGCTTATTGACATGCCCCGAGAGATGGAAATGCGCTTCGTCACTCATAATCAATTTTGAAGAAAATTATCCTCTTCAAGGTTGAGGTTTATGACGCGCTGGCTGTACTCTAGACGATGTCGGTGATCAGTAGACAGCAGCTGATGAGTCATCTGAGTTTTATAAACATCTTAAATTCTTTGACCAAAATACGCTGCAGAGTCCGCCTGGAGATCCCCAATTGCGTGGCACGTCGCCTCGTTGATGTTTCTGGACACTCTTCCACATTTTCGCGCACAGCTTCAATATTTTCGGCTGAACGGCCTGTTCTTGGTCTGCCAGACTTGTCTATCCAATGTTGAGCCAGTTGCTTCGAGGCGTGTGGCAAAGCGTCGAATAGTGCGACCAACCGGTACCGTCCGGTACCGGTTGGTCGCACTATTCGGGGGGGGAAATCGTCGACGAAATTGACGTTGTGTTTTTATCACTGATGAATTATTCCGTAAAAACATTGACACGATTATTCCACGTCGCGGTCCATGATTATTTTTAGTGAATTTTACATTTGATTACTACAAAATTTTCAATATCAGAATAACAGGGGAAGTAAAAAAAATATAAGGAATTTCTATAGGGTCATTTCTTTTGCCACCCTGTATAATATCACGCTATGAGCCACGAGAGTGGAGCAGTAGTCCTAAATAACGCGAGTGAAACCGCGGACTCATCTAGTGTGTTTATATTTTCAGGCGACTGGTGGTGGTAGACTGCGCCACGAACATTTTGAAATGGCGCGTCTTGTTGTCGCTAGGAAGTTAGACCAGAAGAGGATGTTCGCGATATGGCGAGTGGACCCACCATGGCAGCCAATCACCAAGAAGGGTCAAGGCCAGCGTATGGGCGGTGGTAAAGGAGCTATTGACCATTATGTCACACCTGTCAAAGCTGGGAGGGTTATTCTAGAAGTTGGTGGCAAATGCGACTATGAAGAGGTATGTCTATATCTGTTAAAAAATTATAGTCAATTGCACATAAAACAGTATTAATTTTCTTATTGAACATCAGCAAATGACAAGATATGGGATGTGCAAGCGGGATTTTGGAAGGGAAAGGGATGTACAGGTCAAGTCTTTTCCTTGCGCTGCGTTACCGAAAAATGTCTGGCAAAAAACCAGAAGATATATTGCGCCTTCATTGACTTGGAAAAGGCTTATGATAGGGTAAATAGAAAGGAACTATGGAAGGTGCTATCTATATATGGGATGGGCAACTTTATAATAAGGGCTCTAAAATCTCTTTATAGGGATTCTAGGGCCTGTGTCCGAATTAATGGTGCCTATAGGGACTGGTTTGACATCTCTAAAGGTGTCTGACAGGGGTGTGCAGCCTCGCCCTGGTTGTTCAACTTATTCATGGATAGCTGAATGAAAGATATGAGGGAAATTGAGTGCGGGATCGATATGGCAGGATTGCGTGTTAAGTGCCTCCTATACGCCGATGATCAAGTCATTCTTGCATCATCGGCGAATGAGTTGCAACAAATGATGGACTGCATGAACGAGAGTTTTAAAGCGAAAGGTATAAAAGTTAATGCAAGAAAGACGAAAGTGATGGTGTTTGAGAAGGATGAAAGTTTGACTGAGAGTAATATTACGATTGAAGATCAAAATGTGGAACAAGTTGAAAGATTTGTATATTTGGGAAGCATGTTTACAAGAGATGGAAGATGTGAAGGAGATATTGAAAGGAGAGTGACTGCGAGGAACAGTGTGAATGGAGCGCTTCATGCCTTTATGAACGGCCTGACTGTGCCTAAAAAGGCGCGACTGGCGGTTCATAATGGAGTGCTCATGCTCACCTTGATGTATGGAAGTGAGTGTTGGGTATGGCAGAAAAAGCATGAAAGCAGAATTAACGCAGTTGAGATGCGATCACTGCGTAGTATGTGTGGGGTGAGACTGGTTGATAGAATTCCGAATGCAGTAATACGAGAGCGATGTGGCCTGAAAGAAGATGTGGTGACAAGGATTGAGAAAGGAATGCTGAAATGGTTTGGACACGTGGAGCGAATGAGTGAAGGAAGATTGACGAATCAAATATATATGGCAGAGGTGTGTGGGCAAGCCGGTTGCGGCTGCCCTCGACCGTTCGTCGACCGTCGAAGACGTTCGTCGACCAAATTGGGGACGTCTTGAAAAACAGAAAAGTTCGAAGCACCCGTAACTGGCGAGCATGTATGAAAAGAGTAATGAATGTAGAGGAAGCGCGTGAGGTTTGCAAGCATAGAAGCAAGTCTCGTTCCGTTGTCTCTGCCTACCCCGACGGGAAAAGGGCGTGAGCATATGTATGTATGTATGCAAATGATAAATCCAATGGTGTTATTATCCCAATGAGGGCCTGTGTGTGACCAACTATTGGGTTCATGGGTTCATCCACTTTTGAGTTGAGAATTTTGTTTTTATTTTTGCTTCCTGTGTGTGTGGCTAACTCTGGTGTCGGAGTTTTCAGATCGAAAGCCTCCTATACGGGGTGGAAACGAACCTTAACGGAAACTGAAATCCGATATTGTATTGTAATCCATATTGTCCAGGCGTTGCTTAACTTTGCCGACTTATTACGAACGACAAGCCAAGTTCGACTGTACTGCTTGGCGTGGTGGTTTATGCGGCCGTCTTGCCGCTTGACATTGCGCCGAGTGTTGTGGGTTCGATTCCCACACGAGACAACACTTTGCGTTATTTTCATAACCTGTTCCGTAACCGTGTTCATGGTGTACGTTAGTTGTATTTTTGAAAGTCTCCCGGGTCATTTGATTTAGTCCTAGTGCGTGAGTTGTCTTTTACGCTGTGAGTTGAGTAATGTAAGGAGTGCTTTCAACCGGCGTAGGTACATACGGGATGCTTTGAGCTGTCTCGTGTGCGAAAACTTCTTGCCGAGCGATAATATATTTTATTTTCTCTAATAAAATAGTATAAACTTTATGAATATGATTTTTAATAACGCTATCGTAAGGCTCAATGTCTTTTAAGATATTTTTTGTAACATCACTTTCATTGCACACTGGAGATGTTGATGCGTGGTCATTCATGTTTGTTATCCTTTCAATAACTACATCATAGAGCATAAATCTTCCTGTTCTGTAGGCCGTAGACTTAAAAAAGTGTAGATAGAAAATACAGATCAAAGTCAATTTGTAACATTTGTGCTACATTTAAAAACCACTGAAATAGTTTATGGAATAATTACTACATTCTTATACTTCTTTCGGTTTACAGGTGTACCCTATGCTGAAAATTGTGGCAGAGCGGTTACCATTCAAAGCAAAGGCAGTTTCAAAGGAATTACTAGACAAAGAGGCGGCAAAAGAGAAATGGTTGGAAGAGAACAACCAAAACTATTACACAATGAAATACATAATACAGAACAATATGGGAGGTTGTCATAGAATGCTTTCACCGGTTGATCATCGTTGGTATGGAAAATACCTTTAAATTATTGTGTTAATTAGTATATAAGTAGTGATATTAAAAGATTGTTAAAAAATAGTTTCATTCATTTAGTTATAGTTCATAGTAAGTAGCTCTATAGGTAGGTACCCAAATAGAATGCCGATGCGCTACGCCGGACATGGATTGCATAGCAAATATTTAACATAGGTATTTATTTGTGCTCAAAGAATATTGATTGGCGAAAGAAGAAGAACTCCCGCATTAGGACTAAATCCTGTGTCGCGGGGGACTTTACAAACATACAACAAAAGCTTGGTTTCCTAGCGGCCGTAATATTACGAACCCAAAAAGGTCTTTACGGTCACGACATGTGGAAAGTTCCACGGCCGTTTTAACACACCGTCAGTCATTTTTTAAAACAAACGTCAAACGAAAATTATCCAAGATAGAAAATCTTCTTGATTTAGCTTTAGTAATTTACTTGGAGGATGATCTATCATCAGAAGAGGGAAATAGTCGTATGACGGAAGACGATTTATTCAAATCTCGTGGTACTGAAGGTGCATTTGAGATTTTAGTACGTCGCCGTTTACTGAGCAATGAATACAACTTTATATTATATTTGGACGTTGTTCCGGTAAAAAAAACACAAATACGTATTAAAAATAGCTTCACCGCTATCAATGAAATGTTCACGAAACCATCTCGACACCGACAAGACGGCCGTCATGCAAATAGCTGCACCGCTTTTTGACGTTATGGTGTCAGTTACCGCACTATAGGAAACCGCGCCATTTTGTTTACATAGACAACGTTCTAGTGACGTCATTCACCGCTGTATTACGGCCGCTATATGACGGCACCGCTTTCCTAGAAAACCAAAGCTCGGACACAATGAACACCCAGACTCGAAACAACAATTTATGAATCACACAAAGTGTTGTCTCTTGTGGGGATTGAACCGACAACACTTCATCGTAGTGTCGAGCGGTGAGGCTGCCGCTTAAACCACTACGCCAAACGTGCAGTCAACTTGCCTCATATCATAGTAAAATAAGAATAAGTAGGTTAGCTAAGGCCGCTCGGCGAGTTATTTGCCTACTCTTGCGTTGACGCACGGGATGTCACTTGTTTACACCGCGGCGCCGGCGTTGTTGCGTTGCGCTTTTTCGCCGCTTTTTTAAGTGATCGCGCTGAATACTTCACAATTTAAGCTTGAATATTTTTTTATTCCAATACCTACTGACTACCTAAGCGTTATATAACTATCTAAATGCCTTTTATAACGAGAAAAAAGTAACAAGTTTAATTTACTGTCGTTTAACACATTTTATAATATTAATAACGTTTATTACAAAACTAAATAAACAATTCGAGCTATACCTATATAAACAATTCGAGCGGGCGAGCAGTGTAGTACCTACATGAATGCGCGCGATCAAACGCGCGGCGCATCCCGTACCGTACTAAAGCCGCGCTTGCCGCGCTCGTCTATGAGATCGTGTGCGTGAAAAGTGCGTGCGTACACGGCGCCGGCGACTAACGCGTACATTCAAACCGGCGGCGGCCGATTTGTATGAAGCTATCCTACTATTCTTTTTATACTATGCGCATACCTCTCCTATTATACCCCAACAAGGACAGACAGCAGACATGGGTGTCTTTTTATATTAGTTTGCAAAATATTTTTGCATGCGCCTCGCAATGTTAAAGCCACGACTAAATCTTCTGGCTTAAAAATTAAACCAGCCTAAACTTCAACATTTAAAAATTACATGTTGCCTGAAATATTTTTTTTAAATAAAAAAATCTATACTCGCCAGTCAGGTCTGCAGTTCCGTGTTGTGGGGTATAGGTAATAGGAGAGGTATAAGGCAAGTTTTCAGCTTGCCTCAAATACCTACCCAAAATTGATGCCAGCTCGGACTATATCGTCACGGGAAACGTTTCGCCATATTCGTAATAAAACTAAAATAATATTGTCATTATCAGCCTTGTTTATAGTCTGTCCCACTGCTGGGCACAGACCTCATTAGCAGAGAAAAGTTAGGCCATAGTCCACCATGCTGGCCAAGAGCGGGTGGGCTGACTACATATCTCTTGAGAACATTGTGGAGAACTCTCAAACAGGCAGCTTTCGTCACGGTGCTTCATTCACGGTTTCGCAAGCTATAGCTAATAAATAACATTTTATTCCTCTCATAACTTCAAAGAGATAAAGTGGATTCGGAGCCGGAGTCAGTCGGTCTCTCCACTACTTTATTACTGCTATATTAATGTGCTATTGCTAAGCAATAACAAAATTTTATTATTTATCCACGAAACAATCGTGGTTAAAAGGCGGGTTTATGGAATGTAGGTAGGTTATAAAATGAAACAAGAAAACATTAATAATGGTTTAATAAATTTGACATTTCATGAAAGGATTTTCGTGACAAGCCTCAGTTTGCATAGGTACGTGTATTAACCTTGTAGCAATAATTATTTTATAAACTCCTTTCTTACAATTATGGCAAAAACTCAACGAAAACAAATGTTTTATAGTAACAAATACTACGGCGTAGAGTACTTAGTATCTTATGACTCGTCCCTAACCTAACGACAAAAGCCAAACAACACGCTATTAGTAGTTTAGAGAGTGACACAGTGACACTGCACTAGTGACACTGCACCAGTGACACAGTGACACTGCACCAATGACACAGTGACACTACACCAGTGACACAGTGAAACTAAACAGCGACGCAACGACTCGCGTCACACGGTTGGTAAAATAAACATTACGTTTGAGTAATCGCCGGCTCCTATTTATTACATTTAGGGTCACATTAATACACAATACAAGATAAAACATTTACTATTCAGTGTACAATCGTAACAGACATGAAACATCTCATGATATTGTGTGCAACTCTACTCTGTCCATATATGTTAAGCAACTTCTACCACATATATTTTCTATTCTGCATTGTCAACTCCACATAAGTACCTATAAATTATATAACGTCATAACAATATTTACAAAGCCTAACATACTAACTTACAAGTAAATGCAATTTACATTTTCAATAAATTAATAATGTGTTTACAATATCATACAAGCGTTAGATTTATATATGATATGGCTTTTTATTTATAAAACAGACTGCGTACAAAATCAATCCCTAGCAGTCATTTTATCACAACTTTAAAACCATTTATTAGTTACAGACTTGTGAAATGTTACGGCGTACACCTACCATTAATACCTTATCGTAAACACTTTGTTGTCACAACACAACTATCAACATTTGGAAATGTCTTAAATAAATAATACATCAGTCAACAAAACAAAACGAATCTCAACACGAATATTACATACACTGAGTTCAATACATACACTTGATTACGTCACGTACATATACAATACAATACATAATATAAGGAGTATTTGCCGACATTGGCTTACAAGACGGTAAAGCCATTTCGGTACGTGTGCAACAGTATATAATTGAGCAAATAAATTAGCCCAGATTAATTATAAGAATAATATATTTGACTAGTTCTGTATCTCTTATACTATACTTATACTATATTCCCTAGAAACTGGCGATTTGCAGTCTTAATAATAATAACTATTGTGTTTAATTATCCAGTAAATAGTAGGCGGGAAAATGAAAGTGAATTTGCAACCAGATAGGTATTTATAAAATAAATGCACATTCACTTTTCAACTCGCGTACATTAGCTAAGCTCTAAGTTAAGACAAAAGTGAGGTAGCGTTTTTACCTTCTAGTGGGAAAGTATATACAGATCTAGAACGAATGCAACGATATTTTTTATTTGGTATGGGAATATTACAATAGTGACGTGCCCGCGTCCGCCCCGAGCGCCGAACATTGGGCGCTAGCCGAACGATCGGCGATCGTTGCGCGAACATAGGCGACGAACGCGGGACAGGCAAGGATACACGGCGCATCAGTGTACAGATTAATTAGTCCGTTACCACAAGGAGACATAATATCAATATACAGACAAAACCTCGCGTGAGTAATATTTATAATTTATTATATTCATTGACATAGGTATTATGAGTATTAACTACATGCACACAATTATCGTTAATAGGTACTTTAAATATGTGCAGCTTTGTAGATGACTAGAGTAAATACGTTTAACGATAATATTATGTATAAAACAGTTACAATTTGTATATTTTCGATTTCGATCACTGCAAGGATCCACTTTTAGACACATATTGTATAGAGGATAATACATTGACGTCAACAACGTTCATTCGTAAGCCTCGCTCAGGTGCTCAAACAAGAACCTGAGCTGTCTTTTCATGAAGTCGTTTTTGTGAGCGATGGAGTCGCAAAGCATTTGTGTGGGTGCGACTACGTTCCCGTTGTTAACGTTCTCGTAAATGTGCTCGCTGCTCGAATACATGTTGTTGTTGTGAGTGTCAATGGTACTATCCTCGAGCCCGGCTGCCCCGGACGTATCAGTGGGTGCATTGTATACGTCGATCGGAGGCGCTTTGATGATATGCTGATATTTAAACGTAGACAATATCTGCCGGATCTTTGCAATGATCTGCTCTACTCAGGCGTTTGATTCCTGCGAAAAATTTTAAAATACATAAGTCAGATTCTGCAGCAAAATCTATAAGATCGTGTAAAGTGTTATAGTGAAGTTAGACTCTACTTTCTATGCTAGTGGTAGGTAAGAGTTAGCCGCTGTCTAGCGTTCTACTTTAATGAAGTAAATAAATAATGATTCAAGAGGTGAAACGTGGAATGTCGTGGTCGGGCGGTCACCCGAAAGATCGAATTTGCTGCAGGGTGTGAATTAATGATAAAGTACCTAAGATGAATCTTAACAAGTACAACTAAACGTTATAATACTGCACGGCGGTCGTATGTATATAGTCATATAAAATGTAAGTACTCATATAAAATATTATCCTAAATTTCATTTTAAATGCATCAAAATCGAGGCTGTATCATTCATAAGAAAGTACACGGAACATCGAGACACGATACACATATGAGGGCGGCGCGGCCGGCGCCGGCGGTGCGGCGGTGTGTGGCGGCGCGCGCAGTATCGATGCAAGCGACAGCAACACTACACTAGAAGCAGGTGGGACGGTGCGTGCGATTATACCTTGAGGTTGTGGAAATAATGCATGATCTGATCGTAGTCCATGTGCAGCTCGTCGAGCCCCAGCGAGTCGGCGCTGGGCGGCGCCACCGTCGCGTCCCCCGCGCCGCCGCCCCCCGCCACCCCGCGGGAGTACATCGGGTTGCCCACGATCGTGGCGCGCTTCACCTCCGGCGAGTTACTCCCTGCGCGCGGAATTGCGACTTCAGTTGTACGTAAGTTCACTGACATCATATTGCTAGGCTACATGAACATTTCAGTACTCATTGCGACATTTTTCTAGACACTCAACGCAGCAACGATGTTTACCTGTGCATAACTACATGTCCTGCAGCGTCTCGCACGCGCATCATCCGCTCTTTAGAACGGGCATTTCATACATACATATGTAGGTTTAAAGCTCAGAAATCATTACTTTGTGATCAATAACTTACCTTTGTTCTTGTTGGCGGGCTCTACGAAATCTCCCCTGGACTCTTTGGATCTGTTCTTGTGCCTCATTTGTACTTCAGGTAAGCCTGTTAACAAAATTCTGTCTGTGTAGTATTCCAAGTATGACATAAAAATGGAATAAAATATGGTATGCGAAGAGAGACATTTCACAGGGAATAATTTATTTTAAGTGATACGATGGTTGGTTCTGAACTACGGCTGCCATCACCTTATTATTATTGAAGCGCGGCATAAGCCTTAAAAAATCCAAATATTATTAGAATTCCTACGGATATAATTAGATTGTCTGGGAACAAAATCTGTCCGAGATTCACATTTAAATTAAAAGAACAATGCCCATTTTTCTTAGAGACGCCGGCCCAGGTGGTGGACCTTTAAAAATCGTAGTAGTTGTTATTGCATTCGATTCAAGAGTTTTAAACTAGAATTTTGAGATTGATTAGAGGTCGGCCACATTCATAGCTTTATTACAAGTACTTACTTTTTTATGCTCAAAAAATATTAGGTGTGTACGTTCTTTTATTAGGATAGTTACAGTATTTCGTAGTTTTGAGTAGAAAGGAATGAGTCAATCGTTTGGTAAGGGTAGAAATCCGAAAGAAATAGCCAGAAGTCGTAAAAGATCCACAAACATTCACAATGCGCAGCAAAACAAATAACAAACAAAATAAATTGAATATGACGTTATTGACATTTACTAAAACTACTAAAAGTCAAAAAAGTGTAGCCATTTTACAGTTTTTAAATGATATTTATTAATCGATATAGATTTGGGTCATCATAGGTAATATATCTATATATTTGATTCAAAACAGAACTTATTTGTAGTTAATCGCATTTATTCCTTTAAAATACACATAATAAAAATGTTTAAAGACCAAATAAAGTTTTGCTAGTCACTAAAATCATTTTGAGTAGAGAAAATATGAAATCGATTAAGATAATCAATTTAATATTATGAATTCATTACTGGCAATTTCCGATCTATTACGTGTTGGCTATTGAGACGTTAACACATCTTTTTAAACCTATTTATTGGTTATGTTTCTCGGCACACCTTTAGTAACGCCTATAAATTAAGTTATATATAAAAAGGATTATTCAATAACAAATTGAAACTCTATTGTGCTGTTCATGAGTTCCAAACTGGGCCAGAAATGGGCATTGTTCTTTGATGAATTACAGCCCTAAATTAGCCCTTACTTCAGCCACTTATCCAATTGAAATGGTAATTTAATCTATTATTAAATAAATAATACTGACCAATGCCAGAGTCGTGCATGTAGTCGGGGCTGTCAGGTTTGGCGAAGGTCCGTCGCGAGTCGTCGGTGCCTCTGTTGAGGCCGACGATCTCTCGATAGTCCTTGTTCTCCATTACCAGCGGGGCGTCGTTGTCGAACTCGAACAGTCGAGCGCAGTCGTCCTTGTCCGTCAGCTTCTCCACTGGGTTGTCTTCGAGGTCGGTTCTGTGCGGTGCCGGGTTCGAGTCGCGTCTGTAGTCTTTTATGTCTCGGTTCAGTAGATATGGGGCGTCCAGTTTGTTCAAATCAATAATTCTAGGAAGAAAAGGTTACGTAAATAAATTGTGTAATACTAGTAGCCACACCAAAATGAAGTTTGCTTTGTAAATTTTAAGCAATAACTATCATTAATATTTACGATATAGATATTTGTAAATTGGAGTATAGTTACCGGTCTGAGCGGCGGCCATTTTCCGGAGATCGTTTGGGTTCGTAATCGCGGTCGTATTTCTTCTGGTGTCGGGAGTGACTCCGTCTGGTTGGTGGCATGACGGCGTCGGGCAAAATCTATAACGTTTTATACTCTCATTAAAATCCTATCACAACATTTTACAATACCATAAAATGGAAATATTCCGCCAAACTAATAAAGCTATTTGGTGGTTCGGCGCATTCTATGCTAAACGGATGGAGTCACTATGCACGTCATCCAGTTTCGGAATACGATGAACCTACAACGATCACTGTAGTTATGTGTGTGCGAACACAACACAGAACCTGTGTTCGTCATAAAACCGATTAAGTCGTGTACGGGACTACGAGCCAAAGTGTTCGGCTTGTGCTGGTGAGCGCGAATTCGCACTACAAACAGACGTGATTAGCGTGGACGCACCTTTAGGAGTTTAAAAGTTCCTTTATAAGGTTTAGATAAAGGTGTCAATGGTGAAAAGTTTTTTTTTAAATATTGACTTGAGCTAATTGTAATAGGCGGATCTAGTGAAATTTTTGGTAGGTTTTATCTAGCGAAAACCCAAAAAGACATTTGTCTTAAAAAACACAGATGCATCCTAATGGAAAGAAAGCTCGCTGTAAGCGGGATACTGCAAGCCAGGTATCTTTCTGGCATCCATACCATTCCTATATGTCTATAGGTTCTCTTGTGACCCTTAACCCAGAAATAGCAGCCCTGCCAGGCAGGGCTTCGTCAACTTATTTATTTAGAGTAACTACACGTAACGGTTGTACTCACGTATTATTTTTGGTCGGAGTAGCCCGACTAGTTTCGGACCATACGGAGGTCCTTAATCTTGAGCAAGCGCGACCGTCCGCGTCGGCGTCGGGCGCTCCACTGAAGCGGGCCCACCGCGCAACTTGTCGTTGCGAGCGTGTAGAGGACGTATTCACCGGCGCCTGCGATGAAGTTGGTTGCGTTGCTGGGCCTGTGTGACCGTCATTTTGCAACGTGTCCCTCTGCACCGTGAAGGACGTTGGATGTGTACACACCGTGCTGACTGTGTCGCATTCTAGGTTCGGGGTATCCAGATGTGTAGTCAGTTTTAAGGCCGGTCTCCAGGCAGGTGACAGTCCCCAGCCACTATTCGGTTGAAATTGGGACGACGGCTGATCTCGATGGCCTCCCGTACTTTCAACGACAAGCTGCGCGGTGGGCCCGCTTCAGTGGAGCGCCCGACGCCGACGCGGACGGTCGCGCTTGCTCATGGTTAAGGACCTCCGTATGGTCCGAAACTAGTCGGGCTACTCCGACCAAAAATAATACGTGAGTACAACAGTTACGTATAGTATACTCTAATTATGACAACTCACGATAGTTTTTACTCTAACTTATTTATTAACTAAAAAATTCGGACATTTACCAGCTCATGCTGGTAAATCTTAGGATTTACTGGTAGGTAAATCATTAGATTTACCGTACTTCGGGCTTTTATAGTAACAGATACCAGTTTTAAACATATTTCACATTAAATTAGGTAATAATTCAGTGATATTTTAGTTACCAACACGTGTTCACGTGTCAACAGAAACGTTGACAATTTTTGTTTTTTGTAGAAATGCAGATTACACATATTTTTGTTACCGTATGGGCAATAGAAAACATGACAATTTCTTTGGTGGAGATGGTTTACGGCTTACTTTGTTGTTGTTTCGGGGAGGTACTGGCACTTGTGGCTGCGGTGTGGACGAGTTCCTGTGCGGCGGGACGGGCGGCCGGTAGTCGTCGGGGACGGCCCCGCCCTCCATCCTGCCGACCAAGAGGACCAAATTATACCATCATTATTACAATATGCACAGTGATACTACTCTGCGGCTACAAGCGGCTATACTGTTACACTAAAAACTTGTTAATTTATATTTATTTTTAAAGCTTCACGTTTGGGTATAAGATATAATAAGAACATAAGAACTAAATTAACGCCTGTGAGTTTTCTATGCACCACAAAAAATGTGAATGTCAATATAAGGATACAAAAACACTTATCTGAGCTTTTTTTATTTTTACTCGAGTTGTCTCGAAACGCGTCTAAAAAGACGTCATGATCCCATTTTTCTTTCGGTTTAAATATCTATTTATTTTGGACAATAGATATCAAAATTCTAAGAAGCACATTAACAAGCAGATATCGTAGCACAGAATTTGCAAAAATTACTTACTGCCAGTGTCCGTCGCCGGAATGATGCCTTGTATGTCGCGCTGGCTTCTTGCAATACGTCGTCGAATCGATCACCTTCTCTCGCTTGTCATTCTGCGACGGCAGCTCAATCGAGTTGGGGTTGTCGAAGCTCGTCACCATCACATTCCCATTATCCCTTATAGCGTCGTCAGGATCCACATAGTTGTAGTTCAAAGGGTTGGCGGTAATCCTCATCTCTTGGTTGGCGTTGTCCGGAGGTTGCGTAGAATTCCGGTTCGCGGGGTGACGGTTGCCGTTCCGCTCTATAGTCGCCCGACCTGGAAAATTGAAAGCTTCAATTTTTATTCAATTATTAGGTTTAATGGCGGTTAAAATTGTTATAATTCACATACGTGTTCATTTGTAAAGTAATAATGGGTGAGGTGTATTTTTCAAAGGTCAGCTGAACTGTTTTATCGTCTCGACTCTTCTTCTTCTTCTGCCTGCCCTGTTCCCATATCATTTGGGGTCGGCGCAGCATGTCTTTTTCTTCCATTCTCTTATATTAGATGTCATCTGAACATTCACTCCCTTTTCATTCATGTCATCTTTCACACAATCCATCCATCTTTTCTTTGGTCTCCCTCTTGCTTTATGCCCCTCAACTCTCAAATTCATCACTTTTCTAGTAACATGATTTCATCCCTCCTCATTACATGCCCGTAACACGCCAAACGATGTCCTTTCAGCTTTTCTTGCACCGGTGCAACTTTCAAACTACCCCTAATATACTCATTTCTAACTCTATCCATCCTCGTCACCCCACACATCCATCTCAACATCCTCATCTCTGCTACATGCAATCTTCTTACATCCTTATTCTTCACGGCCCAGCATTCCAATCCACACAGTGCGACAGGTCTTATAATGGATTTGTAAATTTTGCCCTTTAATTTATGGGCATCCGTGGGTCACACGTTGTTACAGTGACCTGTCGCCAATTTATCCATCCCGAGTTGATCCGGTGCGTGACATCGCAGTCTATTTCCCCGTCCCCTTGAATGAGTGACCCGAGGTACCGGAAGTCGGAGCAGACTGATATAGGCACTCCAGCCAGAGATATTGGCACGGGACTGGAGAGACCGCCGAAGTCGCAAAACATGTATTCAGTTTTGCTTTTACAGACTTTCAAACCTACACTCTTCAGTCTTTGCCACCATTATGTCAGTCTGCTCTGGACCTCAAGGCCACTCTCGTCAATTAAAACAATGTCATCGGCAAACAGCATACACCAGGGAGCCTCTGCCTGCAAGTCCGCCGTGAGAGCGTCCATTACAAGCAGGAAAAGGTACGGACTGAGAGCTGACCCTTGGTGTAAGCCTACAGCCACATTAAAGTTGCCGGTGTTGCCCACTGTGGACCGGACATGGGTTGAACATATATTGTACATCGCTCGGATCAACTGAACATACTTCCCAGGCACACTTTTCTTGTTAACTCCTTCTCCACTACAAAACCTCACGGGGTTCCCGATCCTATGCCTTTTCGAGATCTACAAAAACCATGTGCAAGTTTTTATGTGCACTTCTGTATTTTTCGCATAGTTGGCGGATCGCGAAAATGGCATCGGTTGTGCCTCGACCAGGCATAAAACCGAATTGGTTTTGTGAAATTACACTCTCTTCAATCTCTTTTTCCCAAGCTTTCAAACTATGTGAAATTAGCTTTATTCCTCTATAGTTGTTACACTCCAGCACATCGCCTTTGTTTTTATAGATGGGTATCAGCGAACTGCTACACCATTCATCAGGTATGGCTTCTTCCACCAAAAACTTATTGAAGAATAAAGCTAACCAATTCCAGCCGTCTACCTGCAGTATCTTCCACACATCAACTGGTATTCCATCCGGTCCTGCTGCTTTTCCATTCTTCATTCCATTTACTGCTGCTCTCACTTCCTCTTCAGCTACCTTTCTTATTAGCTCCTCATTCACGAGTATATTCTCAAGCACACCACTCCAATCATTCTCTTCATACATCAGTCTCTCAAAGTAATTCCTCCATCTATCCTTAATTTTGTCATCCGCGGCAAGTACCACTCCAGTTTTGTCTCTTATACACTTTATGTGTTGTGACGTACATGCCTTGCTTTCCTCGCTCTAGCTTTAGCGAGCCGGTATAGTTGTTTTTGACCCGCCGGGCTCTCTAAGTTATTGTATAAGTCCTCCTGGGCTGCTGCTTTTGCTAGAGCAACGGCTTTCTTTGCTCTAATGGCCGTAAATTAAGTATAAGACTATGGGATTTACAAGCATCACGTATGACGTTTCAATGCAATAGTTTTATAAACCAAGGAGTGTATAAGTATAACATTAGGTACACTGAATTAAGACACAAGGAGACGTGGTAAAGTCTGCAATTAAAAACCAATCATCGCTAGATACAAAGAAGTTTTACAAGTAAATTGGTACTTGCCGTACATATTGTAGTATAGAGAAACTACTGGGCGTAAAAGCTGAAATATTTATGTTTATAGGGGAGTACAAAAGTTTGGCAATTTCTCACCTTATAAAGGGTTTCAAAAGTCAGTTGGTGGAGATATTGGCAAAGTTTAGTTAGAGATAAAAAAAAAGGTCTTAGCGCGCGCTTACCGAGCCACACCCAGTCGTGCGCGTTGGTGGTGGAGTCCCTCGCCGGCTTGTCCCGCGCCAGCGCTGCGAGCCCCGCGGGCGCCGGGCGGCCCGCCTCCGTGGCCCCCGCGCCCGCGCCCAAACGCGCCGCGCCCGCGCCGCCAGAGGGCTTCACGCGCGACGCATACACCACGCATGACACCACGAACACCTGCGCACACATATAACACAGTTAGCAATACTGGCCCGTCTGTATGGTCAACCAAAGCAGCCACTCCAGCTCAGGCCGAGCGCCAAACGCAATACTAGATTTTCTGGACGACAAAAAAATATTTTGCTTCATCCCAGTCAGAGCTTGAGCCAGTACTGGACACTGGACAGTATAACACACGTGAACGCGTATTAGAATGGTGATTTTACTCCAAAAAATGTTATAATATCAAATTAAATATTTTAAACATCTTTAATATCAGCGTGTAACTGCATGCTTAGGTTAGATTAATAATTAACACTTATATATCTGTGCCTCCGGTGAAAACTGATATAACTGGAGTTATATCAAAATTGACTTTTTAAATGCACTTGTATCAGAAAAAAAATTTCTACATTTCTGTCTAATCGACATTTTGATACGACTCATATTTCCAGAGATAGTATGATACATGTAGGCCAAAAAAATTATGTTTTAAGAGTTAATGACGTGTAAAATAATTTAACTCCACATAAATCGTTACATATATCAGAATAGTTAGATAGTGTTCTGTGTAAAAAAATATATTTTAAGTTATATTACAATACATTTGTAAACTTTACCTTCAATAAATGTGATTAATGATATAAATTCTGTTATATTATTTTACACGAAAATATTGTGCGTAATTTACTGGTATAACTTCAGATATATCAGTTAACACAAAGACAAAAGTAAAGAATTGTTTGTTTCAAATGATACAAATGAAGTTATATTATTACACACGTAAATAGTACTCAAAATACGCAATAAAAAATATGTATAGTGATACTTCTTCTAACGTGGGGGGTTGCGCGGGCACAGGGGGCGGCATTACGAGGAATATGTGAGCCGCGCGGAGTCAGTGGCAAGAAATCATTTGGAGGGAGAGTACGCACGCGCCAGCGCAGCGAATCGCTATGGCTCATAACGTACGTATTACATGTATCATTTTACACAAATTATAAGTTGTTATTGTAAATAGTTTTTGGTAAGTTATTATATCATCAAACACTAAACTACCGTTCTAGTTATATCATTTTACACAATGTATTATAATAACTTTAGGAGTATATCTATTATAAATAATGTTTTATTAACATATTAAAATACTCTAGATCGGAATATGATATTTTACCGCACACAATAATATCTATTGGAATAATTAGAACCATGGAACAACCACTCGGAAGTGATTTTAGCGCAAACCTGTTATAAAATGCAAAAACAAACATCGACATTGAAAATTGTGTATCTCTAGTTCAGTTGGAAAAATCCTTTGACAATGTGCAGGTACTTGCCGGCTCAGCGGTGAGTTAAAAGACGCTATATAAGTCCCGCCAAAGTGATACCGCCGGCGAGAGTGTTGCAATATTTCTGGCAAATGTAAAATTTTAGGGTCATTTGTATTTACAAAAAGCATTCTGAAATTTAATAACTTTTTTATTTCTACGAATATACATAATATTTGTATTTATTCTTTAGAATCCACATATTATTATACCCCTTTTGGATCGGACAGAGTTTATTTTAGCACATTGTATAGTTTGACCATTACTACTTTATAGAACATTGGTATTTTTATTGTTTCAGCAATTTTCAGAACGTACAAAACGCATGCTAAGTATGTTAAATAAGGACGTCGAACACCTTAGCCCTCAATCACCATTTCATGCTGATAATAATGAGGAAATTATGTATAATAGCGAGCTTCCTGTACATACTTCAACTCCTCAGAATGATATAATATTGAACCACGTAATTGACGATGAGCAATTTTTAAATGATGATGATTTTGGTTCGTCGAGTTGAGAGTCGTTCGTCTCCGAAGTATAAGACCAACATGAAAAAAGATAATTTCAAAGTCATGTCATTTGCTAAGAGGGGTAAAATCGGAAGTACTGGAGAACATTTAATTCAATGCAGTGCACCGGCCCATTGTTTATTTCAATTGAAAAGAAGAATGATCTGTTGTCAATATTACCATATGTTGATACTAGATGTCATGAGTTTTATCAGAACTTGAAAACTAAGGTTGATGTAAGAAATATTAATCCTGATTTATATTCCTGTGAGAAAGACTGAAAATTATTTTTATTTTACTTTTTTATACCTTTTATTATACTTACTTCTTGTTGTCATATCCTGAAACATGTCAGTTTTATTAGTAAGTATGTAACATTATATTAAATTACTTACTCAACATCCATTAGTTTTAATAACATATAATAACATAAAATAATAACGTGTGGGTAGGTAATATTTTGAAAAAAAGACGTGTAGGTCTTTGAAATATTTTCTTGTGCTTGTTGATTTTAAATTTAGACTGATATTGTGATATTATAACGTGATCTTATTTAGTTTGTAAGACTGTTAAAAATACAAATTTATAGAAGTCGTGGTATTTTTTAAAAAAACGTCGACTGTGACTGACTCTTACTTTAATACTATTTCAATATTATTTAAAAGTTGTACTTTAAAAATGTATAACAATTGTAGGTCATTGATTGAATACCTACTGTTGTGCTAATTAAGGAGAGAAGCATATTAGTTGTTTTTTAGAAACTAAGGTTTTCTTCCTTTTTGATTGATTCAGATTATATTTTTTTATTTTAAATATGCGTGTTTCATTTTATAAATACTAAGAGCTTAAAATAAAATTTTCAACATTTTTGTGTAAAGTGATATTTGTAACTAACAAATATCACTTTACACAAAAATGTTGAACATATAAGTTAACTTATAGCATTATACACAAAAAATTGTGTCGTGATAAGTGATATATCTCAATAAATTTTAAATTAGGAAAATTTAAAACTCCTAGACCGATTTTGAACAAAATGTTATATTAGTTTTGTTCTACAATATTTTTCTTGAATCAATTAATATCAGTGTATATACTAAAACATATACTATGATATCAGTGTTCACGACAGTTGCATGTGTGGTGTAAGTTGATATAACTTAACATCCATTAGTTTACACAGACATCATGTTGGTGCACTTTGATATAGTTGACAGTTTTTCCGTAATATTTTCCTGATTTTGTAATAAAATGTTACAGAATCCTGTGATATTAAAGAATAACGATGCAACTTTTATTTCACATTAAGTTTTTTGTAAAATTATTGATAACAATATTTTTATACGAAATAGAAAATAAATAAATCTTTAAATTGCTCTACTGAAAAGTTGACATTTTGAAGTTGTATCAGTTTTCACCGGAGGCACAGATATTACTCATGCGGTGATCTGTAAGTGACTGTTACACTCGCACTGTTACTAATATTGTTGTTGTAAAAGTTCTTTTTGTGTAAACAATTGTTGGTGAACCTAATAAAGAAAATAAAATAAAAATAAACATGAATGATATTAAATGCAAATAGAAATTATAAATGTACTTCCTCACTGGGAGCGTCCACTTATAATGTACCTGAGTTTACAGATTCCGACTTTGAGCATTACGTTAAAATACTGCCTCTCTGACGAACGAGACCACTCGATTTCAATTAAATGTTTCGATTTTTGTTACAAACAGCTGTGTTTTTATTTTATACTAGCCGTTTCCTGCGGTTTCACCCGAGTCCTGAGGGAACTACTTCGCGTACCCGAAAAACCCAAATATCTTACGGACCCCTAATTTTTCTAAAATAATGTAGCTTTCTAATGGTGGAAGAATTTTAAAATCGGTCCAGCAGTTTTTGAGTTTATCCATTACAAACAAACAAACAAACAAAAAAATACAAATTTTTCCTCTTTATAATATTAGTGTAGACAGCATTAAGGCGTAGGTACATCAAATATAGGACCCTGCCTCCCAAACTAGGGTGATCTGTAACATGAGAGACAGTGTTCTGCTGGTAGTGTCTTGTATACAATTTAACCTTTTACATTATTTAATTTGTGTATTAGTGAAGATAGGTCTGGTGCGTTGTGAATGCTTGCGTGGCAACGTATACATTTGAATTATGTGTGTGGATGCGTGTATGTGTGTATGTGCGTGTATGTGTGTGTGTGTGTGTGTGTGTGCGTATTAGCGTATATGTGTGTGTGTGGTGTGTATGTGCGTGTGTGTGTGGTGTGTTGTGTTCGTGTGTGAGTGCGTGTTAAGAGTTATTTTACTGTAAGTATAATTATGTGTTATGACAGGCATGTAAGTAATGCTTCTGTTTGAGAATAGTCTAGCTAGCTCAAGTAGCCAATATAGTATTTTCCTCTGTGCAAGATGCTTATTCAGTTTTGTGAGATGAATTTGTGTACAGATATTCTTGTAGATTATAGAGCTAATTATATAAAGTTGTTTTCTGGCGAATGAGGTTCGATGAAGTTGTGTGGATATGAGCCTCTTTTTGTGTTTCCAGATTGCAGCTCGTAGCACAAAGAGCTGTCCGGCAGTTAGTACTTTGCATTCCTCATAGAGTTGTTTGGTAGGGTATCTAAATGGTTTATATAGCATCACCTTGAGAACAGCTCTTTGTGCACGTTCCACCGGCAGAAACTTTTGTTTGGCTGCTCCACCCCAAACCGGGATACAATAATTGATGATAGACTGACAAATTGCTGAATATACCATTTTCAATGTGTTGAAATCTCCACAGTGTCTAAGTGATTTGAAGATATGTATGTATAGTAGTTCTGAGATTACAGGAGGCTGTGTCCAGATGTTGGTACCATTACAGTCCATCATCGATCATCATTCCAAGGTATTTTACTGACATCATTTGAGGTAGTGTTACACAGGAGCACGTAGAGGTACTTGAAAATTTATGAGCCTTAATTGTGTAGTCTAGGTTTGGTTTCATTTTCGCATTAAAGGTATAAAGCTGGTCTTTGTTAAGTTTAAAGTTAACCGATTATTATATAGCCAGCTTATGACGGATCTCAGTGACTCTTCAGCACTAGATTTCACCTCTGTCCAAGATTTGCCATACAGCACAATGGCAGTGTCATCCGCATATGTAAATATTTCAGGTCTTGATAGGGATAGGTTACATAAGTTATTCATATATATAAGAAAGAGCGTTGGACCGATGACACTGCCCTGCGGGACACCGTATGATATAGTTTCATCTTCACTGACGTGAGAGTCTATTTTAACACAGATTTTTCGATTTTTAAGGTAAGTTTTAAATAAGTGATGTATGTGACCTCTTATGCCTATCTTATCTTGCTTGGCGAGCAGGATGGGAACAGAGACTGTATCGAATGCTTTGCTAAGGTCTAGGAACATAGCTATGCTCTTTTGCCGTGTATCAAGTTTAAGCTCTAAGTTTATTTAATTTCGTAATGTCAGATGATGCGGTCTTTTTGCTAAATCCAGCACTGTTAACTCGACATTGTGTAAAAATAATGCGAAGTCACGATATCGTTGTCATAAATTATTTAAAATCGGCGAAATACCTTCAGGCGTTTAGAATACCTACTCGGTTTTACTAATACACTGATGTAATGCTCGAAATGTATCAATTCAGGTTACGCTCTCTTAGGCCGGTTTTCCTGTCACGCTGATCGCACGCCGACGGTCCGCGCTGATGCGTCAATAATGTCAATATGTATGAAGTAATAACTCAGCGCAGACGGCCGACAGCGCTGAGCGGCCAGCGCGACTCAAAAACGCTAGAAGTACTTCATACAGATTGACCCATTCAGCGCGGACCGTCGTCGTGCGATCAGCTTGACAGGAAAATCAGCCCTAGGCTCGCCCGTTGGTCTTCCTAATATTAATGTTCGAGTCTTTAACGTTACATTACAAGCGAATGCTTATGTTGAGGGAACACCTTAAAATAATCAATATGAATAAAAAGTGTTATGTAAGTACAAATATAAAAATTTTTTACTTACCACAATTGCAAAGCAGAATGCGCCAAGCACCACGTAAATACCTGCAAAAAAGTAGGTATCACTTTTAAGTATTTAATATGATACGATATTATCGCGGGCTGTAGTGAGGATACTTACTTATCGCAGTAGGCACAGACACGTACAAACGAGTGACAGATATCTACTTTAAATGAATAGAAAATGGATAGAATTTTATGAGGCAAATAAAAATAAAAGGTAACTTAAAGTTAAAACCGATCTATGTTTGAGCTTCTGGTTTGCCCTTGGTTAAAAAAACAAAGAGCCTGATTTGAGCAACTGGCGTGAACCTTCTTTTCTTTCACTGCTAAGCAGAATTTTAACCCTAGAAAACTTCACAATATTAAGCCTTTGTGTAGATATGGTACTAACCGATGACAACGGAGGTCTGCGCGGTCTGATGCTGCGAATGCGCCGCGGGGTTGTTCCGATAGATGGAGTTGTACTGCTGCGCCTGCGCTATCGTCGGCTCGTGGTTGCTCTCGTCCTTGAACGACGGGTAACCTGACAAACAAACAAATATGCATTCATATTTTATTTAAATTTTAGATTAGACACAAACATATCGATTCGGTACAGTTACAGTACAGTCCTGGTCCTGCGGTAGTGTTAGCGACTGCGGATCATGAGGTCTCAGGTTCGATTGGGGACATATTATGTCCCGCGCAGTTGGCTAGTCTCATATCTATATAGACAAGCTGCCGTGGCCGGAATCGGTCGAGAGGACATATACGACTTTAGTCACCTCACGTATCATTCTCTTTGAGCGGATGAACTCACGACGCAGATGCGCATTCGGGGTCTTGTCTGAGTGTGATCTTCCATTTCTTTTAAATACTAGTTACTTCCATTTTTTTAAATAAGGGCGTATCTCTATTATACGTTACTATTGCATACAGGCATTTAAAAAAAATATGACCTACGGCTATTAATATGACAAATACCTGAAGTTATATAGGTATCGCATGAAATTGATAATTCGATGTTTTTCGAAATACGATCCATTAGCAGTATTTACGCTCAATATGTAATTCTCAGCCCAAAATAACGTTGTATTGTAAAGAGCTACACCCACGCAACACTACTTGTACTCCCACAGTGGCCACAGTAGAAAGCCATGTTGATCATTAAAACACGCCCACGAGTTATATTTCTGTGTGGCTATACCACCCATACCCTATTCAATTGGCAAACAGCACCTACGCTATTCCAGGCTTTAACGTAGCCAGCGTTGAGTTTACAATAATTCCATTTTGTATCAATTTACGTATTAATTATCCAGGAAGATAGACATATGTAAGACAATAAGTATTACGTAATCCTCATCGAAGTCAAGTTAAATTTGGGACATTTTAAGGTCAGAGTCTATCCTGTAGGATCAAGCTACCTCCCCATCATCATCGCCCTAGCGTTATCCCGGTTGCATCCAAGACTGGCACGCCTTGGAGCCCGAGGTTCGCTTACTGGTCTAACCAGATATGACAGACTATCAACTTTTCCACAGAGCGACTGCCGTCTGACCTCCGCAACCCAAAGGGATAGTGATATTCCATCGTTTAGACCAGTATCAGTTTATTTGAGGGCACTGACTCCCCGTAACGACTGTTTAAGATCTTCATGACAGCCGGGACCGACGGTTTAACGTGCTCTTCGAGGCACGGGGCAAGCGATAATTTACAATTTAATACACACTTAACTTCGAAAAGTCATTGCTATGCGCCGTGGATTCGAACCCGACACCCTCTGCATGGCAGTCCGTTAGTATCTCCACTAGGCTATCGCTGCCTTGGGATTAAGCTACCTATTTCGTCTAAAATTACTACCATTTGATCGAATTAATCTTACATTTAAAATTATTAGATATTAGGGACATTCAAAATTTCCCTTTGTGAGTAAGATCTTAAATATGCGTTATAAATTACGTTACGTACGTTAAAAGTAAACATATTTTTAACGTAGAATATAATGCATCCCATAGACTCTTTAACGTGTCTCTGGCCACCCATCTTCTCCAGCTATTCGTCTTAAATGTTGGCAAAATTACGGTACCATCCAAAAACTATAACCAAAATCAATACACACATAGACTCACGCCTGTTTCCTGAAGGGGTAGGCAGAGACTACGGAACGCCATTTAAACGATTCTGACATATCTCTCTTGCTTCATACACTCCCATCAAATTTCTCATGCATAAAAATCAAACCTTTGAGAATATCTCCAAGTTCAGCCATGCCGCTCCGCATGCCGCCCCTGGCCATGATGTCATCGTTCTGGGGAGTGTCGGGTCGTTGCGGCGCGTCCCCGCCACTGAAGTCGACGTCGACGCTCGCGGCCGCGGTGGCGATGGCCCCGGGAATGTTCTTGATGTTGGCGGGAGTCTTGGTGTCGCCCTTGCCCGGGAGTGCCACGCGGCGGAGTGGGCCCGACCGACATTGCTCTGGTGTTAGGAGTGTTACACGGAGGAGCTCGCCGCTACCTGCAAGGGTGGGCAGGTTTGGATTAGCTCTTTAGGTAAGTATCGCTAAAAAGTGATATCGAGTTAGGTGTTTGTCACTCTAGGTCAGGTTTGGATTAGCTATTTAGGTAGATACTTAGTTACAAAGTGTGCCTAATTAGGTAGGTATGTTTGTCATTCTTGTTTGGGAATGTGATGTAGGATTTTACCGCATACACATGTAGGGTACTCAAAAATCGAGTAAAGAAATGCGATATTAGAAATGGGGAGCGAATGCCAGCCACAATATGATATGAATAATTCCTGTTATTGAGGGAGTAGGTATACAGGTTAAAATCCTGTCATGTAATTTTAAACACTTGTTAGATATAAGAGGTGTACAGCCTTTGTTGGAAATCCTTAAGCAAAATAAATAAATATCTCTGGGCCTTCTGGCAAAAATCATTTTTGTGTCCTTCTCTTTGTTAGCTGACGTACCTTCTCCGACAGCGATGACCCGTGGGTGCTTGCTGGCGTACATGGGGGCGAAGGCGACCACCTCAGGGTCGAGGCTCTCCACCACCAGGAAGTAGTCGGACACGGCCACGTCGCGCAGCGCCGTGTGGCTGCCGTCGGAGAACTCCAGGTCTATGTCCAACAGACCCTCCTGCAAATACAAACAGGTAATTTAGACAGGTTTTCTGTTATTGTTTCTGCCTATCTGCCCACAGGGACAGAAAAGAACAAGGTCATTTGAGGTCGTCCGTTAAATGACATGGAAAGAAGATATCACCGTAGCTGGCAAAAACTTAATAGGTACAAGCAGCACAGAATAGAGTTGAAGAATGTTGAAGAAAGAAAACAAAAGTAGTCGACAACGGCTAAAATAAGATTTCTGACTACCAAATAGACGTTATGTCGCCTGATGGCAGTCAGTGGAGTCGCTTAGTGTAGACCATCATCCTGATAACATGAATAATTAATTTGACATGATGATCCTCACCTTCATAGCTTACAGTAAAGACATTTTCACGCCTAACTCTCCTTAAAGGACCCAGAATCAAAAGAGGTGGTTAAAATTTTTGCATAATGTGACTATCTGAGTTTAGAAACTCGTCCCTAAAAACTAATACGCTCGTTAACAAGCGTAGAACCGTAGAACTTATTGACCCTAAAGATCCATAATTAAAACTAAATCGGTGCTTCACCTAATCTTTTAGCAACCTTGCGTATCTTATACTCTATCATTATTGGCAATTATTCGACAAATGACACGTTTATATTTACTATACAGCTGGGCACTGATATATTTAAGGAGGAATGATTTCAGATTCTGCTATGGGACATATTTATGTACGTATATACCTATATGTATTTACAAAAACCTTAGAGCGGTTCGCGGTATTGTTTCGTGTTGCCAAACCTTAAATTTATTAACTGAGTTCAATCTGAATTAGGTTTTTATTCTATCAATTTAATTTCAGACGTTGTGTTGTGTCCTCCAAAAGTAAATTGATTGAATAAAATATCAAATGTTTTGCGACGTGACGTAGAGTCACCTTGTAAGGACATCGTTGATGAATTGGACCATTTTTGTACATTAATGCTTAGTTTAGTTTTCAAGCAATTGATAGAATATGTCAATTTATATTCAGTTAAAATATTAGATAACATTAAAAGAAAATTGGCATGTCAATTCTATCAATTACCCGCTGGGAGAAATTTCATCGTTTGATACGATTTATATGTTTTTAGCAAATGTCATTCTGATGGATACAATATACAGACTGTATACCTACTCCATATTGAGTGGTTTGAAGGCCAAATCAAGAACAAATATTACTTACTCCTACTTTAGAGAGAGTAAACAGTAACACTACTTATTGGGTTATTCATTGCGGATCAATATCATTATCCTTTTTAAGATTAAATTCTCGACCATCATCTCTAAAAGCTTGGCTATTTTTCCTTCGCTAAATAAACATTATTAAGGATACAAAAATATACTTTGATTGTTAGCGAATCGTACAAAAACGGCTTATACGAAACCCACGATCACTGAAAGCAGCTTAACTCCGGTAACAAAAACCGACGTCCCCCAGGGCATTTGAAACAACCACTCTGCGACGTAAATATTCACATTTTTAACTCGCACGACCGCGAAATAATGCAAATATACGTTTTTCGAGAAAAAAGCAGGTTCCCTTTTGTAGGAAAAGTAATAATTTCCGCGAAACAAAATCCCTACATTAAAGCAAGTATATTTTGTAGAGTTGTGTCGAATATTGTAGGGAGGCTTATATTAAAGCAAACAACACATACAAACAAGCATCACAAAACGGAAAATTTTATGAGGTAACTATCAGATTAATACGCTATCCATATTAATACTTATATAAAACATTTTCTGAATAAAATGAATAAATTATATCTAAAGCAACTTGAAACTGATATTTACCTGGTATTGTGCAGTGAGACGCCTAGTAACAGTAGTTTCAGATACGTATCCATTCTCAATGGCGGTGTCCGGTGAAATGTTCAGCTGGAGACCTGATATGACGCGGACGAGCAGTCTGGATATTGACACCTTGTCGTTACCAACTCGCACTTCACGGAGACCAATGACGCGACCTGTGACAATGAGCGGGAAAAATCAGTTACGTAATATTGGTATGTCCTTACTTGATGAAACAACAGTTACACCTGCGTTATTTAGGGCCACTGCTTGGCACCCGGCTAGTAGTATAGTGTGATGTTATGTAGCCATCACGCTATGAGCAGAGACGAGTAAGAATATATTCTTACTCGTCTCTGCTATGAGCTTATTTATTGAGGAAGGCTATTTACCTAAAGCCTTGCTTGATTAATGAGCTATCCAGCACAAAAAGAATTATTCAAATCGGACCAATAGTGTCTGACGTGTGTGTTGTAAAAAAAAAAGAATTGACGTTCATAAGCGTTGCTTTTGCAACCTATATGAATATATGAATT
This sequence comes from Euclidia mi, assembly GCA_944739405.2. NCBI lineage: Eukaryota > Metazoa > Arthropoda > Insecta > Lepidoptera > Erebidae > Euclidia > Euclidia mi. Next base: position 19,935,688 of record OX123198.2, read on the forward strand.
TGAATTTGACATTCAACCAACAAAAAAATATATATCTTTAGCTTTAGTATACCTAGGTATACAATTTTAACTTCACTGTACGTTTAAAGTAATCTGTGAAAACGTTGTGGATTATACAATAACCCACATGTACTACAAAACTTAATTGTAATATATATTGTGTAATTGTTTGTTTTCCGAAATAAATAAATAAATAAATAGGTATGATAAATTTGTAACATTTCTGATGAAAATAGATTTAAGTTCCAAAAATACTAACTAATCATTTACTCGTACGAGATCATAATAATATCATCTTAAAAGCATTATTAAGTAGGTACCGCTTTTATTAAGCTACTGACGATTTAGTTTGAACTCTATACCTACCTACTAAGTATCTTTTAGAGGAAAACCGCTGATTTGCATGATAGAAAATCTTATACTTCCGTTGAATTATCATTAATAAATAATAGCCGTTAATTTATTCTGGTCACGTATCATCTCAGATACCGCTAATGGAGGCAATGAAATTGACACAATATCACAATGGGTTTATACTGTTTGACACTTCATTGGTGAATAGATAAATAGCTGCATAAGTTAGCGCCAATGAGGCGAGAAATTCGTAATCTCTCGCTTTATAATAATAATGTTACGATGTTCCAATGCGCTTAGCTTATCTATATTGCCTACTATGCTATCATGGACATATTTAGAGGAAGGCAAAAAATAACGCTATTTTCTGTTAAAAAAAAGTCAGTAGGTAGGTATAGTAGGTACTTTTTTGTGTTCCTATAAATAATATCTCCATCAGTGTATTGGTGTTGTTATAACTGCTTTAATGACTGATATCTAGAGCTACTGCAAATTGTGCTTACATAAGTATTACTCAGGTAAACTTACCTGTAATTGGCGACAGCACTTGCACCTCGGTCCGTCCAGTACTCCTTCCCTGCAGTACTCTACCACGCAGCGTTGCGATCCGAGGATCGGACACCCTTGTCAGTACCAGCTCGGTGACTTTGAGCCAAGTACGCCGCGACACGAAGTACGACACGCGCCCCGAGTCGTGGTCCTTGGCCAGGAAACGCGCGTACACCTACAAGGTAATGGAATTAATATGGTCTTTTAAAACCTAGCTTGTATTAGGAATACATTTATCTATCGCGGATGAGTTCACAACATAATTACAAGGGGCACGATGAGAACCCGTACATCACGCAAAGTGTAGACCTGCGACGGGATCGAATCCATAAGACTAAGCGCAGTGTTAGTAGCTCATTAAATTCTAAACTGTCCGTGAAGTCATCAAGTCTAATCCGGTTTCATCGAACTTATTTTATAAAGATAATGAATGGTTGTGATATTGTAGCAACGAGAGGGGCTTGGGAACCCAGAATTCTAGAAAGATGCTTACTTGATATAAACTACCTATACCTACTACCGAATCTAAGTAGTTAACTATGTTGTTATTGTTCAAAATTGGTATATTGAAGAACGATGGGTCTACCTATGTACGTGTTACTGTAAAGTGATATATGACAAGGCCTGTGCCTTGTCATATATCAAGCGGCAAACCGTTTTCCTTGGTGTTTCTTGTTTCTTGGTGATATCAACCAGACAAATGACGTTGTGCCAACCCCAAGAACTGTTTCTTGCAGAAGAAGAGAGAAGAAGAAGCTATCGCCCTCTTTTCAGGAACCCCTCTTGATTTTCACGTTCTCTTATAGAAAAGGAACAGGACGGAATTTAATGTAATAGTAAGCATGTTGCTACTTTACTTTGTTATTTTGTATTGGTGGTTCTACACCGGTGGAGGCGTCTTTTTATGCTAGCACTGCGACTCTACTTATATAAAGTCACTCCATATAAATCAGTACCTAACAGCTCACCAACTACGAGCGATAAAAGAAATAAAAATATGTAAATACATGCGGCAAACGCCTGTTTTTCCTTTTGTCGCAGGTGGATTTATTTTTATAAATTCGGCGTTTTATAAAAATGGTAAAATGTTTTGTCGAATTGTGTTGCGGCCACATCTGAACAAATACAGATAACTTGCGAGACTATAACACCGCTTTGGTTTATGTTGAATAACGCCGGCCGGTGTTTTGTTTTATAAAGCTTTACAATTAAGTTGTGGCGTTTTGGATTGTGGTCAAGAGTATAGCTGGTCGGCACTATCGGACTACTTATAAACGTTAGTTGTGAAATGTTTATCTCTCACGGAACGTGGGCGATTAAATTGTTCAACATGAAACAATGTTCGTCTGTGGTTTTAAACAGCGCTAATTTGAAAACGTTTTGTGTAGATATTCTATGATTGCGTGAATCTAAAACAGTGTGGCGACCCCACCGGGCTGTTCACAAAAAGACCAAGCTTTTGAAGTGTACCTGAATGAACGGTCTCGTATATTGCCGTGACGATGATAGGTAGTTGATTTAAATTATTGTTAATTTAACTTTTTTCATATTTGCATTTAAACAAAATAAAGCGAGGAGTAGATACACATTCATCACTGGATGGTGTATCATGTCATGATAATTGCCGTAACTCTCAGAATATTTATATTTTTTCTATCTTTTAATTAATAAATTTTAGAGATTACGATAATCTACCTCATTAGTATAATAAAATTATCTTCATTCTAAATATAGCTAAGGCCTTAGGCAAAGGTCTTATTAGTGCGTCACAACTAAAATAATCTAAGTACATCGTAAAAGATAACACTAATTGGGCGCTAAACAATCTTATCAATGACAGAGGCGCCGGTTAGCTACAATAAAATTTGTTATGGAACGGGTCTAACCTTTACAGACTTTCGCAGCCCACTGCTGAATATATCCTCTCGTAAGTTGATTCACAGTAGCACTGTGAGTGAATAGGAGGATTTGTTACACCACGTTGGTCAGACGGATAGGTTTTTTAAGGTTTGTTTGTCGAGTTTTCCATCTCTTCGCGTTTGCTTCGTGTATTTTTTAAGTCTTCTTTACGACACCCGCGGAATGAAATAGGCTAGTGAAATTTGGTCTTCTTATACACAATCAAATCGGGGCTAGTTCATAATATCGACAGTCACTACATCCATGGTCGCTGTATCGAAAACGTTCCATCGACGGGCTAATGTATCGATAGTACCCCAAATCGATGGTACGCTACATCGACAGTACCCCAAATCGTTGGTACGCTTCATCGTTAGTACACTAAAGCGATGGTATGCTACATTAACAGTAAACCAAATCCATAGATATATTTATTTTTCTATGACCAAATCGATAGTACGCTGCATCGACTACTCGAACAAGTAACTCCTAAGATTTACCAGCATGAGTTGGTAAATGTCCGATTTTTTTAATAAAAAAGACCCTAAGTTGACGGAGCCCTGCTTCGCAGGGCTCCTATTTATTGGATTTTGGGTCACAAGACAACCTAACATAACCTACTTACTTGAGTTACAGTCTCACCTAACCTTCATTTCTTTTTGTCTTGGCAAATTGTGATTAAAACTTTTAAAAATCCTGTGTTTTTATTTAAATCTGGCTCGGGTCGGGTAGTCGATGCAGCGTACCATCGATTTGGTTTACTGTCGATGTACCGACCGTCGTTTTAGTGTACTAACGATGAAGCGTACCAGCGATTTGGGGTACTGTCGATGTAGCGTACCATCGATTTGGGTACTGTCGATACATTAGCCCGTCGATGGAACGTTTTCGATACAGCGACCATCGATGTAGTGACTGTCGATATTATGAACGGCTACTAACCAAATCACATGGACAAACAGGTCTTCGCCGCGTACCCAATTACGCGGTATCATAGACTCGTTTGTCCATGTGGTTGAAAATAGAGTTGCAGTAGGTACCTAAAATTTGCCTCGTCGAAAAGTATTTATGTGAACTACAAAGTTTATATACGCCGACGAAAAGTATATGCAATATAAAGTGTAACAAACCTCAACATTGCTCTGCTGGTATCTGAGCCTGCACGACCGTTGCTCAGTGAGCGAGTTGGTGGCGTCGGGTCTGGCGCCGCCCCAGCCGCGCGCCGACAGCGAGCGCTTCGCCCGGTCCTTCGTGTTTGCGTCGTCCGGCACTTTCCAACCTGACGGGGAGTAAGGCATTTAGTAGGTTCCGTTGCTTAGCGTTATAGGGTTCAATGTCACCGGTGGCAAAGAAGGAAAGGCGCACAATATAATCAATATATAATTTTATCAAAACAAACAAAATTTTTAGAAACATTATCATAGTGTATATCTATTCACTGCTACTTCTCTATGGTAAAGAACTCGCCATTATAAATAAAATATTTGCCAAAAACGATTTGCTTAGTTCTTCGTAAAATAGAACCGTCAAAATAAAGTTCAACAGTATATTTAAACTACAGATCATCCGTATAGTTATTGCGGACGAAGCTCCTGAAACGTTGAAGAATTTTAAAGTTTAAAAGTTTTGAGCGAGACCCATTTGTAACCCCACTACATACGTCGTTCAAACTGCTAACTTGGACCAAATGACCCAACCACTACAAAAACACTTCAGGCGTCTACGAGTTTGTAAAGAAAATACTAAATAAACTTGCGTCTAAGATGAAAAATAAGTTGGCAAATACTGAACTAAATAAAAATATCTGAGTGGTAACCAACATTTTGTTTTAAAACCTTAAATATGCAAGACGATTTATGCAGCAGGTGTTGTTGTTACATTCAAAATAAAATTTTTAGTTCACATTAAGTCAATTTTCATTTCGGCTACACTTATGAAAACTTATTGCCGTCGGTACATCGTTCCTTTCATGCGCTGACACCTTAATCTACTGTCATTCAATACCGTAGCCATATGTACCATCGTCAATACGTACCTATACGTAGGGCTAGACTATCTTGCAGCTGCCAAGCTGAATAGCTAATCTTATTTGACTAATGAGCCCGCGGGAAGGCATTGGTCGTTAATGATGTTTACCTTTGATTTGCGACAGGCGGTTGTCGTCGACGTCGATCTCTAGGGGGTACTCGGGCATCCAGACGGTGAAACGCGCCAGCCCCGTGTACGTGCCGTACTTGACGATCACTGACGCGTTCGATGAGCCGCGGATCTCTGAACCGTCTACGTATACCGAACTGCATGATGATGACACCTGGGTAAGAACATATTGAATTTTATCACATAATATAGTTATATTTTTACATATTTTATGTTGCTACACTATTGCAATGAGTTATCCTGTAATCCTGCCTCGTTGGTTTCGCGGCATAAATGTGCGCGTGGGATTGAGGTCTCGGGTTCGATTCCCGGGTCGGGCAAAGTGTTATTGAGATTTTTCTTTAGGAAATTCTCAGAAGCGGCTCGGAGTCTGGTAATGTGCCCGGTACGGCAATAGGCTCGTCCCCTATTACGTGGGACCTAAAAATTCATGGCGAAATGTGGGTGTTATATCACACCTCTGCCTACCCCTTCGGGGATACAGGCGTGAGTCTATAAAAAAAATCCTGTAATGATAGTTGTGTGTAAGGATGTGATAAATAAATAATGCATTGGAGGACTTCGATGAAGCCCTTTAAATATTGTTTTTCACAAGTTCGATAATATGGTAATTAGAATTGAACATGCAAATGCATTGATACTTAACGTTCATGGAAGAAGATTATCATCGTCATAACTAAAATCATCACTTTATACATACCTACATACCTATATATGTATATATATTCGTGTACCCAACATTAAACTAATGCTTCTCTTGCTATAACAGCGCTTAATACTAAATCTGTGATAACAAGCGGGTCATCAAGGATTTCGAAATCAATTTTAGATATACCATTTAAGATGTTTTATAAATAGATGTACAATAATATTTCTATTTATGTTATTCGTTTAAGGGTTTTAATTAACAGCGAACCGTTTGTTAGTATTTACGGAATCTATTTATGTTTACGTTAGCGTGCTAAGTAGCAATAAAAAATCTTATTTAAAGTTACCTCTGTAAGATTTACGACTTAAATAGAATATTTATTTAAACTACGCGACCTGTGGGTAGACCTGCTTATACATTTGCACCTACATATTATAACCTGTCTGGTTCGGCGAAAATTAATAATAATTTGAAGCACCGCGTAGGGAGCCAATAGATGTCATAATATATCAGACGAAATATGGGAGACGGGGGCGGCAATAAACTGCAGACTAAGCTATCGCCAAGACAAATGCGCTGCTACGCGCCACTTAGAACTTAGACATTTTAAATAAGGATAGATAGTTTTTTAATATATATTATAGCTGCTGCATGCAACCGCTTATATTGAAGTTGTCACTTGACATATCTGTATACCTACTCCACCACTCATTTGGAAAGCACTACATTCTCATAGTGGTTAACCAAAGTGCGGTGTACCAGTGTTATTGCAGTTTCATAAATGAAGAGCGAACTAGGCTTTAAAACAAACCGATGTCACGCGGTAGAGCTAGTTATTAGATAAATCCAAAGTACTTTGTATCTTTAATAGTCTTTTGTGTTCCAAATATACAATCAGATTAATGGAACAGATAGCTTAGTAGTAAAAACAACACAATAAATAACGTCAGCCATGTTATTTGTGTTGTTAGAAAGGATTGTATCACTAATACAAAGAAAGGGTAGACTTTAATATTGTTTGACTAAAGGATTAGTAGAGAAACTATTTGTATAGCAATGTACCCTATTAGGCTATTATACTTAGTATTGACTTTAGACTTGGGAAATAGGTCGCTGAAATATGCTACAGGGCCAGTATTATAAGGGCATTTGACCCAAATTGTAGAGTTCTTCACCAACGCGACACGCTTCAATTCGCCAACTCGAGACTGGACACACGTGTGTTCATTTGGTGGAAACGATAATTAGTATGACTTACCATATCGGCTTCTAGATAGATCAAGATTTTGACGTAGGTATGTCCATTTAGCAGAACTTGGATTAAATTACCTACACATGGACTCGGAAAATTTTGGCGTGTTTAGTTGACAAAATAGTAAGTGATACCAATGTTGAGTTTTACCAACTAGATATGTACGTGTGTCGAGTTGGTGTCAATTTCACTCTTCATATAACACTCCGCTACACTACGAACTTAAGGTTCAAAATGTACGTTGAACATAATTGTGCGGCATAACTTATCTGCGACAAACTGGCTTTAATGAAGCTTATTGCGATAAATAGATTTTAAGATTGCCCTGAAACTTTGCACCCAAAAAAAGGAGCCGTCAACTTCGCTTATTAGACTAATTAGGTAGTCATCGAACTCCAGTCCATCGCACATTAATTATTCGAACCCGAGCAGCGGCACCTCCATAAAAACATCGTCCAACAGAGTAACTTAATTTTTGTATCGTAAATAAATTGTGATATTCAAGAGTCGCCAGTCGTAGCAAAAGTGCGAGATGAGGATTCCTGTAAGTGCATACGTCATGCCCGTTGCTATTAGCACCGGTGATTGGCAATTTGCGACTGCATCGCGTTTTGAAGAATGTTCGCATTCGAAATCGTAACAAACAACCGAGAAGGTAACTTTACCGACTCAATTCCTGTTTTCTGAAGAGTTCGGTTCGGTGGCGAATGCTAAAATAAGGACTAGGTATTGTTGCTAACCTGCTTAAAAGCTCGTACGACTATCAGGTCTTACGAGTATAATGTATACTTAAACCTAACATAAATACCGCATGTTCGACTACATTGGCTACAAGTTCTAAAGTTTTGGTAAGTTGTTTAGACGTAGGGTACCATGAATTGAAAGTAGAATTTAGGCACCTCGTTTCGTCGACGCTTAAGTTACGTTAATTGCCGATTAAAGGAGGAGTATTTTAGGTGTATTCCTAACTCTATATACTGAGTATAAAATGAAGTATTAAGTAGCTATTTTCCAACAAATGCTTGATGATAGTTCCTTGTCAAATTGAAACGAGAAATAGTTCTGGTGCTCTATCTCAATGTAGCAGTAGCTTACCTTGAGAACGCTCTCGTCCTCTGAGTGGCAGGAGCTCTGCAGCGTGACGTCGGCGACCTGGCCTGCCTGCGACACGATCAGCACCTTCATCGCCTGCGACACCTGCCGCCCCGTCAGCACTGCCGTGTTCAGTACCTCCCAGTTCTACAGCATAACAATACGTAGATTAATATGTGTCATGTTCTGAATCAAATCTGAAGAAATAAGTAAGTAACATCTCTACAATGTGGAATAAGTTGATCAGGAAAGGGCACAATTAACCTAACATAAGCACTAAAATAAGCTTTAGTTTTCTACCTAAATTTCCCATATTTCAAAAGTAATTGAGGCTAACACGTTTATAAACGACATTCACAGTTTATACCTATTCCAAATAGTGTGATAAGATCCACTGTCTGTTAATGTACGAGCACAATGCTATACATAAAACACTCCATCACTCGTGTCGTAGTTTAATTGCTTTAATCATCTAGTTGGGCGGCGGACAAGGAGCGAGCGTTCATCCGTCAGTAAGCAGATATGAAGAGGCCCACTCTAGCGAGCGCCGAGCGGCGAGCGCCCCAGGCCCGAGTTAATGGCTCCACGCTAATATTGAGATAAACTAATTGCTTTATAAATATTATTCTGTAACTTCATTTGAAACCGCACCGGGACCGCACACGTTGCAGACGCGACTAGGGCATGAATATCGGAATATCGAATATCGAAAATATCGGAATATCGGACAAAATTTTGTGTCAGAAAATATCGATATTAGATTTGGAAAAACCGGGATTTTCGATATTTACGACATTGCTTCAATTTGCGGTATTGCGTTGAGTGCGTCTAGCGCGCCAAATATAATAATATTGCGAGTATTCGTCGCTACCATTTTACCAGTAGTTAACTACCGAAATTGATCCGTAACTAGCAGTTTTTTTTATTTATTTCATTTCATGATAGACATGCCTTCTTGATTTACCTACCTGTTATATAATAATTATCTAGCTGCCAAAATGTATATTTATAACTGTTTATTCATGTTCAATAATTTTTAGTGATAGAATCTCAGTCGTTTCTACAAGGCTCTGATAGCCCAGTGGCGGGACTAACAGACTGCAATTCGGAAGGTCTCGGGTATGAATCCTGGCGATCATCAATGACTTTTCGAAATTCATTTAAAATTGGTATAGAAGCTATGTGCGTAATTATAGCTGGTCTCATACCTCGGAGAGCACGTTAAGCTATCGGTCCCAGGTGAAAATTTTCGTCTGTCATAAAGGAAAGTTAGTACCTTTAAATATCCTAGTAATGGGCAAATCAATATAGGTAATATTAGTCTAATTTCTTTTTCAAGTTGTTCCATTTGCACTCGAATTGCTTAATTACACCAGTTTGTAATAGGCCACTCATTTTTTGTCACTAAAGCAGTGAATTAAAATTTACTTCAATCAATCAATCAATCAGCCTATCGCAGTCCACTGCTGGACATAGGCCTCTCCCAACACGTGCCACAGTAGACGGTGCTCAGCCTTCCGCATTCAGTCTGACCCAGTCACCTTTTTCAGGTCGTAGGCCCATCTAGCCGGGGCCGCCCTACCTTACGCTTGCCGAGGCGTGGTCTCCACTCTAGGACACGCTTGCTCCATCGGCCATCAGTCCTTCTACAGATATGGCCAGCCCTATGTCGGTAATTTTGGCTCTTTGTCGGATAACTTCATTTCGGATTTTATCCTTCAAAGAGACGCCAAGCATAGCCCGTTCCAGAGCTCGCTGCGTGACTTTTAGTTTGTGGACTAGTCCCACTATGAGTGTTCACGTCTAGGCACCGTACGTACTATAACAGGTAGGACGCATTGGTTGAAGACTTTGGTCTTCAGGCATTGCGGTAGGGGCAAAGAGAAACCTCGACGTAGCTTGCAAATCGCTGCCCAACCCAACTGGATCCTGCGGTCGATTTCTTTGTCGAAGTTGTTTATACCAAGCTGGACTACTTGCCCACGGTAAACATACTCTTGAACAACTTCGAGCATCGATCCGTCGACATAAACCGGTCCCGGCACAATGTGTTCGTTGAACATAATCTTGGTTTTATCCAAGTTCATGCCGAGGCCGACCCGTGGAGAGGCTCCATGTAGGCTGTGCAGCATCTCGTTCAGCTCTTCCAGGCACTCTGTCACGATGACGATATCGTCGGCAAACTGAAGGTGGGATATGTACTCGCCATTAATGTTTATGCCCCGTCCAGTCCAGTCCAGCGTCTTAAAGACGTCTTCCAGTGCGTTGGTGAAGAGCTTAGGGGATATTACATCCTCCTGCCTCACCCCTCTTCGCAACTCGATGGTGCTGGTTTTACTCTCCTGGAGTTGGACGGTCATAGTGGCCGTGTCAAGCATCTCAACACCTCGATGTAGCGCCAGTCGATACGACACCGCTGCAGAGCATCCAGAACCGCCCAGGTTTCGATGGAGTCGAAGGCTTTCGTGGTTTCCTTTTGTTACGCTCGTTGATGGTCTTCTGTACAATCTGCCGAACACTGTAGATGTGGTCTACGATGCTGTAGCCTTTTCGAACCCCGGTTTGTTCCGGTGGCTGGTGGAAATCGTCGAGTTTTCTGGCGAGGCGGTTTGTTAGGACTCTCGAGAACAACTTGTAGACGTGGCTCAGGAGTGAAATGGGTCTATAGTTTTCCAGCAAGGTTTTGTCACCTTTTTTGAAAAACAGAACCACTGCACTCTCCCTCCACGCCTGATGTGTTAGGCTTTGGTGGATAACGGAATTAAACAGGCTCGCCAGCTCTTTCAGAACTGCTGTCCCACCTGCTTTTAAGAGCTCTGTGGTGATTCCGTCATCCCCTGGAGACTTGTTGTTCTTAAGCTGCTCGAGAGCCCCTCTTACCTCGCCCTGGTTGACATCAGGGATGTCCTCCGTGTAATGGCGCGTGAGTTGGGCTATGTGGTCATCATCGCTGGGTCTCGTGGGTTTAGGCATCCGTGATGTGTATAAGTCCTTGTGGAAACTCAATTTCAGCCCGAATCTCGAACTTGGATGTTACGGTTTTGCCATCCGCAGTATTGAGTTTCGACAGATGAATTGTACCAAGCTGGCGAGCGAAGACTTTGGTGTCTCGATTCTGTTCAATCGCAGCCGTAATGGCGCGGGTATTGAAACATCGGAGGTCACGTCGCACCAGCTTCCTGATCTTCCGGTTTAGGTTTCTTCCATCCGTCAAAGACGTCTACGCATAATTATGACATTCCCCTTCCTCGCCTCATAAGTTCGAGTCTTGAGCGAGAGTTTACTTTGCTTGTTATTAAAATTAAAATAATTATTAAAAATATATTAAAATTTACTTATTTGATCTCAATATTTCTTTTTAATTTATTTTTAGACCCTATTTCCTATTTTCATGACTTTTGATTTGTCTGATTTCTAGTATCGGAAATATCGAAAATATCGAATTCCGGAATTACAAAATGTTGAATATAGAAAATACCGATATTGAGAAAATGGGCCGATATTGCGACCCCTAGACGCGACGTATGTACATCGTTCCATAACAATGTATTTGTCTGTCCCTACCCTATACCCATTGATTTGAAATAGCCCAAATTAAATTAAAGTATCATTGTGTTACACAAAGTGGAAGAAAGCCAAATTGCCTCAAATAATATTTATATTTTACGCAAACGTGGGCTCATGAAAATTGAAATATTTCAAATTACCTACAACGGATTTTGTAGATCCCTAATTCTTTATTGTGACAGACTAATGGCTCGAGACTTATTTTTGCAAAGAATAGGGCGATTAAAGTAAAATGTGATTAAGAATTGAACCTTTGAAAATGTAAGAGATTTATTTGCAAATGGAGGTATTTTTCGAACAAAGTTAGTTTATAAGTTTGCAAATAAATGTGTAGCGGTAACCTTGTGTGGGAGAGACGAAATCGATGAGTAAAACACATATGTAATATGTACCTACATGAATAATGTAGGTAAAGCAATCATTCAAAAATTCATGAGGGCGAACAAGACGTGTCGTGAAGCAGCCACTGTGGGCGGCTCGAGGGCTATGGCCTCCATTAGCTCGCGATAAAGCACCCATTACACCACTTCATTCAGACTAACAGTGTAACATTAAAAGTTAATCTCTGCAATTTGTTACAATCACTCTCATTATAAACATAATAATTCTACAGTTTTGGAATAGCCTGATATTATGATAATCAATGTTGGCTACGTTGAGTTAGGTACATTATGTGATTTGGTAATAATTTTTAACAGTAGGTATCTACTAACATGATGTACCTACAATATTGCTCACTGTTTAATTTGCTTTCAACAAAACGGTCTCAATGATCCATTCTAATCGAAGCTTTGAATTCGAATAAAGATATCGTTATAGTAATAAAAGGGGCTCCCTCGGATCCATTAATTACTAAGAAAATACCTTTCGGTTAATTTATCGCTACAATCGATGTCTCAATAAATTGTTGATTTCGAGCACCTGTCTCGATAATAGTAGAATAATCGAGTGGGTGTTCGTGATTGTAATCATTATTCGCATTAATAACAACTCGCGTTTAGAAAAGAAAGTTATGAAAACGTTGTGTTTAGAACGTCATGTGTGCCTACTCTTTGACACGGCTCGCGCCTCGGTAACATGTTAAACCCCATCTTTGTGTACCCAGTACCTACTGTACGGGAGGTAACCTTCAAATTTAATTAAGAACATAATATAGGTCCACGTCCCACGGGTACATCCGTAAAAAGGTTTCATAAATTCTGTATTAATTAATGTTCTTAATTTGCAATAAAGTGATTCATCCGGGTAGCATTATTACGGGCAAGAAAATTTTAATATTATATCAAGAACGCATATTTTTCATTCTTTAATTAGGATCATTTCGCCTGTTCGCGTCCATTTAGTGCAGTTGGCAAGTTTGAAGGAGAAAATAAAAATGTTCCAGCTAATTGATTCAATGAAAAATGTATGTAATGCGTTCATTATATAGTCTATTTTAATAATAACTTTCAGTTTTGTTCGAAACTTGTTGTGTTTTTTTTTAAATAGACAAACTTCAAAATATGTCATTTTACCCAGTTTGCGTCCAAAAAATCCTAATTGCGTCCACCTGTGGACCAGTTTGCGTCCACCAGCTTGGTCTTTACAATATCAGCCTTATTGTCCTTCATATAAGGGTGATATTGTTAAGACAATCTAAAGAAAGATTGGCTTTTAACAATTTCTACATTTAAGATTAAAGTTATAAAAAATCTACATTATTATCATTATTAAATCACTTTAAAGAAACTATAAATAACTATTTATTGTTCTCAACATCGATGGAACTTAAAATCAAAGATAAAAAAATAACGATACATGTTGACCAATATTGTGGTCTTCGGAATAGCATAATTTTTACATAATTATGTACATATTTGTCTTATCGATTTCTTCTTCTCACGAATATCACAAAACGCTTTCTTTATTTAATCATCTTTTGTATTTTTTTTCCTTTTTCTTTCTTGTCTCCTAAGAACTCATCTTGAATAGAAAAAAATATGGAATAAAAGAAATTAAATGTAATAATTCAATTTTAAACTCAGTCTTAATCAAAAATGCATTATAAATTATAAAAAAAAATATATAGAATGTATTTATGCGATCATTTCTATTTCATGAAAATATGGACGCAATTTGCTATAATATTATCCCTTACAGGTATAGTTTGCGTCCACTTGTGATCGATTATTATATCGATTGTATCTTTTATTGCAATCATAATAATGTGGACGCAAATTGGTAATTACAATTGCATACTATTAATGTTGAAATAAACAAAATCCCAATTGCTCTCTCATATTTAAATCACATAAAAATAAACAACTAAAGAAATCATAAATAGACGAGTTCGCGTCCATTGTGGACGCAAAGTGGAGGTTTTATAAATTCGGTGTTCTAATTCGCGTCCACCTTATTTTAATTGTTAACTATAAAAAAACAAGCTAATTCATAATTCATACTATTCGTCTTTTCATTATTAATGTCTAGAAACAGCTATGTATCCTAAAATTCACATAAAACAATAAAATACTTACCGTCAAACACGCCGCTGCACACTATTTTTTTATTTATATTCCGCGCATCTGCACTCTTTTGTTGAACAACCGAGATTAACTAATTTTTTTAAACAGGATAAGCTGGGCGCACGGAACTTTTGTCTATTTGTGCGTGTCTCTTATACGTAGAGGTATTGGCGATACTGACTTTTCATTTTATTAGTGTGTTAGTATACTTATTTACGAGCATTTTTAAAGGGAGGTCCGCAAAATGGACGCGAATAGGGGGATGGACGCGAACAGGCGAAATGACCCTACGTAATGAAATTTACCTTAGATATTGGCAGTACGGCTTGTATATCATCTTTTTCAATATCGAGTCGCGTGCTGACCCTGTGTTCATGGGGTGGTTCCTCCGTGGTGGACGTGGTGGTGGGAGCAGACGATACTTTGGCCGACCAACTGATCCGCGCTGTGCCGCGTCCCGACTCTCCCTCGGAACCTTCTCCATCACCCTCGCCTTCAGCTCCTACTTCCACCAACCACGTCAGAATTTCCTCCCAGCCCGGCTCACCTACACCACTGCTCTCCTCAGCGTCCCTGAATGAAGTTCTACGTGTTATATAGACGCATACACTTCATAAAGTTGCTTAACCTAAAAGCTTTTAGTGGCTAAAAGGTTGTTTATTGAGGTCGAAGAAGGTGAACGCGAGCTAAATCACGATAAATCAATACTTACTAGTATCATACGGCGCCAAGTTTCATGGAATATCAAATGTTGCTGTTTCACGTTTTAGAGTGGCCACACGAAATTATCTAAACAATAAAAAGTTGTCTTGACATCGAGTTTCATTATGCGGAAAAGCGCCGGTAAAATTTATGGTTGTGCAAATGCAAAGTAGTCGGGGGCGAAATTGTGAACAAATCCCGCTAAAGAAATGAGAAATGGAAACATTCTGTTATAAAACACGTACAATAAAAATACTTTTTCATTTACGTACACAAAAACTCGTTTATGAAAAACGTACAAACCTGCACAAATGAAATACCGCTTCGTACTCATACACATTATGATACAAGTTAACTCTATGTTGATGGTGCACTAACTTAATAATGGCGCATTGCTGGAACTGGAACCTCATAGTGCATAGTCACTACATAGTATAAAACAAAGTCTGTCTTCTGTCTGTCTGTCCCTATGTAATCTTAAAACTTTAAAACTACGCAACGGATTTCAATGCGGTTTTTTAAATAGATAGTATGATTCAAGAGGAATGTTTATATGTATAATACATACATTGCACCCGTGCGAAGCCGGGGCGGGTCGCTTGTTGTCGATAAGACTGTAATCTACTTTGTCTTCTAAATACTAACATGAATTGAAATAGCAAATGTTTAGAATTATTATGATTACAAAATGCGATTCGTCAACGGTTATATTTTTACAACAATGACGTGAACTCACTCGACAGCAAACTCAAAATATAGAAATGAAACGAATCCTTTAAATCCCCCCGTCCAGTTGACCGGCTAGAAAGCACTTTATCTATGAACACTCCGATTGCAATAGCATTTTACCGTTTAACTGAGAGGACGCTGAATTGCAAATGGCATTTTATTGAATTCATTTTTAAAAATGAATGTCTCTTTCCAATTTTATCTCAATTTCTACCTGTATTCGTATGCTGAAACGTAAAACTGAATGTAGTAGTTACTTTCAACGGCTTATTGTTAGTTTTATTTAGCCATTACGTTGGTCATTTACTCGTGTCCGGCCTTTAGCGGATGGGACTATTTAGTGTTTAATAAGATAAACTAAGAAAGTAGTATGAATATTAACATGTCATTGTGTGCTTTCTACAATAAATGGTAAGTACAGTACCTTCACAAGTAGGCGGGTCACTTACTATCTGAAAAGTAGTTTCCATTACGCATAATCGTCATATGGATTTATATTTTCACCGTTGTTAGCCAGTTCATGCGTGCATCCTTATTGTCTCTATATTAAAATTTCCGCTTCAACCTATTCTTTGACAAAACTTAATATCACATTTTGTAAACAAACTATCGTACATATTGGAGTATTGTTAACAAAGTTTATAGCTTCGGAAAGTTCAATTTGAATTGAAATATGTACTGAAGACGGATCAATACCAGAACAATTTTATAGGCCAAATCGTCATTCGTCATGTGATATCAACTGGGAGAGCTGTTCGTGTTCATAACTTTGCGGAAATAATACAATCATACTTGGTTAAGTGGGTCCTGGTTATGTCTCGCATACAAACTCTGTTTTATCATTTTTCAAAAATGTTAATATAAAACATTATGGTAGAACTTTTGAATTGGAATCACAATGTTATTGGAAATAAATAAACTCTATATCATCAGCCTTGTAAATAAACTGTCATTTTCTTCTTTTCACTATGGAAATGGTATATTTATTGAATAGGAGACCAACGAGCAGACGGATCGTCTATTGGTAACCGATAACCGCCGCCCATGGACACCTGCAACCCCAGAGGAGTTACAATTGCATTGCCGACCTTGATTGGGAAACGGTTCGGAGGATCAGCGGGATGAGGCAAGAGGAAGAGGCCGTCGGCACTTTTACTCACCGAATGAAACGCGACAACATAGAAATTGTTGTTTTATATCGATATTCTGTGACAGGGTAGTACTGCCGTGATAGAGCTGTCCCATGCAGAAATCAGCCAGGCTCTACTTCTTACAGTAAAGTGCAGTATCTTAATAGACCGCTTTACTTACAGTTCGGTTCCGTCGTCATCTCTGAGCGGTTGTTCGAGCCTGGTGGCCGTGACGGTGGCGGCGCGAGGCTTCACCTCCGCCGTCACCGCCCAGCGGGAGTTCGCCGCTGTCACGCTCACCAGCCGCAGGCCAGACTTCACTTTCATCCTACACCACACAAATAACAAGTTTTACAGCAGGTACTTGAATTGGTATTTATAACATTTTACTGTTTTTAGGGCGCATATATAAAATGTGAGGTTATAATGCAACCTTTTGTAGTCCACTGCTGGATATAGGCCTCTTCTAATTGGCGTCACAATAGCATTGGAGGCAATAGCAGGATTTGGCTTACTCTGACACAGGCCAGACGGGTTGGCATAAGCTGTGATGTCGAGTTTTCCGTCTCTTCCGCAAAATACTATGAGTTTCGTCTATTTCCCTAAGGTCGCCCCTTACTGTGGAAACTACACTTTGTATTCGTAGTCCGCCACTACATGGCAATACCAGATATTGATGACCACTTCCAGAATTTAATATTTTCATTATTTTGTTTACAATTTCGTTTTATTAAAACAGATGTTATGACTTTCATTGAGACAAATTATATACAAGGAATTAAATTAACAAAAAATATTTCAAAGATATAAACGAAATTCATCGTCTCAAAAACAAGACCGTGATGACTCGAAGAAAGTCTGAAATATCTTACATTACTAATAGTAATAATATATACCTACATATATTAGCAATCTACCCTGTATTTTATTGTTAAAAGGAACCATACAACGTAACAATCAACCTGTATTATATTTTACTTGAGCAGTTTAAAATATATGGGTGTAGATAATAAAGTTCGAATCTCATTTAATCTAGTTAACTTTTGTAATATTTTATTACAAACTTCAAGGTTCTTCTCCTCGCTATAGGAGATCAGATGACTACGTTTCTTAGAAGTGAAATTACGTTTTGTACCTATATTATGAATTTTATCTAGTGTCTCACTTGCGCGTAGAATTTAATACCGTTATATATAATTAAACAAAGACGTTGTAGTTTATCGCTGCATTGATAAAATACAATATTTTTCACTGAAGAATATTTTTCTTTCGGATAAAATGAAATACAGCATAATTATTAAATAAAAAATATTTTTACACCAAATCCTTAACTGCAATCTTTCTATAACGTGTCAAATGTGTCAATGGGAACACTTTAACAGTATATTCTAAATGTGGTATAGTTTTATATTTGTTAACGTGCCAAGTATTATAGTAGGCATACATATATTTAATAGTTAAAGTGAAGGCGACATAAATTTCCATTTAGCCGCTTGCAGTGTCAGGTATTCCCGGGAGAGTACGGCCGAAGCCGGCTCGTAACTCAAAAGTAGAAACAGATACATGTATCTCCGATGAAGTTTTGGAGCAGGTGGCGCAGATAATAAATGGCAACATTGTACTTAAGCACCCGCCCATATAATTTGCTACAATATATTATCAAAAGTATAATTTGAAAAGTTTGCGTAACAGTTTGAAATCTTTATTATTCGATGAGCGAAAACACAATAAAGTAGAACAAGTGGCGACATGTGACTGGTAAGATTGCAATACTGCACCAACAGTGGCACGTTCCAAGACAATTACTTGAGAGGCTCATAAAAGCCTGAGTACGTCATGCATCGCACTCGCTAAAGCTAAAGAACCATTTTCCTACTATAACTTCTATTACTCAACTACTGGCATCGACTCGATATTAAGTATTAACGGTTTTTAGTGGCTCAGAAAATTTCTGTATAATGGCAAAATTATTTATGTGAAACTTGCACGTGATAAATAATTTCAACATAGCAATTTAAAGTTTGGTATTAAACCTGTATTTTATCTGCAATTTTGTATCGGTAATTTTGCAAACTATCCTCATTGTACGTATATTGGGTGTATAATATAATAAACGTCATTATAACTGTAATGCTATATATCAAGTTAAGCTGGTAATGTTCTTCGGATTTCCGCTCTCCAGGAGGTTAGAACAGACGTGGTAAATTACGATTCGGGTTATATAGTAACGTGTAGTCGGATGCGATAACTCAATATTATTTGACCCAGCCATGCATCGACGTGGAAATCAAGAATTAATATATGTTTGATGTTTCTGTCATATTTGAAAAGAAGATAAATCAATAGATAATTAGGTACAAATGTAAAGCGGAAAAGAAAATTTCATTCGCACCAGCCAAAGTATACGAGATTATTTTAATGTAGAAATTATTAAATATTTACGTTTTTATTTAACAAAATACATAAAAGAAAACTTGTTTTGCATTTTAGCATAAACATATTTTCCTGTAAAATACCAAGAATACACGAGCTCAATTCATTATGTGGACAAAGGAACGGCTCATTGTCTAGCGCTTTTACTGTTCAAGCAAATGAGTCAATGAAAATGTTAAATAAAGTGGGTATTTTGTGCTTTTTTATTTTTGACAAGAACTTCTTTACATTTTATATTCTTAATTTTACTACGATTCTGCCTATCTAGGTGACGATTTACCCTGAAAATGGAGCACGTTTATTTTATTGTTACACAAAATGTACTTGAATTGTACTGTCCTATTCTGTACCTACCTATAATATTATTATATTACAGCAGGTTTGAAGAAATTGTTATTCAGTTAAAAGCTAAAATTACTGAAAAAGTTTTAATTGGCGCATTGAGGTCGGCACTTTCCCAGTTAAGCTTTGAGATTCGGCCGTTGTTCAGTGCTTCAACATAAATTTGACCGCTTTGTTGGCACCTCGTTCAACCCCAAACCGCTGCGGCAAACCAGTCAAAACTTGCCAAATTTTGCAAGAGAACAATCGTTCTGTTTTATTTAAACGGAACGTTTTGCATTCTACAGCACGACGACATAGGATGAGTTATTTGAAATATGTTCCCTCCTACGCAAAATAGAAGATCACGGGTGACAAGCAATAAACCAGTCCAGTTGGGCGGAATACCAATAAATATTAGTCACTAGTCAGGGTGACATAACACAGAGATGCGTATATGGCTCCGTCGTTAACATCAAGTGGCTCATACGTTGACAGATTCTCTCCTGATGTGGGTATTACAAACCGCTATGTCAGACTTTAAACACTACTTGGGTGGTTACGACCCAACGGTATTGAGTACTGACACTAAATCAAGATAAGCACATGCTTGTTTTCGCTTGTACGTTAGTTATGTTATTTACCGTCTAAAATATAAACATACCTTATAACGACATGTGAAATTGTGTGACTGGTATCACGTCGAACAACGAAGGGTAGATGCAAGCGGGAATGTGGATAGAGTGGTGCCCGTGGTAGCAGGAGGGCAGCATCGCCAGCACGTGCTTCCCTATATCCCGCACGTGCTCCGGCCAGAGTCACTGAACCCAAAGGCCACGCGGGTTGTACTGAGACACGTCCGCAAGCGCCTTCTCCTGTTTCACCGCTACCAGCTTCCGCTGCACTGTATGCTAGCCTCACTGTTCTTGGTGGTCGTTTGCCTTTACCATCAGCAGGCCACCAAGCAGCCGGTACTGTTAATTCAGCTAAACAAGCGCCCTCCTCTCCTTCTGGGCCACAAGTTGCAGTTAATGTTCGCGAACCATAACTCGCATGTAACGTTATACATACTCGGCGAGGTCGTGTGGCTGCTCGTCTGGCACCACCTTCACCACCCGTATGAAAGAGCACACGTAACGCTGGCGCATCGCGAGGAAGCTCTCGAAACACTAAATGTGCAGATACGTCTAGCCTGTGCGCTGTTGCGTCTTGTAGTTCCATTAACGACGCATTTCTTCTAGGTGGTTCTAAAGGGTCGGGTACTGCGTACCGCGCTGGCACGGTTTGCTTAGTGGAGAAAGGTCCATAGGTTGCGCGTACTGACGCTGGTGCAGAACCTTGTAACACCGTAAACCGGTCGAGGGATAACAAGGCGCCGGGTAAGGCCGTGCCCATAGGTTCTGGCGGTGGGCCTGCACCGTTCCATCTCGCCGTGTGTTTCAGGAAGAACCCACTGTCCTTGTTTTCGAAATGAACTTCGACAGCGAGCACCGTCCCTGAAAAGAAGGAAAACTATTTTTAAAACATAATAAAACATTTGTCATCGATTTAAGAATGCGTAACACGTGTATAATGTTAAATAAGTGTTTTATTTTTAGTATTTTGACGAGAGATAAAAGAGCGTTGAAGCAAAACATTGGCGCCGTGCCAAGCGCATTCATGTCCTGCAGCGAGACATCATTTGCTTCAAATTTATGTTTACAAAGATCGATATTCGTAAGTCGATTAAAGCATTTACGTACAAAGTCTCGTTCTCGTTAATCGCACTCATGTTTTCGTATTTACAAAATACTTTTCATAGTGATCTAGGTCGTGGTTTATGCCGCCACTAAATTTTAAAGTAATTCCCTCGGTGGCTGCGAGATGGTTATGCGTAGGTACGTAAAATGTTATATGGCGGTAATAACAGAAACATTTTATATTTAAGCGTAGAATATAAAGGAGATTAGGTATAAGGATGCGAGAGTGGGTGCTCTTGTTTGTATGAGGAATGGGCTCGCGTCACGCAGGCTGTGCCGCGGCCTCGTCACTCGTCTCGTTTATTGAGCCAGGATTTGTGTCACGTTTCTCTTACAGGCGCTCTTCACGGAATTCATTACGCTGCCTATTTATGATTCCCAGCGGTTGGTATCTGATAAAATATTTTGTTACATTTATAATTCAGTTATTCGATTTAAAAAATGTTTACTATTATGTTTTTCTTCGTACATGAAGCGACGAATTGAAGAAGAAAATCAATAGGTAACACTTGTTACAAATTTCTAATAATTTGGTTGCACTTCCTTTAAAGACATAATAGTTACTTGTTGTTGATTGTTTCTGTTTAAAATATACAATAATATAATTGTAATTTTCAAAGAAATAATGAACCAAGTAACATAGAAAGGGTCTAATCGATAAAGCATTTGCAATCGTACCTATTAATTGGCCGCGTTGAAATTTCCGGTGCGCGGAAGCGACTGCTTAATTCGCAAGGAAACGACATACATAGGTACGTACCTATAAGCATCTATTCTGCAAACACGCCACATTCTCACACTCATGGTGATGGCATAGCGAGGGGAAGTCGGATAATAAAAAGCTTTAGCACGTGACGCTCTTAAAACAAAGAAAATATCACGGATTTTCAAGTTTTAAAACCTTCCTCGAGAAAATGTTACATTACCTTGTTATAACACCATTTGAACGCTTTGCATGGAATAACCATTATTTCCGTTTTAAATTTACTTCGCCTATTTTAAGGCAAACGTGGCAATTTTATTATTAAAGCATAATAATGAGTGTTTATTACCCAAGGTCAAGTCACAGCTACCGACGTAACCTACGTAATAAATGCTCTTTATCCAACAACTTATTGATTTACGCTCTGTCAAGAAAATATAATTATTAAATACTAGATATAGTGTTTAAAGCCACAGTAATGATCTCAGGTCATTCTTATGCCGAACTAGCATAAAATGTGTCATTACGTTAACTGCACATTTCATCGCATGACATCGTAAGCGCATTTTATCAGCCAGTCACACATTTTACATTTAGACGTTATCTTATTCTGATGACCTTATTCTATTGTATCGAAAGGTTTTCATTTTACGGAGAGTGCTACAATCTGATTTGCTGACAATACATTTGCTGAACAATGGCAATCGATATTTTTTAATAAACGTTATTGTTCTGAACCGCTTTTATACATTTTAATTTCCCCCGGACACGGTCGCACAAAAAGAGAAGTTTCGCGAATTGATATCGCGTTTTCCGATCGCACCCTCGATTGTGGGTAACGGAGAGGGGCAGGGGGTGCGAGACGCGTAATAACTGCCGCAGAACTAAATCCTTAGATATGAGCCCGCCGCGCGCCGTGCCCACTCCCTCCCTACCTCTGTCTTTATCACGCTGACCTTTCTATAACTTCTGTTTTATATACATATTCAAGCAATATACATAATTTCCACAAAATATCCAGAGCTTATTTTTATTGTTACTGCGTAGACCGTAGATGAAGATATGAAAAAATACCCTGAGTAGGTAGGTACCTTTATATGTATATCTCTATCATTTCTATACTACAACTTTTCACAGTAAATGTTTGCTGAGCTTAAATAAAATTGCGAAATGAAAAAGGTAATTCTTCGAGCTCTATTTGTTTAGTCTACTAAAGGACTAAATATATTGCTACATTATGATGTAACAACAGTTATGGCTGTCGTGTGCGTGTGTGTGTGAGTGTGCGTGTGTGTGTGAGTGTGTGTGTGGGTGAGAGACACAGCTCAATATCGACGTTTTCCTCATTAGGTTCAGCTTTATCAGCTTTATTTTTACAATAAGTCGGTTATCTCTATTATGTGTTGGTATACTGGCTCACTTCTGCCTAAATATAGCTCAATGAGATAATGTACATTTTCATGTACAACATTATTAAATAAAAATAATGGTTTATATAGTTTGCTACTGAAACCAACAAAAGGGTGTTTCACGAGGTGTTGTACCAGTCCCTGATCATCATGAAGTACTTGACTTGGTTTAATGTGATCAAATTTAATTCATCGAACGCAATTTGTCGCCTGTAGGATTTACGACCCTTCTTACGAATGCTGAATGCAACTCCCACGTAACACGGCTCTTAGAAGTGTTCCATGCATCAATAAATGGACTTAAAATAGAACACAAACTACTTTTGGTATTCTATTCTCCCCACTGATACCAATTTTAACGGTCCCTAGCATTCGTATTATTATAGAACGTTCCACGAATTCATTACAGCGTACATTTTCAAAATTAAGCCAACACTGCGGAGCGGCTGATATACGTTATGATAGGCGTATGCTAGATAAAGCCTCAATGGAAGGGCAATAAAGTGAACGCGGTAATGTGTTGGACTCCATTAACGGTAAATATTTGTTCATTTGTCATGCTGTGTTGCCAATGGACGGCTCTTTGACATCAACGCAACCGCGGCTTTTACATATAGTCCACATATCTCCCAATTTTGTGCTTAATGATTTATTAAAAGCATAAACTTGTTCCGTTAAAAAGTCAACTGGTTTTACTACCCAGGTTTTACTAATAACCAGGATAAACGTTAATTCACGTCAAAGGTTCGTGGTGTGCTCGCAAAATTTTAGATGAGCTTCTTATGTATGGAGGAAAGGAAATTTACGGTGGGTTACAAGTCATCCAACTTGTAGCCATTAGAATCTTATAAACGAGTTTGATTACTACCGATGATTACAAACTTAACGTAACATCCGCGTAACAAACAATACACTCATATATTTCTCTTTTAAAGAAAATGGTCAGCAAAGTCGTGATCAGTGCCAAAACATTTTAAAGCGTGTTTGGAATAAATGGACCGTTGATTAAAAGCTGAAGAGTCTTGTTGGCACTGCACCACTGCATCACGTACCCGTCTCGTACAACTCCGCTCTCCATTAAGTGACTACGACGACAGTTTGCGCTGGGAATATATTGCTCACTTCTATATTTTCTTTTACGTACAAAAAATATTTTTGATTTGAAATAATATCTGCACCATCAACCGTGCTGAAATAACCGACAGATTGTGGTATAAATATTTGCGTAAGAATAATTGCTCGCTTGTTTGAATTTCTCAATTAAAATTGAAACGGGTTTAAGGTATGAAAAATGTAATAACCCAAATATTTGATTGCTTATATAAGTCAAATAGGAATCCTAAACAAACAATCTAAAAAGGACTCTGTTAAAAATACTCCGCACATTTTTAAATTAAAAGGTGAATGTTATAACTGTGCATTA
This sequence comes from Euclidia mi, assembly GCA_944739405.2. Taxonomy (NCBI): domain Eukaryota; kingdom Metazoa; phylum Arthropoda; class Insecta; order Lepidoptera; family Erebidae; genus Euclidia; species Euclidia mi. Next base: position 19,960,300 of record OX123198.2, read on the forward strand.
ATTCGATGTTATGGTAATTTTTATTTGAGTCGCTAATGCTGTTTCTGATCCCGATATAAAATAAAAACAGAGTGTATTAGCGTATCATATTGTTAATTTATATGTGCGAGAGATTAAAAAATCAACCAAGTACTCTAGCTTGGTATTATGGTAATGTGGAAGACTCAATTTATGCACAAATTATAATCTCGGCGCTTATAACACCTTTGCTGTAGGCGACTTAAAACAGCTATTTTTCTGACAGCAGGGTTGAATGAGGACGCGTGTTCTTTGTTGATTAGAAAATTATTTTAATAAACTTAATTATGTAAAGTGTGAAGTAATCAGGGAGGTGAATAAAGTACCTAGCGAACGATTTACGAAGAGGCAAAAGACAATGTGTCTCCTTAAAAAAAATTACTAACGTGACAATATAGGAAAAAGTATTATTGCAAAATATTGTGAGGCCTATCCTTATTTTCCCATCCGTCGCTCCAATGGAGGAGACAATAGGTAACGTGACTCTTGCTGCATAAGACATTATTTTCGCAGCAGAAAATGTATTAGCATATCTTTATTCGCCTTCTGCGTGTACGTGGGTTATATGTTTTCTTCAATGTGATAAATATTGTCTTTCGCAAAGCTACCGTTTTGGTATTTGTTTTATGTAAAAATACCATTGTTTTAGAATGGTAGAGAAAAGCAAGCAATGTCATGAAAGCTTTGCAATTATTTAATCTTTCGGCGGCTGCTTAATCATAATTATACCGTTCAATTTAGAATAAAATTCATGCCAACACAATATTTTGCGACCGTTAGAAGAGCTCGTTGTTTAAACAAATGGCACATGTATTAGTTTTACATAATTATTTTTATGGTTAGCAAATGCATGTACCTACCATTTAAAAATCGTGCTCTATTTATGCCAAAGCTGTCTTATTTTCGTTTTCGCGAACGAATGCTATATTTAGAAAAGCTAGATTCAAATCTGTAAACAGGACACGGACTTCATTAGAAGAGAATGTTTCAGATAATGGACAAATCCTATGCTAACTAATTATTGTTACAAAATAAACCTTCAAACCACATTACGTAACTACAGAAGAGAGAAAATAACCAAATAATTAAACTTTAATAATATTTCCTTAGACAATGACATGCTTTCAGAAATATATACTTATTTGAAAGGCAGTTTTATAACTTCTGAATAAAATCTAATTTTATAGAATTTTGTGCGATGCGATGCAATTAACAAGATTAAATATCTAGTTAAAACATAAAGTTTAAAACGTGAGCATCGGAAAAATAATACATAAAACCAACATTTTCAAAGGATTTTTCACTGTAGGCACGCTCATTAAGTCTTCATAGCAGAGAGAATAAAAGAGAAACGTGAAACATATCAACAGCTTATCTTACGTGAAAGTCGTAAAAGTGAACCAAACGAAATGGGTTGGTTAATGGTTTTCGGCGTTGCCAATGGATGAACGCCACCTTGTCACCACTGCGACTCCAATACGATATTGGAAAACGAACGCTCTTGCCTCCAAGGGTGTCGTTACTGTTGATTTACAAACTGTTTCATTCAATGCGGTTGAGGAAAATACCATGAACATAGAACTTCGAAGGGCATAGCAATTATTTGAATAAGGAAGTCTTTAGCAAGGAGAAAAACCAATCAAGACCAGACGATCGCATGATTTCATTCAAACTGGTATTTTTAGATTGTTGAAAGTAGCAAGCAAGATATAAAGATACTTCGGTTAGCCCACATCATAAAATAGATATTTTCTGAGTAAAACCGATTTTAATGTCTCCTATTTTTTTATAAAATGACGATAAACTAAACAAATTGAGGTGAAAGGAGGCAGCGTAAAAAATAATGGTATACCCTCAGCGGGCGAGCAAGAGTGGACTGCTAAATAAATTGTTTGCCTTTTTCAATTTCACACAACGAATCCGCAGTACTACCGCTTCAGTGTTCTCGTACATAGGTACATACCTATGAACGATACCGATTCGTTGTTCGGATGTATCAACACAATCAAAGTAACGACGTATTTTGTTATATAGTTCTTAAGCTTTTTGTATTGGAAAAACAAATTAGTATAAAATACCGATATTATCTATCTTTTGTGAGACAGAAAAATGCGAACGCTAAAGTGGATAATGTGCCAATAAAAATAAATTGTGATTACAGACCTACTTGTCTGAAATCGTCCATAAAAGAAAAAAAAGGCAACGCAATTGGTTAGGCACTGAAGTACAACAGCATCTAACAAACGTGTACATACCAAACAGGAATAAAAAGATGTTGAAGTATTGAAAACAAAGACATTTTTTTCCTCGTTGGTTCGATATTAGCTGGTATGTGCCGGATTCGATAACCGATTCGGATGTATTCAAAACGAGCGTCATTACGTGCCATCAATAACTCGACATCGGATTTGAAAGGCTTGCGCCATCGGCGGTTATTCATGAGCGAGGGCCCTTATGTCTGTGGCTTTACGACAACAGACTTGTCACATACTATAACTACATTGTGTTCCTTTTCATGTAACAAGTACTCCAAGAATATTGATTCACATTAAATTTGTCATATTTCCTCGATTTACTATCTTTATACTTTTGGGACAACTCGTTCTCATATAAACTAGTTTTCATTTAAACTCTCTTTGATACTACTGAAACATGGAAAACTTTGCAAATTAAAGTTGCAAATTAAATTGAAAGTTGTGATCAAAGGATTGTAACGTGTACAAATTATGTTTATCTTTGGTGTACTTAAGTCTCTATTTTAATTTGCCGTGCGGAGGCAACAGTAAAATCGATGCAAATTTTAAAATAGAATTGATATTGATTCGAGCATCCTTTGAGATTCTTTGAATTCGAACGGACAAGTGGCATTTTATAACTGAAGTTTTATTTGGCATTCTAATTTCAAAGAGCATCGCGAATAAGAAAAATGGATGAGTCTACGAGCCTCGACAGAGCTGACAGAACTGTTCACATAGAAAATGCACGACAGAGGCAGTGGACCGTCAGTGAATATGTAAGTCGAAGACGACACCGAATATAACTTATTAGTAGCGACAAATTCTGAGAACATGTTACGCCTGACTCACAAAACGGGACAAACGGTGACTTAACAGTATCGAAAATAGACTTCCTTGTGGAATGTCTACTTGAACTATAGCCATTATACTAACTAATATCTGTGATCAAGGAATAGCTTGGCCATTACACATGACAATGTTCTTGTGTCAGTGACTTAGTACAGAAGCTTACTGTATAGAGCTGTTTGAATGACGACATTCGGGGAACGCATGTATGTAAAGCATTTATACGTTAAGGTGCACTCTGTTTGATTATAATAATATAATCAACTAGTTAATGTACGATAGCTAGAAATAAATGGAAGTGTACGGTTTGCTCTTTATATGAAGTATCAGCTTTTTATTAAATGCGTGTGAAACTATTAACGATAACTTTGATCAAGCAAACAGATCTTATATGGGTTCAGTTTTTTTCCTTTTCAGGTATGGAACCCTAAAAATGACTTAATTATCACACAAATGAAATCGCCGGATAATAATATCAAATCGGTGATAAAGCGAAACTTTTATAGCTCTATCATTTTGTGATATGCTATTGATACATTAAAAAGCAATTTAGCGACCATTAGTGGCAGGATATTTGAATTGAAATTTGGTGCAATTTGCGCGAATATTCAGTTTTGAATTTATTAGTAAAATAGCATATTATATAAAATTTTGGTCCCGGAATAGATTCGGCGATGCGACGTAGTGATGAGTTATGTGATATGTCACATGCACAACTAGGTACTCGAAGCCATTAGCTATATATTAAATACTATAAAAAGGCATAGGTTCTTAAAATTATAATATAAAAGCCTTTCTGGAGAAGGCTACCGTTACTACCTACTTAGGGAAATGCACCATATTAAAAACACCTTTTCTCAGAAATACGAAAACTATACAAGACATTCGACAGACAAGTTAGCTTCTTGCCTATCTATTCATCCTCACAAACGTGCAGACGGATCACCTGATGGTAAGCCATTACCGCCGCCCATGGGCACCCGCAGGAGAGGAGCGGGATGCGGGCACAAGGCCACTACGGCACTCTCACTCACAGAACGAAACACAACTGTGTAGATAGTGGAACTTTACGTCGATATTCTGTGAGAGGGTACTGCTTCCCCGGTCGATATTCATGCTGAAATCAGCAAGGCTATACTACTATCAAAAAAAGTTGATAATATTAGACAGTAACATTTGATTATGGCATATTTAAAGTAAGGTGGTCTATGTCGTTAGATAATTCATCATTACATTCTCTCCATAAAATCAACCAGCGTTCGTAAAATTCGGCGATGCAAGAGAATCTGGTGCTTACAGTAATAATCTTGTACTTGCAAGTAGACCAGTTTTACAAATACAAACTTATGTATTGATTTAACATTATAATGACTACTTTTTACCTAAAATTGCTCTTTATTATTCCTTATCATTTATCATACATACTTATTCTACAACTTTCACTATCAGGATCAGTATTATATTATTTACCAGTGAAGTGTCCTATACACACAAAGATCAACAAAAGCAGCAAATGTTTAAGAGGCTAATAATTTTGGTCTCGTTATGTGGACAATGCCGGAATACATTTTGTCTGGAGCACTCAAGGAAAAACTTAGTCGAGGAGTTTCTATCTCAACATAGTGAACATATAAGCCTTTCAGGAAACACATACGAGTAAAGAACATTCGAAACCTAACCATATTAAAATAAATTGAACATATCTATTGTCCATTTACAAATACTGCCTTTTAATGATTGAAGAGGCAAACTGTTTTTATGCATAAATAATTATAATGTTTGACGCGGATGACAAGTGCCCTAACCTATTTATTTAAATATATCAGAATATGAACTGAATAATATAAAGGTACAGGCTAATACCTTCATTAAAATACCGTTTTGCCTCTACCAAACAGTAATGTGTTTGGTTATCCACTCATAACCCAAATTGGATAAGAAAACATATCGATATGTAAACGTTGGCTGGTACAATGACGTCGCACACTCGAAGCCTTCGTTAGCCCTAGGGCAGAACATGAGAAGTGGTATTGTTATTTATTTTTAATAACCCCTTCCGCATTGTATAACTGTAACCGCGATACACGTCATAGGCACTCGACGAGACGTTCCAGGGACGTCAACCTCTTGTACGGTACTTGAGCTTCGAGTGTACTTCTATGAAAAGCTCCTACGCGCAATATGTTCCTTCGAGATAATTTACGCCTCACTACATAATTCAAGAGCGGTAGTAAGCCAAAATAAAAACTGATATTTGTTGTGCAACAACCCTACCTAGGGAAATTTAGCTTGATACAATTTTCGTGCCCTATTTCGTGTCTACTTACTTTGTTTCGGATGTCTCAGAAATAATATTGCATGCAAATATTTTGCAAATATGACTTCAGTATGAAATGTTTAATATTCGTAGTTGAATCTATGTTCTAGGTATTAGTTAAATGGATCAAATTAAACCCAATGTGCCCGTAGTACAAATTCCACGTAAAACAGGATTATCCCTTCCAGGTAGTTGCCCTGAGAATAGATTAAGAACAATTAGTAACGGGAACGGTTTCTCAGTTTAGTGCCTTGGAACAAGTGGCTGGCGTCAATATTTCGCTGAAGACGGATCGCCCCCGCACATTCCCGCCTTGTTTACAATCTGTCTTATAGGGCCGTGGGACCGGACGACTGCGTGCGCTTTTCCTAATCATCGTCAACGATGCGTAGGTTTGTAGAATAGTTAGTCGCTTTTGTCGTCTTAATGCTGAATGATTTATATGTAGCTCATAAGTTAATGTTATGATGTAAAACATACAATCATATATTCTACCTAATCTCTAACGGTAGGTACATGGTTATTTGGAGAATATATCTAAATATAAATTAAAGAAAGTTGTTTCTACACGACTCACGACTGTATAAGCTCTATATTAATATACTTTACAGGTTAATGCAAATGGTTACACAGTTACTAAAGCTCCTACCACGAAACCAATAATTTTGTTGAAGCTTTCAGCAATTTTTCTCATAGCGAATTTACTAGTTTCCAAGAGAGCTATAGATCGTTGGGCGAAAGATGTCGAAGGGAGCGGTGTGAAGACACTTGTCACTGCCGCCTAACGGTAGGCCCTTATCTGATGTTTGATGACGGAGATTTAGTACGAGCCACCTGTTTGGATATGATGTAGCACATCAGCTGTTTTATTTGACTCGTGAAAGTTTTCTGTCCGTCGCCATCGCGTCGCTTCGTTTGCTGGTTACGACATTATCGCCCAGCTGAACACACTTAGAAGATATTAGGCAAATGCGTTTCATAGCTGCATTCTACAGCATATTTACATGTTCAATTATCGATAAGATTGCTTGGTTTAAATATTTAAGGAGGTTGGCGAGGTTACGCGCCGTTACACGTAGCAGGCGTAGGCGACGGGGAAGTTTGCCTTCCAACATTTACATTGTACACTCGTTTGCATTTAATTGGCAATTACATAGGTTTACTGTTAGTGTCGGTAATTAGTCGTGGGTAAGGCAGGCGACTTTGAGCGAAGCTAGTGGTAGGCCGAGCCTCCCGACCGACCCCTCGTCACCGACACCGTCACCGCTCTCCACACTAACTTGTCGCGCCCATCTAAATGCAAATAAAGCGAGGGTACCCTTGATTTTTGTATGCGCATCCCTCATTTGTCAACATTTTGTTGTAAAAGGCGATATTAAAAATATTTGAATTTATATCACAGAAACAAGTAACAAGCGGTCATTCGGGTTTTACTTTGATGAATTTTCGTTTCGCTTTTATTTTAATGCGTATGTTGTAGCTTTTTAACGTGATGAAGAGTGATTTTTATTGCGTGTATTTCGGCGTTAATATTGCGCTGGATAGATATAATATGGCTTTTGCGGTTAACTGTGTTGGAGTGTGTGTGAAATAGCTTGTTTTTATAAATTACCTATAATAAAAGGCTTTATAATTTATAAAAACAAGTTATTTTACGAGTAATTATATTATTAGAGCTTATTCACTTGTGTGAATGATTTCTCCTACAAGGAAATTTCTTGTTGTATTCTTTTCCTTATTAGTAAGCTTAGTAGGTTTTTAGCTAAAGTAATTAATTCAATAAATAATATATTTCTGTGTGTAGACAGGTAGTTACTAGATATGTATTTCATTTGGTTATACATAAACGAAACTGGTTAGAGGTAATTACAGAGATAATGTATGAGTACTGGCCCTTAGTGATTAATTACTTTAATAATTTCATTAGCAATATCTGTTGTAGGTACGTGAGCGTAAGTGATTTGATTACAGTCAAAGCTTACATTTAAGTCGAAAATTATTCCTGTGGGAGCAATATGTTAGTGGGCGAAAATTGCCAATTTGCCAACAAGCTGGCAGGCATTGTGTGCCAACCTCGGAGAAACAACGTCAACTCTACTAACTGGGCGCAGGTATATAACTTAATTCGGCTAGTGTCCTAGCGAACCAATTTAACTTCGGCCATCGCTGACCGAGGTATTTCGAGAGTACGGCAATCGTTTACCGTCGTACAGCTTTGTTTGGCCAATTAGTTGCTTGCGAGTACTATATAGAACATAGTCGATAGTACCTACTCTTAAACGATGACACAAATAAAAGGTAGGCCATTGAATTTCCACCTTTACGTAATCTGTATTCTATGAGTCGTCGTCCAGTTTTCTCGTGCTAAATAGCTCTTACTATAAACTTGTAATTACGTGGGTAATTAAGAATTTCTCTTTAGTATTTCTTCTAAACTAAGTTACAATTTCCAGAAATGGAGAAACTTTTCCAACTATAAACTTTTAACTACAAAACTTTGCCTATGAGTAATATTTTTCTTGTGCCACAATTGCGAAAAATAAACCGTAAGTACCTACTAGAGCGAAATTACAAAACGGATTGTTCATTGCTTGTTTACTTATTGTCAGTATCCCAGATCTCTATGACTCTACAACATTTAAATTTCAACCCAATTCTCATATGATAAAAGTTTCTAATGTGAAGCACAACGAGGACGTTCAAATCTTAATAGTGGATTTGGTTTAAATCAACAATATAAAGATCTTTTATTTAAATATCCTTTAGAAAGAAAAACTTGTGATAATAACGAATGTCAAAATACTGTTAGCAACGTAATCGTACATCTATACTAATCTAATAAATCTATAGGTATGTATATTTAGCGTCGGCATGTAATATTTTGTTAATTGGAAATCAGGTCAGTTGTGCATGTTGTATAAGTGGCAACAATTTTGTTGCTAGATATGTTATCGACTTACAAATTACCGTGAACCGCGATAAACCGTACTCTAGCATAGTTCGGAATCCATATCACTCTTCTAGTGCTACTCAAAGACTTATACGAGTATGTATATTTATGTGACATGTTCTATTCATACCGTTTCGTTTCTAGTTACAATATGGTCGTATAGTGGATGATATAAACGGCCGCTGCACCATCGTTTGATTTGACAGAAATTGCTTGCATGTTACATAAAAAAATCATCTATATTATTTTAAATGGGGGTTTATTCGGTCAGTGAAATTGTAATCGTGACCAATTGCAGTAAGTAACGCGGTCTCCCACTGCGCTTGCGCCGCCGCCACAGCAGGGAAGCTTCACTGACTATAATTATGCATGCCTCGCCTACAATCAGACAAGTGGCTTATGAGGAACTATATTATTCATGATTATTTTATTACATGTCTATTGACGGCCTAGAATGATTTGCGTTTCAGAAAGCGGAGCTCTAAACATAAGTTATTGACATTTACATAGCATATTTATTGTTCATAAAATGGAACGTGTCTTTACCATAAAATTTAACAAACAAGGCAAAAGTCTGAATAGAAATAGCATTATAGAAATAAAACGAAATGTGTTAACAAACGCTAACGGGTGAACAACAAACGTGAGATTTCTATAAACTCTACGGCTTAAACTAACACGCAGAAAAGCCTCAGAGAATCCCTTTCAGCTCGTTACGGTATGCTTCAATTTATTTCATTTTTTGTAAGAAATTCTGTGACAACATGAGATCACGCCGAATCAAATCTGTGACAGATTCTATTGTGATTGAATGCAACACAGCGCTATTGTTCTATAAAACAAAAGCAATTTCATTTCGCAGAACTTCTATTACAAAAACTTAATAGGCTTTTATTTGCAAAGTAATCTATTCGATCATATTGACGAACATTGGCAAAAATAAATTAATAGTTTAAAAAATCACTAGAAAACACGTTTTTATAAATGCACGCACCTGAAAACAAAAAATAAATTATGGATCGTTCAAGTTGTCTCTATTTCTGGGCTGAAGAGTAAACTATGTGATTTTAATTATAATATTTGATTGTAAAAGCGTGGGGTGCTGGAACAGGAAAGACGTTCTTGTTTAACTTGTTGAAAAATCAAGTGAACAGATGTTACGCGAAGCAGATTACACAGATTGGCGCTCTAGCTGGAGTTGCAGCACGGCTAGTAGGTGGCTCTACATTAAACAGTCTGTTCAAAGTACCAGTTTGTCAAAGTCAGACAAAACATGCGCCATCAGCGAGGAGAGACGACATTCACCGACATTTTTAACGCCTCTTCTTTCAAGAAATTAAGTACATAAGGGTAAATGCATCAACAGTGGCAAAATGTAGAGTTCTTGTTCGTGGACGAGATATCTTTGGTTCTCTTTGGTAACTCTTTGGCGGCATAAACGTTATGCTCTTGTGCGACCTCATATCGCTTTCGCCAGGAAGTTAGTATTAGTATTTGTTAAGAAGAAAATCTTTCCTGTTCCAGCGCCCCACGCTTTTACAATCAAATATTATAATTAAAATCACATAGTTTACTCTTCAGCCCAGAAATAGATACAACTTGAACGATCCATAATTTATTTTTTTGCGTGCGTGCATTTATAAAAGCGTGTTTTTCTAGTGTTTTTTTTTACTATTAATCTATTTTATACTTTTTGATCTTTGATAACGAAATATTTTTAACAGTTCTTTCTCACAAGTGCAAACACGACTATAATACGATATCCCATCATGTAATGGTAGCGCCTATCTTCCGGCTTCATCATCAGACCTTGAAAACGAATCGTGGTCAAAGTTCATTACAAGACTTGTCTAAGAAATCCAAAACAGCTATGATACGATTTTCCATCATGAAGTTCCAGTTCATATCTGCCGGCTCCATCATCAGATCAGTTCGACAGTACCATATTATTGTATTGCCATCAGAACTACATACAGCTGCCAATTTTCATTACGCTACGATCCTTGGAAGATGGTTAAATTAGTTACCTTAGATTCCATTACATAGTTAGTTACATACAGGTTGACCTAATAAATTTTAATAATTAACAGTTGTAACTTCGAAACCTGATCGTGTTCAAAGTCCATTACGTGACCTTTCTCACAAGGCCAAACACGACTATGATACGATATTCTATCATGGAATGCCAGTGCCTATCTTCCGGCTTCATCATCAGACTTTGAAACCTCATCTTGGTCAAAGTTCATTACAAGACTTTTCTAAAAAATCCAAAACAGCTACGACCCTTGGAAGATGGTTAAATTAGTTACCTTAGATTCCATTACCTACATAGTTAGTTACATACACGTCGAGTTCCAGTTCATATCTTCTGGCTCCATCATCAGATCAGTTCGACAGTACCATATTATTGTATTGTCATCGGAACTACATGCAACTGCCAATTTTCATTACGCTACGACCCTTGGAAGATGCTTAAATTAGTTACCTTAGATTCCATTACATAGTTACATACATGTCGACCTAATGAAGCGAGTTAAAATTGGGGTCCGTGGCACAATTCTGACTTTTGCTACATGACCTCTTAATGTTCATCAACGTCGTACGAATCTGCCGATCTGCGAATTTAACTGATGGGTATGGTTTATGGATGGCGTTACTAAGAAAATCAGCATCCCTTCTGGTCTCAGAGAGCTCGCATCATGGCGATCAGGAGGAGCTGTGACAGTTGTTATGGGTCGTCAAAACCTACACCTAAATATCCTGAGACTGGTCCAAATTATGCAATATATGTCATGCATTGTTGCCGCCTGACCTCTATTACCTATAGGGTCGCGGAGATCAGACGGCTGTCGTCCTGTGGAAATGTTTATTCTATTAATTTTGGTTACAGTATAAATCAAATTCCTGACTCCAAGAGTAATAATATAAATGAAACTATGAAGATGAATACTGTTGACGATAATGCAAACCTCAATAAAGTATCTACTTACACATGTAAACTGAATTACAGCTACGTTCAACTACTTAAGTAAAAACATTTCAAAGAACCGGCACATTTAACGTAGAAAGAGTAATATTAAAACCGCAAATAGGAATGTAGGCAAGTTTCCCATCAGGCAGATTGATACATTAGCAGCAGACGTAAGTGCATGAGGTTGGGCGACACAAAGCCGACAAGATGGTGATGCACTCTCTTTGCTTTTAGAGATATTGTCGCTGCATCTGTCTCTATACTTACAGTTTCGCCTCTAAAGGTAACTGCGGTCGCATTTTCAACTCGTTCTTACGTTCAAGTTTTTTACAGACCACAAAATAATATAGTCTACACTGAGAGTTTAAAATACTTTTTGTGGTGTCCTATCATTTGACAAAAAACAAATGAAAAATTTTCATTTGACAAATAACATTTGACAAAATTATACTTGATAAATGTATTATTTTACAAACTATTGTTTAATAAACTACTCATTAGACAATATATTTACTATAAAAAAGTTATTATGCTAAAACATTAATTTACAAATTGATTATTTCTTTAAACATGATATTTGGCAAAACAAATTAAAGCATAAATAACATTTGACAAAATGCCTTGCTTGGTAAATATTTTATTAACCATGTAACGTAATACTACACGTATTGCGTTATAATATCTCGCAGGCGCTTAACGCCAGCTTAGCCAGACATCGTTCGCAATATTACCAAATATGGTCATATTCACTAGCCAAAGGCAGTTGTGAGTCATAGGCTACATCTATATAAGATGGGTGCGCGTTGTAGAATGGTCACTTTCCCTAGACATCGGAACGCTGCCGCTACACCTCGCGATTATTCTACATTCTACTTCCTATCTACTGTCCCGCTGGGGGTAAGCATATTCTAGTTGTCTGTGTGCCTATATGTTCTGTCTGTAGTATCTGTGTCTCCTAAGCATAACAGCCGATCTAGGGACCGCCTGTTCCTGACCGGTTGTTGTGTATTCTCTATGCTGTTTCCAGTTCACCCTACGGGCTACGTTCACCCTACGAGCTCACTGCACCTGACGTTCTTCCTACGGGCTGACGTTGTTCCTACGGGCTACAAGCCACGAGCTGCTGGCGCCGTGCCGCTACTAGCCAGCTGCCACCCAAGCCTCCGTTCCTGCCTACGAGCTCCTACAGCCAGGCCACGGACGCCTGAGCCTGACCGCTCGACCCACATCGGCTGCACCGCCTGAGACCCGCTCAGCCTGAACATCGACCACAGAGCTGCCTGCGCAGCGCACCTTGGCCAGCTTATCGGCGACCCTTTGAGCAGCTACCCTGCGAGCGTCGGAGAGCAGCAGGAGTCTACACTCCAGCCAGCTCAGGCCAGTGCTTGGCTAGTTCGGTCATACTGTATGTAAGCGGTAGTGAGACATAATAAAGAACCTGTTCAGCCTAGCAGTGTTTCTCTCGAACCCCGACATCCTACCTGAGACCCTCCGTCTCAACCAAAATCTATGATAATACAACAATCTTTGTGTAGGGTCAACTGAAACAATGGCTGGTTAGGTTAGGTTAGAACTGCGACCACAACGGCCAGAACCAAATTCTACTTATTTCGCTTAATTCAGGCAGTGTGTATTTTTTTTTAAAGACTTAAGTTTCTATGGAATTAGTATTAATACAAAATTATTAGTTAAAATTGCATCCATACATCCAATTAAATATTTTCAAAATTTCGCGTAAGTATTGGTTAGAAATTAGTTATTTTTAAAAACTAATAATTTATCTTCTAACTTTTTGTACAATCACCAATTTGGCAAACGAATTATTTAGTCAAATGATTATTTTTTAAATAATTATTTAACATTTAAATTATTTTCTAAGTAAAACATTTGCGAAACCTGTATTATGTCAAATGATTGTTTTTAAAGTAGGTAATAAGTTTGCGAAATGAAAGTTTGTCAAATGATTAGTTTTTCAAACGTTGTTTGTAAAATGATCTTTTGTCATACGTTTTTTGTCAAACAATAGTAAACCACTTTTTATACTTCATGTGTGCGACGAAGAGTTATCGACTATTCGCATCTTCCAGAGCTACAATGTTTTAAGGACGGTGTGTATTTTACATTAATCTACAAAAAATGTAGATTGTATTTTTTTCTAAACATCAATGTCGTCAAATATCTATTGACGTAATATAAGGCGGGTCGGTACACGTAATTGAAATTAAATTACTTTTACAAATTGAGCCGTCTCGTTGAGTCGCCGAGATAACGTTACAGTTTTTATGTTGTAGCAGAATTTTGGTAAAGTAAAGGAAATAAGGGTATCTAAGTTATGTTATAATGTAGAATTCTTAATAAACGTAAGCAAGAGGAACCAACCTTTGGTACATTACGTAGTTAATTAAGATCATAATGAACCAAGAAATAATTAATTCTTCCTCTTTGTACAGCACATACAAAAAGCTTTTTAGTTAATAAACTCCGTAAACATTTTAATCTCGTGCCTAATTATAAGACGACATTGTTCATTGAAACATGGGCACCGTTGGCATGCTAAACTTATTAAAACAAATAAGACCGGCATGCCAATTGTGAAACAAGTTATGCTACTTATTGATTGATCGTATCGCAGTTATTGGCTCAATTGAGAGTAATATACTATTCGAACATCCATTGGCTATCAATTTAAATGTTCGCGCATAACAATTGTGCAATTGCTTTTGTTTTGTCGCCCATCCATTAACATACATTTGACATTCAAATTAACAGGTTTATTGAGCGTAGTCTACAAGACAAGCAAATTTAATAAGACACTAAACAAACTTAATATACAACTCGTAGGGGATACCTACTAAAGACTGCAAAAACGGCTTAATGAAACGCTTCATGTGCTCATAAATATTAACGTATTAAATTTTGGACCTAAATTTGTCGAATGCCAACGTGATCGCACCAAATGTCACATGTGTCAGATCATTAATTCTTGTAGATAAAATCTACGCCTGTCCAAATATAATAAGAGAGGTGAGGTGTGTCCACCCCATGACGGCGAACGAGTGCTTCACCGGGTGCAGGACGAAGGGAATCCCGTAACTTTAAAAGCGTGTAATGTCACGTAACGGGAGTTATCACCCGCCGATCTACCAAATGCCACCCTTGTACTACACACCCGTATTACACCGATCACTAATATTATTAAGATTAATGGTTTGTTTGGATTTCGTTTCATGTATGTAATACATAATTGTAAACCGAATATAGATAATGCATTGTATTCATTAATTTTAATGAAATAAAACGGTTGATATATCGCAACGACCTTAACGAACAATGGCCTTAGAAAACGCAATAATAAATAAATACCGTACTCAAACTTTCCAAATGTCTTACTCGAATTGACTAAGTTAAGAACAGATCTCGACAAAAGATCAATAAAACTATAGTGCCCTTTAGGCAATCAAATTATACCTAAATAGTAAAAACACATAAAATATTTTACGATATAAATGGCATTAATGCAAGAAAGTTCAGTGTTTTGGTTGTACTTTTTAACAGTAGCTATTCATTACAGTTACACGATGCTAATAATCGAATAGGTTAAGAATAATAATAGTACTCCCATTTATCTAACATTTTCACCGCTGTTTCTCAATGTTTTATTATGTTTGTATTAAACATAATAATATCGAAAGGTTGTATTTACAAAGTCCTATGATTACTCGCCCAGTCTTTCAGAGCTAGGCAATGGCCAGACAGCGCATCTAAGGCTAATAAATGACATCAAAAGAAATAAACATCTTTGTATTCGAGGTATTCATTCACTTTAATCGTCGGTTTTGTTACATGGTGAGACAAAAATGTTGATTGGATACTTAAGAGGAATAATATTAAAGACGCGTACAAAAACGTAATATTACCTACCTGTGGCCTATATATTTTAGGAGACCTTATAAACTAACATTTACCTTTACGACTGTATATAAAACTAGATGTCCGTGTGGCGACGGATTACTAAGTGGCACTACCCCATTCCATTCCGTGAGTGTCGTAAGAGCCGAACTAAAGAAAATATAAATGCAAATAGTACCTTTGAGAAAAACCTATGTCCAGCGGTGGTCTGTGAAAGGTTGTATGATAATAAAACTATATTAGGCTCTTGGTCGCGGAAAGAAAGGTCCTCCGAAAGATCTTGCGCCCTGTGCAGCGAGCTGACGGGAACTGGCGGATTCGCAAAAATGCCGAAATCGCGGAAATCGTAGACATCCCTAACGTCATTGGGGAAATAAGGGCTCACAGACACCGATGGTTCGGTCACATCGAGAGAATGGGAGAGGAACGTGATGTCAAAAGAGCGTATGTGGGTCAAGCAACAGGGCGTCGTCCTGTCGGTTACCCCAGATAACGCTGGAAAGACGTAGTAGAGCAAGATCTAAGGCAGCTTCAAGCTGGTGATTGGCGAGAAGTGGCCAAAGATTGGGTGAAGTGGCGTTCTCTCGTACTATCTAGTATTGGAGGCCAAGGCACATTTTGGGTCGATGAGCCATTGAAGTAAGTAAGTAAGGCGGGTTTTCCTGTCACGCTGATCGCACACTGACGGTCCGCGCTGATGGGTCAATATGCATGAAGTACTTCTAGCGTTTTTGAGTCGCGCTGGCCGCTCAGCGCTGTCGGCCGAAGTACTTCATACATATTGACCCATCAGCGCGGACCGTCAGCGTGCGATCAGCGTGACAGGAAAATCCGCCTAAGCACTAGACGACAAATTTGTTTGGGTAGCGCCTGACTTTATAAGTGAGAAAAATTTCATAAGGAATCTCAAAAATATTTGCCCTTCGATGTGATATATAACTTATATACTTATATATAACCTTCTTGTAGCACCCGAACGTAATTGGCAAAATTTGTGAATGCAGGTATGAATGCGAGGTATATCGGTAAAATTATACCTACACAGAGTCAGATTAATACCACTTGTGAATGAATATATTCTAAATTCATGTCCGTATTTTGAAACGATCCATTATGCAAGCAGTTCAAATTCATACATAGATGCAATCTGTCGATAGATAATGTTCACATTCTTCGCTTCAATCAGCCTGAAAGTTTGTCGCACGAGTTTAAAATTTAATTTATTTGAGTGGCTATTAACCCTAAAGCCCGATTATCTGCATTATAACCGAGATTTAAAAGGCTATTGATATTCTACGCTGACTCTATACGTAGTTAATGAACTAATTTAATTAAATAATCACCATTTAAACATTATTTAATACACGCATTAAAGGCTCAAGCATACCCATTATGTTCGCGAATAATAACATGCAATGTTCACACAGACACATGATTACATTGAGTTTAATTTGTTCGCTCATTGCGACAAAGAGCTAAGCTCTGTGATTGTGACTGATTTATTTAAAGCCAGATATATTCCGCGTTACAAACGCGACTGCCGGATATATGAGACGAAATAATGTGAGTACTGCTATAACAATATAGGTACCAGTACTATATCAAAGCTTCTAATTTGCATAAACCAGCTGCTTTCGCAGGTAGCATATTACGTTTAATACAGCGCTAACCGAGTGGAAAAAATATCTAGAGATCCGACGCGGCTCTTTAAGTTACTAGAGCAAAGATGTTTCTATAAGAGGACGTGGAAAACGATGTTCGTGTTGATAGCCTAAGAGTAAGCACAACTCTTTGAAAGGCTCCAGTGCACTTTCAATTGCTCGATCAGTCATTTAATTAAAGTGAGTGGGCGTAGGGCCGCTTCCTCGATTAAAGTGATGAGCGGGACGACAGCTACAGCTAGGTGAATATATATATGCACAACTTTATATGGGACCGTCCTTCACGACAGCAGGAGACAGGACGCAGAGCAATACAGCCAAAAATCACTTGTTATCGCGTCGCTCACCGTTCTGCTGTACCTATCGCTTTACTCGCCGCTTCTATCGAGGACGCTGCCTTAGATATGCCGAAGAGGTAAACGGAAGGTTCGCTTTGTTGGGCCCGACATGTACGGGTTACGGCTTTTATTAGAACACGAAAAATTCTACTAGTGGGCTTGTAACACACTAGAGATCGTGGTCTAATTGTTAAAGGAAGCGTACAATTTTCCCTAGGATTAAAATCATTGTAATGTTCAGACTATACGCCGCCAATTAGGCAGTTTCTTTGTATTCTACTGCCTATTACACATAGTTGGACAGCCAAAACAATTTCCTGTAATTGCTTTTAAATGTAGACAATTTACACCCACTTATTTCGTTTAATTTAAAACATAACGAAGGGCCACCGCTCGCCACATAATTTTCGATTTTACAGTTTATAGGGTAGGGGTGTGCAAGATTACGCAGTGTATAAGATTGCGCAGAGCGATTATCCAATCAGGAAGCAGTTGTTGGCGGCAATCTTCAGTTGAAAGCGTCCTACCGACATTCTGACTGTACCGGCACAAAAATTTACGTTTTTAATTCAATTTCCTTAAATATATTTGAAAATAACTAAATTTGATACCAGTCTTACATAATTTAGGTCTTTTATAAACGTGGTTGCAGTAAATATAAACCAGGTAAGCTGTTCTTATCTGTTTATTTCTATCAAATTACTCTCGAAGTGTGTTTCGCCTGAGCCAGTACGACATTCAAGTCAATAGATGGCACTTGTGATATTTTAAAGCTGTTTATTACTCATTGTGCAAGAATGCGCATAGCTATCGTGTACAAGACTGCGCGCGAATTCTTGTACACTGAATCATATTTTATTTGGAATTCGTTTTTCATTAGCTATATGTAAGCTGTTAAGCTTATTAATAGCTAAAAAGAAAAGTGTAAAGCCTTTACCTAAAAAGAATAAGACTGTTAAGCCAAAGAAGCCAGCCAATGCACCCAAGAAAAAAATATAGTCATGTCCAGGTTGCTCAGAAGTGTACATTGAGCCAATTACCAAAGACTGGATTGAGTGTATTTGTTGCAAAGAATGGTGGCACGACAAATGCACAGCATACGTGGGTCGCGGGAACTTCCAATGTGATGTTTGTGAGTAGGTAATGTGCATTGACCAATATGCGCAAACTTGCACACCGGGACCGCGCACTCTTGTCCGCATACTTTGTGCAAGAGTGCGCATTTACGACGCAGCAATTTTTTTGAAATATTTCCTAAAATATTACCTTTATATTTTTTATAATATTTTTTCTTAATAGGCAGATAACCTAAATAAACGAATAAAGACTGAAGTTGATTCTAAACTGCTGCGTATTTTTTGTAGAAATCATAGTAGCTAAAGTGCGCAGTCCTGCACACCCCTACCCTACGTATAAAATTGAATTGTGATATAGCTACGTCCAAGGCTTTTAATCACATAAAATCATTCGGTGTTATTATGTGAGTTGGAGACCTACGATAGGCAAGGTACTTAACTTGATTGATAGATCAAACGATTGTATACAAACTGTCGCTGATTACGATGCCATCAATAAACGTGACGATCTATGTGTTCGGTTAAATTACGAGTATGTTACCCTAAAGAAACAACATAGGTATCGTCATGAATTTGCTTTAATTAAACTCGTTGTGAACTTATTTGGATTGCATTACACATTATAATTTCGTTGTCCAAAGCTACAACTCAATTTCCCACAGCCATTATTGGTATGTCGTACGTGACGATTCCATCTAACGAAGTCTATTGGTGGTCTCACTTTAAAGTCGTAAAGAATTAAATGTTATTGTTCATAAAACAAATATAAAATATGTCGTAAGTCTCTTACGAGTTAAACGTCAACCTACATAGACTTCTGTGGTGCCGCAGCTATTTCGAACACAGGACAATAAGCTCTGAAATACATATTTCAGAGCTTAAAAAGCTTTTTTTTTTTTTTTTTTTTGTTTTACGAGGTGGAAAATCCCTTCGGATCTCCGACTCTTGGGGGAAATAAGAGCCGGAGTATGTGGTGTTTCCACTAAAAACCACCTCGACTTCCGCCATGTACCCGTGTGTCGGAGGGTGGGGTATCACCAAAGCACTCGTCGCCACCCTCCGACGGGTATTGGCCCGCCAGATGGTCAGGCGGGCCCCGAACAAATCCCCCTTGGCGACGGATTAAGGTGTTGGACTCCGCCGCCAAAACGCCCAGCGGCCGCAGAGGATAGGGAGGACGGCAACGCAACACCGATTCTCCTCTTCCTCTGCGGCCCCACCGCGACGCATCGAATGGTGCGCCCCCATTTGGTCGCGGGAGATAGGGCGCACGGCAACGCAACACCGACACGCCTCTCC
Organism: Euclidia mi; assembly: GCA_944739405.2. NCBI lineage: Eukaryota > Metazoa > Arthropoda > Insecta > Lepidoptera > Erebidae > Euclidia > Euclidia mi. The sequence continues at coordinate 19,979,922 of OX123198.2, forward strand.
TCCCGCGACCGCACCCGAGTGCGAGGGACAGACAGAACTGTCCCCCGCACCCGCACCGTTGGACGCATCCTGCGCAGGCCCCTCCAAGCCCACGCGGAGCGTCCCCTCCTGGATCCCTCTTAGCTTCACCGCGGGTGACCAATCCACGGTTACTGAGCCCCCCCACCACGACAAGGTGGAGATCCCACGGGGGGGAGAGCTTAAAAAGCTGTGTCTTGTTTAATGGCGTAACTACATAGTTACCTACGCCATTAAACAAGACACAGTATTTTTATTAAAACAGAATATTTATGAAAAGTAGGTGATACCGCATATTTGCAAAAGTGGTGGAATAATAAAGGGTGGATCCACAGACCACGCCAGTAATAGGGTCTGGTGGACTACAGATTATTTGATATACTTATTCAGAAGCTCACGCCACGACACAGAAGGCATCAAATTAAAATATAATAAAAAACCGACAGCCACGACTTAAACTCATTTGTGCTACATACAACCTAAATCGTCGTAATAAATATACTGGCCCTAGCACGAAACTCTTCCGAAAAGTAGTGTAAGGAGGACGAAACACTCTTTAAGTAACCCTTGTTATTTAAACATTGTTTCCAGCCATTACGTAATAAAGATAGTAATTCAGACAGCTGAACACTTAACTATCAAGCCACGAGTCACGAGACATAAACCAAAGTATTCTTTATAAGTAAGACTATAATAATAAGAATCTAAACGAGAAAGCTCTACTAAAATAGCCTGAATTACAGGGTTTGGTTTCAAAGGTAGCATTTTTCTTCCATTTCTTTTGTAATAGCAATTCCAGTTGATTGGACGTGGAATCAGGATAAAAGTATTATCTGTACAGTACACGTACCAGCTAGTAAATGGTATTATCGTATGGTTTTGCTAACACTAAAAGCGGGGTACCGGGCTAATTAATTAAATACACGGGCACAGTTGGTAATGTACGTCGAGCAAATACTGAATAATAGTTTTAATACAATAAGTAGCTAATGTTATGTACAATGCGAGCTGCTGTTGTAGATAGCAAATGGACTACGACATTATTGTGTGTCTTAAATCTCTTCTACAGTCACCGTTTCCACGCTGCAATAAAATACATTGGGGTGTTTTATCGGGCGGAATATGTGCTGCAGGGTGCAACATCTGATACGGAAAGTTCTATCGATCATATTTATTAGGTACTAGAGGACGCTAGCAGCTACGCCTGCATTTTTTTAAAATTTACCCGTTTTGGCCGATCCCGTGGAAATTTCGGGAAATCCCTTCTTAGTGCACCCCTACGGTCCCCAAGGAACATACATGCCAAATTTCAGCTTCCTGCGCTCAATAGTTTTGGCTGTAGCGTGTCTGTCAGTCAGTCAGTAACGCAAGGATTTTTAAGATATTCAGGAGCAAAAAATTGCTTTTTAGAAAAACCGCGCGCGTTATCCATGTGTTGTGTACATTTAAGAGTCAATAATAATCTAGGCATTTTAACTTGCGTAATGCGTGTATTACCTTTGTATCTAGTACAACCTATCCAATAACTCGGCACTGTTACTGATAAACTAATCAATAACAAAATATATTTAACTTCGAATCAACTTGACCTAGTTGTCCATAGCTCAGATAAAACTAACTTTTAGATGTCTCGTTCGGAGATGCCGGCCATCATATCAATGACAAGTTCTCCGAATTAAACTTTTGCATTGCAGAGTTTGCTTTTAAATTATTTAAAAGCATGTGGCGGCGATAGTGTAGTGGAGATACCCACCACGTACCAACAGACTGCCATGCAGAGTAGCTATCAGGTTCAAATCTATGGCGCGAATCACTGAATTTTCAAAGTTATGTGCGTATTATACTATAATTTTGTCGATTGCCTCGTGCCCGGGGTGTCCGCTGTCATGGAGGTCTTTGATAGTCGTTATAGAAAGGTACTGACTTCCTATATTTTCCTCTGAATAAGACTGACAATACTTCAAACCTTGGAATATTGCTGTCCCTTTGTGTTGCGTACGTCAGATTATACATTTTGGTATCTACATTCTACTAACCCCTAATAGCAATTGTATTGTAAATAAGCTTCGTAATTTATAGTAAAAAGTACCTATTATAGTCATTCATAAGCGGTAATTAAAATTCAGTCGAGAAGTTTGTTTACTAGCCTATAGTGATATAATGAGTGTAGAGCGTGTCCACGACGTATCATTATCTAAATTATATTACACGTTATGAATGGACACGACGCATTTGTCCCCCGCCACCCAGTTGTAAGTTGTAACTAAGCTAATGATATCATTAAAATTTCATTGATGTAATTATTATACGCGTTTATATTTAATTATGATAGTAGTTATATTATACTCCGCCTAGAGCGCTCTTAAGCATAACTAAGCGTCTTTATCATAGATAAATAAGTCTAGGCCTAGACGGTCACATTACGTCTAAAGTTACAAATAGATATCTACAATTGGATCCAGATAAAGTTTCATCAAATGATATTAGGCTCCTAAATTAGTTTTCTATTGAACCTCTATTAATTCAACGTAAGACGAATAGCGAACATGGAGGAAAGCTAGACAGATGTATAAATTAGGGTCCAGGCGAAATGAACGTTCACTAAACGCTATTACTTATTCTATTCCGAACTAATCGTTATCTCTGGCTCTGTAACCCGCAATGGAAGCTGGGTCGAAGTTATTTCATTAATAAAGCGTCCCAAAGTAAAGAAATATTTACAAGACATGACAGGGTAAATGAAGTGATAGGTGGATCGAACGTGTTCAGTGTCTGATATGGATAGCGTAGCGTGCGAACCGGCGAGCGGGCGGGCCCGGCACTCGGCACGGGACCCATTTACATAACCGGACGTGTCACGAATAATATGGAAATGACCCCGGCGCCCTGCGAGGAAGCACGGCTGCACTACGACCTGCCGCTACTTCGATATTGCCTCGATTTACAACGGGAATGCAATCTCGTTGATGCTAATGTAATGTATGTGCGTACATTGAAGCGTGTCGCTACCAAGCGCTCATAAACCACACCTTTCTACTCACTCACAAAAGACTTTGTGTACCTTACTAAAATGCTGCATATCAAAAAGCTTCGTAAACATATACCTATAATGCTTGCCAATTACGATGGGTGCAGCCAGAGGACTCAAAAAAATGCAAATTTAATTTATAAAAACTAATTTATTAATTATCAATTACAATTAATTATAACTAAATTAAAGTAGTTGATCGATGTAAGATCTAAATAATTCTGGTGGCGAAATGCCCCGCTGAAGACAGGAAACGTCGGTTGACGTCAATTGGTGGCTCGGGTTCTGCTGCGCTTGCACCTCGTTTAAGTTGGGGCCGTGTGCAATTCCGTTCTGCTGCGCTTGCGCCTCGTGTATGTTGGGCTGTTGTGCAATGAATATGGTTCGATGCTGATGCGGCGTGTTACTAAGGTTGGCCATGTGTAACACCTCCCCCCGAAGAACAGCGAGTATCGATGGACTTGTTCGAGATAGTCGCTGGTAGGTGTATGGGATCGATCCTTATTTGGCTTGGGTTAATAATGCGTGGCGCCGGGATAGCATAGGCGACCTCAGGGTTGGTGCTGCAGTTTTCAGTGGTATTCCTGGATACTTTTCTTGTGCGTAGCCGGCGGTAGAGCAAAATGGCGAAGAATGCACATGTACCGGCGAGTGTGAGGTACATAGGTATAGTGGTGTGATATATAACTGGATCGGTTACGTCCTCTAGGTGTATAGGCAATTGCGTCGCTATCTCGTTGTTCAGTGTGTGAAGTTTTTGCAGACTCGGCGAATTTAAGATGAGCTTCGGGTAATTATCATGTCTCGACTCGTTGTATAGGGGCATCTCAACGATCTTTATGACATGTCCTTTGATGTGGTCATTGGAGTTGGAGATAGTGAAAGTCGGGGTTCTCAAGTTACAGTTGAGCGGGATTACGGCTAAGTAGCTTCCTTGTAGGGTCCGATATTGCTCTTGACCGCAAGATATCTTCACTTTGGTTGGTATGGGAAAGCTCAAAGTGTAGTGCTTGTCATCCAGGGCTTCTAGGGCTTCGGTAGTAAGAACTACGGATGTCATCTTACAGTTGGGCTGAAGTTCCTGATGTTCTATTAGATGCTGGATGCAACGTGGTTGACTCTGAATCTGAAGGCTGGGTATCGATTCACAGAGATATAGGGAGTTGACCTTCGGACATTCTGTCTCTATGTACCTAGAATCTGATCTAGAGAGTGCTACGAAAGGTGAGGGTGGTATAAGGGTTTCGTGGTTTCTATTAGGAACAAGGGATAACTTGTAAAAATCATATGTGGAGGGAACGACAATCGGGACCTTAATAACTAATACTATTTTCTTTTCTAAATAAAAATAACCTAATTTAACTATCTCATAAAAGTGCTTAGTTTCTACGTCAAGGATTTCATGGTTAGAATATAGTACCTTTAATTTACTTAACATATCCTTGATTTCATCTAAACTAAATAAAGAGTATGGGGTGCTCGATGCACGAATAAATGTTAGAGTGTTCTCTAAATTTTCTAACTCTTCGTAAAGGTCTTCTATATTATCTCCTAAAATTAATAAATGTTGTGCCATATGGGCGTATTTAATTAAATCTGTATCTCTGCTGGCGTTACTGTCTAAAATTAAGTTTAGTGCTTTACTCATCCTTTCTTGATTCGAGATTATACTGCTTATTATCTGAGAACTGTGTGAGATGAATTTAGTATTTAAACTAACATGATTATTAATTTCTAATTCTAATTTGTGCTCATTATTACGTAAGGTATTTATAGCGTTTTCATATTTAAGTGCGTCAGTGTAATCTAGATTACCAGATATCGACTTTATGACAGAGCCTAAACCGTCGATGAGACCTCTTTTGCTACGAGATGCTTCGAACATACTGATTTTCTTGCTGATCGAAATAAGTTTATTGTTAAGATGTTCTAAGTGAGGGTCAAACAAAGAAAGGGTTTTATTATTAACTAAAGGTTTTAATTCAGCCATTTGGGATTTTACTAATTCAATTTGGAGATGGATATTCTCTAGGTCTATATGACTCAAGAAAGAGTGGTAATGGGAGATGATCTTAGCCATTCCTAACTTAAAGGGAAGTAATCCTGGTCCATTGTCGAGAGAATCAATTGTTATCTCTTGTCCGTGTGCCGGATGTGAGGTCATCAGCCATAGAAGTATCCTGCAACAAGGTGGGATTCTTAGGACTTCGCTTAAGGCGAGATTTAGCTACTGGACCGCGTTTCTTTTTCGTATAAATGTGGATTGGAAGATCTGCAAGTACAGTGTCCTGTGTGTAACGTGGGGCTAACTTCTGTCGGGACGCCAAAGGGTTGCGCACAAACACTTGTTGGTCTGGGGTATAGTCTTTCTCAGGTTCTCTATCCTTATTACGGTTCTCAGTCAATTGTGTTCGGTCATGTAAAGATGTCTGGTTAATCAAGTCGTATACCTGAGTCATTCGTTTCCTATGATCCTGCGAGTACTGTTGGAGTAAGTGTTCGGTTAAATCAATATCCACCGGATCTCTAGGGTCAAAATGTCCAGTTATCAGGTCTAGGGGTCTGCATCTAGTGAAACTATGGATAGAACTATTATATGCTAAGATGGCATAGGGCATGAGATTAATGACTGGTTCACTTCGCTTCTCCAGCTTTAATATCCTGAGATGTTCTAGGATTGTTGAATGGAATCTTTCTACAATACCATTGTCATTGGGGGAATGCGCTAATATTTTATGGTGAATTATCTTATGAACGCGGCAAAATTCTAAGAAAATTTGATTAGTGAACTCCGGGCCTCCGTCAGTGACGATGGTTAATGGGACCCCATGATGGGTACAAAATACGAGTAAACCTTGTACTACACTTAAAGCGGTGCTATCTCTGAGATGGTAAGCTTGCGCGTATTTGGAAAAAGCGTCTACAATGGTTAAGAATTTCTCAGTTTGGGCTGTAAATAAATCTAGATGGACAATTTCAAAGGGTTTACTAGGAGGTGGTACAATGTTAAATCTTTGCTTAATAGGGTGACGGTCGTATTTAGCCTGGCCGCAAATAACACATTCATTTATGTACTTAGAGATGTGTTCTTTCATCTTGGGCCAATAGTATTTAGATGATAAGGCCAAATAACATTCAGTAATACCACGGTGGTTGGTTTTACCCTCGTGATATTTTTTGATAATATCCTGTTGACGCAAATAATCCTTAACATTCTCTAATTCTACTTTGGTTAAGACTATGTTCATTGATGAATTTTTGAAATTATCCTGAATTATGGGGATAATCTTATACATAGCGAGCTGGGGATGAATAATTAAACCGGTTTTGACTTTAGGATTCACATATTCTTTAACTGCGTTAATGACGTCATTAGTTAAGTTAGATTCAGAGAGCTGTATGGTCGTACGGGTATGTGTTTCAAAAGGCTTAGTTACTGTCGGTCGTTTCTTAATGTCACCAACAAGAACAAAACAGATTTGTCTACTGAACTTATTTAGGGGCTCGTCTGTTACTGGGACCTCTAGAATCGGGTTTTCGTTACTAGTATGGACAGTCGCTGTGTCGGAGTTGTCGGGTATATCGTGGTTGTTAGTAGGGGCTGTCAGAGTTTCAGAATCTACTATTGACTGTGGCTTTTCAGATGCATTAGCTACAATTGACATTGTGTCCTCATTATTTATCTCAATGCGGGACAATGCGTCAGCATTGGTGTTCTGTTTGCCTTGCTTGTACACTGTAGTAAAATTGTACTCACTCAACTTAAGTCTCCAGCGAGTGAGTCTGGAGCCGGGCTCTTTAAGACTCATTACCCATTGTAACGGTTTATGGTCTGTTATTATCTTAAACTTTCTCCCAAACAGGTATGGACGAAAGTATTTGGTGGCCCAAACCATAGCTAATAACTCCTTCTCAATTACACTATAGTTAATTTCACTAGAGTTTAGAGTCCTAGAGGCGTAGGCTATGGGCTTATCATGTCCTATGGGTCCCTGGGAGAGAACAGCACCTATTGCGAAGTTGGATGCGTCAGTCGTAAGGACAAAGTCCTTAGAGAAGTCTGGGTACTGCAAGATAGGGTCGTTAGTTAACAGTGATTTGCATTTCTCGAAACAGTCAACGTACCTTGGATCGGTAAAGGTGATCTTAGAGCCTTTCTTGAGACATTGCGTCATAGGTTTTGTAATGCGCGCAAAGTCTGGGATAAACTTCCTATAATATCCCAACAATCCGAGGAAACGTTTTATCTCAGTGGCTGTCTTGGGAATAGGGAATCTCTGGATGGCAATGATCTTGTCGGGGTTAGGTTTGATACCGTCTTTACTTATTACGTGACCTAAGTATGAGGTTTCTAGCTTTAAGAACTCCGACTTATCCATTTGAATCTTGAAGTTCGATTCCCTTAGTCTTTTAAATACTTTTTCTAAATTTACCATGTGTTCCTGCAGGGATACACTAAATACTATTATGTCATCAAGATAGACGAGACATATAACGTTTTGGAGGTCCCTAAGGACATTATCCATCACACGTTGGAACGTGGACGGAGAATTCTTAAGACCCATGGGCATGCGTAAAAATTCAAAGTGCCCATGTTCTACATTAAAAGCCGTTTTGTGAATATCGGCTGGGTCCATTTCAACTTGGTAAAAACCGCTCGCGAGGTCTAAGGTCGTAAAATAATGGCAGTTACCAAGCTTATCTAGAATGTCATTGATGTTGGGGATCGGGTACTTATCATCGATCGTCTTTTCATTGACTTTACGAAAGTCAATTACAATGCGCCATTTGATCTTTCCAGACGCGTCGGCTTTTTTGGGGACAACCCAGATGGGGGAGCTCCAGGCTGATTGTGAAGGGCGGATTATCCCTTGATCTAACATTTTATTGATCTGATCCCGAACTTCCTGTCTGTGAACGAAAGGGTATCTATAGGTCTTGGTATAGACAGGTAATTCGTCTGTAGTACGTATACTATGCTTTATCTGATTGGTGAAAGTTAGAGGTTCGCCATCAATGTAGAAAACATCAGCATATTGGGCACAAAGTGATTCTAAGTTGGCTCGTTCTTCAGGATTCAGATGGTCCGTGCGTAGTCGTGATAGTACCTCGGACACGCGATTACTAGGCTGATGGATGGTAGCGTACTGTTCATTAAAAAGCTCCGCACTAACTGGTCTATCCATTGAGAACACGACATCATGTTTTGTGGGGTTAGTGATCTCTATAATACCGCGATTATCTTTAACGGTGGTAACACAGTCGCGAATAGAGCAATGGGATATAGTCTGCTCTGGAATTATTACGTCACCGTCATGAAAATTAATGGGGACTCTAACTAATTTGGATGAATTAGCGGGTATTATGTCCTCATAAAGATTACAATTCCGTGAATCGTACATGCACAAAGGATTAGATGAGTTTCGTGTAATAAGGACTTTATTTTTTAAATCTATATTTGATTCTAATCTCTCTAGCAAATCTAAGCCAATCAATCCATCAAAATAATTGTGAAATTTATAAATGAAAAGGGTAATATTACAAGTTTCGTTAAATTCTGTGAAACAAGGTAAAGTAATGGAATAGTTGTTACGAGTGGTAGCATGAATATTGGTAACCTCGAAGGGCTCGTAATTACACTGAATATGAGAATAAAATCTTTCTACAATGTCCGGGCTAATAAAGGATTGATTCGCGCCGGTATCTATTAATAACTTAAGCGGGGGATTAGAAATCTGTATATATGGAAGTTGTCTCTGAGTTTGTAGATTGATTTCTATTTTGGCTTTTCTGATTTCGGAATTATATGAAAATCCTGATTTTCGGCAGAGGTTCCTTCGGGAACTCTTTCGGGCATGCTTTCGGGTTCTTCTACGTACGCGGGAATATAATCACTATAAGCTGAAGGCTCATACACAGGTTCGTAAGTGTAAGGTTCGGGGTAGGACTGACAGCCATAGCTATCATAGGCAAAGTCGGGGTATTCATGATAGTCATAGAAATCTACTTCATTCATATTCATCTCGTGAGTTTTAAAGTAGTTAGACGGGGGTGGATTTCCTTGTTTTGTCCAGTCATGTCCCGTCGGAGGTCTAGGCGTAATTTTGGGAACGAAGTGGCTTACGCCACTCATAGGCTTAGGGCCGTTATTAGGCATATAACCGTGCCCTTGTTGAGGTACTCGGAACACGTTACTCTGGGGTCTATAGTTAGGCGGGGGCGCACTGAACATTTGTTGGGTTCGCGAAGGACCGCGATTTAAGGGCACTTGGGGTCTCCAAGCTTGCATTTGCCTTGGCGGTTGCGGCTGATAAAAAGGCTTCGAAGGGCCGGGCTGATCAAAAGGGGGTGAAAAAGTAAATGGTCGCGGAACAGGCAATCTAAATGGCTTACCGTTAGTATAATCAAATGAAGACGTGGACTGCATAGCTCTGCGTTCCGGTAGGTGGTCGTTACGCTGCTGTAGATATAAGGTGTTAACTTCCTCATGCACAAACTCGAGAGCTTTTTCAATTGTCTCGGGTCGCATACACCTAATACGTGAGCCTAATGGTTCTTTAAGACCGCGAACGTAAGCTTGTAAGGTTAACTTCTTATATAAAGCACGTTTCGCTTCTATAGTGGTAGGTATGGATTCGTGTAAAGTTACATAGGTCATAAGTGTGCTAAATAAACTTTGACACTTCTCATAGAACTCTTGTGGCGTTAAGTTTTTCTGAGTTAACAAAGCGAGATCGTTGTATAAAGCGGTCTCATCTCGTTGGTCGGAGAAATTATTAATTAAAGTATTCCTAATGCCTTGCCAGTTTTCAGGGATGCCGTTTGAATTAATTGTGCGTGCGGCATGTCCGGTGACTTTATTAAGGATACCGTTTAATAAGGCTAAGTTACTTAGCTCAAAACCTGGCTCTGCTCTAACAAATTGCGCAACGAGTTGGTCGCATAAATGTACAAACCGCGTGAGCACATTCGGGTTGCCGTCAAATTCGGGTAACAGGCGTAAGGCCTTGTAAACTTGATCAACTAAATCAACACTCATATTTGAAATTAAATTACTATTAGATAATAATCTGCTAGATTCTACACTAACACTATTTTCTAAAATACAATCTAAGTTCCTATTCGCGTCGATTTGCGAGATTCTATTAGAATTTGATGACCCAGAGGTCCGCGATTTTCGTGGGTGAAAAATTTTGGAAATTTAATAGAACCACTTGAGGAAATTAACACTAGGAAAATACACTAAGGAATTTTACACAAAGGAAAAATTAAAATATAGGAAGGCGAGCAACTCTAGTAAGATCTAGGTACTTACCAAATCTGCATTTCTCTGCGTATCGATTTCTGGATACTCCTGCTAGCCGCACTCCTGTAGGTTCGTGATAGCCGTCGCCTGTGATCGATTCACTGACTCTACTCGACTATCCTACCGACTGCGCCAATTACGATGGGTGCAGCCAGAGGACTCAAAAAAATGCAAATTTAATTTATAAAAACTAATTTATTAATTATCAATTACAATTAATTATAACTAAATTAAAGTAGTTGATCGATGTAAGATCTAAATAATTCTGGTGGCGAAATGCCCCGCTGAAGACAGGAAACGTCGGTTGACGTCAATTGGTGGCTCGGGTTCTGCTGCGCTTGCACCTCGTTTAAGTTGGGGCCGTGTGCAATTCCGTTCTGCTGCGCTTGCGCCTCGTGTATGTTGGGCTGTTGTGCAATGAATATGGTTCGATGCTGATGCGGCGTGTTACTAAGGTTGGCCATGTGTAACATGCCTACCAAAGAAAGTGTATACAAACACATGTAGGTATAGATACCAACGCAAACTCTTACCTTCTAAGGCTTATATAACTACACAGAATCTTTAAAAACTTGCGATTCAAAGAAATGTATGAAAATTGCGTGAGGTTGACAGCGTTATTTCAATTAATTATCTCTTTCCCCTGTGTTGGCAGATAAATGAGCCCCGGGGGCGCCGTCCGGGCTGAAAACATGAAACTTTGCTACACATCGCACCGCCCACCGACTGCTCCAGAACCTTAACTTTTGAATGATGTATCCTTTCAAGTTTTTTGACAATCCAAATGTGTCCAATAAGACGCTCCCCTTAGAACTTAACAAGATTCTTAAATATATTATGCTGCTATTTATTTTTCGGATTCCTATACTAAGTGTGTGAATTATTGGGGAACTTTTAAACACAATTTAAAGTATTAATGGATCTCGAAACATGTTATTTTTGTAGAAACCTTTTCCGTGGTGCGGGTTCGACGCTGTTCCTGTACTGATATGTCGGCGGATGGAGTGGCAGGCAGTTTCCGAAGCGAACAATGACTTCAGCTTCGGGTCGAACTCAATTTCACGCGTGATTTGTGCACTTTTATTTCATTTCCACTCTAACTGAATTGCTAGCGGAGCGACCGACTATATCTATTTAGTTACCTACATCACAACGTACTTACATCTAGTCAGCGCGTGCGTACCAGCTGACGCGAAACTTTTTAGAGAACGATAAATTTGTTACGTGCTTGCTGCCTTTTCAATAAAACATAGGTTATATGTATAAAACATGACTGCAGAGGTGAACGTTTGAATAACGTTTTGCCATATTTATAGAGTTTTCAGGCGAACAATGCTGTGTATAATGGTTACGGCGTTCGCCTTGACAAACAGGGGCTCGTGTAGCAACATCTTGCGGCTCACGGTAAAGTCGAGCCGACAACTTGATATATTGGGTTGCTTTGTGAGGGTGAGCGGGTAAACACACGCAACCGAGCGCCTCGGCCGCGCCGCACCGCGCCTCCGCCCGCCAAAGATAACGCTCTCCAGGACGTGGCTACTAAATTATTTTTTATCTTCGACTTGCACGAGTACTCGCACTTATCTGAAGTTACGGGGAACGGTTTGAAACCAAAGGGAATAAATAACCTATTTACGTATACAGCAGAAAAATGTTTCTACGAATTCTGAACCGCTTCCTTTCTTTTAGTCTGTCATAAAATGTAAAAAAAAATGCCCAATGAATTTATTTTTGGGCCACTAACGGTTAGCTATTAGCCAAACTCGTTTTGTTCTTATGTTATATAATACAAGTTAGCAATTATCGGGTTCGTCTGTATTCCAAATCTCTGAGGCTCAATTCAATTTAGAACTACTAGGCCTTAAGCACATCATCCAATATGATATTTTGTAAAAAATGGTTAAAATTCAAGAATCATACGCTGTGAGTAAACGACCGTAGGACCATCACGAGAGTAGCAAAATTCCACGGCTCGGTAGACAAGTCGCGTCACACGCAACTTTATGACCGTCAAACGATGCGTATGTGCACGACAGTAAAGGCGGTGCGTCGATAAAAAGTCCATTGTCGACACCGGGCCGCTTAAGGGCTTCGCAAATGACGGGAGGAGCACGAGGAAACGCGATAAAAACTGAGGACAACCGTCTACGCGACGTCGAACGACAAAGAAATGCTATGTTGGGTTGAGACCTCGACAAGCGTGAAATTTGATTGGCGTCTACAAAGAAAACATTGTGCAAAGCGAGTGTGTCGCGTAGGTGTGCTCAAACCTCGGCTATTACCGCGCCCTCCACAAACATCTTCTGCGTCCGCCGGTTCCTTACCTGTAACAAACACGTACCACACTGTATTACTGAATATTTATTACGTACCTATGCAACAAATGATAAGACTGGGTAGCCAAATAATAAATTTTATTATTTGGCTAACCAGTCTTATTATTAATAAATAAACTCCAAAATTTATGTTTTCATGTTTAACTAGTCTAAAAGATACAAAAACTAATTTACTTAAAAACTTGTTTGTAGATTATATAATTGGCTTCTATAAATTTCTCCCTGAGAAACATTACTTTGATCAGCTGCGGAATTTATCGGTTCATTAAGAAATTCTCCGGTCAAAGAAATTTCCAATATTATTTGGTAGGATGTTTACCAAAATAGCTGCCGGCAAATACAAACTTTACTAAAAATTTACCATATTTTTTTATTTTAACCATTATTTGCAGCCCTGGTAGCGCATGTTTGTTATTCCACCGGTCGCGTTTATGTCAACACTTAGCGCCCACCAAATTAAACAATGCGTTTCGAAATATTTTACACATACTTACACAAAGCAAGAAATAAATTAGTAACATAATTGTGTTGCTGTTATTCTATTTCGGTGAATATTTACACTAACATGCACGAGTACCTACAAACCTATACTTCGAATGGCGTCATGAAGCTTTTAAACTAGGTTAATTCGAAATCGCTCAATCCTTTGCGTGACTCGACAAACGGCCGGCAGCTTTCGTGTCTTTCAGCTGCCCTCTGTAGGTAACATTTTCACGTTGTATTTGTAAAAGTTTCAAATCCATTACTCCGTTTCACGCAAAACCGTTCGATTTGTCGGTTACTTTGCAAGTTTCGTTGGAAGGGCGTTGTCTGCGTCCATTATGCAAATGGAGGCTCTAGCGGGCCGCCGCGCGTACCCATTTAGCCGAGCTATTCGCAGAGTCTGCCCGGCAGACGACAGGACTCAACTGCAACTTTGAACATACAACGGCTAACTTGTAAATAGAATAAATGCAGCCACTTTCAGCGCTAATTCTGAAGCACAAACAATACAAACAGTTTTTCCCCATTTGAATTGCAAGCACGACTAAAGTTAGGTTAAAATACAAGCTTTATTCGAATAACGCTCGGAATTCACCAGCAGGTATGTGTGTTTCGTTTTGTATTTTTCACTGTATTTTACACTAGCTATTAGGAATATTTTACGTTTAATCCTGGCACTAAAATTGTGTAAGTTGTAGGCTAACAGTCAACATATTGCAGGGTTTCATGGAAGGGTAATATAAAATGATAATTAGGCGGTGATGTGGTAGTGTGTTGTATAGAATGTTGATACAAGTAATGGTAGTATAATAGTGACGATGGCGGCTGGTATCGTGTGTACAGTGTACGCGTGTTTGGTCCCCGGGGCGCGGCTGTCGCTCCTCTACGCGCGGCCGGAGAGTGGCGACACGCGCCGACAAGTGTTTTGATATTATCGGGCTAATGTGTTTCGCTATAATCAATACCGACACATGAAACAGGAATTTATCACTCCACATAATGTCGTATTGAACAGTTTTATGCGGCCATTGCCTCGTACTAAATATAGATATTTCCTTGGGATCTAAACTTTTTTACTGCGTCGTTAAAAGTTAGCTAATGCCGCAGATAGTCATCAAGCTCTGAATGGACATTCTTCTCATTCCATTTGGACCTCAGTAATAATAAAGACGGGCTTTACAAACAGTACAGTAAAAGTAAAATAGTTATAAGGCAGAAAGCCTTCCAAGGTAAACAGAGAGAAGCTTTTCCTTTTTTGCAGTAGTACATCAGTGTTTACCTAAACCACACACGACGTGGCTGTGGCTCCCGTGTACTAAGCTCTGTGACGACGCCGAGCAATACAGCCCGACATTTCCCAGGATATACTAAATTGTGTCGGAGCCAGCGACGAATTAAGAAAATACGAGGAAAGAAAATCAATTTCCTTTCTTGGAAAAGCAGGAAAATGCATGTGTGGTAATACCACACGGTATAGCACATTACTTATTAACTTGGACCCTCGTTAGATAAAGTTAATAGGTATGTAACTAAACAAATAGGTAGAACTATTAACTCTATTATTAATTTCTTTGTCAGTAGGTAGGTACTAATCTTGTGCAAGTGCTTCCCACGATACGAGACACCATCCCTCCCCCGGATGTTTATAATACGACACACATGCACTTATTGGTTTACACTCAATATTATTAGTCGAGCCACTATAATAACTTTAGCCATACTGTTAAAAATTTCCTCATCATTTTGGCGTTCAAACACATTTGTGTGTCTAAATATGTAGATGGTTACACAAAAGCTATGCGGTGTTTTGTCGATTTTTCTTCAGAGCTCCACTTCGGTGAAAACTAAATAAAATAGTTTACAAGGGTTACTCCCACAGGATACTACACCCTTGTTACGTTTATTTGATTGAAATTCTGTTCTGTATTACATTTGCGAAGGCCAAAAACAGCGCAATATACAAAACAATATATTATAAGTTTCGCGTCAAGGGGCGGCCTAAGTGATCAGATTGACGAAGCTAAATGATGTTTGCAGACATGACGCTACACGGGCGCGGTTATAGCGGGGTCTACTTGCGTAACTATTACTTCAAAATGTACATACATCACCTATGTATCTAGTACAGGATATTGCCCACTACTCAACTAATGAAAGTGTCTTTAATAAACAACGTAATTAGGGTTACGAAAGTTTAATCATCGTAATCGAAATAGTAATCAAGGTAATCAAACTCGTTTTTACGCTTGCGAAAATCTGCACTACATCCATATAAAATTAATATAAATATATAAACTTATAATTTATATCTTGGTCGCTGTCGAAAGCTCAAGTTTCTTTAAAAAAATCTGCAAAATATAACTAGACGATAGGAGTAGGTCATTTCTTGTTGCGGCAGTTTTAAAAAGTGTCATCTTAAAGTGCAGACGATAGATTCATTTTAAATATTGAAGCAAGGCTCCTACTAATATTAACGTCGCTCGACGGTCTGCAGGCTCTATCGATCGAACAACGCAACTTTGTATAAAACAGCTAAAAAGATCACATCCGTTAGGTCATGTGAATTTTTAAATTAGAGTGAAAATATCTCGAATCATATGAAATTGGGTATGAATGTAGATTCGAAATCGTAGTGTCAGTTTTATGTGCTAATAAATATTTTCATTACCAATCTATATCTTTCTCTAGATATTTCGTAACAATATTGGTACCTAATACTTAGATATTTAATATTGTCTGAGTTTAAAATGCAGCAAAAGTGTCACGTCGGCGTCGGTATGTTTTATCTATCGGCATCTGCGACATCTACTTATTCGTTTCTCGTCACGTACGGACCAAACTTCAGAGGAAAACTTTAATTGGAAAATGCTCTGGAGCTAGTTGTGAGAATAGCTATTTTCTAGTTTACCTACTGTGTTTATTGGTATAGGTAAGCGACCACTTAGTATTTATGATTTTTGTTGCTACCGAGAATCTAAAATCTGAGATAAATTACGGTCGAGTCTAGGAGAGCCTTAGAAGCCTTTATGTACCTATGTCCTGCCTAAGTCTCACTATGAGGCACGGTAAGGCATCTAAGAAACCTGTTTGAAATAATATATCAATGAAACTATTAGTTCTCCTTGCGTCTCAAGGGAGATATGATAATGTATTTTGATACTATACTTCAATCTTTATCTATAAAATATTGTATAACTTTTATGCAAATAGTTTTATGGAATAGCTAGTATTTTATGCATTAAGTTCAAATGCAAAGCGGAAAAATACGCTGTCGATTGAATTATAATAGTTACTCAGTTCTCAGCGCAGGTTGCAACTAGGAACAAAAAAGGGCATGCCACGCAGCGCGTATTAACCTCACTCAATCAACTGTTAGCGCTTCACATTATGTAGGTATCTACTCGTACCTATTTTTGCTGTACTGCGATTTTAAAAGGATTCTCAAAAGGTTTCTTTGGGAATAAAATAATTATATTCATGTTCATGTTTTAACTAGGCGACGCCAGCGGCTTCTTACGCACATATTTTCGAATTACCCGTTTTGCCCGATCCCGTGGGAATTTCGGGAAATCCCGTCTTAGTGCACCCCTACGGTCCCCAAGAAACATGCTAAATTTCAGCTTTTTGCGCCGCGTAGTTTCGGCTGTAGCGTGTCTGTCAGTCAGTCAGTAACGCAACGATTTTATATATTAAGATAAGAGAATCTCAAGTTTTATTGTCCATTTTATTTTAGGTACATTAAGTACAATAATATTAAATTAAGTATATAAGTACCCACTTGTGTGTTATGCACTAAGGCAATTATTTTACAATCGTATGAGAAAATATTAAATTTGCCATTATTTCAAACTTATCCAAATAAACAAAGAGGATTATGACAAAAAGGAATTTAAAATTATTACATAAACAAACACACATAAAAGAATACAGCGAGTTTTCACAAAAGCTCATAAAACATTTCAAGTATGAAACCAGAGGCTCATGCAGCCATTCATTTTTGTCACTCGTTCGTAAAATAAAATGGAGTAACGAATTCAAGCGAGTATTTAAATGGAGCGCCACCAGACATGTATTCTATCGATTGGAGCTTAATAATAGTCCGACATCAGACGGCCAGCTTCACGAATCAATGATACATGAGCGGCCGATTATGCGAAAGGCAATGTTGACTATTGGCTACAATAAATATTAGCCTAGGATTGCGAAAAGAGTAATTTGAAAACAAATCCAATTAACTTTGACCATCAGTCTTTTGTGACGATGTAATAAAGTTGCGTGCAAGTGAAATAAATTAATCCCTCAGAGGTCTGGTAATTACGAAAATATTACGTCCCGGCTCTGGGTAACTTTTGCAAGGTAAAAACATAAATCGCTACAGGTTGAAGGGTATTTTATATAATACTAGGTACTAAAGGTTACGAACTCTTAATGCCAGATCATTAGCTAAAGGTTAAATTAGAAATTATTCGACCCACGTTATTGCCCTCCCAGATTTTGAAAGCCCTAAGTGTAACAATTCTGAAAACCTGCTACAATTTCTCTAAGTCAAATAAACTTTATCAATTTGAACACAATATGCATTGTTAGAATTGATATTCCAGCAACTATGGCAAATTCTAACAATGAAGAACGTAAATCGACAACGTGTCCGATTGTACTCCAGCAGTTGAAATCGATATGCCTTATAATAGGAATCTGAAGCTCGGGCACCATCTGCGCGGCGTTGTCTATAATGCACGCGCCCCTTATAACGAGGCCAAATGGAAACCACACTGACTACCACGCGACGTAAGCTCCTTCGTTTGCTATGCTAATTGGCCGGATAAGCTGCCAACACGTACCGACCTGCCTAATTAGAAATCCAAGGAAAAAATAGTGGCTTTGCAACGTATACATAATGAAGCAGAACCAAGTTTAGAGTTAGGACTTGGACGGTGCCACCGCGTACCATGACAACCGGCGCATTGTCATTAATATAAGTTTATTATAAAGCTTAAACAAGAAAGGTATATTATTATTTTTCAGGTATATACCTAATAGAATATATTATTATATAGCTTTCAAGTAAAGAAAATTTAGGTTTAGGTTTATAACTCTGTTAGTTGAGTTAAAATTTGATGTGCCTAGTCTCGTTACCGCGAGACAATAGTGCATGTTTAGATGTCGCGGTTCGTTGAAGTACTAAACATTACGTAATGTGTGGTGGAAAAAGTTGGGAAAACAAAAGTATAAAGTTATTCATGCAACTCCATTCATACTCATCTGCATGTACTAGAAACGTGAAGTTTTCACACGCTCGCAACGCTAATGAAGGTTTTTGCGCTGCGTTCTCCCCTTCATCTAATTTGCGTATTTTTACCACCTAATGAAAAGATTTTATTTACATAAGATTCAAAGACAGTAAGATGGTAGGTTTATTAAAATAAGTTTTGTAATACATTAAAACTTTACGCCTTTATGCATAATTTTTATTCATGATATGAAAAATAGCCGACGACCTGATTCTTTTGAATGTTAAAATCTGTACATTATACAGCCTTTATGTCCCTTGTCTTTGAGTAAGTAATGTATATATTAAAGTTAGTAAACGCATTAAGGTAAATAAACGAGGAACAAAACAGGAAGCTAATCAAAATGTACTTTGTTCTAACTTTTTCTGTTTGCACGCACGTTACTTACAAAGTTTTGTACTGAATTCACGAGCCTGTCACCGTTCTTCCGGTGCCCAAATCGTATAATCACGCCATGCCTACCCCGAGGGTGAGGAACCAGTTTATTTTTATTGTAATTTGTATTTACGTCAAACATGTACAATTGTTTTAAGCAAACGAACACTTAATCCTCTTAAATAGTACTACTAAAAGCATTGCAGGTTTTAGGCCTTTCTGATTGTATGATCAAATGTTGTCCTACATGTACTGGTACTTCGAATATTAATTAAACAGATTAACATTAAATCAATAAACTCGGGTACGAGTAGTAGCTACTTATCTTCATCTTCAATTAGTGGATTAGTAGTCGGAGTCGATCCTTCGGATGGAGCGCCGCGCGCCGTAGAGCCTACACATTGTTGAACTAGCGAACACTAACAGAAACGTGCCCTATCTACTACATCGAATGTATCAATTAATCGCTATTCCTACGCCAACTATGTCTAAATTGAACTGAATAAATCAGCCAATACACTTTGTGAGAGCGTAGTATACAATAAACCTTTGAAATCGAATTAAATGTTAGTGTAAGTGAATCAAACGGAATAATTACGCGTTGTAAGCAAATTATGGTACAAACTTAATGCTGTTCAATAATTGACTAATAATTTTAGTATTTCATGAATACAAAGCTCTAATTTAGGATACCTACATTTGAATATATTAATCGTTAATAAAAAGTAGAAAACTACGCCTGTATAATGAAACATTATCGTAGTGATTAATGTTAAACATATAAAACATAGCCAAATAAATAATTACATTGAAACATGTCTTATTTTTCAATGGCTAAGCGCATAATGTTTTTATTTATGCTGTGCTAAGATTCTTTGTTAATGTTGTAACCGTGACGTACGTAAAAAAGAGTATAGGCGAACAATTTATTCAAAAGCTCGCGAGGCACGCGCGCCAGAAGGCCCGAAGGCATCCGGACTGGACAAAGGATAAAATTCCTATTATATAAACGAATTTTGCAGCAGCATCCCTATTAAAAAACCAACAACGCTTCTACAAAAGTTAACAAAATGAGCGATACACATAAAACATAGGCACAATTATGATTGAACAAGCAAAGTCAAGGATGCGAAGTAAAGGGCACAGCGAAGTTTAATTGAAAACGTCTTGTGAAATTGATAGGTAGCGCCTTAAGAAGTTTAGCCAATTTGCTTCGGGAATTTGTGAACGAGTTCGGATTCCATTTCCTCCATTCCCGCGTACTGTAATTCAAATTTCAGCAAAACTGTCTTAAAGAAAACGAATTGTGCGGACACCGTTCTCTCTCGACTAGCACTATTAGGATCATGATAAATGAACGCCTACTCCTGAGCGTATTTATAACAGTCACAAAAATAGCACAGCTTATAGAATTATTATATTGTTATGTTTTATTGCTTTCTTTCAGCTACACACTCGCACGTAATGTGCCTACTCAACTTTCAAAGCGTAACAATAGAATATTAAATCGGGTGACTTTTTGTGAGCTGTATGAAAAGCGCTGTATTGATATCAACAGAGGCATGTTTATTCTACACAAATGTTACTCTATAAATAGGCATACCTATATTTTAAGACTGGCTTATTGTTATTCGGGGTAAGTATAAATTAAATGGCAGTCACCACTGCGAATAATATTCGAATATGTTTAATAAATCAGATCTAGTGTTGGGGGGTATTATTACTTTTTTACCACAAATACCTACTTTCTCGGTCTTAAAAAAGTTGCTAATATTTTCTGCCTGAGGTGCGACTCATATGCGTAGGTAAGATTTCCTACTACTTATAAATAGCACGATCTTTTTATTGGGGACCAATTTTCAATCTTCAGATAAAAGTTAATTTTAAACTAAACTGTAATCTGGCCAAATGTAGAAGTATCATGGTGGATCTACAGCAGTATTCAAAGAATCGTCATTTTGAATTTAGAATCGTATTATTTTATCTTACGATTAACCATTGTGTGTTTATTCGAGTGTATATTATTAACGATATGTAAAGCTTGTCATAGTAATCGTAAACTAAACATGAAGACAAAGTCAGTAGCTAAGTAAGAAATATATCTATTATAGCGAGAACTTTTTGGGTCTCCATATTTCACTTTGAAAGGTTTATCATCGCGTTGTCCGAATAATTTTATATGTTAGACAAAAATAAAGTAGCTAAATTTAAATAACCATGTCCAATTCGGAATGAAATTTGCACATTCATCATAAAACTTTACAAAGTCATAACAATCTCCGTTTAATATAATTATAATGTTCAAAATTATAAGTCACACGGTCCAATGGCTGTGCGGCCGAGCAGCGTTCAGAATCAGAAGAGATACTACAAAACGCATTAGCATTACTTGATGAAACTTATGCATATTGTACTACCAAGATATTTAAGCTAAGGCCAGAGAGAGACAGAAGACAATTCGACATGCTCTATGCTCGACGGCGAAGCTCCGGTTCTGTCAATGTTAGCTCTACACTTCACCGGTACACAAATCAAATAATTTAGACGGTGTAATTTAAATTTCATCGTGTTTGAGCTTTGTGGGCTCAGTTATGTGTGGTCCAAGTGTCTCTGTTACTTCTCTGAAGATAAGGACTTTGTGTATATGTAGTTAAAGGATTACGTAGAATAATGGTATGAATATTCTATATGACATGCTCTTTATGTAATACCTAGCCAACCGTAATGAAAACTTCTCCTTAAACCTTGTTAAAAATAGAACTACAGCGAGAGAAACATAGCTGTAGGTTTTATTTTAAAGCCTGGTTTTATTGTTCATTATTTTTTATTTTCTCTGAGTACCTACTCAGAATAAAGACGAAACATTTTCCAACACTATAACTTCCCCTTCGCCCGGCTTTTATTTTCTTAGTCTATAGTATAACCTACCTGAAGACAACATTTGGGAACAATGCTAGATCTTGCTTACTATTAATTCATTGAATTTATAAATCTAATACTTTACCATTTAGTTACATACTTATCAGTCAAAATTGGTTACGGCTAGTACAAATATCATAACAGCGTACAGATTGGTGAATAAGTAAGAATTAAACTTGCGATTCAGGATAACCTTGGAAGGATTAAACCGGTAGATTTCAAATTACCTATTACGCGCTTTCCGCTGACTGATCATTGATCCTAGACTATGTGACTACATTCCGGTGATCTGGAATCTTGAAAAGTATGTAATAAATTGATTATCTAAATCCACACTTAGTACACGCTCTTAAGCTTGTATGTTGAAACATCGGGAGTTAAAATGGAAGATGGAAAATTCTCTTAGCCGTTTATTGAGAAAGGTTATGGCCTATATAGGCAAAGGGCAGAATAACCATAAACATCACATAACGTGGGTGAGACCGTGGGGCACAGTTAGTTATATCCTGACCCTGAAATGAAGACACGACCGACTCACATTTTATTTACTTTTTATTATGCCTAAGGCTGTCCATATTTTTCTTTTATTGTTTACCCCGGCGGCAACATTTTTGCACTAATCAGGTTTTACCACCATAGAGAATATTTAAACGTTTAATCCTGGTAGCTACTAGGTATTAATAATTGCTTTATTGAATCCGGCTTGCGCTGTAAACGCTAAATTGAAATCTAATTGCATAGACGCTCGCAAAGTCCATAGAGTTAAGCAGTAAATAATACATTTAATTGCTTTTGCAATTAATGCTCGTCCAGAATCCGTTAATGACGTCGTAATTCAAATCAAAATTAAATTAATTTTATAATGCATAATTATTTTTTATGTAACGAAGTATGGCGTACATACTTTGCAAACATAAAAATTTAAAGAATTTGCGGTAATTACTAAAATAAGGAGTGGAAATTTTAAGCCGCTCATCTTACATTTGAAATACACGCTAAGTAAAACAAATCTAACCATTTCAGTAGTCTTCATTACAAACGTAATTTACTACTGTTACCTATAGTTAACTAACAGAATTCGACATTCATACTGAAACTAAGTAATATCTATTTAAATAGTATAATGTTATACGAGTCGAGTCGTCGAGTTTGTCTACGCTCGGTATCTCTGAGTGAACAAGAGCCCAGAGGCGCTTACAGCTCGAGACAATATTTATACAATGCAGTACAAACATATTCTTCAACAAAAGCTATTTTAACAGCACCTTGCCGATACTTCGATAGCGACACTCCACAAACAACGAGTATGAAAATCGTTTCACGCTATGAAAACAGAAGTTCTTTCTTTATAAAAATCTTATTTCCCGTGTATAGATTATGCTTTTATCCTTTATGAGGCGAGAACGGCTTCACGAGAACATACATAGGGCGTAGATACGATGGATTTTACATACATAATATTATCCTCACTCTGGCTAATACTTCCTTCGGTAGTCTCTTTTTGTGTACACGATAGATATTCAACATGTACTCCATATACCCAGATAAGCATGAAGACAAAGGCAGTAGATATAAAATATATTGCGATTATTTTTTCCTGTCTTTTATTGAAGGAAATAAACTTGTTCCAAACATATTGCAGGGTACGTTCTCAAAGATATAGCCACGAATCATTATAATTTCTTCATCTATCAATCCGACGGTTCATATTTCTCGATTTATGACTGTTTTGATGACAATTTGAAGGGTGTCTATATCATTTGAGAAATAGAAATCCATTTAATCATTTTTTCTTCTCTCTGACCACAATGTTGCCATGAACTTTGTTAACTGTATTTGATATTTATTAAAGCGTTTCGGGTCAGTTTTTAATAGAGACATAAGATAGAATACCATCATTCTTGTGGTACAGCCATAGATATAATAATATTTCTATGGGTGCAACAGTAGCACATAATATTATGTAGATTGCGTGTGACGTCATAACGATTAGATACGCGTCTCTACATTCGTTGCGTCTTATTACAGACGTTAAAATAACTTCAGCACACCCAAATAGTAGCGTCAGCTGTTTCCTGCAAGCTAATATGTGTGTCGCTCCTTTATCTATAAATAAACCGTGCAATATTACTTAGGCATAGGATAGACGCGAGTCACATCCGTCCCGAAGATGCCCAAGTTTTATTACATTCCTTACACACGGCGAGAAATTACCACGTATGTTACGTGCGCGGTCAAAATTGCTTCCCTTGTTCATTTCATGACAATGCCCTATTAAGGATACAATGTTACAATGTAGACGATCCCTAATATTACCCTGTTAAAGATGCTCGTTTCGAATGTAAAGCTCCACTTTCGAGTAGGGATGTAATTTCGAGTGGCTCATTCCAATGCACGCTTGGGACTGTCATTATCGGGTATTGTCACGTTCGTTCTTTGCAAGCTCTGCTTTTTTTATAGTGGAAAGTGTGGAAACACAAAAGAGTTTTCATCTTCCCGTCTTCATCAATTTTTCCGCAGGGACCTCGATTCTGGCATGCAAGCCTTTGTTATTGATGTTAACTTTGCTATTCTTTGCCGTTTAATAGTAAGCCTGAAATACGCGAAGCTGACAAATTGCACATCGCGCTTTCATTGTTATAGATGTGCACGTACCGAACGTTACAGTCAATATGACTGCGTAACTATAGTTAGGTATATCCATTACCGGATACACCTTTATACCTACCTATATATCTAATATTATAAAACGGTCGATTTAGTTTTGTAGGAGACAGATATGCTAGTAGGTAGGAATCTAAACAAATTTAATAAAGAAAAAAAATAGCGGTAAAAGATATCACTTTCTTACTTCTTTACGTCCTGTCAAATTACGCACCTATATTACATACATACATACATAGACTCACGCCTGTTTCCCCGAAGGGGTAGGCAGAGGCATATTAAACGCCCACTTTTCGCCAGTGTTTTGATCCCACGTAATAGGTGGCGAGCCTATTGCCGCTTATCGGGATATTTTGTTTGCCAGAGCCTCGTCCGTTGATCGGCAGGTGCACCACTTGCAGGTGAGGTTGGCTTGGGACCCTAAGTTCTTGATGGGAACCCTATGTACCTATATTAAGACACTTAAAAGCCTAGTTTTAAATGTAGAGTCATAATCGACTAATATAATAAACACAAATTTTCGCTCTATACTTTACACCCTCAGGGGTGGTGGGTAATGATAAGAAATACTTTCTTAGGTGGTGCCTATGTCGGACAAGGAATCCACTGTTTATTGTCATGAGCCCAGTTCAAGTAGACTGCGATGATATGTCAGTTACTTGACTTACTCGTCTATTTATATATGTACATATATATACGGATAGATTTCAAGGGTTTGTTCGCTTAAAGAGCAGACAGCTACTAATATTAAGCACGGTTATAGACTATTAAATAGTCTAACTGATGATAAATTTTATCATCACGCTATGACATTGAGAGACCAAGCAAAAAGAAAAGCACGTTAAACGATACAGGGTAGATGCACCATGGGCACACAAAGAATATTTTAGTCTTACTAGAAGTACCTAAAGACGAATAAAGGAGTATTTTTGTAGAGCAGATCTACAGGCCTTTTTCAATCTAATAAATTATAATAATAAATTTCTGTTTAACAAAATAATGATATTACCTACTCAAGTCACCATATAGAAGTAATACTTCTGAGTCACAGCCGACCAGCTACAAAATTCAAATGACTACAAGGACTTACTAATTTAATTAACTCTCAACTTTAAATATTTTCTTTCATGACTCCCAAAACTTGGCCCTGGTTAATTCACGACGAGGCAAATGTTTTATAAGTGACTTTTACTTCAAAACTTCTAGTCCGTACCTATTCAGAAGAAAATTAACAAATTATGTACATACAACATTACTTTTACACTTCGGAATAGTGAAATGAACTTTAAATCCTACAATGGTATAGAACTAATCAATTGGAACAATTACTTTGGAAGCTCTAATTGCCCAACACAGTGTGTGTAAAGTTCGACAATTGCTGAACTAAGTCTTGGTGCTAAGTACTGACTAAACTTAGAGCTTCACTTGGTGTCTAATGTCCTATACGCCAGTAAACGAACCAAGTGTTCGTTCCTTATTTGTATGGTTCCCCATAGACTATGATTGATAACATTATAGAGGCAAATAAAAATGTTCGGAATAGAAATCAGTAACAGTATGTTTATATTATAACCTGTACATGTTTGCGAGGAAATACATATATTCCTCGTCACAAGTCTCATTCATTTTAAGGGTAATACATGTTTTTTATTCGCGTGTAATGGTAATAAAACAAGTTTACCTACTTATTTCAGTTATTATGAACGTCTAATAATGATAAATTGGTGGTTCGGTTAAAGTTAACTCTCGGGCTTCGAACACGCAAGCTTTAACCCTACGGTGCACGCAATTTAATAAATTCACTTTTATCCTCAAAACGTATATTTTTTTATTCATAATACGCTTCAACGCCTTACAAGGCCCTGTGATGTTGACCCGACATGCTGTCCCGTAAATCGAGTCGGTCTTCGAGGCATGTTTCATTAATATTTATGACTGGAACATTATCATTAAAAATATATTTTGACTGGCCGAGTATCACCGATACGCCCCATTCAATATCCTTTTACAACGGGCTCGCTTATTAGAGTTTATAATTTTGAACAGGAATATGAAACACGAACATGTTGTCATTTCAATAGGGATGTCGACATTTTAATGACAACACGATGTGAATATAATACGGACTAATGACATCGATATTTTATATCAAAGTTAGGTCAGCATAGTGCTCGCAGGCAGGTTCGATCAACACGTTTCCACCGTTACGTACAATCAAGTATGTAGTACAGCATCGATAAACTCGACGACTGATCTCAATTGCACCCCTTAAGGGAAAACAGGTGTGATAAATAGATATTGAAACTTTAATTCTAGCCAGCGAACTAGCCATTTCTAATTTCTTTTAATATCACTAGTAGTAGTTAGTGGCCGTCGTTAAATTGCTTTTAGTTGACCGCTGACCATTAATAACTCAGCGCGATCTAATACGAGAAAGTAGTGTACAGCCAAGATTTACGATATGTCATGTACTGCGGAATATTCATATATGAATAGCCGGATTAAGTGAAATGGTTACTACAGTATAACATGTCTGATAGAGGATATATTGACCATACCTATAAGGGCTATAAGAATGAAAAATTTTATGATTTTACCGATTAGATCAAAAGGGCTTAAAGCATTATTTCGCTATCTAAAAACCAGTTCACAGGAGGCGCCTTTTCAACACATAATTTATTGCCTTATTTATGGTTATTAGGAACTCTTTCGACAGTAGTCCATCGGGAGCAGCGGCTACCACTCGACCCAGAATCTTCCCCATAAACATCTACGGGCACTTGGTTGAAGCCATAATCAATTTGCTAAGCATATGTATCAAGTGTTGAAATTCAAATATTTATCGTTGGTTCCCAGGCGCATGCGCACGGGGCGACCGTTGACCCTGCACGCCCGCGCCCGGCCGAGCCGCCGAGAATGCGTCTGCTTTCTGTACATTGCGCCTGGGCACCCGGGACATGACAAACAACTACAAGTTCTCGATACTGCAACGTGAATATGACTTGAAGA
Organism: Euclidia mi; assembly: GCA_944739405.2. Taxonomy (NCBI): domain Eukaryota; kingdom Metazoa; phylum Arthropoda; class Insecta; order Lepidoptera; family Erebidae; genus Euclidia; species Euclidia mi. Next base: position 20,007,351 of record OX123198.2, read on the forward strand.
CAGCGACGCCGCGACGTCGTGTCGATTGCTAAGCTAAGCATATGCGTTAACTGTCTCATTAGCTTATTCAAACAACTAAAGAGAAATGTCACTATAGCGGTAAAAAGGTTGCTTTACTTAAATAACAAGTACTTTCAGTGGCATCATTGTTCACCACTCCGTCTGACCTGAATTTGTCTCAGCTAGTCACTAGTAAGCCATTAATCACGAGGGTCATAAGCCTAATAAAGTTAACAGCAAAATTCGATACCATCTGGAGCGGATCGTCCCGAATCCCAACAATTATCTAATTTATAAACAATGGTCGTAGTATCCAATTAAACACACGAAACTGTCGAAGTCAATGGCGCACGACCAGATGACTACCGCCACGTTTCTTAACAATAACAATATCGATCTGTCAGCCGTTATGTAACCAACCGTTTGGCTGTTAGTTTACCGCAAAGAGGAAGCAACATACAAAGATGTATAAACATTTTAATAATACACAACGCACAACTGAACATTTATTGCACTAGTGATTTATATGGTGTATTAAACGCATTGTATGTTTTTACTAGTATAATCATGGTAACCTATATAGAACGGAAACTGAAGATTTATACAAAAAGCTACATTTATCTACTATAGTCAAAGATTTGATCCCGGGGCATTAGTTTCTGGCAGATATTTAGATCTACAATTCCTAATAGATATCTATTATGTCTCAAGATTCAATGCAATTTTCAAATATGAAAGTTCAGCGATGACTGAAAATGCAGCTGATGGACTAATTAACTAACTTGAAATCTAAATATATAGAATTTATTATCCCGATTGGTTTAGTTCACATCTGAACTACTACCTCAACAGTGTTTAAAAGGCGTAGTATGTTTACATATGTTTTCAAAGTATTTTATATGCGTGGGTCACATATCTAATATACAATCCCAAAAGATTAAATAAATAAAAGCAAGAATTGATCAAAAAACGGCGACACATTTCGGCGAGAACCGTGCATAAAATGCCAGTTATATGTATTGATTTTAACATATTGACCAATTCAACGAAAACACAAGAGTGTCATATATCGCCACAAATTAGGCGTTGAACATTAAACCATAACAGTTGCGGACTAAATGCACTATAAGCTCAATAATTACCCAATCAAAAGGTTAATAGTACTTAATAACTGGTTTGTAAGTTCATGAATTGAATGGAAAGTAGGATCAGTGGGTATGCGACTGAGAGTGACGTAACACAGAAGCAATATGCCGCCAAATTAATGTCCACAAAGCCAGACGTCTGAGTGTTGGTATTACGAGGCGAGCGCACGACGCGACATCTTGATGCCAATCACTCATGTGTACTGTTAGGATCCACCTAACGTTAGCCTAAATTATGACACAAACCTTCAAGTATTTAATAACAGATTGAAGGATGGCTAGATGGAACTGAGTAAATAATCTTTTAAATAGCAAAACTTCTCTGCATACCTAACCGCTATTTCCACATGGAGCAAAAATGTGTAACTACCAGCAGACTTGGCAGAGAAGAAAAGCATAATAAATGAAAACTAGTTTGCCGATTTTCAGAGGGAAACAAAATAAGATCTCTCGCCGAGAAAATAGTGTTCTTACTGCATGCAAAGTTCTTCCAATAAACAACGACTTTACAGGAATATTTCAACGTTCCATAATGCTGTTGTGTGGGGTTCTATGAACATACTCTACTTTTTGTGTTGTTGTACGAGGGAAATTCTATTTCCCTATCTGATTTTATAAACAGCACGAAACTTCACGAAAGTGAAATTAAATCACAAGATGTAGATTGTGTACAATTTTAACTGAAATATCGCAAACGTAATAATTTATGGCTCGTTCAGCGGCGGCGCGCTAGACGGGTCAGTGGTTCGAAGCAGACACGAGTCAATTTAATTAAATGTCAACGCGGCCAATGCACCGAAAGGGTCGAACACAACGGATTAATATCAGCATTCAGTCAGATATCCAACCACTCATACACAGCCATTGCGTGGATTTTTTATTCCATTTCAGATGAGGCCTATTACGCGTCAAGTCATACACAACACTTCGGTATTTGACATTGGTATTCATATATATCCAAACGACTTATGCCGATCGATTCATCAAGCGACATTGTGCGAGTATTCCTGGAATTCGTTTGTAACAATGTAAATGTATAAATTGCTTCTTTGATAAAATCGACAAATATTAACAAGGCCAAGTACGTGCGCTGTTTGCTGACAACATTCAGATAAAACAGGACGGGCTTTAAACGGGCGTTTAAAACAAAACAGAGCTTTGAATGACTTCATGTGGACAATCAGAATCAAGGGGCTCCATTATTAATATCGAGTTAAAGAGGGCTTTACCTGAAGAGCTCTCGAAGTCATTAGGTCGCGGCACCCATTACGGACTGGTCTCATAATGGAAGCACCTTATGTTACGAGCCGCTCCCGCGCTAATGGCGTCAGACCTTTAATACTGTTAGGACTCTTAATTAATATATACTTAACTCGTTTATGTTATTGTACTCATAATAAAAGCACTCGTAAATTGTTTGGTATAAAAATAAACTGTCGATGTTGTCCTGACGCATTCATAAACACTGATTCATGGGTACCAAGGGTGATCAAGCATTCCAAGCGAATGCAGAATGTTCTTTGTTAAGTATGTAGTAGATATAGTCCCAAGGCAGAAGTTTATTTTATGAGATAAATAAAGGAAACTTTCTGTTATTATTACTGTTTCCCAAGACAAGAATAATAAGGTCTTTAAGATCTTGTTCTCAAGCATGTAGGGATTAATAATTTACAAGGCCAAATCTGGGACACAAGTTGACACAAGTCGCTCGGAAATAATAATCCATGCCTAACAAGTTTGAAACTTTTAACTGCAGAACCTTAGCCCGGGCTGCCAGGGCGTGGTACGTAGTAACTTGCAGTGAATGAATAAATCTTAATAAAGAAAGTAGGCAGCTCAGAAAATATAAGAAATTTCCACTACAGCTCCATAAACATTTATGTCACTTTCAAAGTCATGGAACAGAAGTGGTCTAGCTTCGTGATTTACATAATTCTAAATTTACAATCGATTTTGTGACGTTATGAAGATTAGAACACTGCTTATACTTGTATTTTTTTGTAGTCTTTTGCAGCCCGTGTCAGTTATTGTCAGCTTTATAATTATGCGGTCCGAAGATGGCTTAAGTGCGAACAAGCAAGCATTGCGTATACTGCACAGCAATATTCAGAACGAAGTAAACAACTGTGTCCAGGTCAATCGTTTTATTGATTTAAAAGTAAAAATAATATCAACGGACTTTGCCGTTTCTATTTTTTTTTAACTGAAGTTGTAAGGCACGAATGTCCGCAAATCCAACGTAGGCTACAACTTTCCCACAAAAAGCGTTGCTGCATAATAAACACAGCTAAGACCAAACTTAAGTCGAGGTAGACTAACTATCCGGTTTAAAGCTTTTCTAGATTGACTTTGATCCTAGATAATATCTTACCTACGGCATAATGAACTAATAGTAAAAAAAGGGGTACCCTTTAAAGGGGAAACCTTTGCAAATTGATCCAGCCAACCAGGGCAAAATAGAATGTAAACTATAATATGTAAGATAAGCGTAATCCTAGAGTTGTTAAATTATTGAATTTGAATCATTAGTAAAGATGGATGTTTCTTATATACTACATGTTAAAACTACATCACAGTTTAAAAATAAAACAGTTTGCCAACACATACATACATATGTATTCAACTATTCACGATTTGGAATTACAGCCTTAATTTTCAGAGGAATTTAAGACATCGTCGCAGATGTAGGTAACTTTAATTCAACTTGGTCCGCATACGAGTGAAAGCAAAATGAATTTAATCTTTAAGTTAATTTTCACTTTAGGCGAGCACACTTCCTTTTCGCCTGTACATCTAGGCGGAAAGGATTTGTGCTCGTGTGTACTGTGAGTGCATTTGCCAGCCAAGTTTTAATATTACTCAGTTGTCACAAGAATTTCTTAAGAAGATTCGCATAATAAAACTTTGTCTAACCCAAACTACAAGACTGTAATAATTGAGACGAATAAGTTACAAAGCATAATCGTACCTATCTATATTTAACAAATAGATGTAAAATTAATGTTAAGCAAGCCAGTGAAAATGCAAGCATTAGTGTTAATTAACGACTATTAATAAAAGCTGTGATTCGTGCAGGCGGCTTCTGTTAACTCCTGCGGGTATCGGTTCCGTTTGATTGAGCACCCACTGAACTGAGCCGCTTAATCACGGTTACACGGTGTGTTGCCTCATTACTAGCGTGTGTTTACTCCACCGCTGCACTCTTTATGCTATACTCAAGGGTTTTGTTACACTCTACTCCTAAAATCGAGACATTGATGACGTCATTACTGGCCCTTATGGCCCTATCGCGAGATAAAGAATGAGGGGAAAGAAATTTTGTGGATATAATAGGGTAAACGTTAGGGCCAGGATCTCAGACCCTTGCCCCCGCTGCTCCGCCCCGCACCTGGTGCCAAATTGCAACCTATAAACCAAGGGAAACTTCCCAATCGCCCTTTATAAAAGAAAATTTTGAACTTACTTTGAAGAGAACGTATTACAAAATAAAACAATGTCGATATAAGGACAAAAAACAATATAAGTTAAATTCCTACTTTGCCAAAGGTCTTTTAAACGGTCGAACAGGCAATCAAAAGTAGAACTCATAGCATCGGATTCTGAAAGGATATATTGTCTACTATATTTTATTTGCAATCTTTTTTAAATAGAGATACAAAGTTGCCCTCTAGAAAGAAGAAAGCGAATAAAGTGAAATACAAAACGAGAACGAATACATCTGCTTCGAATGAACTTACACTTGTAACTTGCCGTATTTATTTATCTTACTTTTGACTAGACTTGAAGGAACTCGCTGACTCAAGTTTTCCTACCTAATCAAAACCGAAGTTAGCAGAAAATAGCGTCAAAAGTTTTACTACAACACCAGAGCTAGTTCAAACTTGACGCCGTCTCTGCAGTGAAATGTTCCCCGAAGACATTCCAAGCTAAGTAATTCTTAACTGCACAAGACTAGTTTTAATAGCTGAGTAGATAAATTCGAGTATTATAAAGGAAATCCTGCTCCTCCTTAGGTCACCGATTTTATCTCGTGGAGAGCTTTAACCAATATTTTGATAAATAGTTTTGTATCATTGTTCTACTATATCATCTCTCTGCTCTATTCTGGCAGTGGAAGTAGGCCTTTTGTAAATAAGTTACAACAGTTTAAGTTGTAAAATCTCGCCCATCCGTCTTGACAGCTTCGATGTGTCGAAGTAGAGCGCTGTAACCAACAGACCTCACACATATATCACTAACTGAGAAGACATAATTAAACATCGGCTAAGTGAATTCGACATTTTATTATACAACGTCTAATAAAACACCCACTCGACGAATTTTATCGACAATGTGACGATATAAACCGAACAACGCTGTTAAAATTTTACATCCGTATCTAGAAGTGGTATTTAGCGGTAGCAGTAAAAAACCGTCCATTGAAATAAAATACACAGTCGTTCCCTCGCGCACTAGAGACCTGAGAGATTTATAAGTATTCACTCTTGTGACATAGGAAACAATTTTATACAATAAAGAAAGGTAACTCAGTTTTCAAAAAGATTGGCGTTCAGATTGTCCAAGTGTAGTACCTAAATGTAGTCGTATTTACGGACCGCCCGCAACTTGCTGTCAGAACTTCAAAAGGTCACGAAAGAAATAGTGACTTGGTTGATATTTCCAACCGAACACATTGAGATAAAACTGATAGATAAGTGAGATATAGGTTGGATAATACAACGTCGACGATTTAGCATTATTTAAAAAGTTCTACGTCTTTTCGAATTGGGTGGCTTACGTATATTCGCAAACAGAATTTTCATCGTAATATTAACACTACTCTATGTACTTAAAGGACCGTTATAACTATCATTACACTAAATAGACTTTACGCTACTAACCATACTTCATACATGCATACAATACAATTTCAATCAGTACAATAAACAAGATAAACGTAAATAGGGAGCCGTTGGACTGCCACACTTTACAGTTTACACGTCTCAAGTTTGAAATTACGGCACGCACCTGTGATGATTAGATTTTAGAAGCCTCTGCTTGTTGTATATTTACAATGACAAAAAACCTGCTAGCCTGCTTTGTGTTCAAAGTCTGCTCAGTTGTAGAGTTGAGAGCAGAATATCTTCTACTCAGGGCAATAAGAAAAGCATTCTTGTAATTGATTTCTAAATCATTAATATTTTGACAAAAGACATATTAAGACGAAATTATGTTCACATTATACTAACGCACTTTTACACGCATTGTTGTAAATAAGAGCCTAGCCGCAGTATAGACTTTAGCCGCAAGTACGTAGGTTGATATTGTGCGTTTTTATATAAAAATCGAAGTGCGGTCAGCCGCTAGTGCATTCACGCTCTTAGACTGCACTTGGAGAACAGTCTTGCTATTTTTTATCATTAACGGTCTTTAGGTAAACTAATGTATTCGATAATCGTATAAGAATGTCACAGCAAATAAATTTGAACGACAAGAAGTCCCTGCACATGTTGAGTATAATAAACATTGCAATACGGCAAAACTTCTAACAAGTTAGAAGGTTATTATACATGAACGGTGAGCAGCTTAAGTATGTAATACGTTTCTCCCAGTTGACTTCTATAGCTAGTAGGAAGTAATAAAGAACTTACAGTTGTTAGAGAAATCTTAGCTTTTGTCCGCAGCTGTCGCTAGTGTATAACTCCACCCCAGTTCCCCACATTTCAAACTTAATTAAGTACATGCAATCATACTAAATGTTGTTCTATAGACACACAAAAGGCCTATCTGCTAATGTCATACGGATGAGTTAAATCTTATGTCAATTGTGTGTAGCAAGGGATTAAAGGGCATGTATGCCGATTACGGCATAATCCAATGTGCATGTCATTTATGTATCAAATACATTAAATTTGTATAATAGTACATTTTGTATTATTGGTCCATTCTATAATTATGTTTATTGATGTTCATTATGGTTAGTCTGTAAAGACCTGATTCAGCGCTGCGTAATTTGCGGATGGAAATTGACGATGAATCGCTCTTTAACGGTACGTTCATCGTCATTTTGACAATATAGTGCTCATCATTTAAATGCTGACATGCATACTCAACATAATTTAAATTGTTAGATGAATTGATTATTATTTCAATTATGTTGTGAGCAGAGCAGGATTTCGTTATATTCGGATAAACCGCTAATACAGAAATAATTAGACTGTAGTAAATAAGTAAATTATGTGATGATTGAAAACCAAATCTTGGCCAACACAAATATTAAAAATAACGAACAACCGATCGAAGAAACAGTAAGTAGCCTTAGTGAGTTAAATGTGTTTGCGGAAGATAACAGAATGTGACTTAGCATCACACCTAAACGTGCTCAACGGTAGAGCAGAGGTGTATCACACCCACATTTCGCTACATGTTTAGATCCCACGTAATAGAAGGCAAGCTCAGCGTGATCTAACGGCAATCTGCCTGATCTTGTACTTTGACTAAGACTTGCTCATAATCTTAACAGTTCTAATACGCTCAGTGAAAAGGACTGTGGATCTGTACACCGAAAGCTACCTGCTGTTATATGACTTTGTCGCGGCAGTAATGCTAACGTAGATCCCGTGACCCCGCCATTCAATGGGATCGGATAGAGGAACACCATGGTGGTTTTAGTGGGTAGTCCCGGCGCTTCTCGTCGAGGAGTCACCACACTCTCCCTAGACTGAGTCCCTTTAGGGGCCCAGCCTGGGGGAGTCAGGCCGTAAATTGTTAAAAAAAGGAAAAAAACGTGTTATATGACTTTACTAAATAGCACCTACTTACAAAACGCATAAAAAAATTGCCTTATGCTGAATGTTGTGGCTATGTTTCGTACACGAGATTTAATTACGTGATATCTGCAAACGGCAGTTCCATGAAATGAGTGATGTAATTTGTAATAATGAGTTTGAAATGTCAAATGATTTCACCCTTATCAACCAATTGATACGTGGCTTGATAGTGACCATTCCCAGTCACTAGAAAGAATATCGGTGCCAGTAGGTAATAATGCCGAAAATTCTCTAATAAAATGATAAGCAGCCTGAAATTATAGACAAACTTTAATGTATGCCTAGTCAAACTAACGACAGAAGGTGATCCGTGGTTCTGAGATCAAATTTTAGTTACAGAAACACAATATAGCTTGTAGATTGAGAATACTGAGCTCTGCACACAAAGAAGGACAAAACTATTAAACTAAGATTAAAATAATTTACAATAATCGAAGCATTGTAATGACAGGCTGAAGTAATAGATGTCACAATAGTATATTCATTGACACCGTAATTGAAGTCACGCCTTAAAAACATATTACAAACTCAATACAACTTTGATCCAGCTCGTGACAAAGTGTTATTGAATTTTCTGTCAGAAAATTCTTAGTAGAATGAGCTCTAGAAATGGCTGGAATTAGGCTCGCTCTCTTTTACGTTACATTTAAAATACAGCTAGCAAAAGTTACTTAAATAATATTTACTCCTACGAAGATATTCAAATATAAGTCTATCTGTCTGAAGGAGTGAAGGTCATAGGAAGATAGTCAACGCCTTGATATTAATTATAACCCTAGGATAGCCATGTACGAGTGTAAGTATATTGCAAAATATGTAGTTACACGAAAGCGGTTATACTTTGCTTATCTAGCGAAATGATTATAAAAGTGTGAGTACAAAGTGCGGAGATCTCTTGGCTACCTTGCAGCAACCTTTCCTTGACAATATACCCTAAAATAAACTACCCGAGTTGTTAAGTATTACTTACCTAGATATTCTGCGACAATCTCAACGATGTACGGTCACACGAAAAACCTTGGCGCAGCTACTAGCACTAAAGGGAATAAATAATTCCGCATGGCTCTACCGAGAAACGAGTGGTGTTATGAAATAATCCACTTAGACACTACTGGAACTGCTAAGAGAAAAAGTAATTCCTCAAAGTAGGTACCAATAGCGCTATACTATCATGCCACATGAACAAATCTATAGCATCGTTTACAATATTCATAAGTCATAACACTGAACTCTAGAATGGTGATGGATGAGTGACAAGAGCGAAATGACGGGGAAAAAATATCCAAGGAAATTCCTTAAGTGACACAAGGATTGCGTAGATGTTACGAGTAGTCTCCCCAGTCTCGTCGGTCTGGCGTCGGCGCCGTCGGCTAGACGGCGCGTCCCCACATTACCACAATGCAACCTCGTTAAACAAACGAGCACATACACACTGAGTCCTTGATGCCCTTTTGTTTTAACAGAGGTGAGAGAGACGTTAATCTACAGACGAGGAAATGAGAATACCTGAGATAATGTACTAGGGACGTGACGACATGCCACTGGATTATAAAGAAAGGCACGTTATGGTAATGCGAGTCCGTGTTACAGCAGTTCCTAACACAAACTAATAGCATTGTGCTGAATAAGATAAAATATGATGATGTCATGCTTAAAACTACCACGACCTACTTTGAATATAGGACACTTATAGAAAGTTTCATCATTTCTGTAATAAGAGGGTAATCATGAAACCTTTATAAGCCAATATTATTAAGAAGAGAAATCGAATGTCAATCATTCTTAATAACGCTAAGCTTCTGATGTTACATGGAATGCCATCATTTCATGTCTGACTTGACAGGTGGCGCAACACGATATACTGATTGAATATAACAATACATTATTGAAGACGGGGTCTTCGGGGGCTTTCTACTCTACTAACTGAACTATATCCTTCACGTGTTTTCAGAATTGTACGAAGGGATAGCTTGGAAGTTGGAAGTATGTAATAGTCCATTCAATATGGAAATTAATTGTTGTGTTATAAATAGCTCGTAACGTGTCCACTGCTCCATTTTATGTGTGTGCGTCACGACTACGAAGATAAAATCTATACGTTCATAATTTATTGGTATTTTCCTACAGCTACAAAAATACAAAAACTATATAACTACTCTATTTATATTTGACGTAGGCATGCCGCATTTATTATCTTGATTCGATTTCTAAAATTGCTACCTCAAATTAAAATTATTTGTAACTACTAAATTACGTTATAAATATCCTTACAATAGTAAAATGATCCCGAAATGATTCCTTCCGTCCTATAACTGAAATTTCAATACTAAGCGAAGTGCCACTGTTGGGATGGCATCTGAATAGTTAATTGATAGACATATTGTTTGCTGCGAGCAAATTGTAGGTATATGTGTTATTGAAATATTTGTCAATACGGCACTATAGTAACAGTGAATAGCGTTCACTTTGTCTATATTGACTGCGAATATCGTTCACTGTGTCGCTGTTCCGACAGAAAATGAGCTGATCGTAATCCATTGACACGAAACAAAGCTTAATTTTAAACCGCAGGCTTAGCGAAAATATTCTTCCGTGTTATTTCACTGAAACATCTGTTTATCTGCTTTGGTATTTGCAGTTGCTACTTATTGCGTAAGAAGCACTCATTTATTTGTTAGTAATATCTATTTTAATGTAAATAAGTTGAAAACGGGTCAGGCCTTTATATTAGTCTCAATCACTCAATCGGATAGGCAATGGTACTCATACAATCTTCTCAATAGCACTAGAAGAAATTTCCAATTTGCCAATATATATAGTTACAAACATGTACTTAGAATAATAACTATCAAAACTAGTAAGTTAAACAAATTAACATAAACAATAGGTGTACTAGTCTTAGTTTGCTTTGTACATATGCATTTGTGTTTTAGAGTCAGCGCTATAACTCTACGCAAGTTCACTATACGGAAATAACTTGTTTCGATATTAAGTACAGGTGACATTATTACCTTACAAATTTGTATAACTTACCTAATAGGTACGATACGTGTAAAGGCATGGGGTATTACAAAATGATTCGATCCATATTGTTTTACAGATAATGTAGAACTACAGAATTAAATGTTCGACAAATAGAAAGAGCATCGAAGCTCTACTTTGAAAGTCCTCGTCGGTCGCCCCATTTTACTTTCCAATGCGATTACTGGCAACGCAAACAATTCCCAGACCACAATCGCTGTTTTTGCTGTCGGTGAGCGCAACAAACTGCAAATTGCAGGGTCAGCATGAACGTTCTGTACAACGGCTGACACGATGCAGCCATTATCTATGGAGCAGAGTGCACCGCAAACACAATGAAACCGCATTAACTTTCGTCCAGGGAACACGCGTTAGGGAACATTACTTGCGTGCTATTTGTTCATTATAGTTTAGCGCATATTTGCTTATTAAAACTAGGTTAATGTCGAATATATATAAGGACACGACGCATATTTTATTAAATATTCACTGTAGTATAGGTGTAGACAGCTCACAATATGTATTCAAAAGTATCGAACTATCTTCACTCTACTTGAAAACATGTCTGGAATAAAAACACAATAGTTTTATTGTGTCTCTCGAATTGAGTGCGTCTTTTATGACACTAGGAGAATAATGCAAGGTGTATTATCACAGTAAAGTCACTCTGTATTTTACTAAGCTTTTTATTTGATGTCTAAAAGCTTTTTACAGTTTCAATTTACTAAGCAGCGTGTAGAGCGACGTAACAGCGAGTCTCAGTCGAGTGACACCTTAAGAGCAATTAGCATTAGGTAAGCATTCCGACATTGAGCGAAGGTAGAATTCACTGGACAGACAATATTTACAAGGAATACGCATTTAATTAGGTTGTGGCGAAGTAAACCCTCATTAAAAGGAATTAAACTTGAATTTCAAAGCTGCTTAATTTAGGTAAAGAGTTCCTCCATTATTTATTTACTACAATTGAAATTCTGTTCTTTGTTACCTTTGTCCGGGACGTGTGTCCGTTATTAATGGCTTTACCAGTTAAGAACAAGAGGCATACAATGTAACACATTGTATGCCTTTTTTATTTACATGTAATAGGCATAAAATATCATATCATACATACATACATACATAGTCTCACGCCTATAACCCCGAAGAGGGAGGCAGAGGTGTATTTCTACACCCACTTTTCGCCAGATATACTTTAGTCCCACGTAATACCTAATGGGCGAGCCTATTGCCGTGCCGGGCACATTTCCAGACTCCGTGCTGCTACTGAGAATTTCGTGACAGAAAAACCCAATAACACTGCCCGACCCAGGAATCGAACCCGGAACCTCCCGATCCCACGCGCACATTTATGCCGCGAGACCAACGAGGCTGTCGTATAGCGTTTGATGTCGAGTTTTCCGTCTCTACGCAATGATGGTATTTGCATCGTGTTATCCCTTAGTCGCCTCTTACGACACCCACGGGAAGATAGGGGGTGGTGACACTTGTATTCTATGCCGTCTACCACACGGCGTATCATATCATATTAACACAAAATAGCAACTCCTATAGTTTAGAGCCCATTTAAGAACCGAATTATCCCTTGTGATCATCTTCATCAGAACAATAACACAAAAGTTTAATGTTATGACAGACGTCAAGCGCAATTGTACCAATCGTTGAGACCGTTGAGCTTTTAACCTAAACAGTCGAAACGATATGCATCGTTGCATATAACGATATTCTATATCTAGTGTTAGTCGATCGCCAACAAGCCCATTTATCGTTGAACGTAATGACGATGAGATGTTCCGATTTTATTGACCCAACCATGCTTACTTAACGTTGAAACTTTATGAACTCATAACATAAAGACCTGCCAGTACAAGACCGCAAAAAAGAACATCATTCGAAATGAAGAAAGACATAGATTTGGAGTTGTATAAGAATCGATGTGTACACAGCGGGGGCCGCCGCCACTCTGGCCATTCTCGGTTTTGCAGGAACATATAAAAGTACATAAAGTTGCGGTCACAATGCTCGTGGCGTTCAACTTGATCGCTAAACGTTTTACCAACAAAAGGAACTGTTTAATGTTACGGCACGCACTGCTAGCATTAGACACGGTTTAATAGTGGCTTTATTTCACGGTCGATGTTAAATCCTCCGCATTAGTGTCTCGCTTGCATACGTGTCATTGAGAAGCGTGTAATTCGATTATATAAATCGTAGATCAACGTGCTACAATGACTACAAGATTGATGTTTGTGGACACACAAAATAAATCTTACAATCAGAAACACATCAATCTCACGGTAAATCAATCAAACCTTTACAACGGTGCATTGTAATCATAATTTTAATGTCTTTATCCTAAATCATCGTTATTGTTTATTTTTATTGAGGTAGTAAAATATTGAAATGTAATAATATATTTAGTATTAAATAACAGTCAAATGTGTCAACTCTCAAGAATTCTAGTATTTAGCAATATGTTTGAGCATTTCATTTTTTGAAATACAGTTCTAAAGAAGGAGACTGAAATAAACTTCTGGTGTTGTGTAGGTTATGTGTAGGTACCTATTCCTAACGCAGACATTCATTATATCCTTTTTTTCAAATAGTTGCGTTTTGTTAATTGGCCAATATTTTGATGCGAAATATTACCCTATGATATGTTACACACAAAACATGGAAGTTATGGAACTCTGAGCATATCTAAAATTATTCAATACTTTATATCATACGTACGGCTATTGAATTTTAGTAGGATCACCTGCCGTATAAATAGATAAATGTAGAAACGTCCTTTACTAGGATAGGTAGGATGTCTGACGCAATAAGAACCGGAAAGCTTTTATTTCAAAAGAATTATTAGCTGCAAGGAAATATATGAGGTAATCAGACCACGTACAGGCCGCACACAGAAATTCCAGACATGTTTCGACATCGAACTCCACTAGAAATTATTGGATCCTACATTTTTATCCGATTAACTGATTCATTTAGTACCATGTGATTGTAGTCGACAAATTAATTTTAGACGTCAAGCAGTAAAAATTTGTAACGGTTATTATTTTCATTCATAATTGTATAAGTAAGTGTCGTTGTTGCATTAGATTTTATTTAGATATTCTTGATTACTTATGTTATTTCTGATTGTTATACACGGAGATGATTAAATTAGTTGGTTAACATATTTGAGTCATATTAATCCCTGTAAAAATGATTACCTAAATCTGCTACAATCTAGTATAAACATTAACTTTCGTGTTTCAAATGAATCTCAACTAGCATCAAAATGGCAACTTTGTACGTGTGCCGTATATAACAGCATAAAATTTAATGAATCATTTGCAAGGCAATATTTCATGTTAATGATGATCTAGTGGGCAGCATTATACGCAAAGTTTAAATATGAATCATGAAGAAAGACGTGGATTTTGACATTGTTAACATAACTTAACCATGATTTAAAGGATTGCACGAACAATGAATATTAATATAAATTGTACGATGAACATTTTACGCTTGGCTCGTACTCGGCTACTACCAACACTAAGTAGCAATTTTTCAGAACGCCGGAGGCATCACGTTTTCGAAAGCACTTCCAGTCAGCTGTTCTCGGAATCTTTAAAACTTCATTTTTCGTCTAAAAACAAGTTAGCAACAGTGCGTGTCTTGAATGGCGGGCGAGTCGTTAACTTTGGCGTGGTTATAAATCTCGTGAATGGCCAGCTTTATCGGCGTCCGTTAGACTCCCACAAACTGACGCTTCAAAGCAATATCAAAGGGATTTTAATTGCGTAGTCGACCGACACTTGCCGACATTATTACTCTAATAACAATCTACAGATAATCCTTATGATTATCACCCTAATTACAAACTAAATACTAATAAAGGAGCTTTTCAAAGCTTATAAGCGCCTAATTTTATCTCAAGTCTACAGTTTTACTGCTTAAGAGTAACTAAATTGTAAGCATTCACTAGCGCCACTAGAATATTTATATTTTATAGAGGAAAAACATTCAAAATATTTATACCAAGAAACATTTTTATGGCCAATAAATACTTGGCGTTATTTTCTATTCAGTGTATACGCAGCTTTGCAAGGTCCGTATCAACATAATGCATGTTTAAGCAACGCTACGCACGGCATTTCCTGAATGGCTAGTTGACAACTAACCTTTGCCTCTATTTCCATATAACATGTATGACAGCATTACGGTTTGTAAAGTCAAGGGATCTCTGAATTTGTAGATGTTTAAGCTTAACTCTAAAGAGAGCAAAGAAAAGTCACTTCGTATAATATTCAAGTATTCAATGTTAAGCAAAGTGAATGTTACTCGTCGCTATCATACTATCTCTGACAATAAGAGCGTTTTGTTGTCGCTTAAATAAGAAGTCGCTTTAATACAATTGCTATTCCAGTTGAAACAACGGCCAAATTTAAAATGAAGCGGTAAAACCTTGCGTGGCGTCTCTTCCTCGAAATTGTTGAAATAACAAAATTGCACTATGGCATGGTAACACTAACGTAGGTGAGGGAACACCTAAACAGCTTGGAAAAGATTAATGGGCTCAAAATTGCATCGCAGCTGTGCAATAAAAGCAAGTCGTTGGAATCGGCGGCGAGCACCGAAATGTAGTGTTATATCACTTAGACGTATAAGTGCACCCCGGCTATTTCACTGGAATTAAAAGGGAATGAATTTTAAAGATCGCCGCGTTGACCCCTTTTTGCAAATATTTTAGTCGAGATAAACTCGCATCCATTTAGCTAGCAGCAAAATAATTTTGTGGAGACCTACACCATTTTAAATTGAAAGCGCGCCCACTCTCGACTCTATTATTTTTATCAGTATTTCTGCCTACGTTTCACACAGTTTTGTGATTTATTTAACCAAGCTAATACTAACAGAATACATATCTAAATATTTTAATCCGACGGCGGCAAACAACATTATACCATAGTTACAGATTGTGAGATTAAGATACGAATAGTAGTTATATAGATTTACTCGCATGTAAAGCTAGCAACATTTCAAATTTTCAATTCAATTTATAACTATTGAGAAATGTATTCATAACACGGATATCTATGGTTCGTGTACAATTGATAAGCTATAATTTGTCGATTTACAGCTTTGCCAATGTGAATACATCTACATGTTTTGCCTCATGTTGCCGTTTTGGTTAGTTATAAGTACTACGAACTAATAAAATATGACGAATGAATTGTCCGTTATTTGAATTGTATCTAATTATAGTTTACAGGTACCTACCTACAATGCACCTGCATAAGTCTATAATAATGAACTTGTTTTTAAGCTCGCTATCAATAAAAACTTGACTGAAACAAAACTTCAAGCGCCATTAGCTAACATCGTCACAAAACATTTGTACTCGTAGTGCCTCTACATGCGAAATGAGAACAATCACCGCGGCGATAATTATAAACACTATGCCGAACCAAATAGAGACGACGCTATTTCCCACCTAACTAACTTTAAATGGGTTTGATTAGACCAAAAGCTCGAAAACGGGCCGAAATTAGGTTACAGGTGTAATTTCAAAGTAATAGGTACTGTAAGGAACAAAGGGCTCAATTTAGGACAGTGTTGGTTTTATTCTATGAAGAAGTGCGTCTTTTATCGCCGAGGAACCTTATATTTATGGCGTTAAAGGTTAACATTTTATTCTTTGTAATAGAACTGGGATAGTAATGACGCGCACCATTAATTTTCCCAGCTAAATAAAGTTTGAGAAACGGAAAAGTCCACAACTGAGTTTTCCTTTGTTGCTGAGGCCAAATAACTCGCGGGACGGGAAAATATACAGGGACTACGGAGACATTCTTGAGATCAAACGAAATAAGAATAGAATGTGTTCCATGAAAAGAAAGATACGCGCACACTAGCGGGCACTTTAATAAAAGGTATTTCATGCCACAGACAATATAATACCCTGTTCATGCACATCAGGAAAAGGTAAACTAGAAATATAGAGATGTACTTATATTTTGATGTTAAAAGTAACATAAAAGTTCACGTCTATTCTTTATAAAACGTGATGAACCTACGCATGCACACAACTGAAACTGGCTGCGAGCGAATATAACTTAGTTATAAACAACAAGCACGTAGATATGAAACTGTTGCATAACAACGTATTTGAAACCATAATATGAATATTGCAGGCATACTCGTTCTCTTAAATTTAAATCGAAGAAGAGGGCGCACTACTGTGCCAGTTTGCTTTGGACCATACTTGGTGTAATTTAGCCAAAATGTCAAGCATTCTGAGGCATGAAGATACCAAAATAAATAGTCGCCTTAAATCCAATAATTATTCAACTCCAAAGTGTATTAGGTAATATCTGTCTACTATTATATATCTGTATACTATATTCAAACACATACGTCTATGTTCTATGTGAATGGATGAATGTATGGATATATTATGAAAAAGTAACAATTCTTTCTCACAAAAACAACTAAACGGATATTGATGCAAATTTGCAGTGATATAGCTAATACGCGGGGCGAAGGCGCGGGCAGAAGCTACTCGTTCTTTAAACTGAAACGAATAAGTAATATTCGTTATAGCAATTTAAGGAATCATACCATCAAAGGGAAAAAGGTAAGGTACTTGTACTAAAATAACAAGGATTATTCGATTACTATGCGAGTTTACTAGTATCGATGAAGGGACTCATACCGGAGTGTTGTTGGGCGAGGTTTCAACGCCAAAAAACAATCGCTCAACACATTCTTGCTTTGTTACTTTGTTGACGCTACTTGAATTTCGTCACGAAAAAGACGTCTGAATATTAAAGACTGGCACGTTAACATTGAAATGATAACTTTGTTTAGAAACGTATTACCATATCATTTCGATGGTAGTCTAATAAACATAGAACAAATAGGTAGTCTAATTCAGTACCGACTAAGTCTTCATAAACATAGGTCAGTAATTAGTGGAGAGAACATCGTTCATTTACCTACATCCATCAATTAGCTCGTATCGAAACATTTGCAATAAACACATAATTGTTATCATTCACAATTATTATTTTGATGTAACAGTATAATTTTACTAGCCATTTATATTATTGTCACGCATTGTCTCTGCGAAGTAATCAGTTAATTTATTAAATATGAATGGATCGTTGTCAAGTGACACCAATTAATGTACATTGAAGTATTGAGCTTTGCACGCGCTACGTTTTATGAACGCGACGTAATATGATACGATTGACGACCTCATGCAAGAATGCATTCAATCAAGAACGCAGTCAACATATTATATTCGATACTAGCTATCCCTCGCGGTTTACCCGCATAACTTTTGTGTATCTCGATAATATCGCCACCAACTGAGTTCAATGCCGCCATCAGGAATCCTGGTAAACACACCACAAACATTTATCAAAATAAGGTTTAATTGTATACATATATGTACATTCAGAGGAATGATGCAAAATAGCATCTCGCTCATAATCATAATCATGTTATATCGTTGGAGGGTCCAGTATAACGAGCTGAGTACTAGAATGAACAACTATGAAAACGGTATTTTAAATAAAAGTCACGAAAGGGATATAACTTCGTACATAGTAGAGGCCTTTGTCATATGTTCCTACAGATAAAATATGATCCAATTGGTACCAAACTGCCACTATCAGAAGAGCTTATTAAACAGTCGGGATTGTTATTGGGGTTATATTATCCACACAAATAAAGTCCCGAGGGATTCCTAGTATACAAAGTATAAGATCAGGGGTCGCCCCGAGTGCAGATAACGCGATTATCCTTAATAAATGTCTCTGTTCTAAGCATCCTCGAAAAAGATAATATGACAGTGACAAATGTTCTAACACTACATATATTGTTATCAACCGAGTTACGTACTTACAATAAAACCACAGAGAACTTATTTAAATAATAGAGGACGCCAGCAACTACACGCGCACATTTATTTTATTTATCTGTTTTGACCGACCCCGTGGATATTTCGGGAAATCCCTTCTTAGTGCACCCCTGCGGTCCCCAAGGAATATATATATGCCAAATTTCAGCTTCCTGCGCCCGATAGTTTTGGCTGTAGCTTGTCTGTCAGTCAGTCAGTAACGCAAGGATTTTATATATTAAGATATATAGATTAAAATTTACGTAGAAAGGGAGAACCTAGAATTAGGGCAAATATTTTCGGCCGCCAACAAATCAGCACTAAAGTTATACGATTCGCAAATTAAACCAATTGGCGATGACGTCGTTGATCGGATCGATAGCTAGATAAACAAGTTGGGGTGTGGCGGCGACCCCTGTACTCTTGAGGACGCAGATGCCCATACAGGACGGCAACATTACGACAGTTAGACGGTTTAATCTGGTCCCGAAGCGACGCAACAAACTAGGGCGGCAACTTTGGACACTCGTAGGGAACATTCTTTGCGATCATTTTGTGATATCGCAGGCCTGATTTTGCACAAACTGCAGGCATGGAGAGGGGAAGTTACTAAAGTAGGTTGGTTTGATATTTACCAGATGCGCACCTTATCCTCTTAACGGCATTTGTGGTGAATATTAAATAACTTCGAAGTTACTTCTCTTTTATAAATCTACAGATACAACATGTTTTGTATCAATATCTAACATTAAGTACTTTACTCAATGCTATTAAGATTTAACAACAGGAATGTGTTGTGTGGATATTATACAGTACTTTAAAATCATGTCTAAAACAGAAGCACTAACGTAATCAAAAGCTTTCACGTTCTAAACAATTCCAATAATGTGGTTAACACGTTCCTATCTTTGCGTAATACCTGATTTACACATACACGCAGGAATGTTCGTGCCATTCATAATTAGAACACTGAATACTTGTCTTAGAGATAATACCTGAAATTCAAAAGCTTGGTAAAATATAATTCACGCATGTTTGAGACTCAAAGCTAATGGATCTCTGGAGGCCGCTAGCAGACGCGCACATTAGGAATTTGACTTCTAAAAAAATTAATCACATAGCATATACGAGGAAGGGGGAGTTATGCGAGCTCCACGTCTAATCCCCCTCGAGCGGCGCCGCGCTGCCAATGTAGAGTAAACGACAGTGTGACACTTTGCGCGACTTGCACGTTTCGCGCCGATTAATTCTGACGATAAAATGGCATTATCGCTTCACTGACTTGAGCTGGGTAGTCCCTTCATTTACGTTGTTTTTAACGTTACTACTCAAGCACGTAATTGAATAAGTTATCCAACGTGTTAACAGTAATGGGTACGAAGTGGGCGAAGTGGCGTTATTTTTAATGGCCGAGGTCCACAATACATTACTTTTAGCGATGCTGAAAGGTGATTTAGCTCTTACATAAATACCAAATGATTTTGTAAGTGGTAGGTACCTATCTGAATTCTGCAACATGAAGACTGCATTGATGATGTATCGCATTGACATCGAAAGTAACATTAAAAATAAGGCGTACTTCTGCCATAAGACTTGAAATGCCACTTGTATTTATCAATAACACAATATATTCTAAAGTATCAATTACTAGCTAGCAAAAACCAGCTCTGGAATGTCTAGTCGATTAGTATGAACAAAACAGAACTTGTATTACCTACGAGTAATGAGCCTAGATGACTTCAATGAAACAAAATTCCGGCAACGAGTATAAAACAAATATATCAATCAACACAATTGGCACAGCAATACCGAATGCTTTATATAAATTTATATGTCTGCAACTGGCGACAATTAATAGCTTTTTGTTTTTGCAGATCGGAATATCTATGAGGCATTCATTACCCTGTATAAATATGACCTCATGTTACGCGTGCCTTATCTTACATTGATACGTATGTAAGTATAAGTATAGGTACACCACATAACTCAATTCGAAATCCTAATAACGATTTATAGAGATTTTATTCTTTAGGCTAGAGCTTCATAGTGCGTAAATCCGTACACGTATCAGAGCAGTGTCTACTGTCTAGGTATTGGAAATCCATTTGCAAGGGAGCTGCACGGTGGCGAGTTTCATGTTACATTTGATTTGAGGTGGATCGTATAGCCAGTCCGTTACGTAGTGCCGCATTGTGTGGCTTCGTGGCCGCCGCAAACTGTTCACCGAACACCTACCCACCTACCTCGGTGTAGGTAACACGCTACTCTTACAATACCTATGTAATATAAAAGTATTACTCGTAAATCTTACAAGATAAATTCCAGTACATTTGATAACGTTACTCTACTATTTTGTTACAGGCTTTATCCCACATTAATAACACAAAAATACGAACGATGTAAATCGCTGAAGGGAATATAAAAGTGTATCGCACACCTGTTTATCCATATATATTTCGGGTGTTATTCAGCAAGGTGACAAATAATTTTCTTAGTAGTAAGTTGTTACCGTAATCTGGATATTTTGTTACAGGTACTTAATGGAGTTCAAAACATTTTGAAATTGTTTTTTTGCGTCTAATGCCATATTTCCACCAAGCAAAGCAACTCAAAAGGGTACAAAGTACGAAACTATCAATACTTACAAAATGACATAATATGTTATACCTAGTGTTAGACTTAGGTACTGTCTGTCTCTGACATTGCATTGTAAAAATTGTCGTACCTGAGCAAAGAACCCTGAATCACAAAATTCAAACTCATTTATTACATTCCTGCTATTAGATCAGATCAAAGAGTTAAGATAAGCATAAAAAGTGCCATAAAAATCGTACTCGGACAAAATCAAAGAAGTCAGTGAGTATTTGATTAAGCAGAGCACGGTTCAAACCAAGAATCGATACGCGGTGCCTAAAATAAAATGTAACAATAGAGCCGGCCGCATTGTAGGACAACCGCTTAAAATGCTTTCCATGTTTGGCGTCATCCGGCGGTGACCGACGCTGCCCGCACTCCGCCCGGAAGTAAGACATGGGAATCTAATCGCTTCACTCCATCTTATCTGCCTCCAAATATTTTAACTTTCATGAAAATAAATAATCGGCGTGTCAAAGACTCATTAATTTCACTTGTACGCAGGATGTTAGGTTTGACGCGAAAACGGAGATCGTTTTAAGATACGGCTAATGGTTTGAATTCATAAACGTCTATAAATTATTTGTTTCGTAAAAACCGGTTACAACCTAACATTTAATACGTAAATACGCTTTTTGTTTAGTTTCCTTGTAATATTGTAGCACGTGTTCACAAGAACAAATCTATTTGGTATGACCCCAAACAAAGCAAAATATGTAATGTTGCGTAAATAAATCAAAACGAATAAAAATATCTTTAGCAAGAAATACTTTATGTCATTCAGCAGTTGGCATAAGAGGCGCCCGCGCCCTCAAAAAGCAACCGTGACTGGGCAAATTGTAACTAATGGATCTCCCAGAAGATGAGTCATGAGGCCCACATGTCACTTTAAGTAAGTCATAGACTGATTTCATATAGACGCGGGTGCGAGGTCCGTTATTTTTGGAATGACGGGGTGTGGGACCAACGCCAAAGTGCAAACAAAAACTTACCCTTCTGTGTGTCAAACGGGTACGCTCTTACTTTTACTGACAAAGTTACTTTAAATGTAAATAAAAAATAATACGGTTTCTTTTTATGTGTGATACATGTTAAGTAAAACAATGACACTATCTCCTAGCGCTCTTGAATACTAATTGAACGTGGCTAAAGAATGATATGAATGTGTCTGTCTGGGTCTAAGTGCCGTCTAAATACACAAGTGTACATTTACTTAAGTGTTTAATTGGATTCAATTTTTATTCATAAAAAGTCGGTGAATCAATATATTTGCCTGTATTATTATGTAGGAACCTACTGATGTAAATTAATGTTGAACGTAGACGTTTCTTAAATAAATCTGGGTCAAATGAACAAAAAAGTGGTTTTCCACCAGTCACCTAAACTGGATTAATTTTAATACACAGGAAAATCTTAAAATACCGCAACTCAAAATGGAGAGAGAAAACGCAACGGAAAATATTGTAGTATTACTTATTTAATTAAAATTTGAAAGGATGCACATAAGTACTCATGAATAATAACAATATTCTAGATAATTCGAAGACAGGATTTTAAAATCAACAGTATGTACCTACTTCACATTGGCGCAAAGTATTATAACATCAGAACTTCAACATTAAAACAACGTAAATCTCACCGTTCATAAACAAACGTCATCGTGCCAAGATATCCAAGTCACCACATTTGGATTACACAAAACGAAAGCTGGATTTCAAACGTAAAACATGGATATCCATTGCGTAAAAGCAATTCAATCTCCTAAGCACACATGCGGACTTCATAAATCTCATGTCAGATCGGTAGATGCGCGTTTTATGTCATAAATACAGCGGGTATGTATGTCAAAACATAGGGGATTAGGGCGCTGTATGGCTGTGTCTCCCCGCGCGGACGGCCCGACCGAACGCAAGTCGAGATAATGAAAAAAAAAGATTTATGATCAAAGTCTAATCAAATTTTATTACCATCTACGACCCTTCACTGTTATTACTCTTTGCGTACTGCGTTTTCATTATCGATTAGTAGTTTACGCAGCCATCTCCAAGCAGCAGCCATCTCCCCTCTTTGCAGTCTTTCAAAGCCAAAATATTTTATTCCCTTAGAGAATTAAGTATTGTGCTGACGTTAACGCAACTTTGCTTCAATGTTATTACCCTAAAATACAAAGCAGATGAAAAATCAAAACGTAGCCAAGTTTCTTTAGCCAAAGGGGTCGTGAGTCACATTACCATAAAGTTTCCAGCACGGAATGTGGTGTTGTAATATAGCGGGCAATAATATAGCCATTCGTACGCAACGTGGAATAACGCTCGCACTTCCCTGCCCCTCCAACCCACCACGAACCCGTTCTTCACCTCTCTGACCCAATTATGCGGAACATATTATATTTTTTAGCACATCCACATCGGCTTTCCACTCACAAATGGCTAATAATGACATAATAAAACGACCCTGAACTTGAACTGTGCGGAATACAAGTAGAGTTAATCCCTCATCACGTGTGCGTATATGAATACAAATGATGTAAGCCTATACTTACTAATACTTATTCATAAATTATATTATATATAAATGCACAATAAAAACTAAGATGTACGTAATTGCTTCAGTTATTCTTTTGTTATCTATGTTCGCTGCGGCCCAGTTCTTACTACGTTTGATTATAAGTTCACATTGTTAGTAGAGAGGTCATCAGAAGCATCTGCATTATTGTTATAATTCATATTTCCATTTTCGTTCAATCCGTACTCAATTTGCAATTCATGTTTGCAGAAAACAATCTTCGCCGTTCTTACAACTGCTGTCTTCATGAACTGAAATAATTACTTTTATTGTCGTCTCGCTTTTCAGTTTTATGAGTCGTAAACTGGGCTTTGTTGTTGATTAATAGGTTATATGAAATGAACAATGTGTGATGGAATCCTTTCAAAATATTTTTATAAAACATCCTTAAATTACCCTCAACTTGAATGGTGAGAGCAAAGGGTGGCACAAAAAGGTCTATTATATAAAGTAAAGCGCACTGACTTGAATTAGTTATTCAGTTGATTATGCCTCCCCCTGGCCACTCTATCATTATCGTTTTACTTTGCGCACGTGCCGCCATGCCAGCACCCTCGTGCTCTTCAAGGTCGATAATTATAGCGTGCACAGTCTTTTGTTCCACAACCAACCCCCGTCTTAACGAGTAAACGAAACGAAAAAGAATTGGAGACAACCATACTAAGCATTATCAAACATAGTTGTGCTCTTATCAACTTCGGTGGTTATCAACAACTAAATACGTACCTACATATTATTCTATATCTTTGAAGCTCAAAACATAGATATTTTGTATATGATTTATGGGTTGCAACAAAGAGCATTTTAAGATTATGTTTTATGTTTAATAGTGAAAGAAATGTTAATATTACCTATCACCTCAATAATATCCTGGATTCAGTTCATACGGTATTTTAAAACACTCGCTATTAAAACAGATTAATATAATTAAATATCCAAGATATACGTTAAAATAATCAGATTATATTCTCTAAGGAGCGGTAGATTCGATTGTTGGTCGATTAATTGCAAATTCAGCTGTGAACAGTTATACGTTATAACTTGAAGCAGTTTGGATACTCGCCGGCCGCTGGGGAAATAAATCGCACACTGTCTGTTATTGCGAACAAACCAAAAGATTCTTACACTAACATCTAAACTTAACTGTCTCTTAGAGAGAATGTGAAATACAAGAAATAATATAGTAATATAAAACAAATATAAATTACAAAGTTAATAGTCACTTTATGAGCGGATTAAGAATTATGGCCAGCTACCGCAACGCGTTCGATCGTTATTCAACATAATTTTGGTATTTAGGATAAACCAATTCATTCTCAAGTTTATACAAACGTTTCGTTGTGTACGTCTTAACATAAGCGGCAAATGAGGAAACTTTTGTAATAAGTTTATTTATACTAGAGATTAGGCATTGCGGGTCGTCCGGACTCTGTTGGGAAATTTAAAGCTGCCCAAATTGCACCTGGGAAATCACATTCTTACGAGTGAGCTTGCCAAGGCATAAGGTATACCTTTGGACCTATATGCGATTATACTAACACATAGGGACCTACACCATTTACCAGTTTCTATGGAGCATACATTTTCGAATAACTAACAAAATTACATAATTCCAATAAGGGGTTTATTTTGATTTGGCAATCAAAATTGACAACGCGAAATTGACTTTCCAGGTACTTCCTAAAATTCTGAACAACGCAATCGTATCTCATAACCTTGGATTATGACAACTAATGAAAGTACTAGCTAACCGCTTGATAAGAGCCTATGAACTATTAACGATTGCTTACGTATGAGAAACAGTTCTAGATTGATTTGATATTTTACTGTTGTTAATTGCCAAAGTTATCCAGAATTTTCTAGAAAAGAGGATATTTCTTTTAATTTGCTTTGAATTTTCCATTCTCCAGCCTCTTTTGTATGTATAACATGTGCACTACCTATAGCTCTAAATTGCTACACAAAATCTGGCAAAAGGCCAAATTAATTGATCATAAATTTTGGATTGTAAAAGTCTTGTATAGAAAATCTTTAACTTTATTCGTTAGGAAAGCCGCTAAATGCAAATCCATATTTAAAAATCTGAGTTTAAAATAAATCTGTTAATGCCTAAAATAAGTACCTCACATAAACTGTAGTAGCATATAATTTAAATGCTGATTTACTTTTTAGTTATAAATCTATAAAATAATATAGTAAAAGTAATCGACTAGAATATCAATCTGTTCTAACATATAATACAATATTAACATTGGAAAAGCCATTTGATACAAGCGTTCCAATAACAGGCATACTAGAACTAATAGAGCTATAAAATTTAGTTTACACACTGTGAAATACAGATTTAAAGGCCGAATGATAAGCAGAATGTAATTTGACAAGGTAAAGCTAGTCGAAACTAAAGGCTACTTAAAGGTTTGTAACCGATCGATTCTCGGTGACTTACAATTCTGTTAAAGGTCAAATATACATATAGTTGAGCTTACTAGCCAGACCTCTAAGTCAGAGTGGAACGACTCCGATAAAGCTTTATGAGCCGAATAAAGATAAATGGGAATAAATTCAAAAGTTCTGGGTAAACAAGTATTGACGATGAAACGTTTCTTACGAGTAGTCTTTGAATATAACGTCTTTGAATTTATTGTCCACCTTGTGGACATTCAGTTTTTTTTTAATTGTTCTGCATTATTTGACACATTTCTAGCTATGTTTCGTTAAATACGTCGAATGTTGTTATGCTAAGTGCGACGTTGATGTATAATGGTGAATAAATTAGTCTATTTTTGCTATACAAGATCTAAATACTTATGTACTGAAACGACTAGTTACAGGAAAGAAGCAGAATGTGTTACATTTTTCGAAACCATCTCCATTCTAAGTTTTGGTAGGTAGAAGACAGCAAACATTTATGAAATGGTGAAAAAATAATATTTAAAAAGTTTGAAAAAAACTAAATTATTTCGAGCTAACAAAAGAAGCACATTTAACGAGTATTTTCGAATGACGCATAAGTATTATTAAACTTACGAATGCTGAAAGTAAGCTTCGTGCTGTGTACCTGCATTTGTATTAATTAATCGTAGATCATCATTCTTGTTTGGGCGTACCTACGCGTAGATACTGTAGATAAGTAGGTACCTTGAAAAAGGATTGGCGCTCGAGATCGTTAGTCGTTAGTCATATAAATCAAGGCAGCCACGACTTCAACCCGTGAGGACCGACGCGACGAGAAGAACGACCGAGATCGATGGTGAGGAGTCATTGCTCACGATCCTCACAAAAGAGAGCAAGGCTGAAGAGAATCTAAGGTACTTAGAATAACCCTAGCCTTTTTAAAGAGCATTTTATAAGCAGGGACTAGAATACTACCTGGCGCTGACCTTATGAAAAGACGGGAGTCGAAAAGGGTTTTCCACCCAGGCCCAGTGTGGATTACCTCAGGATGGCTTCCTTTATTGTTACGGGTGATTAATAGCTAACCACACAAATACTGATAGTGCAGTCTAGCGGTTCATGTCAAGAGAATAACGAAAAATCGTGGAGCCCGTATTCCGATGCCAATCTATGGCTGTCATAGATTTACAATCTAATATTTTAGTCACGTTTTGATGACACATTGAAAAGAACGATAGTTTTACGCCTTGTAGCAGTCGATCGTTTGATGACCTTTTTTAGTTTATTGCGTCAGGTTTCGATACATATTTGATTCCTTACTCTGTGACTAAGCTATATTAAATATTGGTATCCTTGTTTTCTGTGATAAAACTAGAAATAGTGCTACGTTGCGACCACGCTGAGGGTGGTTTTCTTTCGGCGATGTTGCCACGCGTTTCGCGGATACCTATGGTTCTGTATAGTTATGTACCTTCACTATACAGAACCACTATACACAATATGTCTAACACAGCACCTCAAATGCGTTTGACACTCGCGACGGAAGCAATGAATACCTACGCGCGACAGCATCTTCACAGTAATCGCTACAGCATTGCTACTGTATCTTATATTTTCTTGTATTTTGCTACTTCTATGACATTGTTACATATCGTTTACGTTATAGCTGCTTCAGTATAAGTAGCATATTTCCATCTTAAAGCTGTAGCGTTCACACTATCTTTGTTATCGAAATAACGCCGTATCCTACACCTGCAGCACTGCAAAAAATCTCGACATGAGCGACTTTTCCAACCCACTACGAATTTTAATTTGACAGCTCTAAAACATCACCTGGCCCTTTCTCGCATTGTGTGTTAATAGAAGATAGCAATAGTCTAATTTTAGTTCCGTGATATTCATTCCCTTGTTGGATATCAAGAGAATGAAGACCAAATGCGTTGTACAATTATTTATTTTAACTGAGTAATCAATAATAAGCCAATCAATTGAACATTACATTTGTATAATTTTATTGCAATAGTCTATCAATGCAATAGTCTAATGTTAAAATATTTATGACCTCCACATTTTCGAATTCCAACCGAAACGATTCGTCTTAGAAACAAAATTTTGTTATCACGCCACACTGGTATTCGATCTCAAGCTTTAATATTATATGGCTATAATGAATATGCAAAATATGTTAATTTATAAAGTTCTAACTCAATTGTATTGTATTTCTTATGAGAAATTTGAGATTTTGTAAACAAATTCATGAATACTACTTTGTAAAGGAGGTCAGCGATAAAATATTTATTGATTTATGTTATGTATACTTATACGCATACAAGTTATATAGCTTATGCTTACTACCTATATATTATAGCATTTACAGGTATGCTTGGCTTAAAGAATTCTCTTTAGATTGAAAGTGATACCAAAAATTGTTTCTGTTTCTGATTTAGAATCTCAAGATTGTAGTATACCTAATAGTAGTTACTGTATTTTTTTTTAATAAAAAATATTTTTTTTTACTATTTCCATAAGAAAGATAGGGGGCTGCAGGTATCATCTATACACATAAATAAAATTGGAGTGTCTGTTTGTAATATGAAAATAACCGCTTTTTACTAAATGCATACGGTACATATACCAAAGTGACATTTTTTAAAATTTTTGTCTGTCTGTCTGTTTGTTTTCGCTAATCTCTGGAACGGCTGGATAATGTATAGCATGCAATCGAAGTAATTTTTAATTTTCAAAATTTGCGTTAACATAGCATAATTTGATTGAATATATTATCAGCGCAGCGGTATGACTAAGCCGCGACCTAAGTTCAGAAACTTTATACAACTATGTACATAAACTATCACAACTATTTCACGTGATCTTTTACACTCAAAATCCTAAGCCCACAACTCAGTCACATATTCGTATACAATTTTGGTAGGGTTAGCTTTTCCAGAAGTCAAGTTACGTGTGTCTTGTATGGTATGAATATGTAGATTAGATGCCTAAATGAACTACATAACCAAACTGAATGAAAAAATGCAAGAGATCAGAGATGCAAGGTTTCTCCGCATCGATGTCATTGTGGAGAAGACGTCGATAGCCTCGGACACCATGGGAATTCCCCGTCACGCCCATCTGAATGACATAATTCGTCGTGCTCTTGTCGCGTCTGGCGTACCAGCTGTACTTGAACCAAATGGTTTGGTACGCGAAGACGGTAAGAGACCTGATGGTATGTCATTGTTGCCTTGGAACCATTTTCCAGGCCAGGTAGGCCTTTGGTGTGGGACGCAACCTGCGGAGACACCCTCGCGCCATCACATGTTCCAAGCGCGGAAGGCCAGGCTGGCGCTGCTGCTGCTACTGCGGAAACCCTTAAACGGCGCAAATACAGTAATTTTGTGAGTAATTACGTGTTTGAGCCGTTTGGGGTGGAAACGCTAGGCTCATGGGATCCGAGCGCTCGTTCACTAGGTATTCTGCGAAATTTCTAAACGTTTAATCGACGTCTCACGTGACCAGAAGGCTGGTTTATTCTTTGCTCAGAGAATCAGCATTGCCATCCAACGTGGCAATGCTGCCAGCCTTCTGGGCACGTTACCTGATGACATTGATGCGGAGGCATTTTACGACGCCTAAACCTTGTAAATACTTTCAATTTTTAATTTCTTTTTACGGTTTTTTGTACATATACTATTTAGACATTAAGATTAGATTAAGCTACATATAAATTATAAAATGGTGTTTATTTAATGTACCTATATAAATAAATTATATTGGCAGTGTCCAGAGATCAAACGAAAAATATTTATATTTATTTATTTATAAACTCACGCCTGTATCCCCGAAGGGGTAGGCAGAGGTGTAATATTACACCCCCATATTTCGCCATGAATTCTTAGGTCCCACGTAATAGGGAAAATACCAACCAACCTATAATTATTGAAATCACGAAGTAATCAAATCATGAAAAGGTATGTACCGGCTGCATTGCAAACCTCCTCCTTTTTGAAGTCACTTAGTAAACGCAAAAAGAAACAAACCAGCTAAGAGAGCCCATCAATAAACTTGATAATAAATAAATTCACACGAGCACATGACCCCTGCGCCTACGGCTCGCCGCAGTCGTAGGTAAGTCACAGTCGTCATACATGCTGGTTCACAACCACTAGTGTAAACACACACACCACCGACATCTGAGATGAAAGCCGGCGCTGCCCACTTATCGACTGCACCCGTTTTGATTACGCCTGTTCTTTCAACACCCCAAAATAGGCACTCACTGAACGCCGCATGTCTTCGAAGAAATGAGAAAAAATTACCGCTCATATATTACGCCCCACTTCCAAAACAATTAAGTATTTAAAATAATACGTTGTGCTAATAAATAGGAGCCGTTGGCGATTACTGGTTGACAAATCTTTGTACTTACAACGAATAACAGTAACATTATCTACTTATTTATTAAGAAACATTACTTATTCCATTTCTTTTATCTCCAATATATCTACAAATAAATATTCAACCAATCATTTCGATAGCTCGGATGCGATATCATTATCATTTTAATTATCGTCTATATTACACATTTCGGAGAGGAAATCATACGTTACCCGACGCAATAGTACGGAGATAAATTCTTAAAGTTAAATGCATTGAAAAAATGAAGCGGAGGCCAGGTGCAGTCCATATCCGCTCGAATTAAGAGAAAAAATGGTTGCTCTTTAAGAAATATAGCACTACATTTATTTCTCTCTCGAAACGGCTTTGTTAACGTATCTCTACTAATATTTCGAGTGGATAGTCAGATATCTAGGATCGTATATTGTTCAGTTATAACTTAAATTGAGTTTTCATGGTTCTGTACAAACGCAAAGGTAGGTAAACGTGACCATATCTTCAAGTAAGTAGATGGCACTAATACACTCCAGAAAAAGGTTTCAAGATTTGATGAAAAAGTTGTATGGTGTACTTAGAAGATTGTCTGTGACTTGCGGCGTGTCAACCTTCTATAGTGGATTCAAAACACCTAACAGTAGATTGATGACCGAGGGAGCCAGTTTTTGCCAAGCTTCCCTATATTTTCCTCGAAAAAGTTTTCGGTTTATCATATTCTATGCGGAGCAGGGCTCGGGAACAAATTGCTAGAGAAAGACAAAGTTTTCAATGATATCCATTAAGGAAATAGGAATACCTTGAGATAAAGAGTCGCATCAACAACGCCTATTCATTAACCTTCATCTGAATCGCAAATACTTTATTTAGTAAGCTCATCGATGTGCAACATAATTTAATAATAGCCGTCAACGTGATACTTAATTTACTAATAAATCAGAAATGTTCACCGATTAACGACATACAAATTGGAGTTTTAGATAGCTGCGACATATTTTTCATAGATATCTGTGATTCAGTGCAGATATTTTTAGTCGAATGATTGAGGGATTTTATTTTAACAAAAGTAAACCCGTCGGACGGCCGTACGCCGCTGTCTACCTGCATTGAACACCTGTCGCTATCGTAAATAAGCAGCTTAAATCCATGCATAGGCTTATGGTACGAATATCTCGGACAGACAGACATTCACACATATTTGCCGAAGATAGCTAGTCGCTAGCTCTATCCAATCACCGTTAGCAGGCACATTTATAATTATAGTCATCGGCATTAACAATCGATAGGAATTTAATTCTGTAGAAAATTATTCTATGCTTTACCACAATAAAATGGCAAAGGCATTTGATCGCGTAGTGTAGATATTAATATGCTGTATCACGATTAATTTGACGCACAAAAAGCCAATTCCATTGATGATACCGGCAGATGTCTGTGTAACAATAGCTGCGCTTTCAATAATAATCCGATCTCTCCGGCGTGATGTAAAGGCATTATTTTATTCAAATTACTTAAGAAATCATAAAGATAAGCATAGTCTTCAAGTCATTGAGTAATCGTGCGGTTAAAGGTTAAAATTAATAACGGTCATTGAATTAAAAGGAAGAGTAATTAACAAAAATCTGTTACATTACAAATACCGGCAATTATTCTGAGAAATAAGGATAGCGTCCGCA
Organism: Euclidia mi; assembly: GCA_944739405.2. Classification (NCBI taxonomy): domain Eukaryota; kingdom Metazoa; phylum Arthropoda; class Insecta; order Lepidoptera; family Erebidae; genus Euclidia; species Euclidia mi. Next base: position 20,039,878 of record OX123198.2, read on the forward strand.
AAAAATGTTCTTCTCAAACAGACCCATTTGTTCAGTGAATACGCCGGGACGAGGGTCCATTTGCTAAATTATAACTTATTCGTGCTTGGGGCTTACACATGGTGCTTGTACGTGCGATAGCTACCAAAATATACCCATTCTATATATTATACTATCTATGTATAAGTTTTGTAACAATAACTATGATAATATGAATGAAGTACTTGAGCAAAGAGTAAATTGACCATAAATAAAAATAACACGAATAAACAAATAAATAGCAACCACGTTCAACTCATTTACGAATATGACTAAGTAAATACAAATAAGAAATAAAAATTATGAACAAGAAAACAGCAGGAATTTATAAAAAAACATAAGACAAATTAAAAAACCAGTTATGAAACAGCACTTAAGGCCAGTTTTAAGCTGAATATAAGATGACGGCTGGCGTAAAGTTGTACAAACATAAACAAGAACATAGGCATGCTCTTACCTGTTAATAGGAACAGCAGTATTAGGCGCCGCATGACGGAGTGCTTCGAGGAACAGCGTGGTAGGTTTACGCGCGTGTATTCACCGGGGCCATCGTCAGCAGTCCCGTCAGTTCAACTATGTAGCCAATGTTTACGCGACTCAGCTGACGTCCTCGTCTATTATGTTCGCCTATTAACCACACACTCGCGCACTGCGGGATCCGCACGCTGCAGTGTCAACGGCCACGAGCTTACGAGAAAACCTAGACACTTGGCGAAAGCTGTCCTTCTGAGAAACGAACGGAACTGTCCCGCGATTACAGCTGTCTTCGAGCGACTAAGTCATTCATGTTGCGAAATACGAAGTATGGAAACTAGACGAGGGTCCCCTCTGTGATGTTTTCATGACACATGGCTAAAGCGGCGACGAAAGCTCGAGCGCGCGCGATCGCAGCGCACGGCGGCTGACTCGCGAGTTGCGTGAGTGGGCCGGCTGCGGCGGGGACCGGGGGACCACGCCTGCGCACCGCGCCCGCACCGCACCACCTCCAGTATTGACCGACGACGCCTCCTTCCTACATTTCACATCCTTAACTAGCTACTACGAATTCTCCTTTGAAAAATCCCCTAATTCCATCCCTCCGATTGAGATAGGCCACGTCTATGGTCCATGAAATAAGAACACCTTGATATTTACAAGCAATAAAGTTTTGAATTACTTTAGACCAAATTACTTGCTATAATGTACTTTGCCTACATAACTGCCGCCTACAGTTTGCGAGAATTGTAATCCCAGGCGTTCGAGAGGGTAACAGAAGTTATAAATCATATTACGAAGTTGAGGAGACCAAATGTCAACCTTTTATAGAATGTTTTTATAAATAAAAGTAAATTGAGGTTCAATACATATACAATGGCATCCCCATAAATATTTATTACCTCTGCGAAAACTAGCCCTCCTCTTCAAATATGATTTTAGTTACACTAATAATATTTTTGCTTGATATTTCTGAGCGAAATGTAGCGAAATATTAGCATTAGACAGACGAGCTGGTTACCTACGTAAAATCAAAAGAGACTTTATGCATATGAATGATGTCCATGAATTTCAGAGTAAATATTCAAATTACTTAATATGAGACGTGAAAATATTTCATGGCCCATGAGCGCATAGTAAAGAAGGTCGTGATTGATCTAGTCTAGGCGACAGCCTACTTGGACTGCAGCCTATATACGCAGTTGATGACGTCAAACTAACTTGGCAACGAATAGAGCCGCAAAACGAATTAACTCGGGATGTAGAGCCACTCTGCGATGACATAAGCTACGTACTATAAACTATGACTCTATCATGATTGTAGATTCAAATCTGATTTTTATAAGTACGGTATTTTGTGTTGATATATCATGAAGAAGTTATTATAAAATAAGACTTAATGTCAGAACAGTAGCAAAATAACAAGATTTATGTATTTTCTATTCGTAGAAATACTCGCAACGAATTTTAGAGGCTCAATATTGAAAAGAAAATAGAATTCAAACACTACTCAAGATCTCTTTACGCTCCATATTTCACAGTAATCGAGACAGCGATATACAGATAGCGCGTACTTTTAAGATAAAATGTAAAGAAAAAGGTTTTAAATGTTGGATATAATTAAATGTATATTTTATTCTATTATAAACATGAGATAAAAATCTATATTATGTACTTACGTCTATCGCTATAAATAAACATAACGGTTAGTGTAGAGTGAAATCAAAATATTTGTATTATAATATCAAAATATATATTTATTGCATAGAATAACTTTCTGAGAAATTTGTAGACTGTATTCAGAGAACATTTAAACTTTGCATAAGTAAGTGTTAAACGCAAAACTGTCTTTGCACAAGTAGTACGGTAGTAGGATAGAGGCACAGGTTAGAGGTAAGCAGTAATAATGATGTAAGTACCTAAAAGTAGGTAATTAACGTCGAAGACAACTGGTCAAACCATGGAATATCGCTATCCCTTTGGATTGCTGAGGTCAGACAGGTAGTCGCCTTGTGCAATAGCTAATTGTGTCAAATCTGATTGGGCTAGTAAACATTCACTCATTCATTCATTCATAGACTCACGCCTGTATCCCCGAAGGGGTTGGCAGAGGCGTAATATTACACCCACATTGGGCTAGTAAACAGCCCGAACACAAAAGTCTTGGATGCAAAGGAATATCGCTAGGATGATTATGAATAATGAAGATGCCAGCATCAGACGTTTTTGTTATGATTTACTCTTTGCGGATCGCTCAAACCGACCAAATATATTCAGCGATTTTAAAGGAGCGTTGGTCCTGAGCCATACATTTTCAGCATATCATACCTTGGTTACCCAATTCGAAGTAAAATATTAGTATCTAGTTTATAAGGTAATTATTAGTAGCAAAATTCGACTGCACGGTTGGCGTAGTGGTTTAAGCAGCCGCCTTACCGCTTGACACTGTGCCGAAGTGTTGTGGGTTCGATCCCCACACGAGACAACACTTTGTGTGATTCATAAATTGTTGTTTCGAGTCTGGGTGTTCATTGTGCCGTTAGTTGTATGTTTGTAAAGTTCCCCGCGACACAGGATTTAGTCCTAATGCGGGAGTTGTCTTTTTAAAAGAAAAAAAAATAAATATCGTCTATAATGTTCTGGCAAAGTAAACGAAATTCTCTCTATAACTGAAGAAAAAGGAACAGAATAATCTGGGTGCATTAAAGTAATTATTTCACGAAATTTTCATGAACATACGTGGCGTAGGTACTCAAACTACTATACTTCTGTTTGCTTGTCTCCTATACGACAAAAAGTCCGCTATTTAAAACAATACATGTTGCTCTAGAAAATCTATAGCCATTATTGTGCATGCAGTACTTAAAAGCCTGAAAGACAAGGGTACTAGGTATTGATTAACGGGTACGAAAAAAAATATCTAAGCATTTTAGTGTGGACTAACATAACACACAATGATATTACTAGGTATGTAGAGTTGCTTTTATTTGTGGCTATACACTAGACACAGGGTAGAAAATTTTAACTTACATTCTGCAGTATTTATGTACGAGTACGTCAGTCGTACACTGCTTATTTAGAAAGCAATGATGCAGTGTAAAGCTTGTGGGTGTAATAAAACTCTACTATGATATTACACCATCTAGTCATAACGTCGGTACGTAACTACGTACCTAGTTGTTATTACCAGGTCGAGACAAATATTTTGTGAAATAAGTATATAAATAAAAATTATGCCCATTATAGTACTGTTACGAATTGAAAATAACGCCATCTATCAGTGAATGGGAGAACTACATGAGATTAGATGTATCGGTTGTTTAAGGCTGTTTCATCTATCCTCTAATAGATGGCGTAGGTGTAAATAGAACATTTGCGCAATTCTAGAAACACCTTACACGTTTCCAGAAATATCGTGAGTCGTCTCGAAAAGCCTAGTGATGTTATCCGGCCAGTATAAATAGAGCGGGAGCGAACGGACCGGATACAGTTCAATTGAATACGGAAAGCGATCAAGATCAAGCGAAGGAAGTAATTCGGAAGTGTTTAGTGTTGTACTAGTGGTGTGAATAGTGTGTTTTATTAGTGTTGGAAAATTAAGTGTGTGTATCTAGTGTTATTGTGTTAGTGAATAAAGTTCAGTTTAAGTGGCATAGTGAGCTATAATTTATCGTCGAACCCCAGCTCGTAACAAATTGGTGTCAGAAGAAAGGGATAAATTATGCCGGTTATGCCGAAGGAAGAAACTGAAGGTGTGCGTACCAGGAACCAGCGCCAGCAAGACCTGGACCAGAGACGCTTCGGAGACGTTCCTTCTCCATCGCCTGGTGGACCAGGCGACTCCGCGGCTGCTATGGAGCCTGCAAGCGCTACACACTCCGTGACGGTGCCCGACATCGCGGCTCTGATGGCGTTCATGCAGGAGCAGGCCCGCCGTCAGGAGGAGCAAGCTCGCCGTCACGAGGAGCACGCGCGCCGCCTCGAGGAACAGCTACAGCGCGACAAGGAGGAGCAAGTTCGCCGTCAACAGGAGCAGGCTCGCCGTCAAGAGGAGCACGCGCGCCGCCTGGAGGAACAGCTTCAGCGCGACAAGGAGGAGCAGGCTCGCCGTCAAGAGGAGCACGCGCGCCGCCTGGAGGAACAGCTACAGCGCGACAAGGAGGAGCAGGCTCGCCGTCAAGAGGAGCACGCGCGCCGCCTAGAAGAACAGCTCCAGCGCGACAAGGAGGAGCACGCGCGCCGCCTAGAGGAGCAGGTGGTGCTCATGAAGGACCTCAGCGCCGCAGTGGGGAAGGACTTGAAGGCGGTCAAGGAGGAACTCCAGCAGCACGAGGCCCGTATCAGCGACATTGAGAAGCGCGTACATGACCACCACGAGACCTGTGTTGCTGAAGTGGAGAAGAAATTGCGTGGGCTGGAAGTGACATCAGCGGCTGTAGCGCCCTCGCCCCGTGGGTTTAAGGTTCCACCATTTGATGGCTCGTCATCATGGTCTGCATACAAGATCCAGTTTGAGGCTGTGATGCGATCGAATGGGTGGACCAAAGAACAGGCCTTAACCGCCCTAACCTTGGGCCTTCGTGATAGGGCCTTGACAGTGTTAGAGGCACTCGGGCAAGACGTCACCTACGAAAAGCTCCTGGAGGCGCTGGAGGCAAGATACGGTGACGCGCACCTTGAACATGTGTATCGTGCTCAGCTGAAGGACAGGACACAGCGCACCGGAGAAACTCTGCAGCAGTGGGCTCTGGAGGTGGAAAAGCTGGTCAGGAAGGCATACCAGTCGTCGCCTACGCTTATTGATGGGAACCTCGTACAGGCGTTTACGGATGGGATCCGGGACCTGGAGGTAAGAGCAGCAGTGAGGCTTGGGCACTTCAAGGACCTCAAGGACGCCCTAGCCCACGCTCTGGAGGTGGAAGCAGTGCGACGCGACGACCGAGGTCACCGCATCAGGGAAGTTGTGTCGTCACCTCGGTGCTACAACTGCGGAGAAAGAGGCCATATCCGCTTGAGCTGCCCAAAGCGTAGGCAGCCTGGTGACACCCTGTCTCCACCAACGGGGTCGCCTGATGTGCCTTCCAGGCAGCGAGAGCAGGGAAACGAGTAGAAGCCAGGACTGCGGGGCGGGTGCTGGCTGGTAATGGAAGAGCCCCAAGTATCTCGATCTCGCAATCATGTGACGGGAACAGCCTGATCATCGAAGGCGAAATTAACAGAACACCATGCAAGCTGACATTAGACACGGGTGCTTCTCGGACAGTCGTCGGTTTCCATTTGGCAAGACGGGTTCTTCGGGGCTGCTTCAGGAACAATGAATGTGTGAATCTGAGAACAGCTACCGGTCAGCACATAACCGTCCGAGGTGAAATGGAGGTGGATCTGAAGCTAGGCAACAAAGTTTACCGTCACAAAGTCATCGTGGCCGATATAGTGGACGACTGCATCTTAGGCCTAGACTTCATGCGGAAGTATCACTGCGAGATCGATGTTAACCAAGGAGTGTTGAAATGTGGCTCGGAAGAAGTCTTCATGGAAGGCGCAACTTCAGGAAAAGTGTACTGCCTGAAGAATGTCACGCTTCAACCGCGGTCGGAAACGGTAGTACCGGTTTGTTTACCCGGGAGTTCTGGTCGAGGTAACCGCTGCGTACTTATCGAAGGCCTAGAGGAAGATGCTTCATGGAAGATTGCACGAACCTTGGTAAGGGGTACCAAAGTTTCATCAGTACGCGCACTAAATGCAAGTGACAAGGAAGTGTTGCTCAAAAAAGGGACGGAATTGGGCACCTATGAAGGAGCGGCTTGGATGCGTAGATGTCAAGAGCAACCTACCAGCGACAAGGTTCAGGGTGCACGATTCGACGTGTCTTCCCTTTTGGAGGACTGCCAAAGTACCCTGTCAGAAGAAGAGAAGACCAAGGCTAAGAAGATGTTAAACCGGTTCGCCGATATTTTTTCGACCAGTGATGCCGACATAGGGAAGACAGCACTAGTCCAGCACAAAATAAACACGGGAAGTGAAGCACCGATTCGCCAGCGACCAAGACGTGTGCCAGTGGCACGGGAACGTGAAGTGGAAGCTATGATCGACGGTATGGTGAACGAAGGCGTAATCGAGCCTTCGTCCAGCCCGTGGTGCTCTCCGGTTGTCCTAGTTAAGAAGAAGGATGGCAGCATGCGCTTCTGTGTAGACTACCGCCGATTGAATGACATCACGAAGAAGGACAGCTACCCGCTGCCAAGGATCGATGACACACTGGATACGCTGACGGGGATGAAGTGGTTTTCTACCTTAGACCTAAAAAGTGGCTACTGGCAGGTGGAAATAGATCCTCGAGACAAAGAGAAGACGGCATTCTCCACAGGCAAAGGACTGTGGCAATTTAACGTCATGCCCTTTGGATTGTGCAACGCTCCGGCTACTTTTGAGAGACTGATGGAGCGAGTGCTTATGGGACTGATTGGAGACGCCTGCTTGGTCTACCTGGATGACATCATCATCGTGGGGCGCACCTTCCAGGATCACCTTCGAAACTTGGAGCAAGTGCTGTCAAAAATACGAGGTGCTAATTTGAAGCTGAGTCCGAAGAAATGCGCGTTATTCAGACGGCAAGTGAACTTTCTAGGACATGTGGTCTCGGAGAACGGTATTCAAACTGACCCGGATAAGATCATTGCCGTGAAGGAGTGGCCAGTTCCAGAGAACAAAACGCAGGTCAGAGCATTCCTCGGATTATGCTCCTACTATCGACGGTTTGTGAAGAACTTTGCTGACATTGCTCGACCTCTTCATAAGCTCACCGAAGACAGAGTGCAGTTCTGTTGGAATGAGAGCTGTGACGTTGCATTCCAGAAGCTTAAGGAACATCTGTGTACTGCACCTATTCTAGGCTACCCTGACAATGAGCATGAATTCATAGTTGACACAGATGCCAGTAACACCGGAATTGGCGGCGTGCTGTCACAGAAGAAGGGTGATCAAGAAGTTGTTATAGCATACTTCAGCAAGACCTTCTCCAAACCCGAAAGAAACTACTGCGTCACCAGGCGGGAGCTCTTGGCTGTAGTAAAGACATTGCAGCATTTCAACAAATATTTGTTGGGGCGTAAATTCCACCTGCGAACCGACCACGCTGCGCTGAAATGGCTACTTCAATTTAAGGACCCAGAAGGACAAGTAGCCAGATAGATTGAACTACTGCAAGAGTTTGATTTTGTAATACAACATCGCAGCGGTAAGTCCCATGGTAACGCAGATGCCCTTTCGCGTAGGCCGTGTCCCGACCAGTGCAAGCACTGTACCCGCCAGGAAGGAAAGCAGGCAGCATTAGTGAGGATGTTGAAGACAGATCTGAGCGACGAATGGAAAGAAGCTTTGCAGAGTGCTCAACAAGACGACAAGGACATACAGCCGATTCTCGAACGGAAGAAATCAGACGCTCCTAGGCCCAAATGGAGTGATATCGCAGCAATGAGCCCTATCACCAAGAGTTATTGGGCACAGTGGGAAAGCTTGGTCGTCCAGGATGGAGTTCTGTGCCGCAAATGGGAAAACGCTCGCGGTAACCAGTGCCATTTGCAAATGGTAGTGCCTAAAACTAAGGTGCCGGAAGTCTTGCAGCTCTATCACAATGGTGCTTCGGGAGGTCACATGGGAGTTAAGAAGACGCTTACTAAGATCCGAGAGCGGTTTTATTGGCTCCACTGTCGGGATGACGTCGAGGATTGGTGCCGCAAATGCACAAGTTGTGCGGCTGTGAAAGGGCCACACACTCGTAGCAGAGGTGCATTAAAGGTGTACAATGTAGGAGCTCCATGGGAGCGCATAGCGTTGGATGTCGCTGGGCCGTTTCCTGAGAGCCAGGACGGAAACAAATACTTCTTGGTTGTGATGGATTACTTCACGAAGTGGCCTGAAGTGTTTGCGATCCCAAATCAAGAAGCTACCACAGTGGCCGATAAGCTGGTGCATGAAGTCTTTTGTCGGTTCGGGGTGCCCTTGGAAATCCACAGCGATCAAGGCCGGAACTTCGAATCTGAGGTGTTCAAGGAGACTTGTCGCGTAATGGGTGCACATAAAACCAGGACCACGGCTTATCATCCGCAATCAGATGGCATGGTTGAACGGTTTAACCAATCACTGGAAAGGTACCTGGCGAAGGTCGTGGAGAGCAAACAAAGAGATTGGGACAAGCACATCCAACCTTTTCTCCTGTCATATCGCAGTGCGGTCCACGAAACTACAGGAGTAACACCAGCTTTTGCCAATTTCGGTAGAGAGCTCCGTTTACCTGCAGACCTTATCACCGGTATTCCACCAGAATCTCCACGCAATATAACGGATTACGCAACCGAGCTACGCAACAGGATGAACGACGTATACGAGCACATCAGGGAATCTGGACAACAGATGTCTGAGAAGATGAAGACTCGCTACGACCGGAAGGCAAACAACAAAGGCTCCGATGAGGGATCATTGGTGTGGCTTCATAACCCAGTACGAAGCAAAGGAAAATCGCCTAAGTTACAAGCCAGATGGGACGGGCCATATCGCATAATTACCAGGATGAACGACGTCACCTATCGAATCCAGAAGGGGTCGCGAGGTGCACCGAAGATAGTTCATGTGGACCGGTTGGCTCGTTACTATGGGTCTAACGATGTTCGAGACGAACACGTTTAAGAGGGAGGCCGTGTTACGAATTGAAAATAACGCCATCTATCAGTGAATGGGAGAACTACATGAGATTAGATGTATCGGTTGTTTAAGGCTGTTTCATCTATCCTCTAATAGATGGCGTAGGTGTAAATAGAACATTTGCGCAATTCTAGAAACACCTTACACGTTTCCAGAAATATCGTGAGTCGTCTCGAAAAGCCTAGTGATGTTATCCGGCCAGTATAAATAGAGCGGGAGCGAACGGACCGGATACAGTTCAATTGAATACGGAAAGCGATCAAGATCAAGCGAAGGAAGTAATTCGGAAGTGTTTAGTGTTGTACTAGTGGTGTGAATAGTGTGTTTTATTAGTGTTGGAAAATTAAGTGTGTGTATCTAGTGTTATTGTGTTAGTGAATAAAGTTCAGTTTAAGTGGCATAGTGAGCTATAATTTATCGTCGAACCCCAGCTCGTAACAGTACTTAAGTACATCTCATTATTTTACTTTGTTTGGATATATATTTCATAGATCGTAATACTTTAAGCGTAATACATTTGTTAAAAAGGTACCTGCTTACTGAATTATAATTATTATCAATATTTTGCAGCGTTGCGTGCAGCTTTGTGCTAGGCAGAACACTGTGAAGCGATGCGCAGATGAGCAGTGTGATGAAGACGTGCTTTTTATATCCTACCTTAGAATGAAGTATGTAGATATTCATTACTGTCTTCGCAAATTTTTAAAATAGTGTAAAATGTTATTGGTATACATCTATCTACCTATAATCTAACGACGATTCTCGACGTACAACTTGTAAATCGAGTCAAAAATACTAAAAACACAGATGCGTCCCAAAAAGCGGGCAAGTTAAAATATGACTGGGCTGACCATGTCTGTCGTATGTCTGAAGATCTTTGGGCTAAAACTACCACCTTGCGGGTCCCAGATCGAAGAGGCCTCGCGGCAGACCCAAGATCAGGTGGCAAAATGATTTGAAACTTTATAATGAAGAGTGGATAACAAGAGCTCTCGATAGAGAGAAGTGGAAAGAGGGTAGAGAGGCCTTTGCCCTCCAGTGGGACAGGTTAGACTGCAAATAATAAATAATAATCTAATCGAACAGTGTCTACTGACCACTATCACCGCTAGCATTTTAGTGTTGGCTTCTATCCCTAGCACACATCCTTCGTTCCCATCAGTCACATCAATTGCTCACATCTCTCACACAGATCGTTGCACACATAAGCGGATCACTCGCTTGTTTTGTACGTACGAAAACCTCGCTTTGCTGAGCTGTTTCAGAGGAGCAATGCTGAGCGAGTCTAGTAAAATGTAGCGAATTTATTGGTTTTAACAAACGCAGCCGACGTTATGCATTTTCTCACATTTAGAAAGAAAGAAAAAAGAAAGTAAATACATTTATTGGATTCATAGTGAACATCATAAATAGGTTGGTACAAACAGAATGTGTTGATAGATTTAATATACACTATTCATTTGCGCTACCCAAAATGCACCCAAAAGGCCACAGCTCAGCATATCGCTACCCGCTAGTGATAGCAGCGCTGATTTTCAGCTGAAGCCCTTGTTGAGTTTCTAATTGGTATTTTTTTTTATGAGAACAGACGTAACTACTTTAACTATGATAAATATTTTTTAACCTAATGGAAGGAAAGAGGAACCCACCACGCACCCTCGAATTGACCACCCCAACTATTGCAATAGAAAAAGGTTGACAATATCGAACTCCTCTAAAAGGATAAGGGATATAGGAATGGTATGGGTTCCAGGAAGATACCTGACTTGCAGTATCCCGCTGTATGCGCCGACTATTCTTCGACACGTGTTTCGCCTCTGCACGAGGCATCCTCAGGAACGATGGGCAACGATGAGTCGTTGCCCATCGTTCCTGAGGTTCCATTCGTTTCTATTGCAATAGTTGGGGTGGTCAATTCGAGGGTGCGTGGTGGGTTCCTCTTTCCTTGCATTAGGTTACAATGGAGTTCCGCCAAGTAACGCCTGATTCAATCAACTATAAATATTTTTTACTTCAAGTATGTAGGTTTTTAGTTAATTAATAGCCATACTGTTTAATAAATATAATATCTGGTAGAAAAGAAAAGCAGCCTCACCAAGAACCGATTCCTAATACATGTGTAAGTAGATACCTATTCGATTTCATTGGATAAATGCGCTGCTGTGGCCTCGCTCCTCACTTTAGAGAAGGCAGCCAAAAGTCGGCTTCCCACAGTGCGTCGTTTTTCGGACAGACGCGAGCGGCACCTCTGAAGCTACACAACCAGTAGGGTAACATCAAAGGTGCCGCGCGCCTCCACCTTCAAAACCACGCACCGTGGGAAGCGTGCTTAAGATGTTACTAAATTAAGTATGTAAAGTTGTATAGTGTTATCTACTACAACATCGCCCAACATATATAATATTTTATATTGTTATAAAAAATACATTTTAAAGTCAGACGAATATTTGGCAGCTAAAACGTTAGCAAAGCTGTTGCTGTGTGGTAACGGATTATGAATACAAAGTGACACTACTCCATTTCATTTTGTATCAAATCCTCCTACTGACTCATTCAGGCTATTGTGACACAGATAAGGAGAGTCCAACAGTGGACTGCGGAAGGCTGTGTCATGAAGCTGCTTTCTGTTACCACAAATAACAACTAATCTAATAAAAAGAAATAAATTTAATATTGGGCATAGATTTTTTTATCCTGGAGCAAATATTAGTATTGTTGGACCGAATTAAAACATATTTTTTTTGTATCAAACTATCTGTTCTCCGTATTACGATTGATTAGGGATACTAAATGTCGCTATACCATTACATTCCGTGAGTGTCGTAAGAAGCGATTAAAGAAATTTAAAAAGCAGAAGGAAGATATCTGGGAAGAGACGGAAAACTCGTCGAATCGACCGCACTAACCGCGCCGAATCTGATGACGTCATTCGAATTCTTCTAGGATTTCTGAGGTTCTTCCAGATTCGGACGATTCGACGCGGACAAGTGTGCGAGGTTTCATGAGATTTCATATAATGAATTCTAAAATTCGTTTCGTTCGACGCGTTCGGCTCGGATAGGTGTGCGTCCACCTCAAAGCTGCGTATCCATTATGCGCTCCTGGCGCGCGCGCTATGAACGCCCGCGCCGAGAGCGCGTTCACGGAACGCGCTCCGAATATTTAAATGATATCAACTCCGCGCGCCATGGCGCGCGCGGCAGCTGTTCCAGTGTTCGGTCGTTCAACATGCAGGCCCATCGTGCACGAGCAGCAGCTACGTTTGTGTTTATATTCACAGTATTATACAGAAGAAAAAACATAAACGTAAACTGCGTTGGTGGATGAAAGAGTTGTTTCACAACTTATTTCCCTCCAAGCGTCTTCTCTGAGCGGCAACTTTGATTATCCATCGCTCGGAACGTAACGAACACACAAAATAATATCACGTCCGTCTCAACAGGCGTGCGCGCCACAATTGAGTTGCCTTTGATGCGCGGTAAAAAACCGACTCTAGATGGAACGGGGCGCTCCATGTTCGAGCGTTCCAACAAACACATTGGCGCGCGCTCCAAAATGGTAACAATTTCGCGCGGCTGGAACGCGCGCCAATGTTCGTCCTTTTGAAGCGCGAAGTCGATACGCGGCTTAAAACGAGCTTAGACGCGCGTATAAAACGCTAATCTGAAACCGCCCTAATCGTATGCCAGCCGTCTGGTCAGCGTGGTTTTATTTTATTTATAATATCACGCCCGTATCCCCGAAGGGGCAGGCAGAGGTGTAAATATTACACCCACATTTCGCCATGAATTTTTAGGTCCCACGTAATAGGGGGCGAGCCTATTGCCGTTACCGGGTACATCACCATACTCCGGGCTGCTACTGAGTATTCGGAAAAACCCAGTAACACTTTTGCCCGATCCGGGAATCGAACCCGGGACCTCCGATCAGCAGTCGCATACGCTATCCACTGGACCACGGAGGCAGTCAGTTGGTCATGGAGCTAAATCCGCTCAGGGCACTGGAAAAAATTAAGGGATCAAAAAAAATCCTAATTTTTGGGCAATTTTCAACAGGCCGTAAATTCGCGAGAAATAGTCGTACAGGAAATCAAAAAAATGGAAACTGTAGCTCCAAGTGTCTACTTTTTGGATAAGAACTTCAAAATTTTGTTAACTCCGTGGTTTTTTGGGTAATCATAGACGAACCAGCAAAAACAAATTCTTCAATTTTTCAATTTAAATTTTTTGTAGCTATGACGTCTTTCTAAATTTTATTAAATCTGTTACAAAATGTTTAAGTGTCTTTTCTTAATTTTTGGACCTTTTCAGACACGAAACAACTATTATTCATAGGGTATAGATTTTAAATAAGACTATACATAGGTACCTGTTCCGACATTCATGGTGATATTGCTGGCAGATTTAATTATTCTTAAAGCTGCAGACATTTAATCATCTTGCAATATTGTGCAGGCCTAGAAATAACAAGCAAACAAAACAAATCCCTTTAGATGTTTTGTAGTCTTCGTACATCTTAAAATGTATCATATACAAAACTTTGATTATGTAGTATAATCATATTAATACTTATTAGACTGAAACATAATTATGATTAAATAATATGCAAAAACCACTGAAGGTATTTGTTACATAATGGGATGATTTACCCGCGTCTTTTGCCAACGAGTAGCACTGTTACTCGTTGGGATACTTTACCCGCGCGTTTTCCCAGCAAGTAACATCTGTTACTCGATGCAACTTTTTATTCCCATCCAGTAACACATATACTTAGGGTGTTACTCGATGCAACTTTTTATTCCCATCCAGTAACACATATACTTAGGGTGTTACTCGTTGGGAAAAAAAATGTCCCAATGAGTAACATGTGTTACTTGTTGGTAAAAAAATTCCCAACGAGTAACAGTGTTACACTTTAGGGTGTTACTGGATGGGAATAAACCCGATAGATTCTTAAGTAGTGTAATTGAATCAAACCACGTTATCTATTATCTGCGTATCTTTCGATAAATATGCATACCCACTATAACTACCTTGTCGGATTATCCCTTATTCATTAGGATAAGGTCTTTCAAGGGCCCGGCGCGCTCAAGTCAAATAGTATCTAGTTTGATAGTGAGAAATACGCTGCGCTAGGCTTCGCTACAATGTGAGCCGGTCATAACTTCAAAATATTCTCATACCTAGTTATAATGTTATAAATATAGTCAAATAAGCTTTTTAAGATAAATATGGTAACCATCCTCCTGACTTGGAAGAGGTACTTACTTGAATTTTTTAATACAACCTTTTCTTAATTTTTTTAAATATTTTTAAAGTGATTAGGTGTTCTATGACGGAACGAGTGCTTTTTCCTCGCAGGACAAAAATCACCCGAAGCGCGGCATAATTTCCGAAAGCTTGACATTAACTCTACGCTCACAGTGTAAGTTAGTATGTTGGCATTTTAGTGACGATGGTTGACGGGGAATGTACCTAAGTTGAGAAGATTCATTGAACATCATAATTATTGCGCTAGCGTTATCCCGTTCGCATCCAAGACTTGGACACCGATGTCCTTGGATTACATGGCTCAGACCAGTATCAGCATATTCACTGACTCTACATAACGACTGTCAAAAATCTTCAAGACAGACGGGACCGAAGACTTAGGTATCTAATGTACGCACCTAGGCACAGGCAGGGCAACATTTAATTAACAAATAAACGCCTTGACTTGAATCTGATACCCTCTGTTCCAATATTATGCTCCAAATATTCTAAGACTATGTTGTGCCGCATTAACTTGAAGTTAAAACATCACCAAAGACTTCGAGATCCATCACATGATTACGATAAATTAATATTTTAATAGAAATAATTTCTAGTTAAAACAGCATTTAAATATGTTCTTCAAATGTTAGATGTAAAATATGGACTTTTGGTAATTAAAGTTGCTACAATTATCTTCTGCTACAAAATATCCTGAAGTGAGATCATGATTTGCGCGATTTAGAATCTCATGTGTTAAAGCAACTAACTAACTTAAACTAAGTAGCAAGTTAATTACTTTAGATGTTGGTCCTTGTTTATTCAAGATATTTTTTATACACCTTTTAGTATCTAGGGTGCGTCACTCGACGCAGTTCTAAGCAGTATATCACGAGAAATAAAAAGTACTCGGAGGATTGTCCCTCGTCTACGCAAACCCAAAGTTTTAGTAATTAAGGTCAGTCCGCACATGATTCGCCCAGTCACTTAGAAATTATCCAACCAACCAGACCGACATTTAGATTTATATTACCTTTTTCATGTTTAATCATTTCGCTAGTCTAGAAATGAATAAGTAGGTTTGTTGGCAAATAGCCAAGGTTTGGCAATTTTTTAGACTAACTTAACTCTAGCATGAACTGGCTAGTTGGTACAATTGCGTAATCTTTAGGCTCCAGAATTAGTTATGAAGTCTAGTTGTTAGAATATTTTGTAGGAGGATCTTCACAAGGACGGGCAGTGACTTGCTGGCGATTTCGAAATTGGTGTATGGATACGACAATTTTTGGTGATATGAAAATTACCTATTACGTAAAGTCAACGATCCACTTTAGGGAATAGTAGTTTAAGAGATTCAAATGATATTAAATTTCAAATGATATTCAATTAAACGGAAAAAGTCATCGGTGAGTTCGGAGCGGCTATTGCAAAGTCGATAGACCTACCTATAATAATATTCACTTAGATAGTTGTGACTTTGGGCCCATATCAGGCACCACGGGCTTGAGGCTGTGTGCGAAATTAACAGTCTGTGGACTCCAAACAGTGGCAGCAGTGCCCAGTCACTGCGCGCAGTTACTGGACGGCGCAAAACATGAATCAAGCCTATTTACTCTTTTATTTGAATGAAATTTCATACAACTCGACTGGATTTAAATTCTTTAAAGGCTTTAGGTATTTAGTACACCCGGTTCCTCGTGCATTTACGATGCGTAGATTTTTTCAAAGGCGCCATTAATACTAGAAGACACTGCTTCCACATGGCGTATAAATGGCTAGTTACAGCACTGTCTCCAACTCACAAATTTTGGATGCAAGCCGGATATCACTAGTATGACCGATCGCTTACTAATCGCTTCTAAACTAATAGTTTTAGGCCGAATACTTGACAAATCTCTACCTGACTCTACTAAACAAACTGTAATACCTATGCATTCGAGTTTCTGTAGTTTCAATCAGGTGCTTTAGTTGCATGTTCCGAAACGTCTCTAATCTGATTTCACTGTCCTGATGATGCAATTTACGACAAAGTGGTCGCCTCGAATGTTGCGGTTTCGATCCCTACATTGCACTGGACGGAGATTTAGGTGCTCTTTAGATGCACTAGTTTTATTCGGTTTAAATGTAGTGTGTATTGTCATTAGAATGCTTGCAAGGTATTATTGTATAGGTAAAGATATAAGTACCTTTTATGCGGTCTTATTCAATCTAGGAAAAATATTTTATACCTACAAATGAAATAAAATATTTGAAGTTACCCAAAACCTATTCTTACCTTTTCTCCGATGTGCAGTGAAAAATTTCAAGTTACTCATATAGGAGCAGGCCAACGCAGAGGAATAACTCCTAACCAAAATATTGTGAGGTGATTGGTAGGTACTCATTAGTGTTGCCCAAATGCAAGAACAAGACGAGACTTAGCCAGTCTTGGTCTTGGTCTTGCGCCAATACACCTGGTCTTGGTCTTGGTATTGCGCTCCCAGTCTTGGTCTTGGTCTTGGTCTTGCAGCAAGAGTCTTGCAAGTCTTGCAATTACCTATCAGTCTATTACTATTTATTAAAGTTTTTAAATCTAAGAAAAACGTATTAGAATTGGAATTATTATGACATCTACTACCTATCCTTACCATTTTATCCTAATCATAATACTGCTTGCGTGATCAGTATAATGTATTCATTTTCATTCTAAGCACTCTGAAACTTATTTATTCTTTGGAACACCTGTAGGTACTCTTAAAATTCGAAATTATTTTGCATGAGTCTACCTACGCCCTGTGGCGGCAATCAAATAGTGTCAAATGTTGTGATTTCGGCGCGGCGGCAACGATTGTTGTATATGATTTCAAAAGAAGCCGCCGGCGCGTGTATCATAACCATGTACTTCCGAAAAGCGGCAAATTTCTTTGAGAAGTAAGTACAAAACCTTTGATGCCGCATTATCAAAGTGCCGATGGTTAAAACATAACTATGCATGCACTCAGTTTGATTTTAATGGATATTTTTTTATTCGCTATGTAGGTATGTTTATGGTACCTATTAGTCGTAATGCGCATAGGTCCAGTTTTTCATATTCTTTGATACAGTTTTTTGCGTCTCATAGAATTCCTAAGCGTACCTATACACCGAACTGTTACACCTAACTACTCCGTGAAATAGCGCTAAGTCCTAGCTGCAAGACGCAAGAGTCTTGCAGGCTTAGTCTTGTTCTTGCTCAAGTCTTGCACGATCAGTCTTGGTCTTGGTCTTGCTAAAAATACGCGGTCTTGTTCTTGGTCTTGGTCTTGCAAAAACGCAAGAACAAGACCAAGACTGCAAGACCAAGACTGAATTTGGGCAACACTAGTACTCATACATCGGTCCTCATATTGGAGTCTCAAATCATAGACCACTATGCATGATGTAATATCTATACAGCGTGTGCCAATTAAAAAGTTAGCATTTGCTTCTCAATCATTAAAAAAACGATACACATTAATTTGCTCTTAAGTGATTGACAATTAATTATGCATGTCTGTTAACTTTTCCATAACTTTGCTAAGAACCCCAGACTCTACAGACATTATTTCGGAACCAAATATATTGAATTTGATTTCTGCAAAAGAGGGTCCTTTATTGACATATACTTACATATTTTAGGACATGGTCCGACCAAAAGCTGTAAACTAAGCTAGTATATTTATATTATAGCCCACGATGAGTACCTGCCTAATTCTGCCATTTAATTAACTTGGTTACAGCCAGGCAGAGATAGCCTACTGGAGATACCAACAGACTGCAATGCGCAGCGTTAGAATCCACGTCACGCTCCACTGACTTTTCGAAGTTATTATTATAGTACTACATACATACATAGACTCACGCCTGTTTCCCGGAGGGGTAGGCAGAGACTACGGAACGCCATTTGCAGCGATCCTGACATACCTCTCTTGCTTCAGTCACTCTCGTCAAGTTTCTCATGCATGCTCTTCTGTTTAGGGTACTTCTGACCTGTCCTTTTTTTAGGATGTCTCCAATCCGGTCAAATAACGTCCGCCTAGGTCTTCCCCTTTGTCGTATCCCATTCACACTTGCCTTATATATCTTCTTTGTCAGTCTTAACATCTTAAACCATCTTATTATAGTACTAAATTGTTAATTATCACATGCCCCATGCCTCGGAGAGCACGTTAAGCCGTAGTCACGGCTGTCACGAAGATTTTTGACAGTCGTTATGAAGAGTCTGTAACTATCCTTGAATAAACTCACACTGATTTCAAACATTCCCGATTTGTACACGTACTAATGTTTATTAATCGGGTCTATATCATCTTATTTATCGATTAATTATTTAGACTAGCTGACAGTATAATAAATTGACACTAGTCTAAGCCATGGAATATCGATAAACTTTTGGGCTGCGGCTGTCAAGACGGCAGTCACTCTGTGGAATCTGTTTGGTTTAGTAAGCGAACCCGGGCTGCAGCTGGGATAACGCTTTGACGCTTGGAATACGATAACGTGGTAACAGTGCAATTCTACATTGTGAGCTATTGAGATTCCAGCTAAGCCCGTAAAACTAGTTATGTAGAACGAAGACATAGCTAGAGATGTGAATAATATTCGACATATCATGTAGACATGTACCGAGCTCCAACTTTCTTACCCCAGAATGTTTACTTACTGTTTGATTCGCAAATGTCGTCCAAGCTACACTTTGCTGGTAATTTTATATACCATACTAGCTGACCCAGCGAACTCCGTATCGCCTTTTTAAGAGTTTTTATTTAATTCCCTTTTTTCCAAGCTCCTTTTCCAAAGTTACCATTGACTTAGCGCTTAATCTCTTATCATTTCAGAGTCTATAAATGATGAACAAACAAACATAGACTTTTATATACTTATATAATATTGAATTCCCCATTCCTTAAAATATCGGAGACGATACCCATAGTGACTTTAAAAAAAATCCCGTCCGCCATCTTTGATTTCCTATCCGCCATCTTTGATCACGAAATAGATGTTGTATTTGGATTCACCACCCCCTAAATCATCAGAGACGATACCCATATTGATTTTTTAAATTTTTCCCATCCGCCATCTTTGATTTCCTATCCGCCATCTTGAATCACGAAATAGATATTGTATTTGGATTCCCCAACCCTTTGAACATCGGAGAGGATACCCATTTTTTATTTTTTTATTTCCCATCCGCCATCGTTGATCACGAAATAGATGTTGTATTTCGATTCCCCACCCCTTAAAATATCGAAGGCGATACCCAAATTGATTTTTAAAATTTTCTCATCCGCCATCTTTCATTTCCCGTCCGTCATCTTGGATCACTAAATAAATTTCTTAATATTAATCAGCGTCCCGAAAATCTCGAAAACGATACCCATATAGACGGTATCCTATTCGTTTAGCCTTTTTTTTGCCTTTGACCCAACCTTCCCCTTCTCGTTTGACCATTTTATTATTTTTGTCTGGCCCCTAAAAGTTGTGACGTAATTTTATATAGCCTATTAGCCTTTCGGAATAATTGGGCTATCATAGGCAATAACAATCCGACTGCTAGTTCCTGAGATTAGCCGACATTATCTTTTAGCTTTTTGCCCAGGCTCCAAAGGGTCGATGCGTTATGTTATATGTATAGCCTATAGCCTGCCGGAATAACTGGGCTATCGTATACAAAAAGATTTTTCAGATCCAACCGGTAGTTCCTGAGATTAGCGCGTTTAAACAAACAAACAAACTCTTCCGCTTTATTATATTAGTATAGACATAAAAGCAAAATATGGTAATTGTGGGTTATCCTTGGAAGATAAACATATAACATCGCGGATTTTTTTGTAGATCCATTAAAAAGGTACAATCCCACCATACATTGTTTTGTTATACCATAAAAGGTTTTGGCTGCGTTTTCGAGGAAAGCTATCGGGAGCTTTCCTCGAAAACGGCTTAATTTTTGCCGGCGCGTTGAACTAATAAAGTCGTAATATCGTCAGTTTGCACAAAACCTAAACTTATTATACACTAAAACCTTCCTCAGGGATCACTCTCGATGTTGTTGAAAACTGTATAAAAATTTGTCCAGTACTTTTCGAGTTTTAAGCGAACAGACAGACAGACAGACGCGGCGGGGGACTTTGTTTTATAATATGTAGAGATGATACCATAAACCATGGGGCATACTGGCTGGTGTGTCACAGATAATCCAATTCCTGCTTACATCCACAGATCCGCTTAAGAATTACAAAATTTCTTTATGTTACAAGGAAGACCAACTCCCGTCCTAGGAATTAATTCTCTATCACAAAGGGCTTTACAAACATCCAATCAACGTTCACAAGGAAAACACATACAGATTTAAAACCATAATTTTTTATCACAAAGGCGACTGCCTCCGTAATCCAGTGGATAGCGTATGCGTCGGGTGATCGGGCGGTCCCGGGTTCGATTCCCGGGTCGGGCTGAAGTCTTACTGAGATATTCCGAATTCTCAGTAACAGAATGGAGTCTAACAATATGTCCAGTAAGGGCAATAGGCTCGCCCGCTATTACGTGAGACCTAAAATTCATAACATGGCAAAATGTGGGTGTAATATTACACCTCTGCCTAACCCTTCGGAGATACTTACAGACGTGACTCATATATATAAAAAACGAATGCGACAGACCCACATACGAATCAAACATACAACACACGCCAGTGCAAGGCTAAACGTCATTCATGTAGTCACGTTGAATAAATTTGGGCAACGCACCGAGCCATGTGGAACACCAGGGTATAGTCTATTATTAATTACATAATAATAATAAAAATAAACCTCTCCAGCAGCCGTTATCTCATCATGAGACTAACGCAATCTCAGAGGGCAGAGTAACAGCTTTCAAACATCACCTTCATCGCGTAATATACCTAAACAAAAAATGTATTACAAGATGAAAAGAAAGCTTACAACCGCAGGGCAGCTTTGTGGCGAGCTGAAAGTGAGTGGTGACACTGCGGTCCCGAATGCTTCAGAGAGTCGATCAGGATATCGTCTCCGGCTTGCCTTTATTGGCTGGCCGGAGGGGATTTCCAAGAGTGCCCGCAGGACTCACAACTCTGGCTTGCCTTGGTCGGCCGGCCAGAGGGAAGCCGCAAGAGCTATTAGGTAGCTCGGGGGTGGAAGTGTCATTCTCAAGGGCGTAACTACGGGGAAACCCGCTCCGGGCCGCCGTTCTCACGAGGCCCGCGATGGCGAAACCGGTGCCGCACCGCTCGACACCCCTAGCCACTCGCACCGGTGTTGCCCTCTGGCTGCCTTTATGGCAGAGTTTGTTTGCTTTGGGCGGCTGTTTAGAGAGGGCCCATCTAGTGAGTTGGCAAGTCACCACCTGCCACGCGGACGGATGCTTCTTCTTCTTTCGTGTCAATGACGAGTCTCAAGTTGTAATGCATTAAATTTTGTTTGCCCAGTACGCAGCCACCCTTACTGCATTTTCGGAGGCGTTCATTACGTCTTGAAGCGAACATGTGTCTGGGCAGTTAGGGCACGATAGTAGATGGAGCATTGACTGTATGCTAGTGCCATACTCACACATGGTTTCGGATTCGTCCAAGAAACCCCATCTGGCTCGGTTTTCCTTGCACCGTCCAACTTGGGTCCGCAATCTATTTATGGACTTCCACGTAGATCTGGGAAGCTCGTGACCAGGGGGCAGGTTTGCCGAAATAGGGACAAAAGGGGAAGGAAGTGAGCTTTGTGCCGTCCATAGGTCTTGTCTGGCTTGGGAGACTTCATTGTCGATCGCCGCAACACATCTATAAAAACTTTTTCGACTTTTTAGCCGTGGAGGTACTGGTTGATAGTTGTGCATAGGGTGCCGTTCGTCGAGTTCTAGTCTAGCTCTCTCCACGGAACTTCCTATACTCCTGCGAACACTGGGTGGAGCTATGCCTGCAAGTGGGAACAGCATTTGAGTCGGGGTCGGCTTCAGACATCCCGTAATAATCCGACACGTCTCGTTTAGCGCTATATCCACTTTCTGTGCATGAGCGGAACGGCTCCAGACGGGTGACGCGAATTCACCTGCAGAATAACTTAGTGCTAATCCAGTAGTGCGTAAGACCTTTGGCTGGGCACCCCAATTGGTGGTTGTTAATTTTCGCAGGAGGTTATTACGAGCTGTAACTTTTTGCTTGATGTTCTCGCAGTTTCTTTTAAACGTGAGTGATCTGTCTAACGTTGTGCCCAGGTATCTAGGGTAGTTACAGTGGTTGATAGGTAAACCGCGCCACTGAATATTTAGCTCTCTGCCTGCCTCTTTGTTGCAAAGATGAAATGCACATGACTGCGATTTTGAAGGGTTAAAGGGGGACGGATGCTATAGGAGTATCACTGGCAGGTGCCGTTTGTTATCCATAGTCTCATTTTCAGTCCATTCAACACCCATCCCCATAATCCAATCAAATTGGGCTCCACATCATTACAATAGTCCTACACGTGCTGCGGCTAGTCCATAGCTGTACTCAGTAGTGCAGTTGTGGAGGCTCCGCGGCATGTGTCCCATCCCATTTTAGATTAAAGTTCTCTACGGGCCTCTGCACGTTGGATCCATATCCTCGTGTAAGCCACCCAAAGGACCGGTTATTCTTCTAACACCATGTTAGAAGAGTAGCCGTGAAAAAGAGACATAATAATAATACAAGCCTTTATTCGGACTACGAGTAAACAATAAAATTAAAATTAAAGTTACTTTATCTAACAACTCTGACGAATTGGTAACACCTACAACATGGTCTGTTTGCCCAACTTTGGCAAAGGCCTCCTCCATTTCCTTCCACTCTATTCTATTTTGAGCTCTCCTAGTCAATGTTTTTCCTGCCATGCATTTAATTTCATCTTCCCATCTTCGAAACTGTCTACCTCGATTTCTTTTCTTATTTGTAGGGTACCAAAATAATATTTTTATTCCACTTTTCGATGCCTCTGACTATATTTCCATTTTAATTACCTTATTCGAATTGTAACATTTTCAATTTTCGTGCGACTTCAGATAGCGATATTTTTTATACTATCAGATTTTCTTATGTTCAGCATGATTCTTTCCATTGCTGTCCGACATGTTTCCAGTTTTTTATATTGCGCTTTGGTGAGGGCCCAAGTCTGGCAGCCATATGTTAAGACTGGAAGTATACAGCTGTTATACAGTTTTGTTTTTATGTACGTCTTAGTTTCTGTATTTTTCATTATTTCCTTGAACCCCCAGTAACGTTTCCATGCATTTCCGATTCTTGGTGGTGGAGATTTGTTGGCCCAAATATGTGTATTCTTTCACATACTCTAATGGCTCGCCGTTTAGAAGGATAGAGTCTTCATGTGCGTTTGTCATGACTTTAGTTTTAGATGTACTCATCGTCAGACTTACCTTGCGGCTTTCTTTATCCAGGTCAATGAGCATGCATTGTAGTTGGTCTTTTGTAGTTGCCAGCAATATTATGTCATCAACGAATCGCAGATGTGAAAGATTTTCGCCGTTTATGTTAAGTCCGTACTCATCCCATTTCAGCTTTTGAAAGATTTCTTCCAGCACAGCTGTGAATATGTTAGATGATAGTGGATCTCCTTTTTTTTTGAAAATGCTCCTCGTGTACCCATGTGTCAGAGGGTACGGTTTCACCGAAGCATTCCTCGCTACCCCCCGACGGGTATTGGCCCGCCAGATGGTCAGGCGGGCCCCGAACGAAACCCCCTTGGCGGCGGATGAAGGTGTTTGGCTCCGCCGCCAAAACACCCAGCAGCCGCAGAGGATTGGGAGGACGGCAACGCAACACCGCATCTCCTCTTCCTCTGCGGCCCCACCGCGACGCAACGATGGTGCGCCCCCATTTAGTCGCGGGAGATAGGGCGCGCGGCAACGCAACACCGACACGCCTCTCCTCCCGCGACCGCACTCGACTGCGAGGGACAGACAAAACTGTCCCCCGCACCCGCACCTTGGGACACACATCCTACGCAGGCCTGACCCTCCCGGGATCCCACTTAGCTTCACCGTGGTGGTACCTCAAACCCACGGTTACTGAGCCCCCCCACCACGACAAGGTGGAGATCCCACGGGGGGGATAGTGGATCTCCCTGACGTACTCCTCTATTTATGTTTATTTGTTTGCCCTGTTTTTCTAGTTTATTCTCGCTGTACTGTTGGTGTATATCTTTTTTAAATTCCTGATGTACCTACTTCTGTTCGACTCCTTGTTTCTTTAGACATTGCCAGATAGGTACTATTATGTTCTATTGAGTCGAATGCCTTTTTGTAGTCGACAAAGCAACAGTAGAAGGGCACCTTGAATTCTTTGTTCTTCTCAAAAATTTGTCTAACCGTTAATATGTGACCTAATGTTAAATAGCCTGCCCGGAAGACTGCCTGTTTGGGCTTGTTCTCATTCAGAGTTCTGCTAATTCGCCATAGAATATTTTTTGTAAAAATTTTGTAGATATTTGACATTAGACTAATTGGCCTATAGTTGTTTATTTCCCCTCTGTCACCCATGATCACTGATGTGGTCCATTGTGTAGGAATTTCCTCGGTGTGTAGTATATCGTTGAAAATGTATTTTAGTAGAGGTGCTATCTCGTTTTTGCAATCTGCGAGCAATTCGTTGTTAATATCGTCAGAGCCCGGAGCTTTATCTTTCTTCTGTGTTTCTATCACTTTATTTATTTCATTTATTAGTATTGGTGGTACATCGTCGTTGTTATTTAACTCGGTGTTATCTATTTGGTTCTTGCTGGAATAAAGGTTTTCGTAGAACGAGGTTGCTATCGATAATATGTCAGGTCTTTTTTTTTTTGTTTTGGAAAATTGGTCTTTTATATTGGGTACCCAGTTTGTCTTTTCTGATAAAAATTGAAGAGCTTTTTAATATAAATTAATAACATAATAGCAACCAACAACTTTCAACAATGAAGAGCTTGCAATTCATTTGCAAAATTACTTGGATATTCCACGTGATGCTAGCTTCGACAGAAGTGCTCTGTGCCTGTCCTTGTCGAATGCCTTTTCTAGGTCAAGGCTACGAATGCAATTGCTTTATCGTGGCAAGTGCCTGTCTTTCTGACCGCTACCTTATGGTGTAGGTACCTATCCTACCTACACTAGGTCACCAGCCTAAGGAGAGTGATAAATCTATAAAATGTTCAGCTAAAATAACTCACCACTAGTAGTAGACCACCAGCCTAACAACGTAAAATATTAGTCTGCTTGGTGTCATGAAGTCAACCATATTTTCTACATACTTATTGTTAATTGTGAAAGTAGGTAGCTTAACTTTTATGAAACGATTTATTATGACAACATTGAAAACTTTATGTTTTATAGGATTTCACGTATGACATGGATAATTTCGAAATATTTTATACATTCTAGTGTTTCTAAGTACAGAAATAAGTCAACTAAATTACCTATAATAAGCTGCTTACACTAATTTTAGATAAAATTATATACCTACATTTCTAATTTATAAGTAAACTAGACGTCGCCAGCGGCTTCGCCCGCGTCAATTATACATATAACCCTCCCTCTTGAATCATTCTATCTATTAAACAAAACCACATTAAAATCCGTTGCGTAGTTTTAAAGATTTAAGCATACATAGATAGACAGAAGACAGACTTTGTTTTATACTATGTAGTGATAGAAGAGATAGTAGTAAAGAGGTTCTTACAATAAAACTAAATAATACTGTATCACTATTATATTGTAATAACCATTTAATAATAATGACACTACTACTAAACAGCATACTGACTTAAGTAACTTGAGTGGCTAGTCTCTCCAACTTCTGTTTACTCCATGCTTGAATGAGTTGCTTCCTGATTTCGAAGGCGATCACAGCGATCGCCATGCCAGTGTTTAAACTGTCAACACCTCTTTGTAAAGGTATATTTAACCTTAAGCCGTTTTTGTTAGCTGCTAACCTAAAACACGACAAATAATTTTTATGTTTAACGCTTTGGTAGTTTCAATAAACTAACATAAGAAGTAATCAATGTCGGTCAACTTCCTCAGCATGCAGGCACGGCATGAATTGTAAGTGCCACCGTAAATATAAATTTCAAGCTTGAGCGACACCTCATGACACTCGTTCTGCATCCTTCTGTGCCCATTGCGGGACACGATATACATTTTAACTGCAATTGCAATACAGATTCGCTGTAGTAGATCTTTCATAGACCAACACCATTTGCCAGGGCAAATGCTGATGAGGACCAGAGTGGCATAATCGGGCATGACCTGAGAAGGAAGCAATTTCGAAATAGGCGACCAGATACGTAGTCTAAACTCAGAAGCGAGAATCTGGAACTGATACGACTGCGACGGGAAACACTAGAGGCAGCCTTGTTAGACCCCTAATCACTACATAATAGAGCAGGGACTTGGTGAGGCGTGCTGTCCGAAGTTGATGAGGCGAGTGCCTCATACACGAGGCCTCAAAGTCGGGGTCTGAAAGTCTTCATAAAGACACTGGAAAGGGGTTACATGACACGGTTGACTATTTCGAATGGCGATACCGTCATATACTAGCTGACATTAAAATCTTCTAGAAACACCTGTATGGCTCGTATACACTGCATGTACCGAACCGAAAACCGACTAACACGCCAGTTGCCGGAAGTTTTGCCAGAAGTAGATGTCGACGAAATTGGTGCGGCTCTCAGACGGATTATTAAACAAAATAATAAAATGTCATAGAATAAAAGTTGAGAGGAGGGCGGTAGTGCCCCCTGTGTCTGAATTCAGACCTGATGGAGTATCGCCACTGATTTGCCATCAAGGCAAATTTAGACTAAAATATTTCCTAAACAAAGCCTTAATTCATTGTTAGTTCTATAACATATAAACAAAGCTTAATTTCAAAGTATCTGATTCAAGCAATAACCAATGAAAGTAACACTTACAGATAACTATCTTCACTAATGCCTTCTGTCTCCCCTCCCAAGATTATAGTGGTGTGTTGAAGAGTTGCATATTCAACACTGTAATAAGGCAGCACAGGTATTTCATATTTTGCCACTTTGTTATCATCTTCAGATGCTTCAGCAGAGGTGGTGTTGCTGTCAGCAATGAACAACGAAGTGTTTGGCTCAAGATGACTGGGCATCTCACTCCAATCTATGGAAGGATATATGGGTAGTCTAAAGTGAGCTCCAGCCGCACTTCTTATTACTTTTGGATCCCAGACATCTACACATCCTGAAATTAGAAAAAAATAACATTCAGTATCATTTTGTCAATTGATATCAAGCTATTGCATGTCATCTCTTGCCTAGAGCAAGCCACAGCTGTTCATTGGCCTTTGTTTTGTCCTCTTTCTCCTTTAACATTTTCCATTCTTTGATGTGAACTTGTGAAAAGTATTTTCCATGATGTAACATTGGGTATTTGGTAGGAAACTTTGCAGTAATATAATTTATACATCAGGATAAAACAGGCTACCTTTTGTTGCAAGTAATCCTTATACATAGTTTAATAATTACCTTTTGTCAGCATGACTTTCTCACAGCCCACACCTACTGCTACTCTTAGTATGGCACCTAGATTGCCTGGAACCCTAATGTTGTCACATATGAACTGCAGTGGTAGAGGTCTTGACAATCTTTTCACATTCTCTGCTGTTGGAGTCTCAAATACACCTGTAATGATAATAAATTATATTGATGTTACTAGAGATGGCATTATTAACTGATAAACTAGGCTTCTGCCGTGGCTCTGCAAGCATGGAAGTCAATTTCGGCTGTAAAAAGTATACTGCATATATCACTCTCCAGCCTCCAAACTATGTTCACACACAAGAATCATACCGCAACACTCTATTGCATGTGACAAAAGGACAAATAAACACACTTTTGCATTTATAATATTAGTATGGATATGTTACAGAAATGGGAGGCCCACAGCAGCATTTCTGAATAATCAGTCAGGGAACTTTACAGTTAACCAAAAAAAAATATTAAGTTTAATTAGAGAGAATGTGACCAGTTCAAGAAAAATTAAAACACTTATAAATGAAAGGAAATTTTATGGACATTTATTACTTACCAACAATACCTGGACTGGTTTCAACATCAGACCAGCGTTGCAACTCATTATATGATAGTTTATACAACTTTACTCCTGTCTTGGGCAGGTACGGTCTGATCATATTCAAATCTGATGTTCTGCTGAATATTACAATCTTCAATGAACATTTTGCTTCAAGACCATCAACTATCAATCTCCAACCTTCCACAAGAGTCTGACTTGAACGCAGTCTTTCCTTCTTTGACTTCAATTTTACAAAAATGGAACTGCAAGCAGAAATGAAGAATAATAAATTAGTACTATACTGAATATAAATTTTAAAAGGCAGCGATAGCCGAGTGGATATACCAACAGACTGCCATGCAGAGGGTATCGGGTTCGAATCCACGGCGCGCACCAATGACTTTTCGAAGTTATGTGCGTATTGAATTGTTAATTATCGCTTGTCCCGTGCCTCGGAGAGCATGTTAAGCCGTCGGTCCCGGTTGTCATGAAGATCGTTGACAGTCGTTACAGGGCGTCAGTACCTTCTAAATAAACTGACACTAGTCTAAACCATGGAATATCGCTATCCCTTCGGGTTGCGGAGGTCAGACAGGCAGTCGCTCCGTGGAAAAGCTAATATTCAGCCAAATCCAGTTAGACTAGAGAGCGGACCCCAGATTGAAACTGGGATAACGCTAAGAGGATGATGACTGAATATAAATTTTAACTCAAATATACTTTTGACATGATAATTTTTAGAAACCACCATTTCTGTATGTTATTTGTTTTGATACCTTTATTGTTCATTTCTATAGGGTTTCTGAGTGTTTCCTTTTAAAGTGCCTGTCCAAGAATAGATTTTATTAGCATTACTTCAATTTAAATTATTAATTACACACATTCATAAAATCGAATGTACATAAATTATTTCTTAAAGGGATAGCTAAATCATTCAGTCTCAACAGCAACATTTATTAAGACAATAATTAAGTATATAGGTAGTGCTTAATGAGAAATTGAGATATATATTATAATAGAGCATTAACATTTCAAAGACTGCATGCATTAGTGAACATCCTATACTAGAATAAAACAATGTTTGGTTCATACCTTATTCTGGAATCATTGTCTTTTAATTTTTCATATATAATATCACCATTGTCATCAAAAACTTTTTGTTGACTCAAATAAAATTTCTGCTTTTTTAATTTTTCTTCTTTTCTCTGCTTTATCTCTTTAAACTTATGTTGTGGTGATTCTGATAATGATGATGATTCTGTAGACTGTTCTTCAACATCATCCTCAGTAGGGATATTCTTCTTAATATTTCGATTTTTGTTTAAAATAGCTGGATCTAAATCTATTATCTTTTCTTTTTTTAGATCACCTTTCGCATTAGTGTCCAAAGGTAATAGAACTTTTGCAGGCGACCTGTGCATCCACCTTCCATATAACCTCACAGAACCACAAGCCGGCAGTGGACGCGGACGAATAATTAACGTTCGTAACAATATCCGATTAATACAATTAGACATTTTAAACTATTGTATTATTCAGTTTTAGTAATCTTTTGCACGTAATAGTAAATAAAAACAAACTCATGTGTTAGACTTCAATACATATTGTATGATTTTTATTTTTAGAGATGTGCCAACTGATTGCTTTATATACTTTATAATATCGATAAAAATTAAACTATTCACTGCTTTAATACGTACTTTCGCCACATGAAATAATTTTATTTATAGCGCTCTAAATTGCTCATTTTGCAATTTGATTAAAAGCAACAATATTTATAGCAATATATATTTAAACAAACTATATTTATAGTACTAACATTGAAAAATGAAATAATTTACGAACGACATTTTTTCTTCAACTCTCAGATCAAGTAGGTAAGTATTTTTACTTGATCTGAGCTTCTACTGTTAATTTTTTAAGGGACTGGCTTGTTATATGAAGGCCGTTAAGTCTGGCGCGAGTCTCTTTTAAGTATAGGTGATTTTATTCATCTCATCACTATGAATATAACTGTGAGTACTCATGAAATCAGTTAAGTAGTTATTAGTTATCGGATCGGGAAGTAGTGATTTGATGTAGTTTGTATCTGATCCGCCTTGGTGATTTAACGTTCTGAGTGTGACGTGTGAGTCGATAAATAAATACATTTCACGCGAGGCTTTCATAACAGTATCCCAATTCAGATTTGTTGCATTTCGATAGATTGCATCGATAAATCGCTGGACAACATAATAACTGTCACAATTTTTGACATGTTATTTGACTGTTAATAGTAGCATAGACACACCACTTGACATCTTAATTTTTCTAGAAGTAGATGTTGCTAGTTAATTTGATCTGTTTGCCATCATTAAAGGAAAATATCAAAACTAATGTGTATTAAACATAAATTATGTAATGTAGAGTATGTATTTACAAAATCCACCTGTAATACCTATATTCATCCATTGTCTAATACCCATAGCACAAGCTCTGCTTAGTTTGGGACTAGATAGTGTTGTGTGTTTAAAGTAGAGAATTGTATTATTTTATATTAAAATATCTTAAAAGGTATAAAATAGAGATCAAATCAGAAATTAGGAGATCAACCGATAACACAAAACTGCCGACTTAGCTCTCCAAATAGCAGAGCTGTATTGACAATGTGCAGAGCACAGACATAAGTCGCAGAACCGATGGGCGTATTGGTACAGGAGGGTTCCGGAGGGTACCGAATAGCGCCGGAGGGTTAGGCCTCTCGCAAGGTGCAACGAAGAAGGTGTTAAGATCGCGTGCAGCGGTGGATGCGAATGGCTCGTGATTGGTCAGTGTGGAAAGCCTAGGGGGAGGAGAGAGTATTATGTCCAGCAGTGGATGTGTGTAGACTGAAATGATGATAATGAAGAAGTAGGTAAAAAATTTCTTAAAGTAGGTAATAAACACAAACCAAACTACTGAGCCAAACTGGTTTTTGTACAGGTCCAGAACATGTATACCATAACGAACAAAAGAGTGATGTAGGTACCTAGTACCTACTAATACATAGGTACTTAATACTACTATTTGTTGTATTTATTTCGTGTTCAATTGAGTAGGTACATTTGCAAATTATTAAACAAAACCGAACAATGTAAAATTATCGAAATTTATAGAAGGTACGAGGGGTGACTGATAAGTTCGCGGCCTAGGGTAGTTAATGAGAGAAAATTATAGATTTAATTTTTTTATTTTTCCATATATCCCCCTTTTATTTTTTTGTAATTAAAAAAAAACCTGTCAAATTGACTTCACGCTGCCTGATGGTAAGCTTACAGTGAAGTCCTATTGGGAAGGCCACCATCCCCAATTGCTGGTTAAGCAATGTGACATGACGACCCTCACTTTGACGGCCTTGAGAGATGCTTTTTCACGCCCCGCTTAAAGGACCCAGGATCAAGGGAGGAAGGAAACACGTGAGCTGGCAGTGAGTTCCACATCTTTATGGTACGGCAAAGATAAGAACCGAACCTTTTCGTACGTGACGGTATCTGATCTACCGTATAAGGGTGGCACCTTAACCCGGCACGTGTTGTTCGGGATAGGAAAGGAGAGGGTGGGATAAGTTGAAAGAGTTCTTCTGAACACTCACCGTGATACAATCGGTAAAAGACAGCCATTGAGGCTTCGTCCCTGCGTAATTGCAGAGATTCAAGGTTCTTAGTAGCCTCAAGGTCACCTATGATACGGACAGCACGCCGCTGCAACCTATCCAGGGCATCTAGCAGGTACTGAGCGGAGCCGTTCCAGAGATGAGAGCAGTATTCCACGCAGGGGCGAACCTGAGTCTTGTATAATAGAAACAGCTGCTCCGGCGTAAAAAACCTCCTCATTCTGTTCAGGACTCCGAGTTTTCGAGATGCCGATTTAATGACACCCTCAATGTAGTTTCTCTGGTTGAGATTGCGGCCTATGTCCATACCAAGTATATTTAGACTGTCCTGTATCGGTAGTGGAGTGTCCAGAAGAGAAGGTTGGGGAAGGAATGGAGATAACTTTGCTGAAAATGCGCACACCTGTGTCTTCTTGGCGTTGAACTTGACCATGTTTTCAAGAGAAATACACTTTTTATATGAATATGAATATGAAAATATGAATATAATGCTTTTATACCATTGAAAAAATATTCTTTAGATTTCTCTTCAAAATGGCTTTCCACGGCCGCTTTCATCTCACTGTCGTCCGCAAATTTCGACCACGCAACTCCTTTTTTAAATTTGAAAAAAAAGGAAATAGTCACTGGGAGCCAGGTCCGGACTATAGGGTGGTTGTTCAATTTCTGTGAATCCCGTAACTTTCAAGGCAGCCCTCTCAACACGAGCGGTGTGAACGGGTGCGTTGTCTTGCTATAATAGCACACCGTGCTCCAACTTGCCGCGTCGTTTCTGTACGAGTGCCTCACGTGCCTGACCTAATAAATTAGCATAATACTGGCCAGTGGCGGCGCTAGGCGTCGGCGACGTCGGCGACCGCCGACGGCCTCGCGCCCGAGGGGGCCTCGCAAAAAGTTTTACAAGTTACATACTTAATTTCGCTTCGCCAAACATCCTGGCTTAGGTAGCCGACACCGAACAATTCGGGAAAAAGCTAAGCAGATGATAATGACTTTAATTATTTTCGAACACGTGCGTGACAAGATCTGTGTTGGGTGAAAATGTTTGCATCGTCATTTATTTATTCATCCACTATTTTATCATTTGGCTCACTTAATTTTAACGATTTTTTTACTACGAAGTAAACGGAGCCTCGCCAGCGATTTAAAGGGCCTCGCGAATTTGGTGTCGCCGACGTCCACATGTGGTCTAGCACCGCCACTGATACTGGCCATTCATTGTAGTTCCCTTAGGCAAGTAATCAATCGGCAAAATTCCTTCGCTATCCCAGAAAATGGTAGCCATAAGCTTCGAAGCCGACTTTTCAACTTTAAACTTCTTTGGTGGCCTTTCTCCCTTTTTTTATCCACTGCATTGACTCTTGTTTGGACTCGGAATCATACTGACGGATTCATATTTCATCAACAGTCACAATGCGGTTACAAATTTTGTCTAAATTTGCCTGACACAACTCTAAAAAGTCTTTACAACTCTCCGATCGTCGAAGCTTGTCGAGCGGTGTGAGCATTCGCGAGACCCAACGCGCACAAATTTTTTTCATATGCAAATGTTCGTGTAAGATCTCTCCAATTCGTTCTTTGCTGATCTGTAGGTCTTCCACCATCTGCCACAATTTAATTCTACGATCAGCCAGAACTAATTTTTCAACTTTTCTCACGTTTTCTTCGGTGAAGACCGTCACTGGGTGGCCCGGGCGAGGGTCGTCTTCACAGGTCACTCTTCCTTGGAATTTAATCACAGCGCAGTGCTCCAAATTGCGAGAAGTTGCAGTTTCAGTGGACATAGCGATGTTGTTCGTTCCGGGGTTGAAATGTTAATGAGGTAATTATTTTTTTTAATATTTATACTACTAATGAGTCACGCAACTTGTGGTATCAGTAACGAGACGATAAGTCATCGCTAAGTTACTTTGGCCGCGAACTTATCAGCCGCCCCTCGTATAGGTTTTGCCAAATTGCTAGTTCCCTCTGAAGTTGCTGCTTACAGCTGCGCAGTAATCGAAAATTAGGTGACGGTAAAAACAATTTAACGGTCATGTTAGTTTCCGTTAAATTTTTCCAAGTCCGTTAATCCGATACCTACTATTTAGCGCACCGTGCCGCGCCATCATGAAAAACGCGTTCTGACAAGTTTGTTTGGGTCTGTCTAACTCAAATAATCCAGTCAAATGTTGAAAAATTTTTATGGGCTTAGCGTGCTTTTGTCTGAGGAAGTAATTTTATTTTCAAGAGGAGGTTAGTGAAAATTTAAATCCAAGTTTGTGAAGTCGGAGCCCTCGAATGAAATTTGAAACAATTTGTTTCAATGTATTATAATTTTGTGTTGTCAATAGTTTAGCAGATAATCAAGCAAAACCGTCTGCACCAGCACTCCTTCCAAGATGGCGGCCGATTGACAAAGTAGGATCCGACAAACTTGGATCTAGGCTAAAATTAGCCATCCCTACACATCTGTAAAATGAAATTGTGTCATCTGATACATGCAACCCCAATTAATATAACTTTTCTATGGACTAAAACCAACACTTCTTTCACGCAGCGATATAAAAAGTATTTTTACCAGTGTAAACGGATTAACGATTAACGTTAACTTGCGTTAAATCATCCCAAAGGTAGCGCTTTAGCGTTTAACGGAGATAACTTTTGTAGTAGGTAATGGATTACTGATTAACGAACTTACTTATTTGATTAACGATGCCCAGCTATGGTTAGCAGTGTAGATTACTGCAGAATTGTAGAAGTCATCTTTTTGACTAGATATTATATTTTGGTTCACATTTGGTTCATCACTTTGTTGTCACAACAAACTGAAACTAATTTTTTTTGTCATTATGGTAACAAAATATGTATATTGATATACAGTCTTTTTTGTAAAGATTTTATTTTTGACTGTACCTGCGCAAACAACTACGTGGTTCAACTACTGAACTTCAGAGAGCACTAGAAGTTTGGTGAAAGCTATACCTCACCTATTATTGTTAGAATTAAAAAGCTATAAAATGGCTACAATCTTAGTTACAAAATAAAGTACAAAGCTAAAAATGTTATTTTTGGGGAAATTAGTTTTTTAACTCGTCGTGCACAGACGAAACTACTACATACATCCAATACCAACTTCCAACGTTATGTACCATAAACTCGAACAAGCTCTACATTTTTTGCGTGTACAACATTGCATATTTTCTTATCATTCGTCAGCTGAAAATTATATTGTGGATGCGTTTAATTAATTGTGTTTATTTATAAATCAGTAAAGATACTAAACAAAATGGCAACGGGAGTGAAACCTCGTGATGAAGAACTTCATCTCACACGAGATGATCTTGAGAACATCCAAGACGCTATGAAGAATAAGAAATTTCGAGATCTTTTGGTTGATTACTGTGAGGAGATACGTGACCCGGCGAACCAGGCACTCTACCAGAAAGAAATGACCCAACTCGAAAAAGAAAGGGGCTACGACGTAACGTTTATTAATCCAAAGGGAGGTTATGTTATCAAAACAAGTGTCGCCGGCGACAGGAAGGCCTTCATCAATATTTGTAGCAGCGATACCGTTGGCAAACCAGCATATAAGGTGGAAATAGTAGAGGGAAAGAGAGGTATGAACTGGCAAATACCTTATTCGATTATTCCACCGCGGGAGGATTATACTCACAATAAACAACGTTGCGTCATTTACGACGTAGTTTTCCATCCGGACACTCTCCGCATGGCGGCGGTTAATAAACAATTTCGTGAGTCTGTAAACAAGACGGCATTTGATGGATTGAAGAATACTTATAACATTCATTTAGACAGCAACAACTTTCGTTGCACCAAGACTGAATACAAGGGTGTGAGTATACCTGCTGTTATCAGAACCGAAGATCCCAACTACCAACCTCCCCAAGAGGAAGAATCTGAACAAATGACCCCAGAGATGTTAGAAAAACTGTATCCTCAACATATCTATTCTCAACCTAAACCTGAAAAAGGAACTGATGTCCAGAAAGAAACACTGAAACCAGCCAGAAGAGGAAAGAAAACCAGTGAAGATTTTAAACACACTGCTCATGATGGATATACCATACCAAAGTATGTCATCAAACAACAGAAGAGTATAGATTTTCAAGATTTTACTTACAATAAAGATTGTAAACAATACAGTGCTATACCCAGTCAAATAGTTGTTGAAATATATCTGCCCCTCCTGTCATCTACCAAAGACTGCACCTTGGATGTTGAAGAGAAGTCCCTCAGGTTGAAATCTGAGAAACCTGCAAAATACAAGCTTGATATTAATTTGCCTTATTCAGTGAATGATGACTGTGGAAGTGCAAAGTTTGATAAAAGCAAACACATGTTAATAGTGACTCTACCAGTGAACAAAAAAAATCTAAGTAACAATAATAATAATGCTAATTCAAACTTATTAAGAGTGGACAGTGGTGTTGAAAGTGAGGACACTTCAGGTTCTCAAAGTGATGAGGATAATAACAATCATAAGTTGGTTACGGAGTTGTCTTCTACTCCTGTTGAGGCAGCTGCCAATCCTGAGCCATCTAGTCTTAGTACCACCTATTCAGAAACATTCTTAGACTCCTCCTTAGGTTACATGGTGCCTACATATACATACAATGTCCTGGATGACATTGTGGCCTTCACTTTCCATGTGAAAAACACAGAACCTGACTCAGTCATAGTGAAAAATGATGGAAGTGATGTTTATATCAAATTCACATCTGTTGGTGCTAGTTTTGTTCCTGTTCACTATGCAGCCATCATTACATTTGATGCCGATGTTAAATTTGACAATGTCACTGGGGAGGCCTGGGACAACAATGTGATATTACAGCTGGAACTTTCTGGAAATGTCCCTCAGAAGTTCAGCATTGGCTTGAGCAAAGATTCCATGACTTGTGAGTACTTTGATGCGTCTCAGGTCAAAAAGAGCAAGGCTGAGGAAAAACTGGAAGAGGCTGACAGTGAGACTGCGGCCCCAGTGGTTGAGGTGACTAACTTGGGTACAGAGACTAACATAGTTGTGTCTTCTAACCAAGAGGAGTATGATGAAGATGATTTTGAATCACCAACATCTGAGGACAGAGATATAGTACTGGTTGATTCAGGGATGTGTGAGAGTGGTGCTAAGAGCATACTCCGTAAGCCCAATGTGGTGAGAAGTTTCTCTGAATCAAGTTATGGGGATATGGCATCTTCTATGGATTACATTAGCTCTGATTGTATTCCTGAAGAATCTAGTTTGAAAAAGACTGTTAGGTTTAGTGATGTTATAGCAAAACAATTTTACAGGTGAGTTTTGGAAAAATATGAATTGAAATTGCAGCTAGACTTCAATACAACATTCATTTTGTGCCTACTGACTTATCAATGTAGGTTATCAATGCTTATCCTGTGTAATATAAATTATATTACTTATCAATGTCTGAACTTCCATAGTTACCTACTTAATTATGTTTCTGTTTTCATCATTATCTCGAGCATTAAATGACGTACATATACAAATATAAAAATAAACACACCTATTTGGCATGTTATTATTGTGAGTAGATGATTATGTAAATGCATGCAAAATAAACAAGTTTGAAGGTATATGTTATCTACTTTTGGCATTGTAATCTGATTAGTCTTGTGAACTTGTTTAGTATTAAGATAAGATAAAATACAACACTTATGTAACAAGCCTTATACAGCAAAATAAAAATATGTGTGATGTATAAATTTCAGGTACAACTCATCCATAGAAGGGCAGAAGAAGAAGAACCAGCGTAAGAAGAGCAAAAAGCGTAACCAGGACAGGAGAAAGAGTGAGAGTGAAGCAGAAGATGAATGCAACAATTCATCTCAGGTACATCTATCCATATTGTAAAACTAGCTGTTTCCCGCGGTTTCAACCGCGTCCTGAGCGAAATACCTACTTCGGGTTCCCAGGTAATTTATAGCCTACAACTGAACTTGAACTACAGAACAATTGGAGTCAGCTTTCGAAAAAATGGATAGAAATACCATGCATGGCGATAAACGAAATTATAATATTTCTAGCTGTTTCCCGCGGTTTCACTCGCGTCCTGAGGAAACTACTTCGCGTACCCGGGTAATTTATAGCCTAAGTTACTCCTCGGTACATCAGCTATCCTCCAGTGAAAGTCCCGTCAAAATCGGTCCAACTGTTGCAGAGATTAGCGCGCACAAACAGACAAGACGAAAATAATAGAGCCCTAAGAACGCAATAAATTCAAAAACAGCTGAATGGATTTTTACACGGTTTTCACCATTAGATAGTATGATTCCTGAGGAAGGTTTAGGTGTAAAATTCACGCGAGCTAGACTACCAATAAGTGTAGCTATGATACTCGATTTCTATGAGATATTTGCCATGTACCTAGGTCACATAATAATTAGGTGGGAAATCAGAAGAATTGAAATTAGTGTTTGTCTGGTGTCTTTACTGGGTTGTAAAATTCTTGTAACACGTCATCAATATTATATTTTTGAACGTAACTAAGTCTAATTAAGGTGCCTAAACACTATTACGTTAAAACGTACTTTGTTAACGCGATAAAACCCGTGAGAGGTTGTAACTGATATATTTTAATAAAATTTAAGTGAAATCAAATCATTTATTTGTTAAACATAGGTACAATTTAAAGTGTTACATTTGTTACAGTGCACTATGTTTTGTCTTTAGGACATAAAACCATTTGAAATTGATCTGAGTCTAGAAGATCAATAATAATTATAATACCTATTTTGGCGTTTTGAAGTACAATTTTTGAGGGTTGGCACACGCAATCAATCATGTAGGTGCTTGTTCGTTGAATAACAGGTACACAACGTTATCGCTTTTCTATTTCTAGTGTAGGAGCGATAAAATGTGCATAAAATGCACAGTTAGATGTTACAACTGACGGATACTTTAAAAGTTTCAGCTTCCCACGTATTTATTAAATATGTACCTAGGTACCTACTAGCTGAGTTACACCCGAGTTAGTTACAGGTACTGGTCCGCACCCATTAGATATAGTTTATAGCGTAATACATATAGGTAACACATCACGCTATAAGCCTGTATAAATGGGTTAGCCAACAAAAAAAACGATTCTCAAATCGAACCAGTAGTTCCTGAGATTATCGCGTTCAACAAAATAAACAAGCAAACTCTTCAGCTTCACAAATATTATAAAGCTGCTTAACTTGTTGATTATCGTTTGCATCGGATAGCACGGTACGCCAGCGGTTCCGGCTATCTATATGTATCTACCTACATATTATATGAAGACCTTTGACAGTCGTAACGGGAAATCAGTTTCCTTCAATTTTGTCCAAACCATGGAATATTCCTGTTCCTATACATTGTCGCAATCAGACGGCAGACGCTAAGAACAACCTAATACCATAGTAAAAACAGAATAGTAAGCTAGCTAAGGCCGCTCGGCGAGTTAATTGCCTACCCTTGCGTTGACGCACGGGTTGTCACTTGTTTACACCGCGGCGCGTTTTTCGCCGCTTTTTTAAGTGATCGCGCTGAATACTTCACAATTTAAGCTTGAATTTATTTTTTCTCAAATACCTACTGACTACCTAAGCGTTATATAACTATCTAAATGCCTTTTTTAATGAGAAAAAGTAACAAGTTAAATTTACTGTCATTTAACACATTGTATATTATTAATAACGTTTATTACAAAACTGAATGTATATAAATAATACAAGCGGGCGAGCAGTGAAGTACCTACATGAATGCGCTCGATCAGACGCGCGGCGCATCCCGTACTGAATCCGCGCCGAGCTTGCCGCGCTTTTTTGCCGAGATTGTGTGCGTGAAAAATGCGTGCGTACACGGCGCCGGCGACTCACGCGTACATTCAAACCAGCGCGGCAGCGCGGCGGCCGATTTGTATGAAGCTATCCTACTATTCTGTTTTTACTATGCTAATACTCTGTCAAATATGGATAAAAGTTTTGGTCGCAGCACTGATAACGGATATAGGATTTACAACGCAACAATTTCTTATCACCAAAAACATTGCAGTCAAAGTTTAATGGCCTTGACTATTTTATAAAACGAATAAAAGTGACGTGCATTTTCATGATCATGAATCAATGCCTGATGGAAAAATCCATTTTTCGTTAGTGTTAACGAACTTGATTTTCATAATACGTGTAATGTTTGCAAATTTCACATAAGGCAAACAATGATATTTGATAGATCGTAACATTGTTTTCCATACCAAGCAATGATTCATATTTGGCGGAGCGAGGTGATAAACGGTTTATTTTCATACCAATGAAGTGATAAAGAAATAAATAAACATTGCAAAACATGATAGTCGTGCTATGGAAAGAACTTTTATTAGCGATTGTACCGTTTTGAAAGTCATCTAGTCTGCTCATTTTTTTAGGACTTTTTTACCAGAATAACCAGAATAGATTTGGTTCAGTGTGCTAGGTTTCGCGCCGGTTTTTATATGACAAAAAACGGGTCCCGCGCTTAACAAAGCTGACAAACAAACTTTACTTGTATACTATGCATTAATGATCATCGTCCGAGCGTTATCCCAAACTGGGATAACGCTCTTTCGTCGTTTTTCGAGTCTTGGATGCAACTGGGATTCCCAGTTGCATCTAAGACTACACACCTTGAAGATCCGCTTACTAGTCAACCGGATATACTTATATAGCAGCATTATAGTATTCATTATCTAAATCAAATAGAGTCC
Organism: Euclidia mi; assembly: GCA_944739405.2. Taxonomy (NCBI): domain Eukaryota; kingdom Metazoa; phylum Arthropoda; class Insecta; order Lepidoptera; family Erebidae; genus Euclidia; species Euclidia mi. The sequence continues at coordinate 20,080,722 of OX123198.2, forward strand.
GTGCCACGAGAACATAGACTTTTTGTAAACAAAGAATTTTTACTAAGTGACTACGATAGTTCTGTCAAAAACAAATAATTTCAAATCCCATGAGCGCAACGGTACATAGATACGTGTCATTGGAAACTAATATGTCAATGGATCGGGTTTTTATCGATATTATGCGCTGCAAACAGGATCTTTTAATGTTTTGAGGTACTGACGCCTAGAGTGTCAACATTTGGCGTTAGTTCATTAAAATTATACATTTTTGGGCTTAACATCTTTTTATCAGATTACAAATTTTTTAGTTATCAAGAAGGGGTTGGTGTAAAGTTAAATTCAAGTTTATAGGATCGCAACGCTCTTCCCGCTACCGGCATCTCGAAAAAGCGCGTGCAGAATATCATATGTCAGACAATTATTTATACCTAAAAAAGAAATTGCGTTTTCAGACTACCGTAACGTTTAATGGTTTTTCTTTAAGTTCATTCTGACGATTTCATTCACAGACAACGTAAAATCTCTGTGCCTAGAAATGTTTATGCAATGTATTAGCTAGTTATCTGTTATACTATTCATTGTTGGTCGATAACTTATTATTTTAGAATAGATATGCTACTTTGAGTAAAATTATTTATTGCGTATTGATTTAAAAAAAATCGTGTCAATAATAAAGTAACATGTATGTACTCTATAATTAACAAACATGGTACTCTACTTTATTTTTTATTTATTTTATTTATAGTCTCACGCCTGTATCCCCGAAGGGTAGGCAGAGGTGTAAATATTACACCCACATTTCGCCATGAATTTTTTAGGTCCCATGTAATAGGGGGCGAGCCTATTGCCGTTACCGGGCACATCACCAGACTCCGGGCTGCTACTGAGTATTCGTAAAAACCCAGTACCACTTTTGCCTGACCCGGGAATCGAACCCGGGACCTCCGATCAGCAGTCGCATACGCTATCCACTGGACCACGGAGGCGGTAAACTCTACTTTTCATTAATTTACAGATTATTACGTGTAAAACAACAAAAAATTCAGCAAATTTATGAACATTCGACCATTAAAACATAAAATCAAATATTTTTATGTCAGTCAAATTTAACAATATAAATTTAAAACATAGTAGCATAATTAGGCATTGAAAAAAAAAGACTGTTCAAAAGCATAAATCTAAAACGCAACTGTTTGAAAAAAGGTTGTGAAGCCCTGAATGTTTGTTTACAAAAAGTCTATCTTCTCGTGGCACCAACTATAGATTACTTTTTTCATCAGCCCTTTATACTGTCCCACTGCTGGGCACGGGCCTCTTCCCATTATGAGAAGGGTAAGGCTATAGTCCACCACGCTGGCCAAGTGCGGGTTGGCAGACTTCACATGTCGTTCGAGAAGATTATGGAGAACTCTCAGACATGCAGGTTTCCTCACGATGTTTTCCTTCACCGTTTAGCAAGCGATAATTAACAATTTAATACGCACATAACTCCGAAAAGTAATTGGTGCGCGCCGTGGATTCGAACCCGGACCCTCTGCGTAGCAGTCTGTCGGTCTCTCCACTAGGCTATCGCTGCCTTGAAAAATAGAATACTAATAAATAAAAAAAATCTTTTACAGAACTTAAAGCCAAGACTTAAATCGGTGTTAAAGCAGCGCCGAGACAGCGGGCTAGCGGACACATCGGACGCCGAAGCCGAATGTAAAAACACTCCATACAGTCAATACTACAACACTGCCATGCAAGACAGTGAAAACGACAACAATGACACTGGGGAATCTTACCAAGAGAAGTCGATGTTAAACATTGTAGATAATAAAGAAAATCTCACCGACCAGTCAGACGCCGACATTTGGGAATCGTCCACCAGTAAAAAAGCTAACCGTGAATCTATTACATGTGATAATATAAAACACAACACTAGTCTTTATGACCCAGATAAACTAAACAAAGGTCAATACTTAGAAGTTATGTTCAAAAACGATCTCATATTTGATTTAGACATGTGAGATTTGCCATCCCTCATGTAGTACCCTCTTTAAGAGTTTCGGAATGTTTTCCTTGTAGAAGTAATACATTAGAACATCCAGTGATTTTGTTTGTTTAGAGATACTTGGGTACTTTATTATTAAATATTAATTATGGTTTAGATTATGATTGATGTTCCTTCCATTATCAAGAAATATGATAAAATTTGCTAAGTTTATGGCAATGGTTTATTATTGTTTTGAATCAAGTATTTTATTCTAATGTGTTCATTTGTCAATTGTCATTCTAAAAATTTTTTGTTTCAAATGGATGTTTTATAAATTTAACTAACTAAACAACATAAATTAGAAAATGTTGAAGTATTAGTAGTGATTGTAACGTGTCTAATAAACAATTTAACTTCTGCTCACGTTAGACAATATGAAATAGTAGAACCTGCATTTGATGGTACAAATTAGATTTATGTCATTTTAATCGGTTAAGAGATAGGAATTGATTTTATAATGGGAATGAAGCCTACCTCTAGCCTAAGTTAGATATTACACTATAGTAGAGTCAGCCATATAGAAAAATGTAAACATTACTTGACAAGAGGACTTATTACAGCCGAGAATGACCGAATAAAATCTCTGTCCTTTTTTCGCGTGTAGCAAAGTCGAATAGTGCTTATGGACAGTATTGCACTAATTAAAAACATTTATAACGAAGTATATAAGCATAAGTATATTTACATTGTTCTATTTCGCTGACCGCACTTTACACTATTGCACCGACGATACGTAGTTTACTATTTATACACAATGCAAATATTGTTTGAACACTTACATGTCATGCATGTTTATGGACTGAGTAGGTGTCCACAATAGAGAAACATTATTTAAGAGTTTTAACATGTTGTATTCAACACTAAACACGAATCAGTGCCTTTGGTCTCCAGTTAACAAAATCACCAGTGAATATATTATGTCGGCTGTTGTCATAAACGATGCATTTTTATTTATTTATTAAGTATCTTGTGTGTACTGCACGGGCCGTGATGTCGCGGACGTGCAAGTTATGTTTGACTTAAAGTTTACAAATTATTTAACAAGGTATGATTGTGAGTTTGGTAAACTTAGTTCAATATAAACATGAAATGATTTAACACTTGTTTTAATGTAACCATTCCTCTGTTGATGTGGTCTATTTTATGGAATATGCTCTTATCCATCTTGTAGTATTAGTATGTTTAGACATTTCATCATCCTCCTAGTGTCCCAGTTAGAACTATGGATTAGACTAGTGTGAGTTTATTCATAGGTAGTGAATCCCTATCATGACCCGGAACCGACGGCTTATACCGCATTTACACATGCGTGTTCGTCATTCGCCTCGACACTCCACGAATATTCGTCGAAACATTCGTATACGAATGCTGTCGCGAACTACTGTTCACATTCGCGGAGTGAATCATTTTGAAATTCGCACACGAACATGGAGGACGTGAAAATAATCGCAGCATGCGCGCTACATTTAATGGAATTATTTAGATATCCTGCGTAAAAAAGTTAAAAAAAGCCATCGTCACAGACGATTTTTTGAGCATGTAAATTATTAAATTACTTTGAGAATTACTCATATAAATAATTCATTTTTTTATTTTTATTTATAGACTCGCTTGTATCCCCGAAGGGGTAGGCAGAGGTGTAATATAACACCCACATTTCGCCATGAATTTTTAGGACCCACGTAATAGGGGGAGAGCCTATTGCCGTACCGGGCACATTACCCACGACATTACCAGACTCCGTGCTGCCACTGAGAATTTCCTAACGGAAAAACCCAATAACACTTTGCCAGACCCGGGAATCGAACCCGAGACCTCCCAATCCCACGCGCACATTTATGCCGCGAGACCAACGAGGCAGTCATATCTTTTACTATGTTTGTTGATAATCAATTTTGTTTTAGCCAAAGTATGATTTTTTTATATTTAATGTGCTTAATGGCAACCCCATACTAGCAGGCATACGGTTCCAAGCATGCATCGTTTATCTTTCTGATGTTTTGGGTTCCAAATGAGCTCTTCTTTTTGAAATAGTTCAAGGAATTCTATAATTCGTGCTTCACTGCACTCCATTTTGACAAACGTCCGGTTGGGTCGGGCGCTAGCTGTCAACTGAATGCAGACGAATGTGACAATGTGTGAACAGTAAGTTCGTGTTCGCCATTCGTGCCCTTTGATTTGCGTCCGAAAAACCGCTCTCAACGCGAACACGCGAATCACGAGGCGAATAACGAATGTAGTGTTTACACATGCGTGTTCGTTATTCGCCTCGTTATTCGCACGAATGTGTAAATGCGGCATTAGGGTCGTAGCACACATCAACTCGAAAAGGATCGTCACCGTATCGCCTTTCGCCTCGCCGTCAAAAAGGCGTCAACCAGGGGGCTTATTCACTATGACCATTTTGTGAAGTCTTAACGTGTTTTAACGTGCTATAGTGTTTTCGCTGTATGATGATATGCATGACAGTTCTCATTTTACATATCACGCATACTACTTTCAACTTATGAAAATAAATTGGCACAAAAAAACAATAATTAAAAAAAATATCTATAAAAAATTACAAAGTTAATTGATACTAGTATGTCTCTATTTTTATAATTATTATTAACTGTAAATAAATTATTTAAATATAATGAAATATAATCCTCAAAATGTCAGATGCATGAAACGAACCCTCTGTCAGTAGAGATTGACGCCATTGAATCGACATGAAATCGATGAATAGGAGCGGCCATCTTGTAATCGAATACGTCAGTACGAGCGCCTTGTGATTCTGCCTGTTTGGCGTGTTACTTTTTATTTTTTTTATGTGTTTTATTTGGTACGTACAATGCCAAAAACAACAAAAAATATAGTTTTAGTTTTAAACTCTCAAAGCCGTGAGCTAGTGCTTCGTTTGAGGACCTTCTTTGAACGAAAGCGTGCAAACGGGGGCCCGGTAATACCGATCGACAGTGTTGTGTACAGAGTTGCGGCAGCTCTGGACAAGCCTTCAGTTTCTCGAAGAACCTAAGAAAAATTTGGAGAAACTAGTTTTGAAGACAAGAAGCTGTCCACTCCGAAGAAACGTGAGCGTAAAGCTTCAATAACTGACACAGATAGTTCCGATGTGATGGCAATACGAAATCCCTACATTGATAAAATTAATCAGTCGTAGAAATAACACAATCGACAATATTTACAGACTGGGATAAATATGTCCACCCCGACCGAATTTGAGATCAGCAATTAATTATCTCAGTCGGAGAAGATTCCGATTCAGATATGAGGTTTTATTTCGAGTGACAGTGACGAATAATAAAAAAAATATTTTAAAATTACTGCGTTTTATTTGTGAATGTATTTGCCAAAACACTTATAATATGAATTTATTTCGAAGTTGTAAAATCGGTAACCACGTACGATTGCATGTCGTTTGCCAATTAATTCGAAATTTATAAATAATCGCTTCAATTTCCTTAGGTTACATCACTATAATTGTCAGTGATGAACTGTCATGTATATCATTATACAGCGAAAATACTATAAGAGGGAGCCATTTTAACCAAAATTGAAGTTGAAGTACTATAAGAGGTCACGTAACATGCACGTAACGCGTTTATTGTAAAACGATAGAGGATAAATAAGTACTAAGTTTATTTGTTTTATATTATTTTCAGTATCCGTAAGTGGTTAAAGGCTAAGTTTATTTGCTTTTTTATTTACCAGTGTCCGTGTCACTGTCAAAGTTATTTAATTAAATATTATGTTTTATGAAAATTGATGCCTGTCGCTGGCGCCAGCGTCTCACTCGTCTTCGGATAAATAATAAATCCATTATGATTTATTAGATTCTGTTAGAATTGGGCTATTTGCTGCACTACTAGTCGACCAAGCCAACTAGACGAATGTCAACGTGACAAAATTCAACATAATTCGACAATTATAATCCAGAATTTATTTATCGTAACGTGCGAACGCGGCGTGTGAACGTACAATGCGCCTGCAATCGGTACTAGGAATTTCTGGATTATAATTATTGAATTATGTTGAATTTTGTCACGTTGACATTCGTCTAGTTGGCTTGGTCGACTAGTAACCGCACTTATATTTTTTTATATTGTAGCGCGACTGCAACTGTCATGTCTGTCATCAATGTCATCATTATGTTTTCGTTCAAAAATTGACTTAAGTACAAAAGATGAACTAAACTTTGAAGATCAATTTTTTATTTTGAGATTGTTCCTGGCGAAATTGAACTAAAATAATATAATTTAAGTTTTATTAGCCTTTTCTATTTGTACTGTAGCTTTTAGTGAAAATTACAAGTTAGTAAAATAATATTTATAAAATCGAAATTGAGCCGGCAAACCGGCATTAAGATTTATGAACGAATGTTGTGAAATTGATAACTAGGCATAGACAAGCTGTCGTATGGCCATAGAAGAATAACTAAAGCATGGAATGAACGATATTTTTATGAACAAATTGAATATAGCTACACTCATCACTCATATGACAAATTAGAGTTGCCAGAAGAAGATGGCACTATGTTTGTCAGTTAGGGCTAAAGACAATTTGAACACAAATTTCGTAACTTTTTAATTTTTTAGTGATTGAGCAAATCCGCTATCGATATCGATCAAAGTTTCAATAATATAGGTTCAAAATCAAACAGACTTGTAAAAGTAAGTATGTACATGTTATACATTCCGTAAGTTTGTGTCCACAGCAGTCAGAACGCTAGTTACATACATACATACATAACGTCACGCCTTTTATCCCCGAAGGAGTAGGCAGAGGTGTATTTCTACACCCACTTTTCGCCAGATATACTTTAGTCCCACGTAATAAGGGGCGAGCCTATTGCCGTACCGGGCACATTTCCAGACTCCGTGCTGCTACTGAGAATTTCGTGACAGAAAAACCCAATAACACTGCCCGACCCAGGAATCGAACCCGGGACCTCCCGATCCCACGCGCACATTTATGCCGCGAGACCAACAAGGCAGTCGTATAGGGTTTGATGTCGAGTTTTCCGTCTATACGCAAAGATGGTATTTGCATCGTGTTATCCCTTAGTCGCCTCTTACGACACCCACGGGAAGATAGGGGGTGGTGACACTTGTATTCTATGCCGTCAACTACACGGCGAGTTACAGAACGCTAGTTAATGGATAGTATTTATATAATTATTACACAAACTTGCATTTTTAAACGGAATCTATATTTTTTGTTTCAAATGGGTACTCAGTAGCACATGTAGCACACAGAAGCGTCACAGCATTTTTTTTAACTTCAAGCTAATCTCACGTGTTTTGTCACCAGCCGCGCGTGGAAGGTATTTTTTAATAACACTGTAATTTTTCACGTGATCTAAAATTATCAAATCCTTCTTCACGATATTTTCGTTTTGCAAACTATCAAGTATATATGGGCGCAAATTAATATATAATGATTATGTTGTTACGAAAATGTTAATAATATTTAAGATTGATATTTAAATAACTATTTGTGAACACAGAACTGAGAACTTCACTACTTTAGAATATTAGACACTGTATTGACTGCTTCACTGTTTTATAAATATTGGGTATTTAATTTATCGCTGAATAATGCAGATAACTCCAGAAACTTTCAAAGTAAAATCAATTAGTATTAAATAACATTATTCTGATACTTTTATGTTAACGGTAATAAATAACCTGCGCTTATATTTACATCCTGTTGATAGCGCCATCTGTCATTTGTTATTCGTATAAAATAAATCATATGGTGTTGTGCAATATTCATAACAATATTAATGTTGATTTTTGATAATTAATTGTACAGTAATTTCAATTATATGTTGAAAAGGAAGTGGCAGTTGTTAACATTAAGTGTAATGACGGTTAGTTTATAAAAAGGACTGTCGGTCACATTTTAATTCAATTCTGTGCTAGAAATCGTCTGAAAATAAACCAAGTAATATTACGTGAGTCTTTTTATTATAATGGAGTCTGGACTGGACACGATAACCCTGGCGTATCGCCGACATATACGTGAATTCATAGCAATGTTCTTTTTCATCAGACGTTTAGAACGTTGTCTTAAATAGGTAATTAATTTTTAACAAACGTCTTTTAACAAGCTGCTCAAGGTGAAAAACTTCTTTTTGACGTGACAACGTCTTATAAATTGGTTTGCCGGGTGACACTTCAAGAAACTGCGTTACGCTCCGCTCACGTTATGCGCTCTGCGCTCACAATGAGAGCGAGTGAGAAGCACGCGTCCCGCCAAAGAGCGAGAGAGACAGACATAAAAAGTGAAAGGCACGCGTCTTTCATCCTTCTTCCTACTATACGAATGAATATTCACATTAAAATTATTTTACCACTCAAAGTCGTTGTCACGTAAAACTTTCGCCCGTATACCGACTTTACAGGCAACCAATTTTTTTTGTAGTTTTTTTATTGTACGTAAGTGTTTAGCGCACACGATTTTCATCGCTTCTGTACCTACTGGCGGAGAAATTGTAACTAACGTAGGCGCTTTAGTGCTGGTCGTCGGAGAAACAGAAGATGTCTCATTTATAGAAGGCGCACGCGTACACTAAAGAAAGAAAAAAGCCACGTTTTAATACAAAGCAGTATATTAAAATAAATAAGCATACCCTTTGTGTTTGCCACCCTAGCAATCACTGATGAAACCTGAAGCTTGATTTATAGGCCAAAGCCGATTGATAAAAAGTACCTTACACCTTTTTCTGTACTCCCATTACTCCCAGCAACGTGCATTGAACTTTTTATGATCGATTGAGTAGTCAAAATGTGAAAGCTTAACAAATAAATAAATTCACTTACATTTGTAATAGGTATTAGTAAGGATATAGTAAAACTATGAAATGAGTGGATGTCGTCTAACAGCCTGACCACGAACGACCGCGACACGCTGAGCGACAAGCGATTTCAATGTTCATGCCGCTCTCTATTCTGCCGCCGGCGCTGTCACCTCAGTGCAGAACTAAACTGCACAAATAAACATCGAAATCGCTTGTCGCTTAGCGTGTCGTGGCTTTTCGTGGCAACAGTGTAAATGCAGGTAGCTGGCTGAATATTGTTTATAACATACATACATAGGCTCACGCCTGTTTCCCCGAAGGGGTAGACAGAGGCATATTAAACGCCCACTTTTTGCCAGACTTAATCCCACGTAATAGGTGGCGAGCCTAATGTTTTGTTTGCCAGAGCCTCATCCGTTGATAAGCAGGTACACCACTTGCAGGTGAGGTTGGCTTGGGACCCTAGGTACGTTTTTGGTGGGAACCCTATGCACTGATAATAAAATTGTAGAAAATATTAAAATTAAATTATTCCTTTGGTCGAGACATCGAATGGAGCCCAAGATCCGACTCCTGTTTGGCGCTGCTACCCTAATAAAAGTAAAAGCAAGTAATTATTTAAACACTCACACTGATACGTTTAGAATGGAGGAGTAATGTTGGCACAGAATTTTCTTTTAGTCTGCGCCATCTGTCATTACTATAAAAACATTCCGCAGTAAAATGCTTGGAACAAATTCTATGGTGCTTTCTAGGCACCCAATTTTCTCCACGACATACTGCAGCAATCCACTTATTTTATAAATCTTTATCACGTGCACAAAGAATCTAAAAAATAACGAGATAAAAATATACGGTGGATAGACATATCGATAAGATTTCTTACAACACTTGAAAAGTCGATATAAATATTATACGGCTAAATTCAAAATCATGATAGAACTGTCATAAAAGATGAATCACTAAAGTTATATAATTTGATGGCATTAAATTGTCTAAATTGTATCTTACACGTCAGTTGACTGTGTTCAATTTTTCAGTACTAGGGCTACCTCTATGTATTATATATCCAATCTCTTTGCGTATGGCATACTGAATACAATATTTTGATTGTCGTGGTACGTCAGGCTTCGTTCACACTACATTATCCTGCACGTTTTCTTTGTATTCGTTTTTTTAACGTACAATCACCCGGGTGTTCACACAGTAGATTTTCCTTCGTGTAAAAAACGAATAGCCGCAGTCTTCACAGACTTGTGATTGTGAAAAGACGTCAGTGATGGATCCACGCTTGGTTGTTCTTTTATATTGGTACAATCGACGGCGCAAGCGGTTTCGCCGCCGACAGAGCAGAAGGTTTTGGGTACATTCTATAAATGAAGAAACAGGGCATACTAAACTATTTGAGAAGTTATACGATAGTTTTAGAAACGATGAAAAGAAGTTTTTTAATTACTTTAGGATGTCTATTGAAAGTTTTGAAAACATACTAAATCGATAAAAAACGTATGAACATCGTGCCGTGTGAACGACTCAGAATTACTATACTATGTGCCACTGCAAGCCGAATACGTTAAAGTTCATTCGATTTGCTTGACAAGTCCGTTGAGTATTCGTTTAAACGTATAAACGGTGTACGATTTTTGCAGTACAAGCATCATGTGAATGGTTCTATAGAGAATGTATGTGCCACTATTTATACGTTAAGACGTATACTGCAAAAAAACGTGCAGTACGATGCCGTGTGAACGAAGCCTCACGTTACTGAAACACGTTTACGTCTAGTGCACGTCACGACGACGCACGTCTTGAACATGGTATTTCAGTGGTCATAGTGAATAAGCCCCCTGACGTAACCACGTGACGTAAGCGGATCAGAAGCTCCGGCACGTCGACTCGGCTACAGCTAGGCGACGCCGTGCTTTCGGCTCGCCGACCGCTGGTTGACGGCTAGGCGGTAGGTACATTTTGAATCTGAACGCAGACCGCGGGAGGGGCGTGGACGAAGAGACGTAAGCTAGGCCACGGAGAGCCGTAAGCTAGGGTACGGAGAAACGTAAGCTAGGGTATGGAGAACCGTAAGCGCGGGAACTTGTCTTTGTCGTTCTTCATCTTCAGCAAGAAGTGCTATTGATACTAAATTGCAGTCAATTGGACGCCTCGGCATGCCGCGGCACGTCGCGGCATGCCGCGACGTGCCGAAGCGTGCATCGGGCTGCCGAAACATGCTGTGCCACGCCGTTCCGCGCCGTGCCATGCCGTGCCGTCAGTCGGCGCCGGCCTTAACGTGCTCTCCGAGGCACGGGGCAAGCGAATATGCACATATGTAACTCCGAATAGTCATTGGTGCGCGCCGTGGGTTCAAACCCGATATACTGCTTGGCAGTCTGTTGGTATCGCCACTAGGCTATCGCTGCCTAGACATTTTATACAGCCATAATATTAGACAGACTATATTTTATTTACTATAATATTCATATTTTGTATTTTAGTCTCTTGCGCCGATAAAGTCATTATCTGCGTTAGAGTATTAGATTGCATAGACTCTATTTAATGCAAAATTTTAGAAAACCGTTAGAACTTTCTAATTCGGTAAGATATTAATTTAAATGATACATAATATACCAAATTAAAATATTATTTTAAACTTTTGCCTAAAATGAACATAACGGCAAGTCTAATATCCAGTGGGTATTATAACTATGTATACTAAAACAAGTTTATAATAAAAGACTAAGCCCAATAGAAGTGCAATGAGTTTGGTGCAAACATGTGTCATTTTTTAGCACTGATAGTTGGCATAATCACTACATAGTGTTTAGAGTTGCCGTAGGCAGGCAGGAAATTGTTCAGAGTGCGCAGTGGAAGTTGTAATACATCTACCTGACCACGACAAGGCAAAGATCTAAACACCTATGCACTGCGTTGCACAGTGAATTACAACTAGCAATATTAATTTACTTACCAAATCTTCACTGATGTTCTTGAGTGGACCTATAAGATTAAACTCATAATTTTGGCCAAAATAACAAGCAAATCGTTATAAATACCAGTCCAATGATCAGGGTTTTCTTCAACGAAGTCGTCGGGCACCAACCACGTGCACGGATTTACACAAGTTTTACAATGTTCAACATGTAATAAGTTTATCTTTTATCATAAAACGATTCGCGAAGCTACTAGGACGAGCTTTCCAAAAGGCGATCAATTTATTTCAATTACAAAACCACGCGAGAGACAAAACGGCGCGAGCGAAAGACCAAACGTGTCGTCCAAGCGAATTTTCAGAACAAGAAGTGAATGACAGTTCAGTGTGACCATAGTCAAAATTTACAATAGACTAAACAAAACGTTACCAAATCGATATAATCGATTTGACTTATCATAAATAATATTTCTATTTCAAACACATAGTATAAAACAAAGTCTGTCTTCTGTCTCTGTCTCTATGTATGCTTAAATATTTAATACTACGCAACGGATTTTGAAGCGGTTTTTTCAATAGATAGAGTGATTGAAGAGGAAGGTTTATATTATGTATAATTTTGCACGCGTGCGAAGCCGGGGTGGGTCGCTAGTAATAATATGATAATATCAAACTGCGAAACTTCATAATGGCATAAGCAGCTGAGCTTTTCCTTGAGAGATAGATATGTAATGTACCCACTGTAACTTAGAATCTACAAAAAAGAAACGAGGAAGGCCCTAGGATACTGCCCTGTGGCACTCCTTATTCAACTAGTAAGCCGCTGGACTTTGAGACGTTTATTCCACACATTGGATTCTTCAATTAGGTACGATTTAATGACATCCAATGCATTAGTCAGGATGTCGTAATTAGGTCAGCCTACATGTAGCCGTGCAAAGTCCTCTATATGCCAGGACCTAAAAGCTCGGTTTTGCTATCAGTACAGAAAAGCATTAAAAAAAAGTTGTATATGACTTGGTATCGTATAAGTTACTACAAAGGTATATGCAGTTAATAAAACATAGTTATGTTGAAATCACGGATTTCAGCTTTATTTAACACGTTCACTGTCCATGACCCACGTGTGGGTCATTTTTGGTTGAAACAAGTGCCATACATGTGGCCACTGAACTTTTAATACATAATATGGGTATGTCCCTAGACAAATGATTGGTATCGCTTCAGCAGAGCGAGACCAATTTTTTTTTTTTTTTTTTGTTCACTACGGTGGTAAACTCTCCTTATGAGTCGTCTCAACTCCGCCAACCCAGCCATTAAAACGGCTGGGCTTGGGACTGGCGGAGGAGGTATGTGGAGGCTCTCCCCTACAGGCGTTCGGGGCATACCCACTAAAAACCACCGCGGTGTCCCTACGGGTCCCGTGTGTTGGCGGGGTCACGCGATTCGCGATTAGCATACTTTCTCGCGACCCCGCCCGGGATTGGCCCGCCGTTGGTGTTGGCGGGCCCCATCTCGTCATGATCTCGCAATCATCCATCAAAACTTCTTGCATCCATCAAACTTCTCGCATCCATCACCTCACAAAGCTACTTGGGAGGCGGCGAGGACACGCGCCGCCTCCCGCCTTTTGGCGGACAGGGAGCAGCCCCAGCGCACACCGTCAGCAGGCACTGAATTCAGGGTGGTCGGAGATCGTCTCTTGTTCGACGTCCCCGACGCCCGGACCTACGGTTGGGGAGAGGGCGATGTATTTCCCTCTCCCGCTCCGCCGCCTCCTTGCTCAGCATGACTGCTTCGCAGAAGGAGGCGACGGCGTTCCAAGACTCCGGACCATAGACAGAACTACGGCCGGGAGCGAGAGGACAACCGTATTCAGAGCCGCGACCAGATCACGGCGCTGCGATGCCCAAGCTGGGCATTCCGCCAAAGTATGCAACGCCGTGTCTTCGACAGGGTCGCGGCTGCTGCCACAATGGTGGCATCCGGGCGTTTCCTCCCGGCCTATCCTCCGCAAATACCGGCCAAAACAACCATGGCCGGTAAGGATTTGAGTCAACCGGAAGGTGAGGACGCCGTGACGTCTCTCCAACCACTCATCAACCACGGGACTTACCGCCACTATCGTGGCGTGCCCGAGAGCGAGACCAATCATTAGTCTATGGATATGTCATTGAATTGTTAGCTTCTATAGTCTGTGCTACGAAAACATAGACATTTTTGAAAAAAATTTTTTTTATATGGCAATCTGCCGATAAACTCAGCAATTTTTGCCAGCGTTGCATATTATTACTGAAGTTACGTTGATAGACGACTTTTGGTGCTACGTAATTAGTACCTAGAAAAACAGACAAACACAAATACATGAAGTTGTTAGTAGTTTTAAAAGGTTATTATATAACCAACACAACAGTATGGCTACATAATTAGTTTATAGTTTAATCGTATTAGAAGAAATAAATTTAATAAAAGTCCTGATCATTAGGGGGTCTGGAAAAATGAAAGAAGATGGCGAACATTAACTGGGAGTTGGGTTTGAGGCAATTTGTTCAAAAGGGAAGGGCTGTCTTAAGGGACAATTAAGGAAAATATGATCAAGGGAACCTTCGTCCAATCCACACTCACATAGTGAATTGTCCCGAACCCTTATTTTATGCAGGAATACTGGGGTGCAGCAATGTCCTAGACGTATTCGGCAAATTACTGATGTGACAGTTTTGGGTACTAATTTAAATTTGTAGAACCATGACTTGACTGACACAGCTGGCTGGATTGAGGCATATAGCCCACCTTTGGACTTACATGATTCAGACCAAGAACTTTGCCAAGATGATATTAGGTCAGTTTTGGTAGCATGTAGCAAGTCATAAACTGGAATATTGTAATGTTTGTGATCAGCCAGATCGCTTGTAACAGCAGCCTTGGCCGATGTATATGCGCACTCATTGCCCCTAATACCTGCGTGTCCGGGGATCCATGCCAGTATCACCTCAATTCCCTTCTTGAATAGAGTGTATTGGGCAACGAACATTATTTATGAAAGGATCTTTATTATTAATCGATTCCAAAGCGATTCTGGAGTCGGAGAGTATAAGAGCCTTTGTTATAGTGTTATGTGACAGGATAAACAAACATGCTTCGAGAATACCAATGCACTCTCCTGTGAAACCAGATGTTTCTGGCGGGCATTGAAATTGGAGGTAAATATTAGAGTTTTGATAGAATATGGCTATACCAGTTTTGCTACTCGGAGATAGTTTGGCGGCATCTGTATAAAACAGGTATAGCCTTGCCATTTCTCCTCAATTATGGCAGAAAAGTGTAATTGGAATAGGGCATATTATCCAAACCCATGTGAGGAATATATTTAACCTCGGAATATAGGATTTCATATGGTGAATTATACAGTGGGAACGTTGTACTTTGGAGAATAGGGGAGTCTTTTATATGAGTTTAGCAGAAGGGGGGAGGGGGTCTTTATGTCGCCAGTAGTCTGATTGGTGGTACAGAGATTCAAAATACGAAATTTTGGCTATTATTTTATGACTGCTAAGAAAACACGCTTCATAGACGAACCTGTCTGCAAGGTATTGCCTGCGAAAGGGCAGAGGGGGCTCGCCGCTCTCTACTTGTAATGCATTAGTTGGAGTGGATCTCATACATCCCAATACATAAGCCGTTTTGATAAGGCGGCTTTATTGCAGGGTTCAAGGAGGAAGGAACCATAATCTAGTAGACTTCAAACTGTAGCGTTGTAGAATAGTTTCATTGAGAAA
This sequence comes from Euclidia mi, assembly GCA_944739405.2. Lineage (NCBI taxonomy): Eukaryota > Metazoa > Arthropoda > Insecta > Lepidoptera > Erebidae > Euclidia > Euclidia mi. Next base: position 20,096,243 of record OX123198.2, read on the forward strand.
GGATGGGCGCCCCACCAGACACCAGCAATGGCCTTCATCATGTTAACCCTCTTGTCACATTTGATGGCAACATTATTAAGATGGTGTATACCTGACAGTTTGGAGTCTAAGGTGACTCCAAGAAATTTCACTGTATCTGTAGTGTTGATGTGGGACCCTTCGATTTCCAATGAGATATTTGGTGATTTTCTCTTGCGACTGAAAACTACAGCACAGCTTTTAGGGGCGGAAAGATGTAGGCCGTGGGATGTAAGCCATTCATTTGCCGAATTGAGGGATACTTGCAAGGATCCGTTAGCTGTTTCTACAGTCGATCCTGTCACGTATAGGCATAGGTCATCAGCATATTGCAATATTTGGCAGTCGTTATTGAGGGATTCATGTAAGTCAGACGTGTAGATACTGTACAATATGGGACTCAAGACGGACCCCTGCGGGAGGCCACGCCAAACTACACGAGGTCCATATTTTACATCAGCCACATAAAGGCTAACTGCACAGGCAGACAGAAGGTTGCAGATAGTATGTTGCATCTTTGCCGGGACACTCAGCTGACGTAATTTACTCCAGAGCGCGGAAAGAAGAACATTATCATATGCTGCAGACACGTCCAAAAACGCTGCCACCACAGATTCATTCCTACTGAAGGCAATACGTGAATCCATCATAAACATACTAAGACTGTCCATGGTACTAAATCCCTTGCGGAAGCCAAATTGTGATTCCGCTATGAAACCCTTATTTTCCATATACAACTCGAACTTATTTATTATTAGATTTTCGAGTATTTTGCTTCCAACAGGTGAGAGGGCAATAGGTCGGTTGCAATACGGAGTTTTTCCAGGTTTTAATAGCGGGATCACGATCTGAGTTTTCCAGCTGTCGGGAATGACGCCGTGTGCAAAACTAACATTTATAAAGTCTAGCAGGAGCTGGCGGCTTAAGGGACGTGACGATTTAAAAAAGGAATATGGGATACCATCACATCCAGGAGCTGAGTCTCGGACGCGTCTAAGCACTGCATTCAATTCAGTGATGGTAAAGGGATCATCTAAGGGGTGGCTGATGGTGGTTGTGGTATTAATTGGAACTGGCCAACTGGGCATTATTCAAGGAGCGGGACACAGGGTGGAGCAAGTTTATTCAGGAAGGAAGTAGCTACTATCACTAGGGATATGAGGGGAATTTTGAGGAGCACAACCACGTCTAAACCTTTTGAATTTATCCTAAACAAGGGTGGGAGGGGATGAGGGAGATAGAGAGTGACAGAATCTCTTCCAACTTTCATATTCCTTCCTCTTAAAGAGCCGTCTTGATTTTGCGACGGTATGCCTATACTCAATTAAGTTGCTGGTTGTCATATGGTTAACATACTTTAGCTCAGCCTTATTACGGGATTTTATCATTGCAGTGCATTCCCGGTCCCTCCAGAGAGAGGAAGACACTTTCCCTGAAGCCGAATTTTTTACTGGTATAGCAGCATCCGCAGCCGCTGTTATTGTCTCAATAAACAGAGAGGAAGAAGTATGAAAGTTATCATAAGAAACTGTAGGAATAGATGCAGTTTTCTCCTCCAGGAGTTGGCGGTAATCATCCCATTTGGCATCGGCTGTTTTATATTTTAAAAGGGGAACTTTTTCTTTACTGGGGAAATGGTTATTGATCAGGGAAGTAAGGATAGGATAATGATCGCTGCCATAAGTCAAGTTCAGGCGACTCCACTCTAATTTCCCCATTAGGCTTGCAGAGCATAGTGTAAGATCCACACAAATGTTGCTCTGATTGAGACGCAGAACACTCAACCCTACATCATCCAATAGGTCTACGAGATCTGCACCAGCGTCATCGCCTTGAGTGGAACCCCATAAGGGATTGTGACAGTTAAAATCACCCAGGATAATAACATGTTTATAGCCATGTGTATAGCCCATACATATTACAGATATTTTTTTATAAATTGGACACAAGGGAAGAAGGGAATAGGTTATTCACTATTATAGTAGCACCGCCATAACCGTCATCACGGTCATTCCGGTACGCTATAGCCGCTATAGCTATAGCCAGTGAAGTTAAGGTGAAGACTTGGAACTAACCAAGTTTCAGATAGGGCAAAGATAACAGGTTTATGAGTGTTTAATAAGTAAGTAATTTCATGTTTTTTGGGGTGGGTACTCCTGGCGTTCCACTGCAGAAAGTTGTGAGCCATTCTGGCGCAATTGAATTTATTTAATTATATTTTGGGCAACGTGGTCTGGTAAGGTATACCTCGAGAGAAGTACTGATATCAAAGTAATAAGTGAATCCATTTCTTTCGAGGTATCTACCTCGGCGGTAGTATCATTATTGTTGTTCAAAGCGCAGCCATTAGCAGAGGTTGGGAAACTATAACTATTGATGATGTCCTGGTGAGCTCGACGATCATATCCAGGGGTAAGGGGGGCATGGGTTTTAGGCCTGGTGATAAAGGTTTTTCTGTATGGTGTAGTTTGGGGGTTTAATGGGTAGATTGGATGGGATTGGCATGAACGACGAGGGTGGGGCTGACGAAGCAACGTCTGAGTAGGATTTGGTTACTGGGGCAAATAGTTTACTGGCATCTCCATAGCCTATGTTTTTTTCGGCCATCGCAATTTTAATATTTTTTTTGCCTGATGTGCTCAGAGCAAGTTTTGCTGGTGGCCATGTAGTTGCCAGAGCAGAAGAAGCATACAGCTTCCTCGACCGAGCAAGCCTCTCCGAAGTGGTCTCCATCACAGCGGTAACACCGTGGCTTCGATCGACACTGGGACTTAGTGTGCCCATATTTACAGCAACCGTAGCAATAGTGGGAAAGTGGTACAGGGATACAGGAAGGGGATTGTAAAAGCAGAACACCCGTTCAGGAAGGACACAACCGTCAAATGAGAGAAACTGTGGAAGTTGGCTTCCACTGGGAGGAACCTTCTACTAAAATTTTTTGGATTTTTTTGTCGTTTTAGATTCTCCATAATCTCCTCATCGGTCCATTCAGTTGGTACTCCTCGAACTACACCCATACGAGTAATATTGTAAGTAGTAATGGTAGAGATGTAGCCCTTCTTGGGAAGTTCGGGGTTGGCGAGGAAGGAGTTAGCATCTTCGGGTCCCTTAAACTCGACTTCTATACGGTTTTGTCCAATTTTTTTTAAGCCGTCTGGTTTGACATTTTTTATATTTAGTCGCATCAGTAATTGGCCGAACTTAATAGGATGAATTGTTGTTCCCGAGTTCGGGCTTGTTTCGGTGACGTTTACGTGCACTAAAAATGGTGCCAAGTCCTTATTTGAATACCGGCTGCGACTTAGTTGGGATAGGGCGGTAGATTGCCTTTGGCGTTTATCGGGAGTAATATCTGGCTCGGAGGGTAGGTTGACAACATTTTCATCGTGGTCTTTTCTTTTCCGTTGCTGCAGAGAAGTAACTGATTCAAATGTTGACAACGTCGTGGTTAGGACAGGATTATAGGTGAATAGGTCTTGGGATTGGGGGGTTCGGGAAATATTTATTTTGGGGTGGACGATCTGGAGGCAACGTTTCGTCAACCTCCATGATGACCCACCGACATACGCGGTCAAGAAAAAGTAAGATTTACTGACTTACCTGTTGAATAAAACACAAAAACTTATAAGACGAATACAAACAAATACAGATCACCAATTACAACACCAAAATCAATGGAAGATTTGCCCGTATGAGCAAATAAATTACACTGCCTCTGAAATCACAACCGAAGCACGCGACGGCAGATTACCCTCCCCAAAGAATTTCTACTAAGTGGCTTAGCGACGGTTCTGTCAAAAACAAATAATGTCAAATCCAATACGCGCACCGGTACATAGATATGATAAATTTTGTGGTAAGTAATACGTCAATTGCTCGAGTTTTTATCGATATATGCGATGTCCACAGTATTTTGTGGTACTGGGATATGTCACACGCCTGGAACGCCAACATTTTGCGTTAATCCATTGAAATGTTACATTCTTGGGCTTAGCGGGCTTTTATCAGCGGATACAAAGTATTTTTTAGGTGTGAAGAAGAGGCTAGTTTAAAGTTAAATGCAAGTTTATGGGATCGCATCGGTCATCCTGCGGCCGGCATCTCAGAAAAGCGGGTGCGGAATTGCAGATGGCAAACTATTAGTCGCATAGAAGACTCTTTCACCTAATAAAAGTAAATAGCGTCTTCTGTCGAAGGCAAATGTTATTTTACCGTAACTTTTTAATGGATTTTCTTTAAGTTCATTCTGACGTTTTCATTCATACACAACGTAAAATCTCCATGCCTAGAAATTTTAATGCGATGTACCAGGCATTTGTCTGTAATAATATTCGTTTGTGGTCAATTTAATTATATTTTTTTTTGCTTAGCTAATTTTAGCAAATTATATATTGCCTATGATTAAAAAATTCAAGTCAATAATAGAGTAGCATGTTTGTACTCACTTATTGACATGCATTAACGTACAGAATAACTAAACTTGAATTTACGTTTAAAAAATCACAAAATGATCGGAATATACATGAAAATTCGGAAAGTCATATATAATAACATGATATTAAAAATATAAATTAAAATACATAGTAGCATAAACGAGCATTGAAAAAAAAAACCGTTCAAAAATTATGAAAGTTCACTAAAGGATAAAATCTAAAACACAACTGTTTGAAACAAATGTTGTGAAGCCCTGTTAGGTTGTTTACAAATATTTTATCTTCTCGTAGCACCAACTATACGTCCGTGACATACATGTGGGTCACTCTGAAAATGGGGGTTCAAAGGGCCTTCTCGTATTTTTATGGACCTGAAGTGGCATGAATGCAATTACATCAGTACATGGGAATGAAAAATTTAATTGGACGTGAGAGCTAATTTCGATATTTTGGCTGGACAGTGAAAATGTATGGATATCCTTTATATTGTTTTTGTTAGCGAGCAGTCTTACTTAATTAAGAAGGTGTAGTGCAGACCAGAGATATTTACATGGCAGCGTCCACTACTGCATGTTGTACAACACGTCTCTATTTTGGAGTAAATTTATTGCCCTATATACCATGACCATGACCGGTGCCTTGACAAGACGCTACCGCCCCGGGCAAGCGCCCCGGTCATCCACCAATGTAGGCAACGAAGGCTAAATTTCGAAGATAGTGAACCTGACTAATTCTCTTTAGTAGGTACCTATATACTCTAGATCATTAAAAGCTTAGGGCTTTCGGTCTTTTCATATGACATGCACGCCTTTAATTAAACATACATAGGTACATGTAGATTGCAGAATGCGTTTTGTTTTTAGCTATCTAACTAAGTTACAAATTAGAAGGGTATTGTTCTGATTCCTAAGTTGTACTAATTACAACTTATTAGAACAATACCCTTCTAAATATTTGTCTTGGACGTAGTCGAACAAACAAAGTCTTTATTTAGTTCTAGTAATCCGCTTACACGTTATTTCTAGCAATTAGTTTATCAAAGTTAACGGCAACAGACAGATCGATATAAATGAAATCAAGTTGGACGGTTTCGCAGAAGTTCGTGGTAAACTGCTCTTGAAGATCATACAATTAAACTTGGTCAGCCTGAACTGCATCACGTAACGTAGAGAAAACGAAATAATTTAATATAATATTTATCAATATAATTATAAAGGGTGATTTGTAATTGCTCGTATTCCAAGTGATTCTAGAGCCATGAGTATTTTTACCCCCTATAGCTAAGTATATATTTTTTGGGCAAAATCGATATATTTGTTATAAACTTTGTTAAAAAAATATATGATCTTTAGTGGTAACATATTGAGCCTTGTTCGATAGGCGATTAAAATGATCCATGTTCTAAAATAAAATAATGATACCTACACACTTATACTGGGGATTTGAAAACGAAGCCGAAAACACAGAAATAAAAAAGTGGCATCGTGTAGATACCTACATAAGTAGGTACATACTAACTACTAAGTATAGAAATAACTTCCTGGGAGCCATTTCTCCTATTTTTATATGACATTGATATTATTTTGAATGGACTCAGAAGCGGTATTTTGATAACCTAATGACATTATCGTATAATATGAAATAAACGTATTAGTTGCTATCCAAAAAGGTATAATAGTCTTACTGCGGAATTCAATATTCGATCCATTCAATTTTTTTTAGATTTTAGATTCGTTTTTGACATAAGCTCCGTACAAAATAGGTATGTTAAACACGACTCTCGAATCTCAAAATCCATGAATACATCGAATATTGAAACAGGCCGTTAGTCAGGTGTGATTCAGAGAGTAATAGACGATTTCGTTCAAGTAGGTAGGTAAGTGATACTGGATGACTCGCTCGGCAGAACATTGTTAGGTACCTGTGTTTATTCTTCAGCTTTGTAATCAGCAGTGATTTACTAGTAGGAATACCAACAGACTGAAATGCACAAGGACTTGAGATCAAATGCACAGCGTGAAGCACTGTCTTAAGTGAGTGAAATGCATATAAAGTTTTAATTGTCGCTTGTCCCATGACTCGCAGGGTTGATAAGTTCAGCCGTTGGTACCGGACGTATATCTTTGAAGCTTATTAAGGGGAGTCAGGGCCCTCCAAAACATAAATACTCAAAGAAAAAGCCATGAGTCCCTGACACAAACCTAAGCCTTTTAAATATCCCGCTTTCTTTAGGTGACGGAGGTCGGAGTGGAGTTCCTTGGTATGCAAGATATCTCGAATATTAAGTTTTGCCACAGAACTACCTAATGGCCAAAGAATCAACCGAAGGGAATAAGAGAAAAATTATCCTCATTCTGTATATAATGGCATCATCCAGGCATCGTTTATTACCTAATAAAATACATGTTAATATAAACATCGACCGTTTTGAGCCACTACGCACAGCTTGCTTAGCCTTTTGTACTGCAAGCAGGTAGTTGTAGTAGGTATAAAATGCAGAACAATTTTGATCCTCCTACTGTTTTCATGCAATTTTTAATAATCTGCAGGCATTTTAGTGATCGTGGAGATCACTGAAATACCTGCAGGTGATGTGTATTCATCGCAACTCCGAGCCCGAACGCACATAACCTAAAGGATTGGGCTACAAACGTTGATTTCAATAGTAGCGACGTGGTAAACATTAACGATTAGGAAAAGGAGTGAGTGCTAAATATTATTTAGTAATCTGCCAGTGAAAGCATGTGTACTTTTTCAGCTTTAATTAACTATACTGGTTTCTGACGACCTTAACCAATGACCTGCGTTAAAAATTTTAATAGGTTAGAAGATTCAAGTTGAAGTATGAACGGTGGTGGAAGTGGTTTAACTTATGATTGTTATGCCTCGTGTGACTACAGAGACTCTACTGATCTGCAGAAATGAATGTGTAAACGAGCCTTTTTATTTTACTTATCGATCAGTCAGAGAAAATCGTCGTTTTCTTTGGCAGGCGATCGAAATATATCCAAATCAAATATGACGCCTTAAAAGCGGCAAGCTATCCGTGAGGACACCCAAGCATACAATTAGGTAAATCAAGAATTTCAAAGGTTTAGGGTAGATTCTGTAGGTCATAACATGCGATGCTCAGTAAGTTATGTAATATTTCTCAAATTGAAATCATAAGATTAACGGTCATTCACTCAAATCTTTATATTTAATTAGGTAGGCACTAACTCGCAGAATGGATTTTATAACTGTCCCAGAGCTTATTAGGTCCTCGAGCTGTTGTTTGTAAGCAGGCAAACTTCCAGTCTAGTCGTGTTATCGTGTAATTACTTCGTAACTTTACTAAAAGTTCCTTAGGTACTCCAAGCGTTAGGGCTGCCGTCTTTGGCGTACTGTAAATGGATTAGGTGGGTTGTACTGTTTTTGTTATTACATACATACAAACCTATGTTTGTATGTATGTAATAACAAACACAGTAAAACAAAACTCACGACTGTTTCTCGGAGGGCTAGGCAGAGTTACGGACTGACATACCTCTCTTGCTTCATTCACTCCCATCAAGTTTCTCATGCATACTCTTCTGTTTAGGGTACTTCTGACCAGTTCTTTTTTTAGGATGTCTCCAATCTGGTCAGAGAACGTCCGCCTAGGTCTTCCCCTTCGTCGTGTCCCATTCACACTTGCCTTATATATCTTTGTCAGTCTTTCGTCATCCATCCTCTCCATGTGCCCAAACCATCTTAACATGCCTTTCTCGATGCTTGTCACTAGATCTTCTTTTACCCCACACCACTCTCTTATCACACAATTCTTTACTCTGTCGGTCAAAGATACACCACACATACTTCTCAGTGCTCTCATTTCTCTCAGTCTCTTCTGTCATACCCAACTTTCACTACCATACATACATAAGGGTAGGCACTAACACCTTGACACACCACACACCATACATACATAAGGGTAGGCACATGCACAGCCAAACGTGCCTTTTTAGACACGTTTTGACTGTTCATAAACGCCTTCAGAGCTCCATTCACTCTTTTACCTGCATGAACTCTTCTTTCAATATCTTCTTCATTCTTTCCACCTCTTGTAAACAACGTTACTAAGTATACAAACTCATTCACTTGGTCCGCTCGCTGTCCATTGATCAAAACATTACAAGCCGTAACGCATTCCTTCTTTTCGAAAACCATTACTTTCGTTTTACTTATATTCACTTTCGTTCCTTTCCACTCTAACACACCATGCATGATTGTTACCATCTCCTGCAACTCCTCCGCCTAAGACGCAAATATTACCTGATCATCAGCATAAAGGAGGCATTTGACGAGTAACACATACATCCTTAATCCGCAGTCACTGTTTTAAATCTTGCAAACAACTGTCCATGAAGAGGTTAAACAACTACGGCGACGCTACACATCCTTGTCTAACACCTTTCTCGATGGTAAACCAGTAAGTGTATACCCCGTTGATCCTCACACAAGCTCTAGAATCCTCATAAAGGGATTTCAGAGCTCGAATGAGGCTGCTGTCCACCCCATTCATTGACAGCACCGACCACATTTCATTCCTCACCACTTTATCGTAAGCCTTTTCCAAATCCACAAATGCGCAATAGACCTTTTGACCTTTGGCCAAAAACTTTTCGGCTATGCTTCGCAAGGAAAAAACCTGATACGTACATCCCATACCCTTTCGGAATCCCGCTTGTACATCCCATATTTTCTTGTCGGTTACTTTCATAACTCTTTCAATCAGTAGAACTTGCAGTCTGAAAAGGCTAATGCCTCTATAGTTTTTGCAGTCTTGTTGTGAGCCTTTTACTTTATAAAGAGGCACAACTACAGCTGTGGCTGCGCCACATCTGTAGTTCATCATTAGGTACTCGGCCGGTGCTCCAGCACAAGTTATATAACCGCTGCAACTGACCAACTATGATGGATACCTGTCCAGCCTTCAGCATTACGACTGTTATCCTATCATATCCTGCAGCCTTACCTACTTTCATACTTCCCAGTGCCTTCACGATCTCATCCACACCAATAACGCTTTCATTATTGCTATCATTACCATTCATTTCATCGATCGGTGTCTCTATCGCCGTTCTCTCAAATAAACCTTCAAAATACGCTTTCCATCTCTTCAGCAAGTACGATTCACCATTCACTATCCTTCCATTTTCATCTCTGATCGATGTGTATTCTGAGGATTGAGTTCTTCGTCGAACTGCACGAACGTATTTCCAAAACTTAATGTTTCTCCGGAAATCGTCAGATAATCTGATATCAAACTTGTTTGTTATTCTTTCGATTAATTTGCGATAATCATAAATGGTGATGAAAATAATTTATGATGTTGTGTAAATAAATTATATAGTTAAATTTTACAGCTTTAAGCACATACATATGTAATTATGCACCAAGACTACTGATAATTTGAGTTGCAAGTTACTGAACTGTTTTTAAACGTGTCAATTATAGGCCGAACACGTACCACCATGTAGCAAAGTGAGTACAATCGAAAAAAAAATCTCTAGCAGTAACTCGTCAATAAGTTTCATCATATTATCTTTAACTAGCTGGGCCCGCGGTAGCACCCGCGTTATTTAGGGCTACTGCTCGGCACCCTTTGCTTGCAGAGCGTGATGTTAAATAGCCTATAAATAACTATTTCTTAGCATATTTCTTAATAAATGGACTATCCAATACAAAAAACTTTCAAATGGAATCAGTAACTCCTCCGAAAGTGTCAACAGATGGTGGATATTCTTTCGAACTGTGAGCTTTTACGCCTTTTACCTACTTGTTTTATACGCTCTGAATAGGCTTTACTCTGACTTAACAACTACATGCATGCATATTTTGAATGGAACTATGGTAGATTTGTAGAGCGAAGCATACACAATGCCTGCATAGTGCTGACAGACGTCAACGCTACGGTGCCCTACATCGGCATCCGTAACCATAAGTACTTACATTTAACAAGTTCGTTCAATGGTATATTATTATGTCCTACAAAGTACTTACCTGGGTAAATCTGTAAATATACGAAAACATCTATAAATATGTCATCATTGCTGGTTCACTTAAATGTATCACTACGTAAAAGGGGGATTTGTTTTCTTTCCGGAAGTTCTCGCGCCGCCGTCACACCCTGTACTTTGGTAAACTCTAGTGACTAAAGATTACAAGTAAAGGGAGGTAGACAAGACTGGTCAGAAGTAGAGACAATCATGAAACTGTAGTATGTTGATCAGCTAATGTTGTAGAATACACTGTGGTGCCCAGTGAAGGCCATTAAAAGAAATAATTCATACATCGTCCACACAATTGTAAAACGAACTCTTGTTATCTGTGACATTATCCTGAGATGAAAAATAAGATATGCATCCGGGTCCCCGGGAGTATTTCTATAAGAGCCTATATCAATTAAATTAAGTAAGGGGTGCCATTGTGCTGAACGGGTGCAGTGTTTTTGAAAAGAATTTGTTAAATGTTTCTACATCTATATATATAAAAGAAAGTCGTGTTAGTTACACTATTTATAACTCAAGAACGGCTGAACCGATTTGGCTGAAAATTGGTGGGGAGGTAGCTCAGAACCAGGAAAAACACATAGGATACAATTAGTTGCAAAAAATAACCTGGGAGGGATTTTAGAGAGGGTCGAAGTTTGTATTGACAAACGGGACAAACCTACTACCTATTGACAATAAAAACACATGCGCTGTAATAAATGAGCGCTGCGCATGTGCTATCGTATATCTGTCAGTACTGTCACATTATACATTGTCATATTGTGCACTGTCATTTCTTCGTTCGCTTACTTACTTATATAAACTAATAATTATTGTAACAGCCTTGGCTAATCCCTACTAATATTAGGTATAAATGCGAAAATGTGTATGTATGTATGTACTTACCGATTTCACGCTAAACCTGCTGAACCAATATTCTCTACTCATAAATGCGAAAGTGTGTATAGAGATATATCGGACCATGGCTTTGACATTTCACTGTATGCAAAATGATGTTGTTACGCACCTTTTGGTAGATAATATCATGAATACTGATCTAGTTAATTCGTACCCTATAGAGTTTCTGAACTCCTTACAATTATCAGGAGTACCTTCACGCAACTTCAGCCTGAACGTTTAAAGTGAAATGTTGGGGTTAGTGGGACGATTCAATGATACAAGTATATCGTTTGAAGTCTACATATATATTGAGTGAATAAAATATACATTATTAACGTAAACTGCAAGTAAGCACTTATATCTAGGGGCATTGTTAAGCATAGTACACACTATAATAATATAAGACATATTCTACACACTTAAGAAAAAAAAATACATTGAAACATTTTTTTTTTTATTAATCTAAGATATTATATCGTAACTTACATAATTCTAATAAAAAATCTTATTTTAACTTTTCAAAACATTTTATTTACTATCATTTAGGAATATTTCACGAAATTTTAACTATTGGTAAAAGGGCTTAGTTCTGTTTTTATGAACTAATTCTATCTTATTGTTTATGATTATTCTAACATTACATCCTAAATCTTCTATAACTACATAAGGACCTTTATATAATGCATCCAGTTTTTTACCTGCTTCATTTCTTAACAGTATTAAATCACCATTTGCGTATTTTGTACAATTAACTGAATTGTCATATCTTTCTTTTCTTTTATATTTACTGGCTAATAAATTTATCTTTGCTTCTGCATTTGCTACCTGTAATCTGTATTTTAATTGTAATGGGTAATCATCTATGTTATACAGTGGTTCTACTGACTGAGTTATATTGGAAGGCATGCGACAGAGTTTTCCGAAAACAAGTTCGTAAGGTGTATAATTTGTACTGCAGTGAACGGTACTGTTGAAGCTGAAGCACCAGAATGGAATCCAATAACTCCATGTATCTATATAGTTATTGCATTGCATTCTTAAGTACGCGCCTAACGTTTTATGTGCATTTTCTAAGGCTCCTATTGTTTGGTGATGTTAAGAAGTAGATGACAGCTTTTCAATATTTAAAATTTTACAGACCTGTTCCATCGTTGCAGACATAAACTCTGTTCCTCGATCTGTCGCAATGGTTTCAGGAATTCCAAACCTTAAAACAAAATGTCTCACAAATGCATCAGCAATAGTAACGGTTTCTTTATTTTTCATTGGAATGGCTTGAACAAATTTGGTTTATTCGCATTGTATGGTCAATATGTAACAGTTATTATCCGCATCTTTATCCAGCGGTCCAACAACATCTAAAAATACTTTTTGAAATGCTGAAGAAGCCGTCGTAGTTATTATCATTGGCTCCCTAATATAGCGACAGTATTTCATTTTTTGACACTTCGAACATTTTTTAACATATTCTCGGACATCTTTTTCGATATTTGGCCAATAATATCGAGATTTTATGGTATTAACCATTCGCCTAACACCTGCATGTCCGCTCGTTGGTAGTAAATGAAAATCATTAATTATTAGTTCCTTTTCGTCTTTTTCGTGAATTCTTTTTACTCCTCTCAATATGCATATACGTGGTCCGGACCAATCTTTTAACGACTTTATTTCTGCGGTAATATTTTTTAGAAAATCAATGTTGTTTTCATCTTTTATCACACAAATTTCTTTTATATTTAATTTATCGCAAAATAATCTTAATTTCTGCACAAATTCGGCTCGCGTAAATTGTGCCTTAAAATCAAGATTTATGCATATAATGTTTTTACTTGGAACAAATGAAAAACAATCTAACTCATAACTTACTAAGTTATTATTTTTTATCTTATTCAATTTACTTCCTTCCATAAGCTTCATTTCAACCGATTCGTACGGTTTTCTTAATATGTCCACAACTCTTGGTTGATCAAGCCAATCGTCAGTGGGCTTACTAAGATCCGTGGAATCACTATCATTCTTCCTTTCAGATAAATCATTCATTCTTCTCTTTTGCGCTCTTGTCATCACATTCACAGCTTGCTCATGCATTGTTTTTAAGTCATCACATGTAATATTTATTCTTGATAAGAAATCTGCTACAGCGTTATCTTTTCCTTTCACATAAACAACTTTGAAATCATATTCTTCTAAGATGAGTCTAAATTTTAGAAGTCTAGTCGAAGGATCTTTCATCCCAAAAAGGTATATAAGAGGTTTGTGGTCCGTCATTATAGTAAAACATCTACCATATACATACGGTCTGAAATATTTGACGGCCCAAACAATTGCTAGAAGTTCTTTTTGGATTGTCGGGTAATTTCTCTCAGCCTTATTTAGTGGCCTACTAGCATAAGCTACGGGTCTAAGGTCTTTATTCATAAATTATATTACTTATTATATTACTAGTAGTAAAATCCATAAATTATATTACTAACAGTTTATGGATTTTAGTAGTCCGAAATAAAAGTATTATTATTATTATTATTTATTGCACAGTACAGCATCGATTGCATTGCCTGATGCGTCTGTTTGTATAATGAATTCATTTTTTTCTGAGAAATCTGGATATAGCAGTATAGGAGGTGAAATTAATTTATTTTTCAAAGTTGTAAATGCCTTTTCACACTCTTCTGTCCATAGAAACGGCTCGTTTTTCCTACACAATCTATTCAATGGTAACGTTATCTCTGCAAATGATTTAACAAACTTACGATAATTATTACAAAATGCAACGAAGCGTTTAACTTCGTCAGCGTTTTTGGGTATCTCATAATTTTGTAATATTTTAGTTTTTTCGGGATCAGGGAAGACTCCTTTTTCTGAAACTATATGGCCGAGATACAAAATTTCTTTCTTTTAAAATTCACATTTCTGGGGGTTCAATTTTAAATTAACTTTTCGTAACCTTTCCATAACGCTTATTAAGTTTTGGTTGTGACTATCCAAATTTCGGCCAAAGACAATAAGATCATCACAATAAATAAAGCATTTCTCAAACGCTAAGCCTGACATTGCAACTGACATCATACGACTGAAAGAGCTCGGGCTAATTTTAAGTCCCATTGGTAGTCTTTTCATTTGGAATTGACCTATACTAGTAGTAAAAGCAGTAAGTTTTCGGTTATCCTTGTCTAATGACACTAGATAGTAGCTTTGGTGAAGGTCAAGGTGACTGAAATAAATTGCACCGGATAACGAGTCTAAAATCTCTGTGATATTTGGCAAGTGAAACTTATCATCACAAACTATTTCATTTAATTTCCTGTAGTCTACCACTAACTGCCATTTCTTTTCTTGACCTTCTAAAGTCTTTTTAGGGACTAATAAAATAGGACTTGACCACTCACTGTTACACTCTTCTATGATGTCATTTTCTATCATCTTATTTATTTCTTTAGCTATATCGGGTTTTAATGCTTGTGGGAGTCTGTACGGCTTTACATAAACAGGGGTAGAATTTGGTTTTATAGCAATGGATTGTTCTAATATATTAGTTGTAGTTAATTTATCTCCGCTAATATGAAATACATCCGAATACTTTGAGCAAATTGACTGAATGGATTTTTGTTCTTCTAAATTGAGGTGACTCAAATTAATTTCAGATAATAATTTGTTAACTCTGCTAATATTTATATCGCTTTTATTAAAATTTAGCACACTATAGTCACTTAGAGGTTGTAATTCAGGGTCAAACGGTGACAAGTTGATCACCTTCTCAGAAACATTTAATATCTTCACTGGTATTCTATTATTCTTAACTTTTACTATCGCACTTGCTAAAAATACATGCTCCTCTAGTTCTCTTCCACATACAATCATATATTCGTTTGTGCTTTTTTCTAAGTAAACATAATGTATTGACTCTGACCTCGCTGGTAACGTCAAAGTATCCTTTCCTATAGATGTATTGTTAATACATTGTAATTTATATTCGCGATTTTCACAAAATAGCGTGATACTATTCGTACTTAAATTTATATTTGAATAATACCTATTGAGAAAATCTAAACCTAAAATACCATCTGCTCTTAAGGGTAAATTATCAAAAACTAAAAATTTGTGAGAAAATGACACTTCATTTTTAATCTCTAATCTTAAGTTGACAGATCCTATCGAACGTTTTTGTCCGCCAATGCCATTAATTAAAGTGTCATCTTCTTGTATTGGAAAATTCCTGGGTAGCACATCTCTCTTCACTATTGATAACGAAGCACCAGTGTCTATAAGCCAATAGTAGTTAATGTTGTTAATATATAAAGAAATAAACTTAGCATTACTGTTACATGACATTAAGCAGTATTTAAACTCGAAAAAACTGAGATGCAGATGCATCACCACTTGCCGCCTTTGATTTTTCTTCGGCGCTAGACCGTTCTTGTGCTATGTATATATTACGCGCTCCCCTGCGAGTGTTATTGTTTGCAAAGGAAACTCTATTACCCCTACCACGTCCGGTTCCATACGATACGGCAGGTACACCGTATCTATTTGTGCTATAATAATTGTTATATTGACCACGGCCTAAACCGCGTGCAAGTTGACCACCACGATAATACTGATTACCATATTGACCATGCTGAATATTATTGCCTCTAGGATGTTGGGCACCATATCCGCGCTTTGAGTAATTAAAAGGAGACCGACCTTGCTTTGATGCATACATGAGGTTACCTTCGGATGATAATGATGCTGGCTGCCCTGATGCTACTTCTTCATCTTTGGCTGCTTGGATGGCGTCCTTCAAACTCGTGTAGTTTCGGGCTGCGATGATGGTGGATAGCTTAGGATTACGCAGGCCATCTGAAAACCGTTTAATTGCAACTTTTTCATTCATGGGCTTCAGGAAAGAGTACGCGTTAGTGTCGTCACCCGCCTGTGAAATGGTCATTTCAGTAAACAAATTTTCAATTTTTGCACCAAAATCGTCAATGGGCATCGAACCCTGTCTTATATTTTGCAACTTAGTTTGCAACGCAATAAAAGATTTTTTAGGTATTAGACTGTTCCGTAAATCACTGATCAATTCCTCTATGGTCTTGTGGTTGCGAGAAATACGCAGCTTTGCGTTTTCACTAAGCCTACTTTTAATAACAAAATTGAATAATAAAGCCTTACCTTTAGTGCTTGGCCATAGTAGCGCGGGCAGCCCGCGGGCGGGCCGCGCGCGTCGCCGCGCGCGTCTTCATGTGTCCGTAGTGGCGCGTTTGCGGGTGCGGTGTACAGTGTTTGTCAAATTTAGGATCGCGGCTAGATTAATATGAATTTTCAGTTAGATGACGTTAACACTCACCATAGCAACACCATGTCAATTGTTCACCAAATTCGCAACTAACTGATAACAAGGCTGTAGCCGTGCGGATAATACAACCACCTCACGGTCTGAGGGCGTGGGTTCAAATCACATTCATAACTGTTATAATAATTTTGGTTTTTATGATATTTGGAAAATCTTTATATATATTTGGCAAATATTAAAAATAAAAATAATATTTTGAATAAAAATTGGAAAATTCGAGTAACTTCAGGAAGGGTTAAAAAGAGATATGTGGTAATGTAAATAAATAAAACAAATTGGAATTTATATAGATACTTTGCATTTTTAAGTTCAACATTATATAATACTAGCCTTTGCCCGCGGCTTCGCGCCCGTTGAAGTCGGGGTAACTAATTAATTTACTTTCAGTCTCAAGTTGTGTGAGACTCCTGATTAGTCTAAAGAGTTCAGAAACTCTATAGAGTACAAAGTAATTCGGTCAGTATCCATGACATTATCTACCATTATACATAAATACCGAATATATATCTATAAACACTTTCGCATTTACAATATTAGTAGAGTATTTCTGAAGATTGACTGATATGTAAGTAACCTATCTTTAGGGTTCCCTAGCCAAAGGCTAGGAGGCTAATACTGAACCCCTGATAGATTCACCATGTCTGTCTATGTATCAGTTTCTATGTCACAACCACTTTATGCCGAAACTATTAAGACTACAAATTTCAAAATTGGTAAGTAGATGTATTCTGTGAACCGCTTTATGATTTATATACAAAAAAAAATATCTGTCCTATACTAGCGGGGTGCCTATGGAGATTTTTTAATTTAAATTTTGCTTCCCAAAACCCTCTAATTTATTATGTAATTGATTAACATTATAAAGTTTAATTCAAAGCAATTTACATTTCAATTAGTATCTTTAACAAGTGTATTTTAACAGAAATAGTTTGACTGCTCGCATTATGTAATTTTAAGTGTAATTTTTGCATGCCGATTGATAGGTGAAACATGCTGTACTAAATGACTGAACTATAACTGTACCATCTGTATCTACCATGTTTCTAGCAAATAAATAATTATTCTATTCTATTCTATTGGTGTTTAAAATATCAATAAACAATATACGCAAACACTACAGAAACCAACGTTATTTTTACTGGCCAAAAATTGATAGTGATAATAGGCTAGGGGCTACGTTATGCTTATGTTAACTGAATCCCTCTACTACGTTAACCTTGATGAGCGAGTTCAACTCGCATTTGATATCATAATTACTCATAATATTATTGCTCATAAAAGTTTGAGATCCGCACGCTCCGCATTGTTTCCCGCTTGCCGCCCGCACATTCACTACGGACACTTGTATGAAAGTTCTATGGTTTGAGTTGCCCGCGTGCTCCCCGCGCTGCACCGCTCGCCGCCCCGCTCGTCCACTACGGACACTTCTATAGAGCTCCATATGTTTGAGTTTCCCGCGTCGCGCCCGCACCCGCGCCCGCCTTTCACTGTGGCCGAGCACTTATCGTCGATCATGTCGGCGTACATCTCGACAGAGTCAATCATTCGCCTGGTCGTTGACTCGGCACCGTCCATCACTGGAATTAAGCTACATGCAACCTTGATGTCAAAATTCATTTTGTCAGGATTTGATACCGCACATAAACTACAAATTTCTTTATAAGTCACACTAATTTTATTATAGGTTTCTACTGCTGAAGAAACTAACGCTTTATTCTTACTCTGTTCTAAAATCAAAAATATTTCCGTACACTTATCAAAAATCGAGCTAGCTTCGGATAACTTTGTCGCAGTGCTTTTACATGAATACCTACTTGACCCTTCTTGATAAAATATCTCTTAATTTCAATCAACTCAACACAATATTCTATTAACTTATCTATCATGCCTATTCAAAAGACTATATTTGTTTGCTTATACATGTTAACTGGCCCTTATTTCAATTCATAAGTTCTATAATATTTCATACTAAATCTATTTTTATCTATGCGAGTAATAACTAACTTACATTATAATTACGCAGAGACACAAGCCATGAGGCGGAATTTGCTGCGTTAACATTTTTACGCGCTCGGTGTCACATTCGCTGAGTGTTTTGCACGATTTCTAGAAACTTTTAATTATTGCGTTATAAAATGATATGACCCAATTCATAATTTACTAACTAAATGGATTTACGGAATTAAAATTATATCTTAAAATTAGGCCACTATACCTACGTATTCTAACATAGTCTCTGTAACTCACGCGAACTATACGTATGTCCGCCACGATGTACCTTGGATGTGCTGTTCTGTCACTCACGTATCACTGGATCGGTAGACAAGTTCTCCATACAATTCCTTAGTTGGACTCCTCCTGGGTTCTTCCTCTCGGTTTGCCTCGGATAGACGCCCTTATACGGTCCATTCTGCTCATCTCAATTTCCTGCTGCATCCATTGACTATGGCACCTTCGATAGCTTTTGACTGCAAAGTATATGAGGAATACTGCAACGATAGCAAGAATTACGAATACGACAATGTTCATGCGGTCCACGTGGCTACCAATGTCCTTCATTTGCGATTCGAGGTTGCCTCCAGCGTTTTGGCTTATAAAAACTTCTTCCTTTTGTATATCGGACCTACACATTTTGATACGCGATGACTATAATTATACGACCGCTAAAACTACCCCCTTGGCAGGTCCCTTTAGGCAGGGTCGCCATGAAATGTTGGGGTTAGTGGGACGATTCAATGATACAAGTATATCGTTTGAAGTCTATATATTGAGTGAATAAAATATACATTATTAACGTAAACTGCAAGCAAGCACTTATATCTAGGGGCATTGTTAAGCATAGTACACACTATAATAATATAAGACATATTCTACACACTTCAAAAGAACGTACTAAAGCTTTGTAATAGCAATGGCTACAAGTAACACCTAGGTCGAAACATAAAAGCTATTCGCTATTGCGAGTCAGACTCGCTCAAGAAGGGTTCCGTAGTGGAGGTAACCACTTACCATAGCCATTATCTTCGACTAACTCTTAATAGTATTTGTATAAACGACAAAGCTATATTTGCGGTCTTTAAGATGTGCTTTATTTCAAAAACTGCTGACTACATATCGTCCAAACCAATTTTCGTTGGAAGTTTTTATAACGATCTACAGCATATATTTTTTTTAGATTCGTCACTCTCTTACTTTAAAAGTTAGAGACACACACACACCCATTTTACCACTTTGGAACCGTATATCTTTCAAACGATTGACTTTGTGAAACAATGGGACCTCAAAGTAATTTTTTTCCATATCAGTTGCATGTATGAAAAGCGCCCCTTAATATTCAATATTTTTTATTTTCTATAACGTCGTAAAACGGTACACAGAATTTTACCTACCAATTTTCAAATGTGTAAACTGAATAGTTTCGGCATAACGTGGCTGTGACATACGGATAGACTGACAGACATAGCGCATCTATAAGGATTCCGTGTTTAGCCATTTTTGACGGAACTCTAAAAATACTGTTTATAGAAATGTTTTAAATACTTCTTGCGGTTATATTTCTTATTAGTCCCTATGAACAGGATTAAAACGAAAATTACTATCGAACGATGAAGGAGTTTTGTGTAACCCCGAATTAAAAGTGAGCGAAGCCGCGGGTAATAGCTAGTATTAAATAATTATTTCTACTTTCCATTCAGCGGATGGCTTCGAGAGCACGTGCCTGCCCGCTCTTCTGGATATTACGCTGATATCTGTATAAACTTGATTTCAAGCGATAAAGACTCGTCGAGGCTTATCCGCCGATCGTCACCATTACTCCAGGGTAGTACGTGAAGCGGTAGAAATCAAGAAATGTAGGTAACAATTTCAAGCGGGAGGATGGATATAGATTATCGACTACTTGGAATCCAGTCATTAGCAAATGTAAACACCGCGCGTCGCAGTGACACAGCTCAACAGTGTGTAGACGACATTAGTGCAGTGTGTCGATAGCGACCACAGAAATAAATAGTAATAGAATGGTGAATGTCACGTCATCGCGTACATTTCGCGCGTGCCACATTTCTGCAAGCCCCGCCCACAGTGACGTATAGATAATGAGGGGACACTAAGGAATTATTATCGATGTGTGTGTGTGATGTAGCTGTGGAAAATGAAATTATGTTATTGTTTATATAAAAACTGACCATTGCTGATTGTCAGGCAGAATAATGTTGTACAACATGTGTAAACACATGCGCTATAGTGCAATAGTTTGACACGCGCACCACGCCCATGTCACCGTTCTATTACTATTTATTTCTGTGATAGCGACCTTGAAACGATAGTTGACGTTGAAAACTAATAAGGTGAAATATCCGTAAAAGATCCACGAGAAAAGTAACGGATACGGATACAGATACAAATCTTTCTTCTTCCTCGGATATCCGCGGATACGGATACGGATACGGATATCCGGCACATCACTATGTCTAAGTACCAACATTGCGAACATAAATAAAAACCAAGTGAGGGTAGGTAAGTGCCGAAACCAGCACTTCTTCAAGACGGCACTGAGCTCTCTCCAGTCTCACCGCGACCACGATCGGTGCAAGACGATCGAAACTTCGGAAACAAATATTATTTATGACTTAAATAACTTAGTTAACCGCGATTAAGACCCGCTTATTTATTTTGTATGATGTATACAAATCGCGAAAGTTTAAAATCGATTACTTCTAGGTAAGCAGGTCGAAACGTCGGACAAAACAAATGTATTTATACCATAAATAGGTTTGTTAATGTGATTAACTCCCGTTAAATAAACTAGTATAAACATAACAAAATAGGTAGATACATTGAATTTATTTTCATGATACTTTACAGGCGCTTAAACACGAATACCATTAAAATAATTTACTGTCGAGATAGGGACAATAGCTGTAAAGAGAAGAGTGACAATGGATTCGCTTTAACAAAGCCATTTAAATATAAACACATACGTATTAGATAGGTACATATGTATGTAGGCCTATACCACAGTCAAATAATCCATACAGTCGTTTGACGAACGCGTCTAGACGGGTCAATCGTGCGAGGGCCAAGAGGTGAGACGCGGGAAGAGCGGTACCTATAGTTGGTGCCACGAGAAGATAGACTTTTTGTAAACAAACATTCAGGGCTGCAGAACATTTTTTCAAACAGTTGTGTTTTAGATTTTATACTTTTTGAACAGTCGTTCTTTTTCAATGCCTAATTATGCCACTATGTTTTTAAATTTAAATTGTTAAATTATACTGAAATAAAAATATTTGATTTTGTGTTTGAATGGTCGGATGTTCATAAATTTGCCGATTTTTTTGTCGTTTTTCACATAATTTATTCTGTAAATTAAGGAAAAATAGAGTTCCATGTATGTTAATGATAGAGTACATAACTGTTACTCTATTATTGACACGATTTTTTAAAATCATAGACAATAAATCATTTGCTCAAAGTAGCCTGCCTATTCTAAAATATTAAATTATTGACCAACAATTAATAATATTACAGAAAACTAGTTAGTACATTGCTTAAAAAATCTAGGCAAAGAGATTTTACGTTGTCAGTGAATGAAATCGTCAGAATGAACTTAAACAAAATCCATTCAAAGTTACGGTAGTCTAAAACCGCAATTTATTTTTTAGATATAAATAATTTTCTCCCATCTGCTATTCTGCACACGCTTTTTCGAGATACCGGCAGCGGGAAGAGCGTTGCGACCCTATGAACTTGTATTTAACTTTACATTTACGCCTTCTTGATAGCTAAAAAATTAATTTTGTTCTCTGGTAAATACATGTTAAGCCCAGGAATGTAACATTTCAATGAACTAACGCCAAATGTTGACATTCTAGGCGCCAGTACCTCAAAACATGAAAAGATCCTGTTGACAGCGCATAATATCGATAAAAACCCGATCCATTGACATATTAGTTTCCAATGACACGTATCTATGAACCGTTGCGCTCATTGGATTTGACATTATTTGTTTTTGACAGAACTATCGCTAAGTACCTTAGTAGAAATTCTTTGTTTGTCTCGTGGCACGGACTATAGTTACGTATATCGCCTGAGTTCGTAACTAGGTACATGTTTTTGGGGGCTGGTACGTGCTTGTTTTTTGGTCGTTACTTATTTATTTGCTTATGAATATTAATTAAGATGGTGCATACGACTTGTGCTGTGAGACATTGACATTCTTTATGCTGTTTAAAGCTTTAAATAAATAAGGATTAAAAAAATCTGCGATTTCATCAATTTACTTATAACAAAAAAGAAAATTTCATTTATTATAATTATTTATATTATTTTGAAATGTATGTACCTATAACCACTTAAAATAATGTGCACATTCCTACTAATCGTTTAACTATCTTCTAACTTTTTACAATTATCTCATGTCTGGCCAAATCACAGAATAAAGTAGCAATTATTGTACGTAAACAACATGGCAGACGTAAGAAAATATGCGTTGTAAGGTAATATCCGATTCTGGTGTGATTTTAATTTAATTCAATAAGTACCTAGTACCTTCGCATTAGGTAAGTACCTATAACATATTATGTATCTCGGTAACGGCGCATCCTAGCTCAAAAATAACCATATTTTTGGCCCCCTTTTATAAACCCCACACATATTCTCCGTAATCTCATAGCCCGGTCACCCATCCATAAAATGACCGTGATGTCTATTGCTTTACCTTAACGTAGTTTGCACGAAAAAAAACTGCAAAATACTTCATATCGATAACATAGGCTCTGCAAGCTGATGCCAAGGTTACCCATCCATTAAACCACCGCTATGTCAATCACTTTATTTTAACTTGGTTTGTACGAAAAATGCTTTATATTCTTAACCGCCTCCCACGACACCAGCGGGATGAAATAGGCACCTATTTCATCCCGCAGGACTGACTAACAATTTGTATGCAAATCTGTTTTATAATAATTATTTATCGTTAATTATTGTAATATAATAAACTAGCTGTTTCCCACGGTTTCGCCCGCGTCCTGAGGGAACTTCTTCGCGTACCCGGTTAATTTTTAGCCTAAGTTACTCCTTGGTACATCAGGCCAGTGAGGGTCCCGTCAAAATAGGTCCAGCCGTTCCAGAGATTAGCGAGAACAGACAAAAATTGTAAAAAAAATCATTTCGGTGTATGTACCGTGTATAAATCCATATGCATTTAGTAAAAAGCAGGGTTCGAAAATATCCGATATTTATTATAAATATCAAAATATCGGATATTTACGATATATATCAAGTTTGATACATATCAATTTTGTATGAAAGTCATATTATTATTTCATTGTTTTGTTTATGAATACTATTTGCGTATGTTTGCACTTTGTCAATTATTTTCTTTGTAACAAACAAATAATAAAATAATCAATAAACACAAAAAAATACTAACTTTTACGTAACGAATTTTTTCTGACACCACTGACGTACTGACGCCATTAATACCGGCAGAAGTGTTGCTATTTTTAGATAAGAACTTACCATTAGGGAGTATTTTTTAACTCTACTCCCACGCCATTTACATTTGGGAAGTAGAAATACAGTAACAAACGCAAAAATAATATCCTTTTTAAACCATTTTTGTATTGCAATATATCACAAAAATCATTTGATATATATATCGTCGAATCGAGGTTGATATATATCGGATATATATCTTGAAATTTATCCATTGATATATATCCTCGAACCCTGGTAAAAAGCGGTTATTTTAATATTACAAACAGACACTCACATTTTATTTATATGTATAAATAAGTGATTTACACTATATTATTCATGTAGCATAGCAATTGTAATATTTTTATAAAATAAATCTAGACGTTGTCGGCTTTTTCTACGAGATCAAAGGCGTCAAACTACTGTATGTCTTTATACTGTCGTCGCTTACAGATGAAAGTTACGCGTGACCTTTTTTATGTGTGATTAGTTAGGCAAACAAACTAAATTTAGTTTTTTTAGTTTACAAAAATTCTTCAAATAAGCACAGCTGTAGTACTCCCACATTTCATGTGCTTTGTTTAGATCGAAGGTAAAGGTTGTGTAAGAGTTCGCGTGGGTGGAAGTTTGGGTGGGAGAAAGGGCTATTTTTAAACGAAAATAAAATTTTAATTCACAAATTTACGAGTAGCGGAAGTGATACCCCTCTGCTATCTCTTATACTGTAAGGAGCAAGCCTTATTTAGTATCCTGTAAGACCCGATTTTTTCATGGTGCAAGGCTTTGCGGACAGATGTGCGTGTGTGACCTTTGCAGTTACACAGCGAGTCGGGTAACTTCAAAAATGCGCTCGTCAGTGCGCAAAACTTCGTACTGTAAGCTACTTTAAAGCGGCTTTAAATAAGTACATTAAATCGTACATATGAGTCTTGTGCCTTGCGGTTACAGCGCCATTAGCGTATTCGGTCTGTTAAACTATTTGCTAGTGACCCTGACTGCTAAGTCGGTAGTTTTCAACTCTTACTTAGAACAAATTCTTGTTTGGTGATCACGGTGATTTACTCTGTGTTTATCAGATTTCTGGATGCCATAGTATAGGTTCAACTGATTCAGAACTAAGAGCTTAGGTTCAGATGGTCTACCACGAGTTTTTCACAGTGATGGTAGACTAGTCGACGGGTACAATTGCCATACATTTTCTAAATGCGCCCCCTATCAGACTCTATGCATCGCTACTGTCCGTTAGGGGCGCTTTAAGAAAATGTATGGCAATTGTTCCCGTCGACTAGGCTATCGTCACCGTGACAATCGTGTGTAACACTCTCAGAACATAAAAAACATTAGAAATGGTATGCACCCAAATTACTATCGGAACCGCTGTCGCCAAACTCACACAAGTAAACCGATAATCATATATTGCACTACAAAGAAACAATTCGTTTGATTCGTAGTTTAAGTTTATTCAAAACTAGCCTATTTCACAGATTTGGAAATAAACCCTGCTGACCTACAAATAAGATTTATTTTGCTTTAGCAGTAGAACGTATTTACGATCTATAGTCATACTAGATTCGATTTACGAGTCAATTCCGCTACTCAACCATAGATGGCGGTATTCTAAGTTGTAGCAATTATAATCTTAATTACATAAGCCATATGGTTGAAATTTGCGTGATCGGTCTGTTTCTGCTTCTACTCGGTTAGGGCCGTACCACGTAGCACATTGGATTACTTTATCGATATCGAAAGATGATGCGATATTTTGTTCAATATAATATGCAAAAAATAAGACTTGTCGGGAGTATATTTCTTTATTTGGCACACAAACAGTTGTACTTTTTAAACCATCCCCCATACAACTTGTAATACAAGTGTCTCATGAACTTATTTTGGATACATTCTAACATAACACTATAAGACTTTCTTTGATGCTTGCATCTTTAGGAAATCTAAAAATATTTTAAATTATGTTAAGAGGACCTACTAATGCTTATTTAGTGATCAATGCAACGTTAGTTAAACATTGCATTGATCACTAAATTGATAAATTATAATAATTACGTTACTATTCAAAACATAGATTATATTTTTGCAACAAAGTATCTATTAGATTAAATCTAATACACCTCTTAAAATAAATTACGTGAGTGAATAAAGCCGACCTTATACTTGAATTGTAATGTAATACTAAATAATAACATATAATAATATTCGTAACATAATTATGCTACTACATACACACAACACCACCTAAGCAAAGCTCGAAATCGATAATTTTAATATTCGACTTGACCACATCACTAAATGAGTAGCGCGGAATTTTCGAGAATGTTCTATTGAATTGAATCAATCCAAAATAAACTTTATCTTCGATGTATAAGGTTCATTTTTACTAACCGTTCTATTAAATATTATTTAATTGAAACAAATTAAGACTTTTATTGAAAACAATGAAAATTGTACTTACCGATGGTACGAAACACCTCCATTTTTAAGATTTTTTCGCCTGCTATCATTTTTGCACTCCAAAACGGCACAAAACTGCATAGTTATAGAAATAAAAACTGTGTCACGAAACGAGCAATTCGACGCGATATAAGAACGTGACTGGGGCCAGTTAAGCGTTACAACGCTTAATTGTGACACGCGTGCCACGCCTACTTACCATTTCCAGTGTAATATTTTCTCTTCCGTGGTAACACTTGTGGTACACCCTCAGGTGGCGCTCTCTTGTCGAATGGCGATCCTTAGCAGATAAATAAGGGTATATAGATACAAGAAGGCCCTGTCAGTATACTCCACTTATATGTACAGATGTAAGGATATGCGTCACTCTTTTCGTCATCACGGTACGTCTCGTAGAGTGACGTGTATTTGTAGCTGCAATGGAGCTGGAACGGGAAAAACTAAAATGCAAATTACGTTTGTCTTCGCTAACAGCATACGACCTGAAATATAAAAAACCGCAGTGGTCAGTAGTCAGTACAAAATACAGCTTTATCGATACTATGCATGGATATTCTGTGACAGCATCCTATACCTATGTAGTTCCCTCGTCGATTCAGCCAAATTCAAGCCGAAACCAGTATAGCTTTACAGCTGTAAAATCATTTATAGTTATACAAAACTCTTACGTTATTGATTGACAGACAACTCAACTAAGTATTACTGGGCACAAAACGCTGAAATTAGAAATGTATGTACGTTCCTTGGGTGTCCAGGGGAGCACTAAGTGAGGAATTATGGAAATTGTTACCCATAGAGTAAAGTCCCTCGTCGGCTGATCCATGGGCGAAGCCTAGTATAGTTTATGAGTCTTTATTGTTATATGACATTAGTAAGTCACGATTGTGACGTATCTAGCAGTGCCTACGCGCTGCATATAAATAAATCGTTTATAAATGCAACGAAAACTTCTAACTATGACATTTATTTAATTAAGACAGATTTAGAAACAGACTATTTATTATTTTACTTTTTTTAGTTTGCATAGGTATATTACAGGTTTTCATTAGTTAGTACTCCTACAATAATATTGTGCAATAGTTGAATTGTGCAATTATTTCGAATGTTGCTTGAACCTAACCTCCACAGTACCATCTCCAGTCATTGAATAGTACGTAATCTGCAATAATTTAAATTGCACAATATTATTGTAGTAACATGAGACGCATGACACTTGCCTTGTTTTGTTAGTATGTGTGGGAGTAAACCTTGCCAGCTGAATTAGAACCACTAAATACCTTATATTATACAGGGAGTCCCAAGGCACATCACCAAACCGAAGTCTACTCGTTTTGGACATCATGCCAAGTAATACTAAGCAAAAATAATACCAGGAAAACGAACTTATTTTTTGAGTTGCAATTTTTTGTAAGCCGCATCTGGAATTGCTCCCGTGCAATGCTCGAAATACCTACTTATCCATGGGTGCATTCCTATGCTATCCATCTATAGAACACATTGGCAGGGTAAATTCATCGATTTTATACCTAACTAGAGGACGCCAGCAGCTACGCCTGCATTTTTTGTAGATTTACCCGTTTTGGCCGATATCGTGGGAATTTCGGGAAATCCCTTCTTAGTGCACCCCTACGGTCCCCAAGGAACATACATGCCAAATTTCAGCTTCCTGCGCCCAATAGTTTCGGCTGTAGCGTGTCTGTCAGTCAGTCAGTAACGCAAGGATTTCATATATTAAGATTAGAAAACTTGTATAGTGACTTTGAGCCTCAATATCTCCTGAACCAGTAACATCCCAGGTATGGTGCCGAAGTAAAAAATTTCCACAATGATTGGTACAATAAGGGATTTCAGTTTTCGTTAGGTGCTTTTTAAAATAAGCAAGATCTGATTCTGGATCCAGGGTAGGCTTCAGAGTAAAGTACATCGCAATTGCAACGGATAACAACACAGTTCAACAAATTGATAGCTTGTTCACGAATATATTTTTTAATTTCATCATCTTCCTAGCCTTATCTCATTTGTATTTCGCTTACTAGTCTAACCGGGAATTATATTGAATTAACTGAATATTAGTTTTTCCTAGCGACTACCATCTGACTTCCTGAATCCAAGTGAATAGCAATATTTTATAGTTGAGACTAAGTAGTTTTCAAAAGTACTGATTTTCAAAGATCTTCATGACAGCTGGAATCGACGGCTTAGGTAATGTGTTCTGCCAGGCATGGTGCAAGTGACAATTAACAATTTAATATAACTTCGGAAAGTCAGTGGTGCGGTCCGTGAATTTGAGCTCGATATCCTCTTCATAGCATTATGGTGGTATCTCCACTACGATATGTAGGTATATAATCTATAGCCATAAAAACGAATCACAGAAATCTATGCACGGGGATAGCTTCAGAAACTTTTTTTTTTAATAGCCAACTCCCGCACTAGGACTAAATCCAATGTCCACTTACGGGGGACTTTACAAACATACAACTAACGGACACAATTAACACCCAGACTCGAAACAATAACGAGCGAGCATCTTCATGTCAAATGTGAGACAAAAGAGTTGCTCTTGCGCTAATATTACCTGCTGAATTCAGGTGCTAATTTGTACTGTACAGAGGCAACAAAGTAAGCAGATATCATAGTTACAAAGTCTAGGTACACTAGCAACGACCCTCTTCTTTTTATTGTTGATATTTTTCATTAAGGCGCCGAGTACAGCTACTGAGTTGAGCTGTTGCTGTCACTGTCGGATTTTATACATAAGAAAGAGAAGAGCGACGACGACGGGACGTTCAGAACTTAAAAAAAAACATGAAATAAATTAATTACAAAAAATGTATTGATTGGATTAAAAAAAAAATATTTATTTATTTATTTTATTTATTATATACACATACATACGTCTACCATTACAGATATCTTAACCTAATGCGACAAACGTAGGACAAAGAAAGACAAAAACAAAACCATTAATGTAATAATCAAACATAAGAACTAGTTACGCAATACGTTATCCTGATGAAATCGCTCAGTGGGCATGCAAATAGGTCTATACGCTCAGCTACTAAATTCAACGTGCGTAATGGTGTCTGTTGTAGGAGGTTAGTACGCGCGCATGGTACCACCAACAGCTGCGGTCTCCGTCGTCGCCGCGCATAATCTTTAAAACAGTATTTCGTTAGTATATTGCTTGTTGAATAATTTGTCAAAAAATCAGAATGATTGTATGTATTTTAATATGGTTTTTACTCGTTAAAATATTTTTTTAGAGGTATCTTTGTGATTTTTTTTCTATCGATTAAAGTTAGTTGTATTATGTTTTCAACACAGTACTTAACTAGATTATATACTGAAGAATATCATATATTTATCTGATTGTGTTAACTGCATTGAATCATATACTTTAAAGCATTATAAAACTCGCGTTTAGCTCTTGTAGTCCCCCTAAGTAATTTTTTTTTATTTGTAACATGTGAAATGAGTACAAAAAGTAATAACCGTAACTTGGCTTTTAAGTGACATTCAAACTGAAAGTCTTATTTGTTATATTTCATAGTTTTATCTCTGTAAGCTTTCTGTAAAATTAATTAATAAGTAAACAGCTCCTTAACCTTTGCTAATAAACGAACAAAGGATAAATTCATAAAAATTGCACACAGTGAATGCAATCTGATAAGAAATTTAATCTCATGCATCATGTTCAGAAATTTCATGGCGATAATATTATTTATGATATCGTTACTCGTTTTTTATAGAGTCAGAATATATTACACAATATTGCATTTGCAGGCAAGCTATAGTTAAAATTTTAATTAAGCAAATATAGCGTAAAATATCGAGTAAGTAGTTTGTCTGCGAAAGCAATTAAGTTAGACTAATTATGTATGCGAGCTACTGGGCGAAGAGCGCGCGAGCGGTGTGAGGTTGTAAAGTTTGTTGTGCTTGTGTTACAGCGTCGCCTGTTGTTATTAGTGATTACTAGGTGAAGTGTTACCGCATTTGCAATTACCTGGAAATATTAGCTTTGTATATGGCTCATCTTGTATGAGTTAGTAACAATTTGAAAGTACCTAGTACCTACATAAATCTATACCTACTTTGAGACAATATTGTCATTGTCTCCTGATTCATAGACAGGCTAAACAACCGCGGTTTTAAATACGAAAGATAAGATTGATATTGAAAAACATTTGGATACCCAAAACATAAGTACGAGGTACTAATCTTGAAGACAATCTAAAATTAAAGTTATTGACCAGGAAAGTTTGAATTCAAATAGATACACAAATAAATGAGTGAGACTACAAATAAGGTAATACTCTGGATATTAAACGCAGCGAAAGTTAAATTTGCTCTAAAAGCGTGGCTCGGTTCTGTCAAAGAGAGACGAAGTGACGACGGCAATAACGTACAAAAGCTTTATATTTAACCTACCTGCCATGAGAATCGCTCACGAAACTGCCGACTTGCCATAGCTTGACAGATTATTCCTGTCTAGTAAGTAAAAGTACTTATCAACTTTGAAGAGATTTGCAACTGACTTTTAAGATCAAAGATACTCGGTGGCGTTCCACAAAAATATTGGTGTGCTTCTTAAGTAGTTGAAATGATACCCAAATTGTAATTTATTAACTTAGATATTGGTCGGCCGGTTGGTTTACCTCGATATTACCCATTTATTTCAACTTGAACTTTATAAAATTGAGCATACATACAACTGTTACATCGACTAAACTGTTTCGTCGAGTTGTGTACTATTCGTGATTTCTACTCAACCAAACAGTTTAGTTGATGGAAGTGCGCATACAATCGATGTTTTTATCTCCTCAAATCGACCAGTCTTTATTCAGCAACGCTCGAGTCAAGGTGTTTACAAAGATAGAGACGTGGCGCCGCTTCAAATCCTTATACGAGATTGGTAGTCGTGGTCAGTCGCGGGTCGACGGTTTAGTCGATGGTCTGCGCACATCAATACAATGCAATACAAATTGAGCGCTTGATCGATAGTTGTCCAACTTTTAAATCAAAAGCAAATCGATAAGCATTTTTTACTTTTTTGTCGAGCAACTATCGAGTTGATAGTATGTGCGCTTCAATATATTCTTTAAGACATATGATGCACAACACAATAGTTGTTCAATTAAAAATTGTAAGTAGGTATGCGCTAGCCCTTAATCTAATAAAACCTTCATAATTTAGTGTAGTGTTTTATACCTTTTGCGAAGATGGAAAGACTTTCAAGTACTTTGGAGTCCGTTGACTCTAGGCGAGACTGTATAAATTGATCATCGCGGTGAATGATCATTAGCTGCTGGAAATGTTAAGAATAATTAAAGTCGTCTAGACGTCGAACCGTAAAATACTTTTCTTCATATTTGAAACAAAAGAATTCGTTAATTGCTAACTCTCACAGAATAATTTGAGATACCTACATAGATATTTTGTATACAGACATTAAAACACAAAAATGTAAAAGCCGTAATGTTTCAGGCCTTTATAATATAAAGGAGAATGACCAAAAGTGGTCTAGCAATGTTTCATGTTGCAAAACCAAAATAATATAGAAATTATTTTCTTATTTTTTACAACCTTTTGACGTCAGGAATTTTATTTTCGTATCCGGAATTATGATTTAAAAATAAACAGTAAATAAAAATAGCTACGCATTATTTCCGTATAAAGTCTTGAAAGTATTGACGTTCCGTTCTCTTCATTTGTACGAACTATGTAAGTATGCGCCTTTAGAAAAAAACATCACAAGAATGATATGAAATTCATAAATAGATAAATAGTCTGTAACATAATTACTTTTTAAAATATACACATACACAACGTCACGCCTTTTATCCCCGAAGGGGTAGGCAGAGGTGTATTTCTACACCCACTTTTCGCCAGATACATCTTAGTCCCACGTAATAAGGGGCGAGCCTATTGCCGTACCGGGCACATTTCCAGACTCCGTGCTGCTACTGGGAATTTCGTGACAGAAAAACCCAATAACACTGCCCGACCCAGGAATCGAACCCGGGACCTCCCGATCCCACGCCCACATTTATGCCGCGAGACCAACGAGGCAGTCGTGTAGGGTTTGATGTCGAGTTTTCCGTCTCTACGCAAAGATGGTATTTGCATCGTGTTATCCCTTAGTCGCCTCTTACGACACCCACGGGAAGATAGGGGGTGGTGACACTTGTATTCAATGCCGTCAACCACACGGCATTTTTAAAATATGTTTATATAATTAATATTTTATAGCTTTGCTATAATAATAATTATTATTATTTTGTGTTCCGTCTCACGCAGACTGTTAAGCCAGATGACAACCGGCGTCTGGGCTGGGACCGGCATCGGCCATTACTGTTTATGTGTTGATTGAGAATATTCATTGCGATAATGTCTCCGTTTAAATAGTAACACTTACGAAACTCCGTTTGAGTGTTTGTTTTCAATAACTTAGTGTGTGTTTCATATAACTTACGACAGGACGTTTTAATATTTAGTTACCTAAGTGTTTTATTACGACAGGGCGTTTCATGTGTTATGTTTATGAACTCTTCGAGTCTACCTGTAATCATGTTGATGCTTGATCCTGATCAACCAATACCGGTCGTAATGCAGAGAAGGCGATGTGTTTTTTAAGTTCATGATAATATTTGGTTTTAAGGTGCAAGTAGGTTTAAAACATAATTTTAGGTTATGTCCGTTTTTGTTAAATTACTTAAAAACCCCCGTATTTGAAGGAAAATGAACAATTTAATTTGATAATATATAAAGTGTAGTCTATAATAAATAAAGAATTATTGTGCAACAACTTGAGACGGAATTCCATACATAGATGGTCATTCTCCTTTAGGGATTAGGGTTTGGAAATCAGAACTCGTATTACAATAATTATAGTTTAAAATTATCTTGCTTACATAATGATCAAGCAAACGTGTTAAACTTCTTTTTAAAATTATTTTCTGAGGCCTTAGAGTGGATTGCACCACATCACCGGTTAAAGTAAAAGCTAAAGTCAAATTTTACAATAACTTTAACAGTAAACTTGACGGCTGCCGCAAAATGTGTTGCACCAACGTTTTTGTTGCTAATGTTAAAGTTAACAGGGTTGCTAGACAAATGAGGCGTAATCTACCCCGATTCGCTGCGGGAACTATTTTTAAGTCCGGCAATACTAGAGCTTCGCTGTTACTGATAATGTCAAGATGTCAATTGTCAAATATTATATCGAACGTCAAACGAATTGAAAACTCTGAACGTGCATCATTTTAAAAGATTTTGATTATCTTTC
Source organism: Euclidia mi (assembly GCA_944739405.2). Lineage (NCBI taxonomy): Eukaryota > Metazoa > Arthropoda > Insecta > Lepidoptera > Erebidae > Euclidia > Euclidia mi. The sequence continues at coordinate 20,130,176 of OX123198.2, forward strand.
TTGTTTATACTACACAACGTTCAAGTTTTACGAAGTGTAGAAGATAATAATGGCATTAAATACAAAAAGCTTGTACGTAAACAGCCAAACAAAGCAAGTATGCACAACTTATTCTGTTGCCCATAACACTTGCGTGTTATTCTTTTTACATCACACAAACGTATGTCTATCTTTACGTTAAATTCTATATATTTCAGGGAAAGAAGCGTCAACTTTACCCGAGCTGAAGTCGATAGACTTCAATCGTTAATAACCAAACATCAAAATGTATTATTTTGTAAGAAAACAGATGCTATAAGTAGTAAGCAAAAGGATACCGTGTGGACTTTAATAGAAAGCGAATTTAATGCCCTCGGAGAGATCCCGCGCACTGTGAAGCAGCTCAAATACAAATTTGAGAATATCAAGAGAGTGGCAAAAAGGTACATAAACAGATACAATAATAAATATATTGAAGGGCCTGGTGCTCAAAATTTCATACTTATTTATACTTCGCGACAGACATGAAAAAAATCTATAGTGAATAGTGTATTCGAAACCGCGAGTGAAAATCGTGTAAAAATAGTGCTATCCAATCGTGCAGTAGGTATACCGGGTTCGGTTCCCGGACGCGTCAAAGTGATAAAATAACGCTAGAATAGTGAAAATTCGCAAATCGGTAATAAGTAGTGCCGTGTAGTGTATAAGCCTTCAACTTATACTTGTGCTAACCGTAGGGACTTAGATATCGATCTTATATAGTGTTATCAGTTGTAATAGATAAGAACTAATAGTTGATAAACAGCTGTTTTGTTTACATGGTAGTTTTATAGTTTTATAAGTGTTTTTTTAGCTTTGAATAGGCTTGAAATCATGTTTAAATAGTTTCTTATTGCTAGTCATTGGTTTACAAAGTCGAAATAATCGTAATAATAAACATTTGCATGTTTATCATAAACTTTGTTTATGTACTATAGTGTTTTCTTAAGAAAATTTGTATTTTTACTTATGCATCGTAGGTTTTATTATGTTATCTTAGAATTGAATAAAGCTATTTCCATGGCGTTTGTTTTATTAGATGCTCCATATAGTTGCACACAACGGCCCACCAAAATTACATACATAACCATAGTATTTCATAGTTTTTTTTATAGAAAATATAGTGGGCCGATCCTTGTGTGACAACATTTTTCGATAATTTTTCTTGAATAACTTAGTGATGCAAACAGTTAGGTAGGTTTATGTATTATATACCGTTCGATATAACTTTTTGAGACCTATCTAGCTATGTATAGAACATATATGCATGTACCATAGTATCTAAGATAATTACATGTATCACAAATAAAGATTTGTTGTGCATATGTTCGGTGCGGTGGTTGGCGTTAAGGTAAAATTTCGAAGTAGCTAAGCGACCATCTTTTTGGCCAGTTTGTTGGCGTCCCAACCACCATGTTGTAACCAAGTAACTATATGTAGCCATCCAGCACCGAACACCTGAACAGCATCGCTCTCAACGTATGAAGATGTTTTATTTCTGAAGCTCCGAATAGATCGAAGCCATACAGTCCGTGTGGTGACGAATTAAGAATACGGATTGTCACCACCCCGTATCATCCCATGGGTGTCGTAAGAGCCGACAGAGGTAGCATATTATGCAGAGTACAGCACTGTAAGAGAAGGAAACCTTGATACAAACCCTATACCAACCCGTTTGGCCAGCGTGGTATAGTAGGCCAATTCCTCCTTTCAAAGGAGAGGCCTAGTCCAGCAGTGGACTGTTAAAGGCTGATGATGAATGAATGAATGAAAATACAGTCCACTAGCACATAGAAGATGATCGTCGTAGGAACACTCGCCAGTCACACACCACCAACGCACTGTGGCGGACCAGCTAAGGGTTGATTCCTGGCATCCTTCCTGGCATAGGTAGCTAGCACAGAGAGTGTTCCGACCGTTGAGCTAGCCACCGCGCTACATTTTTGGAGACTCGAAATCTAGCCTAGAATGATTTGTTGTCCCATTTTGAAACTCGATCGGTTCTGGAGAAATACACTTTTCTTTTCCTAGGCCTTACACTTATCGGGTCTAAATCACAATCGTCTTCAGAAGAACTAGTTTCTGCGAGTATTTCTCGAAGCAGTGACATTTTTGGTGGTTATATTCGATGCGTATCAATAATAGAACAATAGAACTGACTTTAACAATAACATTAACCGGCCAATATCGGGCGGTTACAGTTAACGTAAAATTATGACGTCATTTTAACAATTGTCAAGTGGTGCAACTAATTTTTTGCTTAACCGGTACTTTGACAGATGTTGCGATCTTTGTCATTGTTAAAGTAAGATGATGCAACCCAGTCTATTCTCGTATTTTTATATGACATTGAAATATTTTGAATCGGTATTCTGATAACCTAATGTCATTACCGTATAATTTAAAATAAACAGTTCGTCGTTGACACATATTTTGACACTTGTTTCAATTTACGATCTCGTTACAATTTCATTCAAATATCAGATAATTTAGAAAATACGCTTTTTGTGACGTATGTATGACACTGGCATTATATCGAAACCAACGAAACTGTATTTATTTAGGAGAATTGGGCCCCTGAGCATAACAGTGATTCTGATTACCCACGACGTTTTAGCAAAACATCCTTACTGACTTTATTTTTTAATAATTTTACTTCATTTATTATACCTAATTCTTTAGTATTAGGATCCATTATTAAATATGAAATTAGAGATCAGTTTTCAACAGTGTCTGTTGATTGAGATGTTCATCATCATCATCAGCCTTTAACAGTCCACTGCTGGACTAGGCCTCTCCTTTGAAAGGAGGAATTGGCCTACTATACCACGCTGGCCAGACGGGTTGGTATAGGGTTTGTATCAAGTTTTCTTTCTCTTACAGTGCTGTTCTCTGCATAATATGCTCCCTCTGTCGGCTCTTACGACACCCATGGGATGATATGGGGTGGTGACATTCCGTATTCTTAATCCGTCACCACACGGATTGAGATGTTACCGATACTTATATTTCAATAAAATCAATTTTAAAATAAATTTTAACGTTTACCCGAGGCTTTAGGAATGGTTGAAATGGGACAGAATGATAAACTTAACTTAGTCATGATGCCTACCTAATCCATGGTGTCAAAAACTTTACTGATATCTGATGCATTCAATATAAAAGTATCTTATGAAAGTGTACGTCAGACTATTGATTTCCCTCTACACTTTTAGTAGCTTTTGCGAGCATTGACCTATATATTAACAAGACAATGTGGAAGTAATACTTACCTTGTAAACTGCTTCCTGTCGTCAACGCTCACGATTTTATGTGCGGAGATAAGCAGTTCATTTTATACATCCCCTTCTCATATCCACGTGGATGTTGCTATATCCCATTTATTGCTTTGATAAGGGGGCATTATTATACGGATATTTATAATAATAAAATTGTAATATAATAGAATGACAGAAAATGCCTAAGGCATTAAGTCCACCTTTATACGCTATGTGTGTATATAAAGTCAATGAATAAATAAATAAATAACGGTTAATTTACTGTGTACTAGGGAAAAGCATCACAAACACCGCCTTGAAAAAAGGGTAGTATTTAACTCTGCCTCAATTTATCTGATTTCTACAATAAATTATACCTACCTACCTTTGTTCCACCAAAAATACTAATTGTGCTTTAAGAGGCTGTTCCCGTTTTTTAAGCCATTTTGGCGATTAACACGCGCGGAGATACGTGATTGTGACTCAGATATATCAACAAATTAAGAAATTAACAATTATACTATTAGATCACTTCGTTTACTATTGTATGACTGTAGTAAAAATAAGTGTTTGATTACCTACAACAGAAAAATCAAGTTTCCGCAAAGCACGTTTTGAAGAAATCATTTTATGAGCATTACGCGATGGTCCATGACATCGAAAATAATGTGAGTAATTAACTTTTAAATGCATCTACGACATAACAAGATCCTGCTCCTTGGCATGATTGTGCCAGAATGTTAGGTTTCATTCAGAAATAAACCAAAAAATGTTACGTAAAATGTCATTAAATTGTCAGTTTACATCTAAATGGATTATTTTTTATCACATAAAATACACTAAGAAATAAAAAAACAAATAGTCTCTAATAAGATTTGATATAATACCTTGCTAGGAAAAAAAAATCAGCTTCTGAATGTGATTACAAATATTTTAAATTAATTTTTAAACGAAGCCAGAAATCGTTATATAAATCCTGTACGCGTCTACGGAACTTTAGACCGCGCTGAGCGCTCATCGAGGTAGGACGTGTGCCGCTTGCCGTTGTCACTGCGTCTGTGTGCGTGCCTTGTAAACACCACTGTATTAATAGCGCGACAAACCCTTCTTGATGTGAGTTATTATTGTTGAGTTGTATAATAAAATAATGGTAACGAAATAGATGCTCTTATAAAATAAATACCGCAAAATTTTAAAATACTATATTCACTTAGGTCACAAGGTGACTCCTATGAATGTCAGAAATTGTATCTAAATATATATATAAAACTCAAAGGTGACTGACTGACATAGTAATCTATCATCGCACAGCCCAAACCACTGGAGGGATCGGACTGAAATTTGGCATACAGGTAGATGTTATGACTTAGGCATCCGCTAAGAAAAGGTTTTGATAAATTCTACCGCCAAGGTGATAAAATAGGGGATGAAAGTTTGTATGAAACTTTGTCAATTTTAAACTGATCGGGCTGAGACTTGGCATGCATATAGCTACTATGACGTAGGCATTCCCTAAAAAAGGATTTTGATACATTCCACCCCTAAGGGGATAAAATAGGGGATGAAAGTTTGTTTAAATTTTCATAGATTTTCGACTGATTGAACTGAAATTAAAGATTGGAGCTACTATGATGGAGACGTCCGTTTAAATATGATTTTGATAAATTCAACCCCCATGGGGATATACTAAGGGATGATGGAGGATGTAAATGTATTATTTTGAACTATCAGTACTTAGTGGCACTAATAAATTAAGACGAACAAAATAATTTTAGTTATAAATGTTGACAATATAATAATAATAATAGTAATATTCTACCACATACACACATCACCATCTAGTCCCAAGCTAAGCAGAGCTTGTGTTATGGGTACTAGATAATGGATAAACATACATATATACTTTTTTTTGTAAATACATACATATTATACATAGAAACACCCAGACCAAGACAAACATCCATGTTCATGCACACAAATGTTTGACTTGAGCGGGAATCGAACCCGCGACCTTCGGCGTAGCAGTCGCTTACACTCCCGCTGCGCCAACCGGTCGTCAAATAGATAGCCTTGTGCAGTTACGTCATTTTTTTAATCGATGCGTTAAGATTTTTTGCGGAATGACCCTCTCCAGTTATTATTTAACGTTCATCGTCAGGTAGGTTAGTTGTACGCAGTTGGTTGGATGTTGTTGGTCGTTAAATTGTTTTGGTTGCTGTATAGCACATACCATACCTAAATATTTCTAGCGGATTAAGTATATTTGACGATTTTGGCTGTTCTTTTCTTGGAATGTATTGGATTGCATTGGATTGCATTTGCTTTGTTTCGGTTAAGTAGTTTTGGTTATAGACTCAGCTTTGTATTTGGTATTTATTTTGTTTTCGTTTAGTTTGAGCGTAGGTTTTGTCGGTTAGACTTTTTTAAAATGGCTAAAGAAAATCTGAACGTTGAGAAGTTGAAGAATGTACTGTCGTCCCTATTGTTGGTGACGGTGCATGTTTGTTTCGTGCTCTCTCTTATTTAATGTACGGAACACAAGATAGAGCGATGGTGCGTTCAGACATTGTCACATATGTGGTTAATGACTGGAGCAAGTTTTCAATTACGACCCACGACAGGCTATTCATCTAGCCATTGGGTATGGCTTGATAGTTTTAGCGCCTTATGGCAGATTAGTTAAGAATATTGTGTAATCACCAAGCCGAAGTCTACTGGTTGTGTACATGACTGCCAAGTCATACTTACCAAGAATGATACCTGGGAAACGAATATTTTTAAGTTTTCACATTTTCTAAACCGTAATTAAAAGCGCGTGCGTGCTATACTCGAAATAACTACTTATCAATGTCAAAGTTCAATTTTGTATGGAACAGCTGATTTCCTTTGCAACATTTTTATAAAGTTCCAGCCAAAGAGTATACAAATACTATGGTTCCAGCTAAAATTTTGTTTTTAATAATGACTCAATCACCGTCTAAGAGGTTTGTACTATAAGGTTTGATTATTAAATACTTCCTGCCAGAAAAAAGTTGAAATGTTGGTACGTAGGTATATGATTCTTGTATTATAAACATCGATCACTAGTTATAAATGGTGACAGCATGGTATTGAAAACAACATGTGACAAAACATTAAGACGTTACTTTTTAGGGTTCCGTACCTAAAAGGTAAAAATCGGAACCCTATTACTAAGCCTCCGCTATCTGTCTGTCTGTCACCAGGCTGTATCTCATAAACCGTGATAGCTAGAAAGCACAATCACAAATTATGTATTTTGGTTTCCGCTAAAACAACAAATACTAAAAATAAAAATAATGAAAATATTCAGGGGGTGCATACAAAAAACGTGTTTTTTTTTGTATTTTTTGCTCAAAATTACTAACTGTAACAGGTAGACGCTTTTAATTTTCACAGAATATGTAGTTGTATATTACCTTTCAAAATAAATAATTAAATTTTAAAAAAATAAATAGGGGGGCTCCCATACAACAAACGTAATTTTTAAGCAATTTGTTACTCGATCTTAATAAACAGGTAGAAACTTAAAAAGTATTCAACTATACATACAACAAACGTGATTTTCTTTTATAAATGTTGGTACGGAACCCTTCGTGCGCGAGTCCGACTCGCACTTGCCCAATTTTTCTTATTTATTTTAGCAAACAGTACATAGCGGCGATGATGGCTATCAGTTGATTTGTAATAGTACAATAAATGAGGAGATGGATACCCCAGAAAAAATTCGCCTACTTTTTCAGCTCAAGTAACATCTCATTTATATTTTAGGTATATTAATATTTTCAACCGACTTCAAAACGGAGGCGGTTCACAATTCAGTTGTATTATTTTTTCATATTTTTAATGTTTGTTACCTCACTAATGCATCATTTATGGACCGATTTGGATTTATTTTTATTTCATAGGATATAATGATATTACTTCCAGCTTGGTCTCGTAGAAAGTTTTCCGAAATCGGTTCTGTATTTTGGATTTTATAACAGAATAACTAGAATTAGTATTTATTGTAATCTAAGTAGGTAAATGAGATTGCATGTTTCTACGACTGTTTGAAGACGGCTTTTTTTTTAACAACAACAATGGAATCTACCTGGAATTATTACATTCAAACATCAAAATACGTTAGCCAAAATAATTCTGTATTACGATCATAAAATTTATTGGTCAAAGTATCAATTTGTTTTGTCTCCGTGAGTTCACTGCAAGGTAGATTTTGTTGGGTTACACAGACGCACACATTGACACCTCGATCGCGTTGCCTGCGCGCTTGGCGTAAAATACCTATTCACGCAGTCCGTGAATTTTGGAACGGCCTCTTAAGACCTATTTTTTGGTGCAGGATGGTGCAGGATCACAAAAAAGCCTAACATAACCTATTAAGTTTAGAAATGTGTGAATGAAGCGCTGCAAGCCTTTATAAACGTCCAGACTGTGGCAAAAGAAATGCGACTGGCGGTTCATAATGGAGTACTTGTGCCCACGCTGATGTATGGTAGCGATTGTTGGGTATGGCAGAAAAGGCATGAAAGCAGAATTAACGCAGTTGAGATGCGATCTCCGCGTAGTATGTGTGGGGTGAGACAATTAGATAAAATTCTGAATACAGTAATACGAGAGCGATGTGACCTGAAAGAAGATGTTGTGACAAGAATTGAAAAAGGAATTCTAAAATGGTTTGGACACGTGTAACGAAAGAGTGAAGAAAGTATGACGCATCAAATACATGAGGCAAAAATGTGTGGGTAAGTCGGTCCCGGCAAACCTCGAAGGACATTCGTCGAACAAATTGGTGGTGTTTTGAAGAACGGAAAAGTCCGAAGCACCCGGAACCGGCGAGCATGTATGAAAAGAGTAATTAATGTAGAGGAAGCACATGAGGTCTGTAAGGAAAGAAGCTAGTGGCCTTCCGTTGTCTCTGCCTACCCCGACGGGAAAAAGGCCTGAGTATATGTATGTATGTAAGTTTTCTGAGTGGATAAATTTCCCGAGCGGACGAGACCATTGACATTAAATAATAATAATAATATTCTACCACATTCACACAACACCATCTAGTCCCAAACTAAGCAGAGCTTGTACTATGGGTACTAGACAATGGATAAACATACATATATACTTTTTTTTTGTAAATACATACATATTATACATAGAAACACCCAGACCAAGACAAACATCCATGTTCATGCACACAAATGTTTGACTTGAGCGGGAATCGAACCCGCGACCTTCGGCGTAGCAGTCGCTTACACTCCCGCTACACCAATGATATTTTGTAGAACGATCGGCATATTATTATTTGGTTTACAATTAGTATTGTAGTGAAAGAATAAAGCTTTTTAGTGTACCGCACTTGTAACATGTAACGCAAGTGTTACTAAGACTTTTGATGCACTGTTAAAAATATCCCTTGAATAAATAACAAAAAAATATAATAGACTGTGTGAATACAACTTAATAACTAGTATTTTCATCCGTCTAGCGTTGTCTCAGTTGCAACACGGGTTCCGCTTTCTGTAGGTATTTTGTGCAACCATTTATAATTTTTTTGACAGTTCTTATCGTATTATGCGTATTATGACGTGACGCAACGTGCCATGGCGTACCGTGACATGACGTGCCATGCCGTGTTCACGATGTTCCGTGCCGTGCCGTGACGTATGGTGACGTGCCGTGCCGTATCTTGCCGTGACGTGCCATGCCGTGATGTGACGAGACGTGACCTGGCGTGCTGGGCCGTATCGTGTCGTGACTTGCCTTAGCATGCCGTGACGTGACGTGCCGTGCCATATTGTGTCGTGACGTGCCGTGCCGTATCATGCCGTGACGTGTCGTGTCATGCCATGCCGTAACTTGCCGTGCCGTGCCGTATCGTGCGTGCCGTGACGTGCCATGCCGTATCCTGCCGTGACGTGCCGTGCCGTGACGTGACGTGATATGCCGTGTTGTGCCCTGCCGTGCCCTGCCGTGCCGTGCCGTGCCGTATCGTGTCGTGACGTGCCGTGCCGTAGCATGCTGTGACGTGTCCAGCCGTAACGTGACGTGACGTGTTGTTTCGTTACGTGACGTGACGTGTCATCTCGTAACATGAAATGCGTTGCGTATCGTGCCCTGACGACCGCGACCGTGCCGTATTTCGTTTAAGTAAGGAGCTGCCATTTTTATATGGCTACATAGGGGCCATCCATTTGTTACGGACGGGGTAATGGGATTGGAAGTAAACAACGAGTAACGCAAATGATTATTGACTGAATCGCAACGTACACTTCACGACGCGTCGTTCGATGTTCGACGTGGGCAGCACTAAGCGGTACAATGAAAAAGACGAAGGAAGGAGTAATAGTGGTATAAACTAGCAGTGAAGTGGAGTAAAGTAAAGAAACGTGACGGTATATGAACCCGCAACAATTGACAATAGGTATGTTAGTTCACTGCCTTCATTTTTTACCAAAATTTTAATAAAATATGTGGAACTAGCTAGATTACATATGCAATGGAAAAAGGTATGTTAGAAACTTACGAAAATTTAATAATTTGAACTACTTAATTGTTGACCTAAAAAAATGTGTATAATTACTTTCAAACGCACTTGTTATCAAAATATTAATTCAAACTATAATACGCCTAGTAGGTAGTAGGGGAGCCCACGATGCTAAATTGGGATTTACTCGAGCGTCATGGGTTGCAAAGCTTAGATGATAAAAAGATAAAAATGTAAATAATGTATAATTTTTCATCGGTGGGGGAGTGGCTATAGACTTTCAAATTTTTTAAAAAGAGCTGTTGCTTTAATTCCTCCTGATAATCGTCAGATTAAGAGACGGCACGTCTATGACGTTAGGATATAGCATATACGAGTATATCTTAATCTGACGCGCTTGAGTATTTCAAAACGGCGAGTTCACTCATTCACATTTGCAATTTTCCGATGATGACCACGAGTTTGCGTGACACGTAAATCGTCAGATTATTCAATGAGAGCCTATTTTAGGTTCACTTTACATCCCCTTAGAAAATCTGACTCGTACGCTTTTTTTTTTACATGTTGAAATCTTACCTTTACTATGCAAACGATCAGATTAACATTTCTACTATATTAAAAAATACGTAGGACATGGATGGATGCTACCAATATCTGACGCGCTCGAGTAAATCCCGAAATGCCTCTTGGGCTCCCCTACTATAGTAAAAGATTAAAATTTTTAACTTTTGCCGGAAATGTACTTAACGGCGTCTAAAATGTTATATAGTCTAACCGGCTGTAGATTTGACTGAATATTAGTTTTCTGCAGGGCGACTGGCTATCTGACCGCCGCTTCCTAACGGGCAAGCGATATTCCATGGTTAAGTTTACTTTTCACCCGGGCTCCCAATAACGACTCACAAAATATCCTTATGACAAGCAGGAACGATGACGCCGAGATCCGGGGCAAGCGATAATTAACAATTCAATACGCACATAATTCCGAAAAGTCAGTGGGTGCGCATCGTGGATTCGAACGCGATACCCTTTGCAGGGCAGTCTGTTCGTATCGCCACTAGGCTATCGTTACCTTCCAATAGGTATTCGGTGCCTCTTAATACTAGATTTTTAATGTAGGTAATTATCTAAATGTATTATAATTACTTTACAAGTTGACTGGTACTCTATCAATTTAAAAAGTGATATAAATCAAGTTACATAAATAATATTTAAATTTCATCAAAACTGGAATACCAATAAAAAAATGTGGCAAGTTATCAGTGCAACTGAATTAATTCTATATTATGATTGAAATAAATCCAAAGAATAAATTTATTCTGAATTAATTTTCAAACTTTAGGTAAGTTCAGTTAACTGTGCTGTTTTATTGCCGTTTGTCAGCTTGTTTATAAGTCAAGAAACTGTACATATTTAAATAATAAAAATATTAGTGAGAACGGGAAAATACATTTAGAGTTTTCTTTTGAGTTCTGTGAGGAAGGTTTTTAGGATATAACATAAAAAACTACTTTGAGAAATCTAACTTTACTTATGATTTTGTTGACTCAACAAAGGAGAATGACCAAAATTGGACTATTTTGTTACACGTTTGCTTCTAAACCATTCATATGTGGAATATTTTCTTTTATTTTATAATTTTATGTTAAAGCAAATGGTGGATTTTTAGTTCTAAAATATAAGTATCTGCATCGTTCCGGAATAAATGACATCGCTTTTTGCCAATCATAATCAAACCTCAAGTCAAACAATCAAGAAGCAATATTAGCCTAATTTCCATACAAAATTGGTCATCTCCTTTTGAAATCTTAATCTATCAACTAAAATACGATTTCTGCATAAATACATATAATCAAAATTCCCACCAAGAACTTAGGGTCCCAAGCCAATCTCACCTGCAAGTGGTGCACCTGCCGATCAACGGACGAGGCTCTGGCAAACAAAATGTCGAAATAAGCGGCAATAGGCTCGCCACCTATTACATGGGATCAAAACACTGGCGAAAAGTGGGCGTTTAATATGCCTCTGCCTACCCCCTCGGGGAAAAAGGCGTGAGTCTATGTATGTATGTACATATAATCAGCAACTTCAATTAAGTTTCGGTCAAAATAAATAGGTAGACTCCGCTACTGAATGTCAAAGTTTGAAATGTCGACGTATGTTAGTTCTAAAGTACAGGATCTCGATGTACGCCAGTTCGAAAGTTCACTGGAGCGAAGTATGCAAGAAATATAACTATATATATAACTTCGCAGGGCCCCTATTTTTGGATAAAGGGTCACAAGGAACCTAGCACAACCTATTAAGTTTCTCGAGTTAACGAGACTTTTTCATATGAACGATACGTCGGCCTTGCATACTTCACTCCAGTGAACTTTCGAACAGGCGTACATCGAGATCCTGTACTTTAAAACTAACATACGTCGACATTTCAAACTTCGACATTCAGTAGCCGAGTGCTGCAAAACATCGTCCATTGAGCGCAAATATGTATATATGCGTCTTCACATTCAGGAACCTCTGCACAAGCTTCAGGAGTCCACCCTTGGCATTAGGAGCACTGTAACCAGTCTTCATCATGGTTCGTCGTGACACGTGTTTTTTCTGTGTTGAATATTTGAGATAGTGACATCTTTTTGTTATCCTACCTCCAGTTTTCCCTTAAGCTTTCATAAGTTTGGTTTGTCTACACTTTTTGCCTATTGCTCTTTTATACTTGATGCAAATTTTTTGCCTGACTTTTGTCTCTTCAGCTACAATTCTACAAGGTGACGATGTTAAAATTTCACTTATTTCACTTCACACTCATTCTATTTGTTAGCGTTAGCGAGCTGCTAATCTTTTCACCGTGAAAGCAGGTAATGTTAACAATTTTTTAATAATCTGAAGCTGATACTGCCGAACCAAAACTAATCGAAGTCTTCATACTGCTGGTTCAAGGTTTGTTAATAGGACATTTAGGAGGATCTACCTTTGATATCAGATCCCTACACAGGTTTTTATCGCAGGTTTAATGTTATATACTTACACTAGAGGACGCCCGCAGCTACGCCCGCATTTTATTTCATTTTACCCGTTTTGCCTGATCCCGTGGGAATTTCGGGAAATCCCTTCTTAGTGCACCCCTACGGTCCCCAAGGAACATACTTGCTAAATTTCAGCTTCCTGCGCCCAATAGTTTCGGCTGTAGCGTGTCTGTCAGTCAGTCAGTAACGCAAGGATTTTATATATTAAGATTATTGAATACCTTAAGAGAACATATAAGTCGTATAACGCTATGTATAAGTACTTAGAAGTACAAACCATCGGTAAACTGTCCGGTGCTACGGGACATCTTAGTATCCGATACTAGGGGCACGCCAATCTTCAAAATTACGCGTGTTATACAAAATCCATAAAGGACATTAGGAAAATCTTCCATGTTTTATGAGACCCGATTTCACATTATATTTATTGACAAATGAAAATAATTCTTAGATATTTTTTTTTTAATGTAAGTACATTTTATTTTCGATTAATTTTCATAATAACATTACAGATTATTAATTATAACTACTTGTCCGTGTGGTGACGGATTAAGAATATGGAATGTCACCACCCCATATCATCCCATGGGTGTCGTAAGAGCCGACAGAGGGAGCATATTATGCAAAGAACAGCACTGTCAGAGAAGGAAAACTTGATACAAACCCTATACCAACCCGTTTGGCCAGCGTGGTATAGTAGGCCAATTCCTCCTTTCAAGGAAGAGGCCTAGTCCAGCAGTGGACTATTAAAGGCTGATGATGATGATGATGAATTATAACTATATACATTACTATCTTAAATAATCATAATTTCTAAGAATATATATGTACATAAATCGAAAAATAAAAAGTGAAAATATATATGTACAGGTGTGTTCACGCGTCGTAGAATGCCTCCGCATCTATATCATCGGGTAACGTGCCCAGAAGGCTGGCAGCATTGCCATCCAGAGTGGCAATGCTGCCAGCCTTCTGGGCACGTTACCCGATTCTTTAAGCAAATAACAATAACGTGACGTAATGCTTTGCTGCCATAAACAGCAAAAGGCTGCAACCACTGTGCCCAGTCGCAGCACTGGAAATCCGCGGCGTATGATCCTGTATTGAAATGTTCTCCCGCACCTCTTCCACATATTTTAAATCGTGAGCATTATTACTTGTCAAGATAGTGTAGGTGTCCGGCACTAGGTGCCGTCCGACGTTACGGGACTTCCCCCTACGGGGTTTATGTAGCTTAGCTGGCACGCATGAGCGTCAGCCGGGGTGATGAACTCACTTATATGCGCACAAGATGGATGATAATTGATACGTCGTTATTCGCATATAAGCTGCAGTTTGTCACGAGTTTCCTGCACGTGGTACGAATTGAAAATAGCTTGTTTACTATTCGTGGTTACTTCCGACAAACGGTGTAATACTTACATTAACAGTAGCTAGTATTTATAGCCAGTTCGTATCATCTACATAGGTAGCTAATAGTTCGTTTAGTTTTTAGCTATTGTTACATCAAATGGTATCAAAATAAGTCGTCTTCGCCGTCTTTCGCATTAACCCGTATAAGTTTCTTAAAGTTAAATAAAAAATATTTATCATCATCATCAGCCTTGTATATATACTGTCCCACTGCTGGGCACGGGCCTGCACTGTGAGAAGGGTAAGGCCATAGTCCACCACACTGGTCAAGTGAGGGTTGGCAGACTTCACATGTCTTTCAAGAGCATTATGGACAGGGCCGGCCTTAACGATCCAGGCGAAATAAGAAACTCGCCCGGGGGGCGAGTTTCTTATTTGGCGCCCCCTAGCCCAATTAACCTACCCCCCTCCCCTGCTCAACCTGTATCTTTTGAAATAAGAGACTGAAAAAACTAAGAAATTATATATGCTGTAGATCGTAATGAAACCTTTAAAGGACCTTCACTTTTGTTTTGAACCAGATGTATTAAGACTAGTAATTAGTCTTTTATATATCGCACATAGAATAAGAAAACACAATGGTAAACAAAGTTATTTTTGGTGGCGAAAAAGTGATAGTGGTATTTGGTTACTTTAAGATAAGGCAATGCATTGAGGCAAAGTATATTAAGTGGATACGTCTACTACTGTACCCTTCATGGCCGAGTCCGATTCACACTTGATATAATTTTATAACATTTTAATGTGTACATAACATAATCGTTAAAAGTGATTTAAAAAAGGGATGAAGGATGGCATAATAAATAAAAAACACTGAAAAATAAACAAATGATAGTTTAAAACTAAAACACACGCTTAAATAATATTATAAGCAGCAGAAAATGGAGTTGCTCAATTCATTAGGTATATATTAAATCATAAAAAGCACCCAAGCTCGTCTTACACCTCGAAACAAACGGGTAGTACTTGTTTCATGGTTAAGGTTTTGATCAGTCATTGTCGCCACTTGGCAGCAACCGCTCAACACCTCCACATCCACTTGGCAGCGCTGCAGAGACTCAAGCAGAGCCCAGGATTCATGGAATCAAAGGGTTCTCGTAGTCTACATAGGCCAGACAAGACGGCTACTCCGTCTTCCCCGTCAGCCTTTACTTACCTGCCTGCGAGGCGGTAGAGACTGATTTCGTCGACGTTTACGTACGGAAAATCTTATGTTAATAGGCGAGGAAACGGGCTCTAGAGTCACTGGTATCTGACTGGTGTAGCCGTCGGTGCATGCGAGGCATACAGGTATTTGCAGAAGTTTTAATTTTCAGCAAGTGTCTCTAGGACTGCTGTTATGTTAACGCTATTCGAGGAAGTCTGGTTGCTTTGTCAGGTGACGTTTTCTCAGTAATTTCCAATTCCAGTTGGAGGTAACCCGCTACGGGCATAGTAGGATTAAGAGCAGATCACATAATATTGCTTCACTCAAGCTCCAAATTTTTATTTAGGGCGCCTTGTACAAGTCAGGGATTACTTCCGGTATTATACACACTCAGGTGTTTAAGCACCATTAGGCCTTTTTGTTGTATATTATTGTGATTGCAGAGATAGCCTAGCAGAGGCCTCGTCGTATAGCAAGCAGTAAGTACATAATTATTCATCGATGCGTGTAGTAAGCACTAAGCCGAATGATGTGTCTTCGATCACTTTATTGCAGTGTTGTGTCTCTTGATTGTTGGTAGCCCTATACAAGATGCTGCCCTAGTGCGAGAGTTTTTTTAAAAGATAGTGATATGTTCAATATTGTTTTAATACCTATTTAATACCGTAATTTTCATTCCTAACTCACATTTAGTTTTACTTACAATCACAACATACTGGCGTAGTACCTACGTATAGATGATATCTAGATCGTGAGTCTACGCTACGCTCACTTTTAAATACTGTAATTGTGACTGGGTAAACAAAAATATGAGGAAGAAGGAATAACATTTCAAATCAGTTGTACAGTTATGCTACCATAATTTTAATTACTTCAATAAGTTAGGCCCTACACTACAACACCTCTGTGGGATCTCCACCTTGTCGTAGTGCGGGGCTCAGTAACTGTGGCTTGGACACCCACGGTAAAGGTAAACGGGATCCCGGGAGTGGACGCTCCACATGGGCTTGGGTGAGGCCTGCACAGGATGCGTCCAAGGGTGCGGGCGCGATCGCAGGAGGAGAGGCGTGTCGGTGTTGCGTTGCCGCGCGCTCTATCTCCCGCGACCAAATGGGGGCACCATTTGTTGCGTTGCGGTGGGGCCGCAGAGAAAGAGGAGATGTCTTGTCGAAGGCCCCTTCTATGTCAATGAAGGTGCCCAGACAGATGCTTTTTTGTTGTATTGCAGCTTCTATCTGGTTCACGACATGATGTAAGGCCGATTCCGTAGATTTCCCTGAGCTGTATGTATGTTGGTTGGCATGTAGGGGTAGGTGCTTAAGTGCCCCACTTCTTAGTTCCCTCTCGCAGAGCCTGTGAGATGTTGTTATTAACTAAGTATCAATATTTTCTTTTACCATTGTCGAATTAAGCAGATTACCTACATTTTCATTATTATATCTATCATCCGTGTGGTGACGGATAAAGAATACGGAATGTCACCACCCCATATCATACCGTGGGTGTCATAAGAGCCGACAAAGGGATCATACTATGCAGAGCACTATAAGAGAAGGAAATCTTGAAACAAACCCTATATCAACCCGTTTGGCCATCGTGGTATAGTAGGCCAATTCCTCCTTTCAAAGGAGAGGCCTAGTCCAGCAGTGGACTGACTGTAAGGGGCTGAAGATGATCCATCATATCATATGTCAAATTTAAATCGCCAAAAAGATTCGTATTCCGAACGACTGCAGTAATATTGCTCTCACGAGTTTGCCATTCTCGTAATTACAATAATTGTGATGTCACATATGGTCAAGCTTTGGTGTAGACTTTGACGCTTTGAAGACCTCGGGCGTTACGTCTGTCTCACATGCATCATTAATTGAATGTCCTGGTTTACTGTGCGCTGCGCTGCATCACGAACAAATGACCCCAGAATGACAAGTTCGTTCTTTGTTTGAGTTGCTACGCATCGTATGGTAGTCGTTGTTCGCATAGGGCAAGGAGCAGCCTTCGTAGCTGACTGCAGATAGCAGCAGCAGACGACATGTCTCTGTAGTCATGATTTTGAACCCAACCGCAGACAGCAGAGCCGACGGCAACGCCTTATTCCTATTGGTTCTGAGTGATCTATGACACAAGATGTCTGACGTCTTTGAGAATGGTTTTGGTAATACTCATGTGCGGTCGCGTAATACTGCTGTGGGGTCAGGCGCCACCTCGCTACGGCGCGCCGTAGATGATGTGTCACTTGCTCCGGCAGACATTTCGTAGAAATTCATAGAAAACACTGACTGCCTCCGTGGTCCAGTGGATAGCGAATGCGACTGCTGATCGGAGGTCCCAGTTTCGATTCCTGGGTCAGGCAAAACTGTAACTGGGTTTTTTTGAATACTCAGTAGTAGCCCGGAGTCTGGTGATGTGCCCGGTAACGGCAGTAGGCTCGCCCCCTGTTGCGTGGGACCTAAAAATTCAGGGCTAAATGTGGGTGTAATATTTGCACCTCTGCCTACCCCTTCGGAGATACAGGCGTGAGACTATAAATAAAAATAAATAAATAAAACATAGAAAACAGTTTCTCGGTCGAATGTCGCGTGCTGCTAATGTCTGAGGTTGGCTACCAACTTAAAATTTCAAATAAAGCAGCTTTTCTTGACAGTGTTTGGAAAGTCTACTAAGGATTAGCACATTATATAAGAATGTTAGTGTTCCTATCGCCCTCATCGGATTGCACTAGTCTAAGTGTGGGCAGGTTTACCCAAGCGGCCAACATGGCGCATTGACTTTTAAAAGTAACTTTAAGGTAAACGTACGTTAGACTTATAACTGCTTTATTGAAGATTGCATTTATATCAGAAGACCGTTACGAATTATACTGGCATAAGGTTTGGTATGTCGTAAGGTGGCCGTTGGGCAGTCCTAATCGGAGATCTATTACGGCAATGTATTGCCCTATTTCTGTTTAATAGTTTTTTTCAGTAGCACTTCATACTCGTAACAAGTTGCAACAACCACAATATTGAAGGAGGTAGTTTACCACCGCGTAAAAGGTTTACTTAACAGCCAAAAGAAAGCCTCTTATTCAAAGACAAAAATTGTTGTATTTATACAATATTTACTAGAGTGTATTCAGCCTACAACCATACGAAAGTAAAGTAATATTAATGTAAATGTACATATGTGCATACCTACAAACAAATAAAGAAGACATGGAACGTTATTTTAGTAGTTTTATTTAACTTGTTAGGTACTATATTGCGCTGTATTTGGCATTACGTAGTTTCTATTGTTAGCTTTGGAATAGACATGCCATTTTCAGTGTATCAGTTTACTTTTTATTTTGGATCTTGCTGTTGCTTTTTTGTAGAGATGGAAGTCGTGAAATTGCTGCTTGCAATTTGTTTAATTTAGGTTCGCCTGTCTATGTCTCGGATGAGATTCTGTATATATGTATATCTCAAATGTGAAATATCTAAAGTATGAAGTTTATTATCTCGCACTAGGCCTGCGTGGGCGATGATGGCCTCTAAAATTTCCCGCTGATACCCAAAACTGACCTAAACTACTAGGATAGTATTATATTATCTGTGCCTAAACTAGGACGACTGCTCGCAGTCCACGCGGCGACATCTAGCAGGCACCCAGCAGTTCACGCAGCGACAACTTTCCATTGAAGCAAGTCGTTTTTTCGCTATGCCTCAATTCACATTCATCATATCAGCCGAAAGACGTCCACTGCTGGATATAGGCCTCCCCCAAGGCTCTCCACATAGACCGATCCTGAGCCACCCGCATCCATCCCCTGCCCGCGACCCCAACAAGATCGTCGGTTCACCTTGTGGGAGACCTACCTCTGCTACAACGTCCTGTGCGTGACCGCCACTCCAGAACCTTTCTGCTCCAACGGCCATCGGCTCTTCTGGCTATGTGCCCTGCCCACTGCCACTTCAGCCTGACTATTCGGAGAGCTATGTCGGTGATTTTGGTTCGCCTGCGGATCTCCTCATTTCTGATTCAATCTCGCAGGGAAACTCCGAGCATAGCTCTCTCCATCGCCCTCTGAGTGACCCTAAGCTTCCGGATAAGGCCCATAGTTAGCGACCACGTCTCGGCTCCGTAGATCATCACTGGCAACACTGGTCAAAGACTTTCGTCTGGAGACACTGTGGGAAATCGGACGTGAAGATATGTCGTAACTTCCCGAACGCCGCCCAACCGAGTTGGATTCGACGAATGACCTCTTTCTCGAAGTTGGACCTACCCAATTGGATCATTAGAACCAGGTAAACGTACTTGTCGACAACTTCGAGTGTAGAGTTCCCAACCTGAATAGGAGCAGGTACAACATGGACGTTAGACATGATCTTCGTCTTGTCCATGTTCATCTTTAGACCTACTTGTTGGGAGACACCACAGAGGCCACCGAGCATTGTGCTGAGGTCTTCCATGGTCTCAGCCATGACTACGATATCGACTGCAAATCGAAGGTGAGTGATGTACTCGCCGTTGATATTGATGCCGAGTCCTTCCCAGTCCAGAAGCTTGAAGACGTCTTCCAGCGCAGCGGTGAACAGTTTCGGAGATATGACATCTCCCTTCCTTACCCCTCGCTGGAATCGAATGGGTTTCGAACTCTGGTCCTGAAGGCGGACGGACTGACATGGTGGCGTTTTCGTACAAACACTTCAGCACATCGATGTATCGGTAGTCGATCTGGCACCGTTGGAGAGACGATTCTTCACCAACAATTCACATTGATGGTGAAGAATAAGAAATACAAAGTGTCATTAGTCCATTCCATTTCTTGGGTGCCGTCAGAAGTGACTTGAGAAAAAATACTTTAAAATACACGAACCAAATAGAAACTTTGGGAACATCAAATTCTGCACCAACGTGCAGACGTTAAACTTTATAGTAAGTACTATATAGCCAGCTATATAATATAGTACTTTGCTGAAGATGAGCTTTAGCGGATATCGTTCACAAAAGCAAATTTATTGACATTATTATAAAAAACGTCCGCTGCATTTCAGTCAATATCGAGTATCCAATATATTAAAAGTTGTTGAATAATTTTAGGTCATTCCGTCCAGATGTTTTCGATGTCAGAGGTCGTCGGAGAGATCAGACGAAGTAATTCATCATCATCGCCCTACCGTTATCCCAGTTGCATCCAAGACTTACAGCCTTGGAGCCCGAGGTCCGCTTACTGGTCTAATCAGATATGACAGAATATCAACTTTTCCATAGAGCGACTGCCGTCTGACCTCCGTAACCCAAAGGGATAGCGATATTCTATGGTTAAGACCAGTATCAGTTTATTTGAGGGCACTGACTCCCCGTAACGACTATCAAAGATCTTCATGACAGCCGGGGCCGACGGTTTAACGTGCTCTCCGAGGTACGGGGCAAGCGATAATTAACAATTTAATACACACTTAACTTCGAAATGTCATCGATGCGCGCCGTGGACTCGAACCCGATACCCTCTGCATTGCAGTCCGTTGGTATCACCACTAGGCTATCGCTGCCCTCTTCGTCAGACGAAGTAATTGTTGTTATTTTTAACGTCACGAACGCTATAAGATACAGAAAGAACGGCCTAGGAAGTAATCCCGGAGTTGTGTGCCATTGTGGCCGGTGTAACAATGCCGTGATTAATGATGTGAAGTAGATGATGCCTTCATACACAGCGCTGTATCAAGCGTATGAAAGAGATAATACACGTCACCGTCACTCTTATGGAAAACAGATAATTATTGTATATTCAGTGAAAACATCCTTGAGTGAAATTCTTAAAATATGATATTGAAAGTTTTTGAATTTTCATTTGTGATGAATTCCCTTTCTAATGGATATTTGTATATCTGAATACAATATAAATCAATTTTAGGGACATATTCAATAGTGTTTTTTTGATTTAGATTTACTTGAATCCATCCTATAGCTACCGTAAAAGTACCGTTTGTTAAAGTCACTAACTACGTTAATTAATTGAATAATAAGTAATTCAGTCTTTCTTAATACTTTTTTTTATAAAATTCAACGCCCACACTTTGTGTTAGATCACGTGGCATTTCAAAATTTATTAAAAACACAACGATTTCAGAACTTTCATCACAAATGAGATCAAAAGTGGCCACAGAGTGATCTCCATTACCTCTGCATGATCTGCATCTGTGCAGCAAGTTTGAAGATAAATTGCCAATATGTTAGTAAGAATTTAGCTACCTTATTGCTTGTCGTATAAGGAGAATTACTATTTAAATTATATGTCGGTATTAGTGCCGCTTCTATTGTCATAAACATATATCTAATAGACACTTTTTAAACACTAGGCTAACACGGTAAACTTTCTGACATAAACTGATCTTATGATAAAAGCTCTTGTAACATCCTTGCAAGATGGCAATCAAACTAACGTCCTTGCGATCGGTGATAATCAAGGTAGACAGCACTAATAAAGTACTTAATTTCAACTTAGCAGCTTTAAAAGCAATAATTAAGCAGGTAATTTAAAAAGTTACCTAATTGGTGAATGATTTTACTCAGACATATAGGCGCCATTTTTGCTTCTAAAATCAAAGCCACCACAGCAAATACTGTCATTCATATTGACATTTTCCGATTCACAAAACCCAGTTTTCCGTTAACCCAGTTCGTCATTCCCTTTTTGCCCAAACTTTGTTCTCGCGTAACGTGAAAATGGTCGTGGTATTAATACACTATCGTTCGCGCATGAAAGCGACTCCATTACTGTGTTTTCGAAATTAAAATCGATACGCTCGCAATCTTGTAGAGAGCCTTTATAGATACGAGGGTCCAGCACTATCAGTCGCGACGTTGTGACCTCGCCCTTACTGGGATTTGATACCTCATTTTAGTATCACTTTGATACCTCCAGCGGCGAAATCATATCGTTAATATGATTTCGCCGCTGGAGGTATCAAAGTGATACTTTTGAAATTGCAGCTATACAAGCTGCAATTTCCAGACAAACTGTCGGGTTTTTGCTTTAGCCGCTTGCTTGCTCCGCGCCGCAACCCACGCCGGCCCCTCTGCCCGGCCACTTGAAAGCGATAACGATCAAATGCCCGCGCGTTTTTATCGCCTCGGCGCGCGGGTCGGGTTCCACACAATCGGTCCTTGTGACTTAATTTGTTTTGAAAGGTTGTCAAGTATTATATTCTTTATGTTTGTTATGAAACTAACTATACAATGTTATCTTTGTTTATTTAGATTACGATTCTGGTGTCGAGTGATGCTCGTTTGAAATTGAGATAGCGCGTTTTAGAGTTCGCTTTGTATTTATAAGTTCATACCTCAAAACTTAAAGCGGTGACATATCGTTTTTAATATGTAATTACGTTACTTATATATTAGATAATAAGGTAAAAATAAAAAAGTCCACTTGTTTATACATATTTATGAATTACAGGCCTCTGATTCCAAGCCATTATCTGGCGCCGCGCGGCGTAATTTATGTTAAATTTGATAAGGCCATATAATGCACAAATAACAGTTTTAAACATACAAATAAATAAACACTAAATAAGTAGTCTCATATTCTTTTAAAACAAAAAGAAATCATACGGATAGCATTCACCACTTCTGAGTAATATGAACATTTCTGAAATAGTTCCCATGCTCTCAGTAAAATCACTGTTGCGCGCCAAAATCTACTTAAGGTCTCGAAAAAAGTCAAATCTTATATTTCATGCTGGAATTATTATATATACGTGTTAGTTATTTACATACCTTGATAAACACAATAGATCTTAAAGAATAAAACAAAATTTAACAGAAAAAACAGCACAAATACACTCACACATTCCGCACATTCCGCACCGACTCAACACTCAATGACAACATTGACAACGAACGTTTTTTTTTTTAATTTCTCAATGGAGTCGAAACTCGACTGGGATAAGTATGACGGGAAATTTAATGTAGAAACGAGATACATAATACAAACTAAGCCCTAGAGCGACAGAGACGAGTATATTTCACTCTTTCGACCGCGGGAGCCATGTCATATACAGTATGACACGGGCAAAGTAGACTGAGATGCGATGTTATATGCCATATAACACGGGCAATTTAGTGTTTGAATTTTGTTATATGCCATATAACACGGGCAAGCAAGCGGTTAGTAAGCATTCGCCAAATATTAGTACAAACATACGTATTTTGAAATTCTATGGATGGCTACACATAAGTACGCCGCAGGCCGAGAGCTGAAGGCAACCCAAGCATCCTATTTACCTTTATACGAAAACCAAATACAGCAAAACCAAAGTGCTCGGACTACGTGAAACTATTGAATGTACCTAACGTACGCTTGCTTCTCGTAGGAACTCTTTCAGTTTGCTTGGCCCTCATTTAAAGTTCGCTAACAAACATTTTCCAAACGTAACGTAAACGTAACGCGACAAAATTGAATATCCTGTACTCTTAATTGGGACATTATTTTGTAGCGTAAGCTAAAGTTTAAGCGGTAGTAACGTAATATCCAGAGGCATTAGACGAAACGGAAATATCAGTTTCAGAGAGGCTTTGGGCTAAGTGCTGGCGATATCACATATTTCAGTAAAAAGGTTATACGGTACTTGATAATATGAATGCTTTAATTTTTTATATAGACTCACGCCTTTATCCCCGAAAGAGTAGGCACAGGTGTAATATTACACCCACATTTCGCCATGATTTTTTACGCCACGTAATAGGGGGCTTTATGTTAGTAATTTTAATATACGTCTACAAATTGCATATCTATTCTTTTGTAAGGCCCGTCTAGATTTAAATTATAAAGGTTTTTATGCCCTATAGCTAATGTTACAAAGGTCGATAAATAGGTATTTCGAGCATTGCACGTGCGCACTTTTAATAGGGGCTTAAAAAAAAATCGTTTCCCAGGTCTTATTTTGAGTTAATATAACATGGCATGATATCCAGAGCGAGTAGGCTTCGGCTTGTATATAAAACGCTTGCTTTACTGACTAATTGACCAACAACGCCCAGCCGAACCGATTAGACGCAAGAAGCTTAATTTTCGTATGTATGCCGTGTGGTTGACGGCATAGAATACAAGTGTCACCACCCCCTTTCTTCCCGTGGGTGTCGTAAGAGGCGACTAAGGGATAACATGTTGCAAATACCATCTTTGCGTAGAGACGGAAAACTCGACATCAAACCCTATACGACTGCCTCGTTGGTCTCGCGGCATAAATATGCGCGTGGGATCGGGAGGTCCCGGGTTCGATTCCTGGGTCGGGCGGTGTTATTGGGTTTTTCTGTCACGAAATTCTCAGTAGCAGCACGGAGTCTGGAAATGTGCCCGGTACGGCAATAGGCTCGCCCCTTATTACGTGGGACTAAAGTATATCTGGCGAAAAGTGGGTGTAGAAATACACCTCTGCCTACCCCTTCGGGGATAAAAGGCGTGACGATATGTATGTATGTATGTATGTCCCTAGAGCGCGTAGGGGACTACAGAGCATTTTTTTGCAATTCCTACCCTAAGAGGGTAAAAATTTCCAAGCGGGTGGAGCCGTAGCTAAAGTATAGTGTATTTAAAGAATCTTCATGGTTACATGATGTTAGTGAGTCAGGACTGTGACGCATCTAGCAGTGCCTACGCATTGCATATAAATAAATCGTTTATAAATGCAACGAAACTTCTAACTATAACATTTACATAATTAAGACAGATTCAGAAACAGACTATTTATTATTTTAGCTCGAGTTCACCAACTGTATACATATATTACAGGTTTTAATTAGAAAGTAGCCTACAATAATATTGTGCAATAATTAAATTTTGCAGTTATATCGCATGTTGCTTGAACCTAAGTGCCTCTACAATACCGTCTTCAGTCATCTATATATAATTATATATATATCTATAAATACATGAAGCAAACATTTAATTGACATTGTTTCTATTTATTCATGTTTTTTTTTATATTCACATTGACATGCCTTTATTCTATTAATTTCCTGCTTACTGTAACAATATTAAAAATACCTACTATGTATTGCACGCCTTGAGGCAGATAATGGAGAAACTTTCCTTTTATTATTGTTTACCACAACTGCTGTACCTGTTATCGCAATAAATTACATTGAATTGAATTGAATTGAATTGAATTGAAAATTTTTGTGATTCATTTTTATAGATGATGGATCATATGGAACAGATGCCGATGCCGAACTTAATATACCAAATCCACAACCATTACATGGAGAAATAGATTCTTTGCCTTATATTTTTTTAGGCGATGGTGGATTTAAACTTGAAACTTTTTTGATGAGACTTTTTGTAAGAGATGCAGCTTTCAAGATAGAGGTAAAAAGATATTTCATCAGTTGCTTAGTACAGCACGTGTAGTTGTGGAAAATGCATTTGGAATTTTCTTCCACAAAACAGACTCAATGGAAACCGCGCACGATCATCATTTGCGGCATATGAGATCAGAGACAAATTTGTTCGATACTTTGCACAAGGCAGAACAGATAATTATTGATACGTATACCTAGTCCAGCAGTGGGCTGTTAAAGGCTGATGATGATACCTTGTAAATAATAAATAATAATAAATCATGATACCTCCCTTGACCTTCTTCGTTTAACTCTCTCTGGATATCCCTCCATGGTTGTAGTATTTTTGTGTTGTTTTTGTAGTCAGGGTGATTTAGTAAGTACAAAACAGGTCTATTTCGTGACAGAAAAACCCAATAACACTGCCCGGCCCAGGAATCGAACCCGGGACCTCCCGATCCCACGCGCACATTTATGCCGCGGGACCAACGAGGCAGTCGTATAGGGTTTGATGTCGAGTTTTCCGTCTCTACG
Source organism: Euclidia mi (assembly GCA_944739405.2). NCBI lineage: Eukaryota > Metazoa > Arthropoda > Insecta > Lepidoptera > Erebidae > Euclidia > Euclidia mi. Next base: position 20,156,375 of record OX123198.2, read on the forward strand.
CAAAGATGGTATTTGCATCGTGTTATCCCTTAGTCGCCTCTTACGACACCCACGGGAAGATAGGGGGTGGTGACACTTGTATTCTATGCCGTCAACCACACGGTATTCTATCCGATTTTCTGTTCAGTTTGTCGCTGGTGGTGCCATCTGATGTCACTTCCGCAGTATCTACAGATTCAAGCCCAAGGTACAGAGCTACTGTTGAATTCCTCGTTCAAAGATTGTCTCAGCTCTCTTGAGATTCTTTTCTTTCTCTTGCTTTTACTCTTTTGGGTATTACTTCTGATTGACTGACAGATGTTGTGTAAATGTTTGGATCTATTCCTTTTTTTGTTTAAATCAGTTTTTAGTGCCATGTTTTCCTCATTTAGGCTTTCTATTTCCGCATGTCACGAAATTCTCAGTAGCAGCACGGAGTCTGGAAATGTGCCCGGTACGGCAATAGGCTCGCCCCTTATTACGTGGGACTAAAGTATATCTGGCGAAAAGTGGGTGTAGAAATACACCTCTGCCTACCCCTTCGGGGATAAAAGGCGTGACGATATGTATGTATGTATGTATGTAAAACAGGTCTATTTTTCACTGCTTGTATAAGTTTTTCAGTAAATTCCAAATCCATCGTTCCTATTTCGCTTATAAAATTTGTCGATTGCTACCAGCCGCGTCCGAGTCACTGAGAAACCAAAATGGCGGATAACGGTCGGAGATGTAGGCGGCGCCTAAGCAAATGAGCGAAATCATGTTAGAAAGAGACAACATCATAGTAAGTTTTGTACGTTAGAGCAGGGAATTTCGCTACTGTCTCGCCGCCAAAGAACTCACAACTCACAGCGAAACTACGGTTTGCGGTTTTTAACAAAAAAACTTAAAAGTTTTAACTTGCGGTTTCGCCCTTTGAGTTTCGCAGCGGAGATGCGCTACAGGCATAATACTACAACTAAAATAATAGACTAAAACTTGATATGCTTCTTTAATTGAAATGATTATTTTTATCAATAGAGATTTGCAACGGTCAATGAACCGGTGTTCGTTATGAAATATTTTGTGGGTATATTTAGTGGTACAATTAGTATTTTTGGTGGAAAAATGCATATTTTTTGTAGAAATCAAAGATAAATTCTTCGGCATACTTATAAAAATAAAAATTAACGTTTACTTGAGGTTTTAGGGATAGTTGAAATGATTTTTATGCATTTATGCAATTATTTAATATAAAACATATCTCATGAACGTGTACATCAGTCTACTGATTTTTCCCTACACTCTTAGCAGCTATTGCGATGGATGTTGCTATATCCCATTTATCGCTTTGACTTTATAATAATAAATCATCATCATCTTTGATGGGATATGGGATAAAAACGCACTTTTTTATATCAGTAGGTATAACTATTTTATTATTGACAACAACGAAACAAAAACGAATGACATATTTGCCACAGCCTTCGACGCGCGTTCGATATTCAAACGCTATTTTATTTTTAAAAGTCAACAGTGCTCACCAGCTTAGTAATATGGCTTTGAGCAAGTTTAATGGCACTCTGATTGTCATTAAATAGTTTTACACACTCACTCTCAATCCCAATACTACCTAAAACGTCACGTAAATACATGGCCTCTTTTGTAGCTTCGGTGCTGTCCGTTGTTTACGCGTCTCCCAGCTGATTGGCGCCCCTGCTAAAATAAATGCAAAACCGGAATACGATCTACGATCTACGGTGTTTCCTGCCCAATAATTACACCAAATAGAGGCAAATCTGTTCTTTCATACACTAATCCGTAATCTAATGTTCCTTTCAAATACCTCAGCACACGTTTAGCAGCCTTCCAATGTTGAATATTGTAATTTGTATTGAATTGACTAAGATAGTTGACAGTATACGCGATATCTGGTATAATTGATACTGTTCCATTATGTCGTGCATCGTGTTTCCTGCCCAATCAATTACACCAAATAGAGGCAAATCTGTTCTTTCATACACTAATCCGTAATCTAATGTTCCTTTCAAATACCTCAGCACACGTTTAGCAACCTTCCAATGTTGAATATTGTAATTTGTATTGAATTGACTAAGATAGTTGACAGTATACGCGATATCTGGTATAATGGATACTGTTCCATTATGTCGTGCATCGTGTTTCCTGCCCAATCAATTACACCAAATAGAGGCAAATCTGTTCTTTCATACACTAATCCGTAATCTAATGTTCCTTTCAAATACCTCAGCACACGTTTAGCAACCTTCCAATGTTGAATATTGTAATTTGTATTGAATTGACTAAGATAGTTGACAGTATACGCGATGTCTGGTATAATGGATACTGTTCCATTATATCGTATCTAACACACTCAGGTTTCTCTAATTTAACATTAACGTCTATAGGTGTGATAGCATGTTTACACTCATTCATACCGAAACGTCCTAACACTTTGTCTATATATAACCTTTGACTTAAGAACACTCTATTTTCATCATCACGACCAAATTCAATTCCTAAACAAGTAGAAATTTTGCCCATGTCTTGCATTTCAAAAGCATTCGCTAAATGTTTTTTTACATCTTGCATCCATACATCATCATTCGTAGACATATACACCAATTAGCAAACCTTCACGTGCAATGAACACACACGGATCCTGCCGCAACAGTTCAAAACCAATATCACACCACTTTCTCACTAATTCCTTATACCACTGCAATCCCCACTGACGCAAACCATATAGAGACTTCTTTAACAGACACACTATCCCCACGTTATCAAGAGCTTTGTACCAGCGTTTAGCCGTCTGAAGAATGTTCTTTTCTGTTATAATTTTCTTCTGTGAAGCAATCTTTTCCTTCACGAGTATTCTCTCTAGAAAATCGGTTAACTGATCTGGAACTTCCATATATACCTCTTCATCGAGTGAAATGTTTAGGTATGTAGTCACTACGTCCATCTGATGGATCTCTAGTCCTAACTCTGCCGAAAAAGCAGCTATGAGCCTTATGGATGACGACCTCACAACAAGGGATGAGGTTTCATGGAAATCCTCCCCTGGCCGGTGAGAGCACCCTTTTGCGACGAGGCGTACTTTCTTGCCAGTATTTTTGGAACTAAAACCTAATCTGTTGCCAATAACCTTACGTTTCTTTGGTCTTGGCACAATTTCCCAGGTTTTATTTTTTATTTGTGCCAAAAACTCATCTTTCAGAGCACGTTTCCACAAATGCACGTTGCTTTCTTTCTCTATATCTTTCTACGAAGTCATTGGTTCTATTTTGGCTATCCCTGCGTTTAACTCCTCATTCGGCTCATCAGATTCATTTTCACTATGTATCTATGTTATGTTTTCGTTGACTGTATGTTATTCCTTTGACGGTATACCCGCCATGTCAGTACGAATTAGGTGAGGTCTTCCTCTTTCTCTCTTAGTAGGTTCTACTAAATTGTACCACAAGACTGTTGAGTTTCTTTTGCCATATAATTGACATCTATTTTTCTATTATATTTCAGTAACTCTTCTGGTTTTCAATATCTTTGGGTTATTTTCTTTTCCCGAATTGTCAAATTCTACAATAATTTTATCATCCTCAGTGTCGTCTTCATCATCAAGAATCTCTTTGTATTCATGTCTAGAAGCTGTCTCATTTATAAACTTCACGTTACGACTCCCAACAATCTTTCTTGCCGTACGGCCATGTATTCTGTATGCTTTAGATTGAGTATCATATCCCACAAATATACCCAACTGTGAACGTGAGTCAAAGGAGTATGGGCACTAAAGTATGGAGTTTGGTTTCTCAGTATACTTTATTGTGCCGTCATGAAACTTACTTCATTTGTAGTGTTTATAATGTTAATTAAATTACAAAAAAACATTTGGCCCTAGTTCGCCGGATTTCCTAATAAAAGGCTGCCAACGAATGTCAATGTAGGTTATGTTTTACAGATGCAAACGGTACCTACATATTTTTAGATATTTTCGATATTATCGCTATCCCTTCGGGTTGCGGAGGTCAGACAGCAGTTGCTCTGTGGAAAAGCGAATATTCTGTCATATCTGGCTCGACTAGTAAGCGGCTCCAGTCTTGGATGCAACTGGTATAACGCTAGGGTGATGATTATGATAAGCTGCTTGTACGACTAAAACTACAGTACTTTTCAAAACATCGACACCCGCGATCCTCTATCTGCCACGAAACCAACTGCTGGGTGCACGATCCACTATCGATTCGGCGATTGATAGTTATCACTTTATTTCTCTTGAGAAAAAGGTGATGATATTATCTAACAATTGACGTTTTGCCTCGCATTTTACACATTATCATCATCATAACGTTATCGCAGTTGTATTCCGAATATACCCGGGGTTCGCTTATTCTGGTCTACACTGATTTGGTGGTATATCAGTTTTCCACTGAATATTCCTGGACTCACTGTAGCGAGTCAAGGGTGGGCAGTGTACTGCCCACCCTTGACTAGTCGTTGCCAAGGTTCATCAATCCACATAATCCGCTCGAGGGTCAGATCGAGGTCGAGGACAAACTTGACAGACTCTGAGGGATGTTGAGGTGCACAAAATAAAAACACATGGTATGCAAATTTTCACAACATCGTCCATATAGCTCCGTTTAAAAAATTCGCCAAAGTGGCAATTCGCGAGCTTTGCGCCTAAAAGTGTTGTGTAGTGATAAATAAGTGTACGATTCACCAGGATTCATGTGGGCAAAGTGATACACCACATGAAAAAGAAGATATAAGGTTTCAACTTCTCCAGTGGATAGCTTCTCAAAGGTCAGCATTTTTCTGAATCCATTCTCATTAACACCTAGAGATTAAAATTTCCTACTCGGCAATACCACTCACGTCGAAATCGAAAAAGGATTCAAGAAGTTATTAACATCAAAAATTTCCATATACCACGTCGTGCCAACCACGTGCTAATAAGAGGTTAAGTACTAACAATCTTAGGTTAAGTACTGAGCCAGCCACGAGGCGCGACGTCAGTGCACACCTATCCACACAAAGGGGCTTCGCCACTATCTTCAATCCACCACGCTAGAGGCAGGGCCTTAAGGTATACTCAAGGGTTCTCCCATTTTCCTAAACCTATCCTATCCTTGTTGGGGTTCTTTGGAATCGGGCGACCGAGACATTTCCAGATACCTCAACATCCAACCCCCGAAACCAAACCCCCCCCGTCCTTCCCCTTCCCCCTCCATCTCAACTCCTTCCACACCCACCACACGACCATCTACCTCCTCACCTTGTTAACCACCAACGCAACCTAACCCTTTCACCCCAACCCCCCTCCAACCCTTTACCCCTCCACCCCCCCCTCTCTCACTACGACCCCCCCTTCCCACCTCCCCCCTTTCAAAGTTTTGCCATAATAATCCCTCCCTACGAAATCCCCCTCCCCCGTTCCCCCCAAAGAGTTGCCTCACCCCCCTCACCCTAACTTCGTTGCTTGGGCACCTAGACCCATCGAGTTTGGGCTTGTTAGAATCGGCAAAGAGAGCTTTATCATCTGGCTCCAATAGAAATTCTAAATTCTAACATCACAAGCCACAAAACCCCAAAAACCACAAAATAAGAGCCCTGATAGAACAACGGGACCTACAAACACCGTTTTTGGGTTGGGTTGTTGGAATCAGACTAGTATGCACTATTACCAGAGAGAGCTAACATATTCCAACGCCCAACAGATACAAGGGTATCAACATAAAACCAGCCAAGGATCAATCACAAATATAACTACACAACCACAGCGCCATCCCACCACCTGGCGCAATCTGCATACCAGATAGCATCGAGACGAGAGACAACACACCACCAATAAAAAAAAAGTCCAACAAACAACTCAAAATGTCGTCCAAAACTTCAAAATCAATCGCGAAAGAATTAAAAGCTCCCAAACAAAACACAGAGACCCAGGCAGCACCATCAGCCTCAGCAAAATCACACTCAAGGTCTCTCCGAGAGAAAGTCCTAGTGAAGTCTACCACCAGTAAACAAACTGCCGCCGGCTCTATAACCAGCGAGACCTCTGAGGTAATCTCTGAGCTCCAACCACCAGCGGCACAGGCGGTAGAAAAAGTCCTTCAATGGGAACAAGTGGAGCTTCCCCCGCGCCACATCAACTCAGACGATGACGAAGCGTCCGTCGTGTCGGCGCAGGAATCAATGTGCTCCGACAGCTCAATAAGAAGGAGTGGAAGACCAAGCCTCCTCTTCACCACAGGCCGTGGCACAGGCATAGAGATGGACGTGGCCAACAAAGCGGCGAACACCATGCTGCTAAAGGGCAAAGAGGCAATCGAAGCGGCAGGGAACATGAAGCGAGAGTGCAAAGCTGTAGCACTAGACTGCCTTCAGTCCCTAAACGAGACGGTCCTCTCACTATCGGACTCCAGATCAAGGCACAAGTTTAATCTTGAGAAGGAGCGCTCACGCCATGCCCACGAGCTTGTGCGAATAGAAAGAGCGCACAACAAACAATTAACAACACTCACAGAGGAGCTACTAAAAACTAAAGAGCAAACATCAGCTGCTCTAGCGGAAATTCCACCGGTATTTTCCACCGGTATCTGGGGCAACCAATAGGACGTCGTCCTGACGTGTGACACGACATACGCTCTCTTAACCTGGTAAATTACCTAACTAAATATGAAATCATAGCACGTAACCAGTATGGATTTAAAAAAGGTGTATCAACCGAAGACGCAATTATCGATCAAACTGAATGTGTTGCGAGAAAGTTGGATGAACAAAATAAATGCGCTACCATATTCTTGGACTTAACAAAAGGCTTTGACACAGTCTCTGTCCCCACACTCCTCTGCAAATTGAAACGAATAGGCGTTCGTGGTAAAATGCTTGATCTTCTCAAAAGCTACCTCCATAATAGGAAACTAAGTGCCAAGATTGATATGTGCGTCAGTGATGAGGAAACTAATACCTACGGAGTTCCTCAGGGCAGTGTGATTGGTCCTACATTGTTTTCAATCTATATAAATAACCTTTGCAGACTGCCTCTATCCAATTCCAAAATATTCACCTATGCTGATGACACTGCGATTGTTGTCTATGGTGATACCTGGAGCGACGTCAAATATTATGCGGAACAATCATTGCAAATGGTTGTAAGATGGCTGCAGAGTAATCTCCTTTCCCTAAATATGTCTAAAAGGAACTTTATTTCCTTTGCCATCAGTCACAAGACATCTGCCCCATCAGATTTTATCATACAAGCACATACTTGTTCCGACTCCTCTTCGTGCTCATGTTGTATACGACACACACTTAATACCTGGGTGTGATACTTGATGACTACTTGAGGACTATACTACTACAGAAGACTTATTCACCTATCCATCGTAGTTACGAAGTTATGCTTACCTGCTCTTTCACGAGAATCTCAATGATAGTCGCTCTTATGTGCTAGTACAATATAATACACGTATACATAACATCCTTACGTAGCTTTTTAATCACACTCTAACACCCACACCATCACTCACACATACACATACACATTCAAACACATTAACTATCACACATACATTCACAAACACTCTGATAAAACACTCACATCCATATAATTAAGTGTAGACTTTGTTATTTTGTTATTCTTTTTACTTAACATTATTTGCTAACCCTTGCTAAACTTTTGATATTAGGTTAATTATGAACAACACCCACTAAAGATAAACTGAAAGACCCCGAAGCAACTATAGAACACTGACTCCTAAGTCACAGGTTTTCCTAGTTTAGGAGGCAGGGTTTTTAAGTTACCTTTCTTCTTTTTTTTGGAATGTATTCACATTAAAGACATAAAGACATATTTATTTCTGCATTTTGGTTGTTTACAACACTTACACATGTCAAAACCCTATTCTAGATGATGCCAGCTTTTCCTAGCTAAATGACTTCTTGAGAAGTCCATCTTTTAAAGTCCAGACAAAAAAAGGGTTTAGTATGCAAGTACAATGCAGGAAATTATCTGACGCTTTTGACTGACTCGGTCCACTGATGGCCCGCATTCAACAGCAATCGTACGATTCAACCTTGATTGAGGGAGCCAGCACGATCTGTATCACTATGCCTCCACGCTATCAGAAGGTGTATGCATAAGCATATCAGCCTAAGCCATCAGACAGGTTGCCACAACTATTTGTTTATATGTTTAATAATGCCCACATCGTACTCACAACTTTACATGCTAATACACAGTAAAATACATGTTGCAAACAATAAGTAAATATAATAAAATTTAAACAATAAAATGTCATATATTTAAAATTTCAGAAAATATTATTGAATATCAATTTAGGAATAATAATATATTACTTAAGTAATTTTAAATGTCAAAAGAAAATAAATAAAATAACAATGTCAAATCGAACAATTTCAAAACAAAATAAATAAAATTACAAATGTCATTTTATTTTTGTTTTTTTTTATATATAGTGTATTACCTTTTTTTATTATCAAGGTATTTAATTTTATAATCTATATGTAGCTTAATCTAATCTTAATGTCTAAGTAGTATATGTACAAAAAACCGTAAAAACAAATAAAAAAATTAAAATATTTACAAGGTTTAGGCGTCGTAAAATGCCTCCGCATCAAAATGTCATCGGGTAACGTGCCCAGAAGGCTGGCAGCAATGCCACGCTGGATGGCAATGCTGATTCTCTGAGCAAGGAATAAACCAGCCTTCTGGTCACGTGAGACGTCAATTAAACGTTTCCCGGAATAGTGAACGAGCGCTCGGACCCCATGAGCCTAGCGTTTCAACCCCAAACGGCTCAAACACGTAATTACTCACTAAATTACTGTATTTGCGCCGTTTGAGGGTTTCCGCAGTTGCAGCAGCAGCGCCAGCATGGCCTCCGGTGCTTGGAACATGTGATGGCGCGAGGGTGTCTACGCAGGTTGCGTCCCACACCAAGGGCCTACCCATTTTCCAAGGCAACAATGACATACCATCAGGTCTCTTACCGTCGTCGCGTACCAAACCATTTGGTTCAAGTACAGCTGGTACGCCAGACGCGACAAGAGCACGACGAATTATGTCATTCAGATGGGCGTGACGGGGAATTCTACCAGCGCTTCTGCTGCAAGATAGCCCATGGTGTCCGAGGCTATCGACGTCTTCTCCACAATGACATCGATGCGGAGCAACACACGGAGCACCTAAACGAAGACAAGTGGCGATACCGAACGTCTCATCGTCCAACATGGTTCCAGTGTTGGACGATGGTAGTGCCTGAAGCCACAGACCCGATTCCCATTCTCCCACAGCCAGCAAGCGAGCACGCTCTGCAACGTTAAAAGATGCATCTAAAAGACTTTTCCTTACAATGTCACAAAGCGGCGCATCCCACTGCCTTTGGGAGAATAGGTTGGTAGGCCAATCAGTGCTTGGACAAGCCATTTTCCAGTCGTTTACAGCTTCGGATTTGCACAGCACTTCTGAGTTAACTAGTGTAGGTGATAAAATTTTCCTAGTTAACTCTTCCGTGCTGTGAACCGAAGACAGAAACGCCGGTAAACTGACACTAGAAATTTTGCGTATACCAAGCCCACCCAGACGTATAGGCAATGACGCTTGTAGCCAGGCTCGGTCGTCCAAGTCCACATTTAGTATTGTCTTTAAAGTAGTTTGGATAATTTTGTCGACTTGTTCTAAAAGTGCATATTTTTTCCAAAGTTGGGAAGATCTTAAAGCATGTGTGAATTTTGGGACGAAAAGACAATATCGAATAATAGTATAGGCAGAATGTACATTAATTTTGAATAGGCGATCTGAAATATCACAAAAATTTTGATTTTTTTCCTCTATGAAAGAATCGAAAGATTCTTCAAAAACTGGAGAACCTAGGAGGTGAAGAGAACTCTTATCAACAATTTTGATGTCTGAAGCCAAATGATTAAATTTAGATATAATCGAATGTTTTTTGAAGAGTCTGTTGTATTTATAAACAGCTCACATTTACTAGAATTTAGTTCCAAGCCAATAGATGCGAATTTATTTTTAAGAAAAGCTAAATCTTGTAATACAATGTCTAGATCCCCTCCTAGGGTCCCATCATCTAAAAACCATACATTAAATTTAGAATTTACTTGCCGAATTATGGGGTGTATTGCGAAACTAAAAATGACTGGTCCAAGAGGGTCACCTTGTTGACACCCAACTGCTGATTCCAATAGCTTATCCTGATATAATAATTTTGTGGGGTACCTGTAACATTGCCAAAGAAATTTAAAAATTTTAGGGGTTTCTAATTTTGCTTGTGCCAACAAAGTGTCCCTATTCACTGAATTGAAGGCGTTTTTTAAGTCAACCTTCAAAATGACCTCTCCATCACCACTTCCAAGGTACGTAGAAAGGGCATGTATAGCAGCCTCGCAACCCCCTTTGGAACCAAAACCTAGTTGGAGGGGTTGGAATTTTTCCGATAGCTCCCTGCTGTAAAATTTACAGCATATCTTGGCTGCTATACGCCGATATGTGCAACCCACGGCAATGGGACGTATGCCACCATCCTTCTTGTTAAGGGCGCACAAGTTCGCCCCATACAAGATGTCAACGATGGCGTCGTCCACATTACCGGAGAGCATCATATTTATTAGCACAGTCAACTCCCACAGAAGTGTATCGCCAGCCACCCCAGCACTGGCACACACAAGGTCTTTCAGGTGCTGGGGCGTCAGTGCATCGAGGCCCCCGGCCGAGCCACTCCGGAAGGAGCCAACCGTTGTTAACACGTCCTTGGCTGTGGTGATCAGATGTTCTGATTCCCATTCGGGAGCTTCAGGGAAGGAGAGATCATTAATAGGCGCTGGATGCTTGCTCTTCAGACCCGCAAGCGTGTCTGGAGAGCAAGGCGCCACCACATCGCTACTGAAAAGGAGTCTAGAAGCGCCCCGTATATCGCCCTCCCTTAATTTAGATTCTACATATTGATACAGCGACTTCTGCTTGTTAAACGTAAATTTTGAATCTAAAGAGTGTGCCGAAACTTGACAATTATATTTAATTTGGGATGTCAACGAATTTTGGCCTGCCTGATTTTTATCAACATGTAGAATCCTATAAGGGAAAGTCAGTAATTGCTCCCAGGCTGTTCTCGAGTTCTCCCTGACGACAAGACCAATACATTCCGCTATTTTTTTGGATACTGATGGTCTTGCCCCACGGGGAACTCTTTTCACAACCGGGATCGAATGTTTTAATTTTGATAGCGTTTGCCAAAAAGGAATTTGTGTGGTGTCTCCTAATACAGGTTGTGAAGATATTGTGGAGCCAGAAAGTGCATTTTGGGATTTATGTACTTTACCAAAATGCACTTTCAGGCCCCGCTTACCTTTGAAAAAGCGGTCCTGGGAGCAATCCGGACAGCGCACCAGACCAGTCAACGATGTGGTAGGTTGACTAGCACTCACGTCCACATCGCCAGTGCCATCACAACATTGCATTCGTTATATTACTACCTATATATAATATTTACAAAAAAAATCACAAAAATAAATTCACATTTTAACAATATTTACAAAACAAACTGTCACACTATGTCAAGAACTGTCACGAAGGCAGAGATAATTATTAATAAACAATTTCTTTGATGCTTTTGTTGCTCGGCGGCGGCATAAAAACTCACGTGAAGAAGATGTGACTTGCTTGCTGGTGAAACCTGGGTGCGACCAAGGTAGCGACCAACATACGGTCGCTTACATTTACGAAGCGAGGCACGGCTGGCAGCTTGAGCGATTTGCGATTTTAATCCGCTTTACATATTTATACATTTCAAACAAAACCTCTTGTTCGACTGCGAATGATCTTGAGTTAATAACACAGAGAATGGTTTATAATCTCGTTCAGAGCAGACAGAAATAATTATTTTCTTAGTGAAATTATTCAGCTCGCCTACATGTCATACTTCATCTTCTTCATGCCGTTACTAAATTATTTTGCAAATGCATATCAACACCCTGTATAAAGTCACAATGCCACTACTTCATAACCTCCAGATATCTGAGAAAATTAAAATGGCTAATAAAGGCAGACGTTAAAATATTCATCCAAACATGAGATCTCTGTCAAATTAAAAATGTCAAAATGTAAGAATATAAGTATTACAAATGTAAATAAAAATATCATGTCACTAATTTTGTCTAGAATTTTGGCTAGAAGGAGCTGGGATCAATTGCAGCAGATTTGTGGAAGCGTGACTCTATTCATCAGCCCTTGTCAGCCACAACAAATCTCAGACACAACTGTACTGTGTTGCACAGCGAATACAAGTAATCTTAATATTAATGTGTTTCACTTACCCGCTATCCTTGCTGATGTCAGGCTTGAGCTAAATTAGACACATTCATACAAGTATATTGGCCAAAATAAATGAATGAAGTATCTTATACTTAGCTATTAAGCTTCAAACGCGACGTTTTCAGGACACGTTGGCACGTGGAAGTCGATACCAGATTCACAATTTTCACAAATATCAATCAATAGTTCACAATCAATTTACCGTTGCCAGCACTAGATCAGGCGGCGTGCAAAGCGGTTTACATTATTTAGTTCAATTAATCAATTCACACGAAATGCAAAAAGGTGTGCTCACAATAAGAGTCGACAACGTGGTAATTTTTCAACGCGGGAAGAGAACCAAGTGACAGTTCAGTGTGACCATTGTCAGAAATTTTCAATAGACTAAACAAAATGTTACTCAATCGATTTAATCGATTTGACTTATAATAAAAACTAATTCTATTTCAAACATCCACCCGCCCCGGACCGGCCTACCGGTCCGCTAATCGGTTGGTAGACGTGACAATGTTGCAACCGCTCTCCTCAGAATCGAACCGTCCACCAAGACCTCAGCAAATCGGGGAACTCCATCAGGCCCAGTTACCAAATGAAGGATGCGCCCCCTGCGCCATCTGAGTGGCGGAAGGTTAGCCTCCTTGATCAAAACGAGGTCACCAATCTTGGGTGGATCGGTCTTGTCGGTCCACTTAACGCGTTGCTGGAGTATGTGCAAATATTCCAAGTTCCAGCGTTTCCAAAAGCTCTGAGTAATCTGGCGTACCAATTCAAAACGCGAGAGACGACCAGGTCTCGTATCAATATAGGGGTACTCAGGCAAGGCGACAAGTGGGCGACCAATCAAAAAATGGCCCGGCGTAAGGGCCTCCAAATCATTCGGATCTGAGGAGATCGGGCACAATGGCCGAGAGTTCAAAACGGCCTCAATCTTACAAAACACAGTTGCGAGTTCCTCAAATGTAAGAACAGACTCACCGATTGTCCTGCGCAAGTGTGTTTTGGCCGATTTTACGGCGGCTTCAAATATACCACCCCAGTGTGGACAATTTGGTGGGGAAAACAACCAATTTATCCCACGTCGGGCAAGCCTATCACCTATATCAGCTTTGTTGGTTTCAAGGAAATTAACAACATCATTCAAATAATTATAGGTGCCCTTGAAGTTAGTGCCGCAGTCAGAACGGATCAAGGAAGGCATCCCTCTGCGGGATACAAATCTGTCAAATGTGGCTACAAACGCCTCGGTCGTAAGCGAGGAGACCAGTTCTAAGTGTACGGCCTTTGTGGAGAGACAAACAAAAACACACAAGTAGGCCTTAACAGTCTTGCTGTTTCGAAGTGTCGACGTTTTCACCAAAAAGGGACCTGCGAAGTCCGTGCCAACACCGTCAAACGTCCTGCTCTCAGTTACGCGATCTGCCGGTAAGTCTCCCATCAAGGGCTGCATGGTAGAAGCCTTGAGCTTATAGCAAGGGATGCAGCGAAAGACTACACTCCGAATAATTCTTCGGGCAGACAAAATCCAAAATTCGCGTTGCAAAATGGCCAAGAGCGCATTACAACCAGCATGCGAATTTTTAAGGTGACGGTCAGTTACCAACAAGCGTACCAAATGACCGTCCTTAGGTAACAAAAGGGGGTGACGTGCTCCGTTAGGGAGGTTGGCGTTCTTGAGACGCCCTCCAACGCGCAAGAGACCCGTATCGTCCAAAAAGGGGTTCAATTTAGATACAGCTCCCGACAATTTCGATTTCCCCGACTTGAGGATAGCAATCTCCCTTTCAAAATGCGCCAATTGCACAGAACGAACCCAAAAGGTGAGGGACTCCTGTCGTTCCTGTGGTGAGAGAAACGGTGTCAGTCGTTTCTGTTGTGGGTGCCTAAAATTAAAAACAAAACGCTTTATCCAAGCAGTAACACCTAACAACTTGTCGAGGGAGCTGTAACGATTCAACAGGAAATCGGGGTCGAAGGCGCATTCTACCTTCTCAAGAGCGAGTGTTCGTAGACCCGGCAAATTAGAAGTATTCAAAACTGGCGTTCGAGGCCAATCAATTTCTGGTCGACTCAACCATTCCGGACCCCACCACAGCGAATGACCTATCAAACTAGGCGTCAAGCATCCGCGCGAGGCACAATCAGCGGGGTTGAGCTCACCTGGCACGTGTCTCCAAACAAGCTTGACTTCGGATTTCTGGATTTGGGAAACGCGATTAGCAACAAATACCTCCAAGGTGTGGACAGAAGCCTTCAACCAACAAAGAACAATTTGGCTGTCTGTCCAGGCGTAGGTCCCATTAATACAAATGCTTTTACCCAAAGTGTTAGACACGTGGTTCAATAAGCGTACAAGTAGTGCTGCTCCCGAGAGCTCCAATTTCGGAATGGTCAGAGATGTCCGAAGGGGTGCAACCTTGCTCTTCGCCATGATCAGGGAAACTCTCACCTGACCTGAGGCACTGACTGTGCGCAAGTACACCACAGCCGCGTGACCACGTTCCGAGGCATCACAAAACCCGTGAAGGGTGGCCTTGTACTTCCCGGGAGGAAGGATGGGACGAGGCAAGGAGATCTCATTGACGGCAGGAAGCGAGGATACAAAAGAGGTCCATTCCTCAACAAGAGTGCCGTGTAGGGGTTCGTCCCAGGTCAATCCTGCTGTCCAAAGCTTCTGCAAGAAGCATTTTGCCCAAAATATAATTGGACAGATCCAACCGTTCGGATCAAAGGTTCTGGCGACAGTAGACAATACGAGACGTTTAGTCCAAGAACACGGCAATTTCAAGTCAACGTTATATGTAAAGATGTCTTGGACTGGTCTGTACTGAACGCCGAGAACAGCCATCATGGCGGGGTTGTCAACAATCTCAAACAAATGTGGATCTTGCTGATGATCCTCTGGCAAGCCTTCCAAAAGCGCTGGTGAGTTGGAAATCCATTTACGCAACTCATAACCAGCGGAGGCCAAAATACCTATCAATTCGTCCCGCAGGAGGATCGCCTCGTCCGCTGTGGAGGCGCCCGAGCAAATGTCATCGACGTAAATATCGTCCTTCAAGATGGCGGAGGCTCTTGGGAAACGTAGGCCTTCGCGGTCTGCGAGCTCCCAAAGAGAACGTATTGCCAAGTAGGGGCTTGACCTTAACCCGTACGTATTTGTATTGAGCTCGTAGACGACCATGGGATCGCGAGGAGACTCTCTCCAAAGGATCAGCTGGAAGCGACGGTCATCAGGGTGGATAATCGTCTGCCTGAACATCATTTTTATGTCGGCCACAAAGACAACCTGATGTCGTCGGAAGCTGGTGATGACGTCACAAAGGTCCTTGACCAACTTGGGACCAGAATGCAAGCACTGGTTCAAGGATACGCCTGTTGAAGTCTGCGCAGAACCATCAAACACTGTGCGCAGCTTGCCAGTCGATGGCTTCAATACCGCATGATGCGGGAGAAAGTAATGCTCCACCGAACGCCAATCCAAATTTGACACAGACATGTGTCCCAACTGTTCATATTCCCTCATGAACTCAATGTACTTCTGTCTGAGCTCCGGATCACGACCCATGCGGCGCTCCATGGCCAACAACCTCTTTTCGGCTAAAGGTCGTGACTCACCAAGCGGAGGCCGAACAGACAGGAAGGGAAGCCTCGTAATAATCCGACCAGAACGGAGTCGACCAGTGTTGTTCTGGAAGAACAGCTCGCACTCCTCATGTTCTGGATTCAAACGGGCAGCTTGAGGGGGCTCCTCTACCTCCCAAAACCTCTGAACCGCATCAGAGAGAGCGGAGCCTACAGCCAACAAATTGTCAAGTTCAGGTGGAGGGGGGTCCCTAGGTACAGGTCCCATCAAAGCAAATCCAAATATGGTCGGGATGGCAGTCAAACCATTTGGCACCAAGACCCGTTTCCCACCAATCAAAATTCCACCGAGGACATCAGAGCCAATCAACAAGTCGATTTGTCCCGGTGTGTCAAATTTGGGGTCTGCCAGTTCCAATCCCGATGTCAAATTCACCACAGCAGCAGGTAGCTGCTTCTGTGGGTGCATGCCCAAAATATTCTTCAACACAATAGCCGAGGTTTTAATCCTCGGGTGTGAAGATTCAACAGGGCCAAACAAAACTTTAACTTGCCCTTCAACATTAGAGGCTACGTCACCTATGCCCCGTATACAATTCGGAAAAGAGCCCATATTTAATTTAACCTGCCCTACCAAATAAGTGGAAACAATGCAACCTTGTGAACCTGTGTCCAATATAGCACGGACAACAACAGAGGTCCCCGTGGGTCCCCAGACCCTAACAGCAACCGTTGGTAGGATAACGGTCTCAATGGGGGAGGTTGGCGTTATAGGGCAGGGGTCAATGACCTATTGTTGCCTGGGCGGCGACCGTTGGCCAGGACCTGGCAAGTCAAAATGAGGGTGCGGCTTGAAGTCCTCAAAAGCGCGATGACTCGATCCGCGCGCCATCTGTGGGGGGTCATAATGACGCACCCGCCCAAAACGAGGTGGGCGCGAGTCAAGGCGGGGACGCTCCGCCAAAGGAGGGGAATACCTGGGGCAGCAGTCATGGTGCTGGTGACGCTGGGCGGTCGCACATTCAGGTGCGCGAGAGAAAGGAGGCGTGCGCACGCTACGGTTCTCCAAGCGGGGTGAGTGGCGATCAATTGAGCGAGGCGACTCTCGGCTACGCGCCGGTGAGCCTCGGCTGCCACCTTCAAAACACCCGCCCGTGCGCGGCGTCGGCTGGTTGGACAAGCGGCCTACCTCTCTGGCATTCATGCAGAGAATGTCCAAATGCTGTCCTCCACAGTGAGGACAGGGGCGAGAGTTTGGGCAGTCTCGCTGGTAGTGGGACCCCAAACAAGAGAAGCAAAGACGGCGGGCATTCGCGATGCGCCTACGAGAGGCGACATGTAGGTCCAAAAATGTCTGAGATTTGTTGTGGCTGACAAAGGCTGATGAATAGAGTCACGCAACCACGCTCTGCTACCAAAAATTATGTCTAGAATTTTGGCTAGAAGGAGCTGGGATCAATTGCAGCAGATTTGTGGAAGCGTGACTCTATTCATCAGCCCTTGTCAGCCACAACAAATCTCAGACACAACTGTACTGTGTTGCACAGCGAATACAAGTAATCTTAATATTAATGTGTTTCACTTACCCGCTATCCTTGCTGATGTCAGGCTTGAGCTAAATTAGACACATTCATACAAGTATATTGGCCAAAATAAATGAATGAAGTATCTTATACTTAGCTATTAAGCTTCAAACGCGACGTTTTCAGGACACGTTGGCACGTGGAAGTCGATACCAGATTCACAATTTTCACAAATATCAATCAATAGTTCACAATCAATTTACCGTTGCCAGCACTAGATCAGGCGGCGTTCAAAGCGGTTTACACTATTTAGTTCAATTAATCAATTCACACGAAATGCAAAAAGGTGTGCTCACAATAAGAGTCGACAACGTGGTAATTTTTCAACGCGGGAAGAGAACCAAGTGACAGTTCAGTGTGACCATTGTCAGAAATTTTCAATAGACTAAACAAAATGTTACTCAATCGATCTAATCGATTTGACTTATAATAAAAACTAATTCTATTTCAAACAAATTTCAAAATGTCAAAATTCATAATTTTTTTAAACTCAATTCCAGGCATTTTTGTCTGCTAAATAATCTTTAACTGTGTAATAAGCTTTTGAAAATGAGCTCTGTTTAATAAATACTTTGAATTTATTAATACTTAGTTCCTGAACATTGCCTGGAATTTTGTTGTAAAAACGTATGCTTTGACACTTGTATGAGTTATTTATTTTTTGTAGTCTAGTTGAAGGTAGAACAAGTTTGTTTTTATTTCGTGTATTTAATTTATGAATGTCGCTGAATTTAGAAAACATATTTATATTTTTCCTGACATATAACAAGTTCTCATAAATGTATTGAGATGCGACAGTCATTATCTTAATTTCTTAAATTTTTTCCCGCAGTGAATGCCTTGATCCAAGACTGTAGATTGCTCGAATAGCCCGCTTCTGCAGTACAAACACAGTTTGAATGTCAGCTGCGTTGCCCCATAATAAAATGCCATATGACATTATGCTGTGCAAATAACTAAAATATACTAATCTGGCCGTATCTATATTAGTTAACTGACGAATTTTGTAAACCGCGCACGCTGCAGAGCTAAGTCTATTCGACAACTGACCTATATGTGGGTCCCACTGTAGCTTAGAAAGCATTGTATTCTTGAATCATGTACTTACCTATAATATTCTGTAACCTAATTTTAAATGTTTTGTAACAAAGGTTGTTTGCATCAATAAAGTAATATTATTATTATATTAACCCCACGTTCCTCTCCCATTCTCTCGACGTGGCCGATCCATCGGAGTCTGTGGGCTTTTATTTCCCCAATTATGTTAGGAATGGCTACGAGTTCCTCAATTTCGACATTTTTGCGAATCCGCCAGCTCCCGTCAGTTCTCTGCACAGGGCCGAAGATCATCCGGAGGACCTTTCTTTTTGCGACCAATAGTTTATTCTCCTCCTTTTATAAAAAATACCAATAGAGGTCTGGAAGCAACTAAAAGGAGCAGGAATGACCTGGTTGTATAGTTTGTACAACAAATTGATTAGAGGCGATCGTATTCAGGAATACGATCTGCTTCTTGGCGGAATAGTTTCTTGGTGCCGTTTTATAAAGGGAAAAGAGACGTTAGAAACTGCAATAATTATAGAGCCATTAAACTCATGTCGCATACTTTTAAAATTTGGGAAAGAATTATAAACAATAGACTCGTCGACCTTATAAGATTAACGCCAAATCAGTGCGGGTTTGTTGCCGAGAAAAGCACATCAGATGCCATTCAGACTATAAGGATACTGCTGGAAAAATCGAGGACTAGTGGCAACAATTTACATATGATCTTTATAGACCTAGAAAAAGCATTCGATCACGTGCCTCGAGACCTAATTTGGGACGCACTCCGAGAACAAAATGTCCCAGAGATGTACATACAATTGATCCATGATATGTACAATGGTGTTACGACACAGGTGGTTTGTCCAGCAGGAACGTGCAACAAATTTGAGATGACGGTGGGAGTGCATCAAGGTTCGGCACTGAGCCCTCTTTTATTTAACGTTACCATGGACTATCTCACAAAGCGCTGCCAGAGACCCGTGCCATGGAATATACTGTACGCAGATGACGTTGCTTTGATATCAGACTCGGTAGAAGACCTACAAAACGATTTCAACCGCTGGGTGAAGTCGCTCGAACAAAACGGTCTAAAGATCAGTCGCAAAAAGACAGAGCATATGTCATGTATATTCGATGGCCGCACACAAGTCAACCAAATACAACTCCACATCGACGGCGAACCAATACCTACGGTCGACCACTTTAAATACTTAGGGTCAATCATCAGCAATGATGGTAGGATCGAGCGAGATATAACCCATAGAGCAACTACTGGCTGGATGAAATGGAGACAACTCACAGGCGTAATGTGCGACAGAAGAATGCCCATTAAACTAAAAGGCAAACTGTATAAAACGGCAATAAGACCCGCCATCCTATACGGCACAGAATGCTGGGCTTCTAATAAACAACACCTGTCAGAGAGAAATGCGCATGTTACGCTGGTCAGCGGGTGTCACGATGCTCGACAAAGTTCGCAACATCCACGTCAGAGGAAGCTACAAGGTTGCCCCCATTGCCGAGAAGGTAAAAGAACGACGCCTTCAATGGTATGGACATGTGTGCCGTCGTCCTGAAGATCACATGGTACGAGTGGCCCTAAATCTACCGACAACGACGCGACGCCGCGGAAGACCTCCTGCCACCTGGCTCTCATCAGTCCAAAAAGACCTTAAGGACATGAGGGTAGATGCTACGACCGCTCAAGACAGAGCAAAATGGAGAAGGCAGACAAGGAGAGCCGACCCCAGATAATGGGATAAGGCGAAGGAAAGAAGAAGTTTATTCTCCTCCTTTTGTGTCAGTGTCCAGGTTTCACAGCCATACGTTAGAATAGGTCTTATTATAGTTTTGTAAATTCGTATTTTGGTATTTCGGCTAAGAAACCTGGACACTAACCCTTTGTGTAGAGCCGCGCTACATCTAAACGAGTTTTGGATGCGGATATCAATCACCTCCTCTCGAGTGTTCGTGTCTGTTATGGTGCAGCCTAAATATTTATTATTCTGATTCTTTTTGATATTCCGTTTTTGCTTGCCTTATTCTTAGGCCCACCTTCAGAGCTTCAGATTCCAGGACTTTTGCGTAGTCTTGCACCTCATCACTACTTTCTCCAAGCAGTGCCAGATCGCCGGCATATCCTATTACCGGTCTCCGATCATTTGACAAAAAACAAATGAAAAAATTTTATTTGACAAATAACATTTGACAAAATTATACTTGATATTATTTTAAAAACTATTGTTTAATAAACTACTCATTAGACAATATATTTACTATAAAAAAGTTATTATGCTAAAACATTATTTTACAAATTGATTATCTTTTTAAACATGTTATTTGGCAAAACAACGTAAAGCATAAATAACCTTTGACAAAATGTATTGCTTGGTAAATATTTTACTAACCAAAATCTACGTTAATAAAACAATCTTTGTGTAGGGTCAATTGAAACAATTGCTGGTTAGGTTAAGTTAGAACTGCGACCACAACGAACCAGAACCGAATTCTACTTATTTAGCTTAATTCAGGCAGTGTGTATTTTTTTAAAAGACTTAAGTTTCTATGGAATTAGTATTGATACAAAATTATTACTTGCCTATAAATAATCTGTCCAAGATGAAAATTGCAACTATGCAATTAAATATTTTCAAAATTTTGCGTAACTATTGGTTTACTAATTTTTAAATAGTTATTTTTAAAAACTAATAATTTATCTTCTAACTTTTTGTACAATCACCAATTTGGCAAACGAATTATTTAGTCAAATGATTATTTTTAAAATATTTATTTAGCATTTTAATTATTTTCTAAGTAAAACATTTGCGAAACCTGTATTATGTCAAATGATTGTTTTTAAAGTAATATGTTTGCGAAATGAAAGTTTGTCAAATGATTAGTTTCTCAAACGTTGTTTGTAAAATGATCTTTTGTGATACGTTTTTTGTTAAACAATAGTTAACCCCTATTACCATATGCTTTCTATTAAGTTTTTCCCCTGCATCTTGTGCTAGCACTTTTCTAAGGACGTGCTCTAGAAGTACGTTGAAAAGCATAGGCGATAGCTAAGATCTCCTTGTTTCAGCCCTGTCTCAACAGTGAACTCGTCTGTTAGTTTCGTGGCCACTTCAACCATGTCGACTAGCTTTTTAACGATATTAAAATTCCTTAGGATGTTGTAAAGGGCTTCCCGGTCTATGCTGTCGTAGGCTTTGGTGAAATCTACGAAAAGGGAGTGAAGATCTTGTGCATATTCCATTTTTTCTCCATGATCGGATTTAAAAGAAATATTTGGTCAATTGTACTACGGTTAGGCCGAAAGCCACACTGATAATCACTGAGGATTTTTTCCGCGTACGGTTCCAACCTTTTAAGTAGTACATATGACAAAACGTTAGCTGTTGGTAACAATGCTATTCCAGTGTAGTTATTGCATTTCCTCTTACAACCCTTTTTGTGTATTGGGCAGATTACTCCGACGTTCCATTGACCAGGCTGTTGTTCCGCCTTCCATATCCTGAGCAAGAGTTCGTGAATCTTGATTTGAATGGCTCATAGTTTTATTAAGCTCTGTAAATTTAATAAATAAGTAAACAGCCCCTTAACTTTTGCAATAAAACGAACAAAGGATAAATTCATAAAAATTGCATACAGCGAAGGCATTCTGGTAAGAAATTTAATCTCATGCATCGTGTTCAGAAATTTCATAGCGATAATATTATTTATGACATCGTTACTCATTTTATTATACAGAGTAAGCATATATTATACAATATATTAAGCATTTGTAGTCAAGCTATAGCTAAAATTTTAATTAAGTAAATATAGCGTATAATATCGAGTAATTTGTTTGCGTAAACAATTAAGTCACGCTAAGTATGTGCGCGAACTACTGGGCGAAGAGCGCGCGAGCGGTGTGAGGTTATGAAGTTTGTTGTTTTTGTGTTACAGCTTCGCCTGTTATTATTAGTGATTACTAGGCGAAGTGTTACCCCGTTTGCAATAACCTGGCAATATTAGCTTTATATATGGATCATTTTGTATCATTTAGTAACAATTTGAAAGTACTGAAGATGCATGAATACTGTAAAGTATTACAGTCGTAAATGTCGTCTTTAGCTACTATGATACAATATTGTCTCTGTCTCCAGATTGATAGATAGGCTAAACAACCGTTGTTTTAAATACCAAGGTTAGGATTAATATTGAAACACATTCGGATACCCAAAACAAGAGTAAGAGGTTCTAATCTTGAAGTCAATCTAAAATAAAAGTTATTGACCACGAAAGTTTGAATTCAAATAGGTACACACAATAAATTAGTGAGATGACAAATAAGGATATACTCTCGATATTAAACGCAGTGAAAGTTAAATTTACTCTACAAGAGTGTCTGGATCCTTTCAAAGAGAGACGAAAAACTTTATATTTTACTTACCTGCCACGAGTATCGCTCACGAACCTGCCAATTTGCCATAGCTTGACAGATTATATCTGTCTAGTAAGTAAAAGTACTTATCAACTTTGAAGAGATTTGCAACTGACTTTTAAGATCAAAGCTTCTCCGTGGCGTTCCACAAAAATCTGTTGAAATGATAGCAAAACTGTAATTTCTTAACTTAAATATTGGTCGGCCGATTGGTTTACCTCGATATTACTCATTTATTTCAACTTGAACTTTATAAAATTGAGACTCAAGCTAATAAAGCCTTCATAGTTTAGTCTAGTGTTTTATACCTTTTGCGAAGATGGAAAGACTTTCAAGTACTTTGGAGTCCGTTGACTCCAGGCGAGACTGTATAAATTGTTCATCGCGGTGAATGATCATTAGCTGCTGGAAATGTCAAGAATAATTAAAGTCGTCTAGACGTCGAAGCGTAAAATACTTTTCTTCATATTTGAAACAAAAGAATTCGTTAATTGCTAACTCTCATAGATACTCACAACTACATAGATATTTTGTATTCAAACATTAAAACACCAAAATGTTAAAGCCGTAATGTTTCAGGCATTTATATAAATTTAGGGAATAGGGTTCGGAAATCGGAACTCGTATTACAATAATTATAGTGAAAAATTATCTAGCTTACATATTGATCAATCAACCGTGTTAAACTTTTATTTAAAATTATTTTCTGAGACCTAAGGGTCGGAACATACCTGACGGAAGATGCGTCGAACGTATCTTCGGTCGCGTCTATTCCGTCAAATGAGTCGGTACACATCTGACGGAAAATGCGTCGAGCGTATCTGCACACATTTGCTGAAAGCGTGGCTATTATGCACACATATAAGTTTGTTTGTGCAGGGCCGCACTCATGGCAGCTCAATATTTACTGTCATATTCTTTTCCTAATAATTTTTCATGTTCCCTGATGTTATGTAGTCACTGAAGTCCTGTAGTTATTTATATTGCAATTCGAGTTTGACTATTAAAAATATGTCGGACTTCGGTGATTTTTTATAGTAGCCAACAAGCGTTATTTGAATATATTTCCAATATAGGTATGGAGGTTAAAAAAAAAAAACGATGATACGATTTGGTTACGGTTTTTAACAAAATTTATACAAATGATATAGAAGGGGTTACAGTTGCAGCGCATGACACAAAATGTTTTCTATGTAGGTATGTATGGAAATTGTTCCCGTGGACCTTTAGCACCTCATACCTAAAATTTGGCCCACGATGCAAGCTAACAAGTATGCGTCAGTGACGCGCGAGCCGCGGTGTTGTGCGCACGCGTATCGGCTTATATTTTTTACCTTAAAAGTACCCACATTTCTGTGTGAAAATACAATAATTGTTGTTGTTTGTGATTATGGAGGACGATATTGATGAGGACAGTATTAGTGATTTAGAGTGTATCGCTAACGCTGAGCATGAAGTTCACCACGATTTGGAAAGCGATGTCGTTTTAAGAAATAAAAACAACATTGAAAATCCTGGAAGGAATGTCATAGTGGAGAAAAGGAAGGCTAGAGAAGATGAAAATAGTCAAGAGGATGAATTTATAACGCTTAACAGAAGAAAACCTAAGCGCCTAATTAGAAGTACATCGGCAGACTTAGAAATGAATATGGGGGTAGATGGAGAAAAAAACTGTTCGCAAGATTCATTGAATTACGAAGTATGTATTACTTCCTTAGATGCTTTACCTAAACAAATTGCTATGGCCAAATTATTAAGATCGGAGAATATAACAGGCATTACAAGACTAAAGTATAAAAACTCCTTCAAAGTACTTATTCAGTTTAAAAACAAAGAAGATGCAGAAAAACTATTAAATTGCCACACCATTAGGGAAAGAGGATTCCGATGCTACCTAACACAAGAGTTGTCCTTATCATATGGCTTGGTCAGGGGTGTCGATCTGGAACTGAGCGAGGAGGAGCTTATGAAAATCTTCGAGTCGAGTGTTGAAATCTTATCCGTTAAACGATTGAAGAGGTTAAATTCAGACGGAAAATGGATCGATATTGAATCGATAAGGCTGTGCTTCAAAGATAAAACTATGCCACTGTTTATTTACGCCTATGACTGCCGTTTTAAGGTTGAAGCGTATGTGTTCCCAGTAACACAGTGTAATGGTTGTTGGCAGTTTGGCAACTTCTTGAAGTATTGTCCGACAAAAAAACTACTATGTCCTAAATGTGGAAGTAGTGAACATGCGAATTGTAACATTCAACAGTTCAAGTGTCTTAACTGCAAAAGGAATCATTTTGTGCTAGATAAAAATTGTCATTTTTTTATATAAAAGAGAAGTCTATAAGGAAGATTATGAGTGAAGAACAAGTAACGTACCGCAAAGCTATGCAATTATTCTATGAGAAGAAGAAAATAAAAGATTTAAGCAACGATGATAGGAACCAAATGGATATCTCTAGCTGCCAGTCAAGTCAATTACAAAACACTGCTGAATCATACCGAGACAAACTGGTGAAAGGTTTAAAGAGTAGAGAAGATGAACCTGGTAAACATAATGTAGAAGAAGATTCCGAAAGAAGTTCAAGTGACAGGTCTACCATTCTCCAGAGAACAAAGCAAACGAAACGGAAGAGCAAGAAGCATAGCAGAAAGGACAGATGTCATGATTTTACGGAGAAACCTATGGAAACAGTAAGTGAACGTTCACAGTGTGAAGAAGATGGTTGTAGTAGAGACAAGCATTTAGTATATACATTTGAGTTTAAAAAGTTTTGCTTAAAAATTAAAAATATTGTAATGTCAGAGGATAAAATGCAAGCAAAAATCATATCTTTATTTAAAATTATTTCAGAGGAGCTTAGAAAGTATTTGACGAATATGTTATTTAATGGGGGATTATTTGAGCAATTAATTAATCTCAGTAATGGATAATGTACAGAAAAAAATTAAATTAAACATATTCCAATGGAATGCCCAAAGTTTTTGTCCTAAAATAATAAGTTTTATAGACTTATTAGCACGAGAAACTATTCACATTGCAGTTATAAGTGAAACATGGTTTGACACTGATTCTATTATAAATATAAGCGGTTACAATGTTGATCTGATAGATACGATTCATACGGGGGGGTAGCGATAATCGTTCACAAATCTTTACAATCCTATATGCATTCATTTTGTACTAGAAATCCCGGTATTGAAATTATATGTGTAAAACTTATTAACTGCAAAGACCTCGAATATATTTTGTCTGTGTATTGTCCATCTTCAGTGCAAACGCAAGCTACCGACTGGGATACACTTTTTTCGGCTTTCTCCACGAAGACCTTGATTGCGGGTGATTTTAACGCACACCACACTAATTGGTCATTCAAATCAGATACGAGAGGCATTCAAATTATGGACTCGGCCCTTGACAATAACTTCATATCTCTAAATAATGGCGCTGCGACACGAGTCAAATTAGTCAATGGCAGTTTACAACAGACTTCGCCTGATATTTCCTTTGCCACTTCCGATATAGCTATCAAGTTTACATGGCAAGTATTTAATGAAAACCTAGGGAGTGATCACCTGATTATTAAACTTTCAATTAATATTCCTAATGACTTTACTTTTGTTAAAATACGCAACTTTAAAAAAGCAGATTGGCCGGGATATCGTCGTGCTATTAACGAAAATCATATTAGTTATAGTCATGGTCCGGATACGATCCAAGAGATGCACGATTTGTTTTTTTAACATCATAAATAAAGCGGCCAATAAACATATTCCGTACACAAAGTATTGTACTAAACCATTTATCTAAGATAGTCGCACGGCGTAGATTAGCTTTGAGTATCTTCCGTCGTAACCCTACACCCGAAAATTTGACTAAATTAGAGCAATTGACTAAAGAATCACAAATCTTAATACGTAAAGAAAAATCCTTAAGCTGGCAGAAGTTCTGCAACTCCATTGATCACATGACTACGGCTTCTGATTTGTGGCGTCGTATGCGATGGATGAAAGGTATGAAGCAAAGACAAATTAGTTCCCTTGAGAAGCAAAACGAGTTATTGCGTTCACTTTCACCAGACTACGTTAGAAATGTTATGCCTATATTCGGGTCCAAGAACTCGATTTTGGAAACCGACTTTTCTATGCAAGAACTTAAAAATTGTTTAAAAAAAAAGGATACAGCTCCAGGGGAAGATTGTATAACTTACTCAATGATCTATCAATTACCGGACACAGCTAAATATTTTTTGCTTTGCTTGTATAATAATATATTAAAGTACAGTGTGGTTCCTTTACAGTGGCGTAAAATAAAAATAATTGCTATACCTAAAATCAGTTCATCTCCTAGCAATGTATCGAAATTAAGACCCATTTCATTACTTTCCTGTATGTGCAAAATATTTCACTTGCTCATTTTCAAACGATTAGAGTGGTATATTGAATCAAGGAAAATACTCTCACCTCATACAGTGGGATTTAGAAAATCACAATCCTGCTTAGATTCTATATCACGTTTAGTTACATACGTTCAAATCGGCTTCTCAAAGAATATTCCAACTTTGTCCTGCTTTCTAGATATTGAAAATGCTTACAACAATGTCTCAATGGATGTGGCGATCGAAATGCTAGATAATCTGCAAATAGGGTCTAAAATCTGTACATATTTATGGTCTTTTCTAAGCGAGAGATATCTGAATATTAAGTCTGAAAGTGGCGAAACCATACTCTCTAGGTGGACTAATAAAGGCCTAGCGCAGGGGGACCCATTGTCCCCATTACTTTTTAATCTAATAACACTTAAAATATGTCAAGGCACTGAAAATGTATTAATATCACAATATGCTGACGATTTTATACTCTTTACTAGTAACAAAGACATTCAAAGTTGTGAGAGAAATATTCAACATACATTGAACACTATAGTTATATTGTTAGATGAGCTAGGATTAACATTATCTGCGAGTAAATCTAAGTTTTGTCTGTTTAGTAGAGGCCGTAGAAAAACAATTCCTATTTTAAAAATAAACAATCAATGTTTGGTCAAATCGGCTAATATAAAATATTTAGGCATGTGGTTAGATTGTAACTTGCGTTGGGGAAAACACATAAAGGAAGCTATAGAAAAATGTTCAAAATTTCTGAATATTCTAAAACTGTTAGCGGGTAGTACTTGGGGTGTTCATACTAAGCATTTACGCAGATTATATATTTCACTAATTAGAAGTAGGCTGGATTACGGTAGTTTTATTTATGACTGCGGGGCCAGTACAACTGTTAGTAAGCTCGATAAAATTCAAAATCAAGCAATGAGGATAGTTGGTGGGTTCATTAAAAGCACCCCCATTTTTCACAGACGGAGCGAAAAATGCTCAGGGGCAGGGGTCTGGTTTCTTTTATCGTAGGTTAAATGTTAAAGCTGGATATAAAATAACTTCACATGTATCTGTTATGTCATTGGAGCTTTTTGCAATCTATCAAGCCATATTATACGCAGACGAGAAAAAAATCAATAATATTGTTATATTTTCTGACAGCAAGAGTGCTCTACAACACGTGGCTCGATGCGCCTCTGGTTTCAGAGGTGCATCGATAGCCTACGATATAATACGTTTATTACATAAATTCAATGAAAATGGTCTTGATATCAGATTGCAATGGGTTCCGGCTCATATTGGGGTCAAGGGAAACGAAGAAGCTGATAAAATAGCTAAACAGGCGGCAGTAGACGGAACCGTTACAGATTTTGTACCAGATTACTCGGACGTGTTACCTAAATTTAAAATGAAATGTTTTAACAGTTGGAAAAAGTATTTTGATGAGAAATGCGAAACAAAGGGAATCTGGTATAAATCTATCCAACAAATACCTCCTCGTTCTCCTTGGTTTGACAATGATGAGCTGAGTAGAAAATATGTCAAATTAGCATTACGAATACGCTCTGGCCACATTCCGTCAGCAAAGTTTGCATTCCTTATGAAAAAAGCGAGTTCACCAAATTGCAGCATGTGTAACACCGTGGAGGATGTGCAACATTTGCTGATGGAATGTGCAAGAAACCAAAATGAAAGAGAAACTTTAATGAGGAAGTTTAACTTAAATAAGCTAAATGTTGGCTTAGTACAAACTATAATGTCCCGACCCAGGTCTGATCTAGCAAAACAACTTTGTAGCTTGGTGGAAGTGCTTAATCCTTAATTACTGTTATTTTTAGTAGATGTATGTATATTTTGTTTTTTCTCTTTTTGTGTTGAAATTGTAAAAATGTACAATGGGGTTGCCATATCCTTGTGGATAAAAACTCCAAATTAATTAATAAAGATTAAAAAAAAAAAAAAAAAGTATGCGTACACTCATAGCACATACTAACACTACATTATTCTACACATCTCGTTTCTGAAAAAATATGTAAGGTCTGGCGGCCCTGGAATCTTACTCTACAACGCGTCAGTCAAAATCACCGATCTGGGAATGACATGGGTATGGTATTTCCAATACCTACGAATTAAGTGTGCATACCTACAAAATTAGCGTGCAACCTACGAAACGTTGGGCAAATAAAATGGCTGCCATTTGGGTTGTACTCCAGAATATAATCGATATCGATATGGAGCCGGTTAGAGGAAAATAATACATTTTTGTAAGTTACTTTAGTTAGTTTAAATCTTTTGCCAGATTAGTTTATTCCATAATGCAAATGTTGGCGAACATGGCAAAGCGAAAGACGACCCTTGTATCAAACATGTAACAAAATATTCTCTGGTAGCCAATATATACTGAGATACTGTGTCGCTGAGAAGGTACCGGACATGAATGGCACCATACATACGGTAATTAAACACACAGCCTAAGGCACCGATTCATCTGGTTTTTAGACATATTTATGCACAAAAACAAAATTATTATGTTCGATACACAACGATTTCACAGCAGATGTATGGCGAAAAATATGGCGACAGTGGCACGAATGACATTTCTAATAAAATATCGTCATGATTAATTTATTCAGTAAACTATGGCTGTCTCTTTTTTTAGACAGAGATATCCCTAAGACAAAACGAGACAACACTATGTTTGGTGGCTTTATGTCGATTTCGTATATATGTCTATAATGTAATTTTTGTATATGTACTATTTGCCCTCTCCATGTATATTCCTTACTCAAAGGTCAAACGGCGACGGATAATGCGTTGACGGAAACGGAACAGACGCTGTACGCTCGACGTACTAACGGATCATGGGTCAGGTGTGAAAGGTTGAATGTTTTTCTATATATTTGTATGTTTTGACGTTACGCGACCGATAATACGCGACGGATCTTCCGTCAGATATATTCCGACCCTTATTCTCGTATTTTTATATGACATTGAAATTATATTTTAAATGTACTCAGAAGCGGAATTCTGATAACCTAATGTCATTATCGTATAATTTGAAATAAACATTTCGTCGCGTTGACACTTGTTTTAATTACTATCTCGTTACTATTTCATTCAAATATCAGATAATTTAGAAGAATACGCTTTTTGTGACATAAGTATGACACTGACATTATATCGTATCGTATTTATTTAGGAGAATTGGGCCCCTGATCATAACAGTGATTCTGATAATTTTATCTGTACTAGGATACCCATAACCACGTTTTAGCAAAACATCCTTACTGATTTTATTTTTTAATAATTTTACTTTATTTATTACACCTCATTCTTTAATATTAGGATCCATTATTAAATATGATATTAGAGATCAGTTTTAACAGTGCCTTGAGATGTTACTGATAATTAGATTTCAATAAAATCAATTTTAAAATTATTTTAACGTTTATCTGAGGCTTTAGGAATGGTTGAAATGGGACAGAATGATAAACTTAATCTGGTCATGATGCCTACCTAATCCATGGTGTCAAAAACTGATATCTGATACATTCAATATAATAGTATCTTATGAAAGTGTACGTCAGTCTATTGATTTTCCTCTACACTTTTAGTAGCTTTTGCGAGCATTGACCTATATATTAACAAGACAATTTGGAAGTAATACTTACCTTGTAAACTGCTTCCTGTCGTCAAAACTCACGATTTTATGTGTGGAGATAAGCACTTCTGTTCACTTTATACATCCCCTTCTCATATCCACGTGGATGTTGCTATATCCCATTTATTGCTTTGATAAGGAGCATTATTGTATGAAAATTTATAATAATAAATTTTCAATTGCCGTGTGGTTGACGGCATAGAATACAAGTGTCACCACTCCCTATCTTCCCGTGGGTGTCGTAAGAGGCGACTAAGGGATAACACGATGCAAATACCATCTATGCGTAGAGACGGAAAGCTCGACATCAAACCCTATACGACTGCCTCGTTGGTCCCGCGACATAAATGTGCGCGTGGGATCGGGAGGTCCCGGGTTCGATTCCTGGGTCGGGCAGTGTTATTGGGTCTTTCTGTCACGAAATTCTCAGTAGCAGCACGGAGTCTGGAAATGTGCCCGGTACGGCAATAGGCTCGCCCCTTATTACTTGGGACTAAAGTATATCTGGCGAAAAGTGGGTGTAGAAGTACACCTCTGCCTACCCCTTCGGGGATAAAAGGCGTGACGATATGTATGTATGTATGTATGTATGTAATATTATAGATAACGGTTCATTTACCGTGAACTAGGGAAGAGCATCACAATCACCGCATTGAATAAAGGGTAGTATTTGACTCTGCCTCAATTTATCTAAAGCTGACTCAATTAAGCAGAAAATATAAAAAAATACTCAAAATCCTAATACTTACAGGGCGAAATTCACATGCAGAGTTAAGCCCTGTGTCTTCTTTGGTGTTGTTAAATACTGAATTGGGCGAAGTTGTTAACATTATCGATTCTCTCAAAGTTTCTGGCTCTACCGGTTGGGATAAGATACCAGCTATCCTTCTAAAACAAAATAAACAACTCCTTGCGGGCTCTATTGTACACATTTGTAATCTCGCGATTTCAACCGCCAAATAGCCAAATATTTTTAAAATATGTACCATCACACTTATCCATAAAAACGGTGACAAAACGAACATAGGCAATTATAGACCAATATCAATTTTGCCAACTATATCTAAAATATTAGAACGTATTTTAAATAAGCAACTAAAATTGTTTTTAGAACGAAATAACCTTATATCTCCTAATCAATATGGGTTTAGAAAATCAAAGTCAACTGCCGATGCCGTAATCCACTTAACTGACACAGTTGTTAGGAAATTGGATGATGGTCAGAAATGTTTGTGTATATTTCTAGATATCGCAAAAGCATTTGATACTGTATCAATATCGCTGTTGCTTAAGAAGCTCGAACATCTAGGCATTCGAGGCAACCCGCTTAATTTATTTGAGGACTACCTAACTGGTAGAAGTCAAAGTTAGGATTGGCAATAAGCTACTGAGCTTATCCCCGCCATAGTTTATATTGAGAGGATTACTGAATCCTCTCAATATAAACTATGGCGTCCCTGAAGGCAGTATGCTTGTCCCGACTGTTTTCCTAGTCTATATAAATCAGCTGTGCAATATGTCTATCAAAAACGGTCAGATCATAACTTTTGCCGATGACACGGTTTGTATATTCTGGAAGAAGAGTTGGGACAAGGTGTTTGAATCTGCTCAAAAGGGATTTAACACGGTTTCCAATTGGTTACATAACAATTTACTCAGCTTAAATGCTAGTAAAACTAAGTACCTTCCAATTTCAATGGTAAATCGGACCCAGCCTCCAAAAGACATTTTTCAAATTAAAGCCTGTTACGTAGTACCTGTTCCTGTGCGTGTATAGAAGAAGTCAAAGAAATCAAATATCTTGGCGTAATAATAGATAGTAATTTATCATTTGAGTCACATATTAGAGTGTTAACTTCCCGTTTGCGTAAACTTATAGCAATATTTAAAAATATACGACATGTAGGAGAACCTAAGCTGAGTAAAACTATATACAAAGCCCTATGTGAATCTCTATTACTATATTGTTTTGGCTCATAGGGAGGAGCGGCAAAGACCCACATGCTTAATGTAGAAAGAGCCCAAAGAGCAATACGTAAGCAGCTTCCTTCCCTATAGATGCCCGACCGAAAATCTTTATCAGAATTGTGACGTATTAACAGTACGGCAGCTATTCATTTTAAGACTTCTTCTAAGATATCATAGTAAAGTCGCAAATAGTACTTTTCACACTTCTAACACATTTAGGCGCAGGGACTATAAAATCTTTAACTCGTTCAAATTTAATACATTTTATACAAATCGGTTTCCATGCTTTCTAGGTGAATTCATATATAATAAAATCAATAAATATTTAAGGATACATAAACTAAATAAGCATAATCTAAGAATTTCACTTCATGAGTGGCTTCATGCACTCGACTATGATGCAACAGAAAATTTGCTTGCTATAGTGCGATAATATCTATATTGTGTTTAATATAGGTATTATCGAATAATCTGACACAACTTATCTGACACAACCAGATACTCCTACACCTGTAGTAAAGCGTACACTTAAACTCCTAACACACACCCAACTGACATGTGGAAAATAACTTTTCTATAATTAATTATTGTTTTCTTTATTTAAATAATTGTTAACCCATTGCACTATAATTTTCATAGTATTCTATTAAAATATTTTAAAGTTAAGTATATGTACCTATTAGATTTATATAGCAGCATTTTAAAATTAAATTAGTCTTTGTAACAAAATGGCAGGGGAAATTCCTGATGCATAAATTACACGCTTTAAGCCTAGTTTAAGCATCTAATGTCAACTTATCAGAATAACATTGGCCCTATTTTTCTTGTTAGATCCTCTAAACTGATGTGAGTCTAGGTATTGCTATCTTTGACTAACACATGATTCCATTAAAGGCAGTATGATTTTATAGAGATATCTAGAGATGTCAAACTAAACTCTGTACCGCAGAGTTTGGAACGCATCTCTAGTTGACATGTCTCGACTAGTTATAATTACATAATGTAGAACATTTTTGTGAAACTACAATTGACAGATGTTATTTGCCACTTAGCATCACTTTCTAGTTTTATCTAAAACTAGAGGACGCCAGTAGCTACACCTGCATTTTTTTTAATTTACCCGTTTTGGCCGATCCCGTGGGAATTTCGGGAAATCCCTTCTTAGTGCACCCCTACGGTCCCCAAGGAACATACCTACATGCCAAATTTCAGCTTCCTGCGCCCGATAGTTTCGGCTGTAGCGTGTCTGTCAGTCAGTCAGTAACGCAAGGATTTTATATATTAAGATAACAAGATAGCATTAGACTAGATTTGATTTGGTAATGCACAACGAAATCACCAGCATTGTACATACACAAACATTGCAAGAAGATGTTGTGACAAGAATTCAGTTTAGAGATCTTTATTACTCAAAAACAAACTTTACAGTTCACTTAAATATTGAGCAATACATTTTTATATACACATAACAACTTTTAGGTTGGTAGTTTGACGTGATAACAATAATCAATCGATAGATTGACATGATGACAATGACAGTAACCCAAAGAAGAAGTGGATAGGTTGATGAGCAAACTGTGCGTTACTTATTCGTAAATATTTTCACTTTTGATATGTTTAAGTTTAGACTTAAACTTTTGCAATCTTTTATTTCTTTCGGTAAATAATTAAATATTTTTACCCCAGCATGAAGAATAATTCGTTCCCCGTATTCTGTTCTAAGTAGATATTTAGTGATTTTATTTGTATTTTTAGACTATGAGTAAAAGACCTTTTAGTTAAACAAATGTTGGTATGAATGAGTCCTAATAATATTTTTTTAATTAAAAAGCGTATGACATACGTATAAGTTTGCTTAATGTTAAACAAAATAGTTTCTTTATAGATTAGAGGTGTATGTGTTTATTTGTCATATCGAAATAATACTTTAACTATTTCATTTTGAGCGATTTGTAACGGCATTAGATTTGTTTTTGCGGCACAGCCCCATATTTCTATTAGGTATTCCATGTTCGACTTAACTATAGCATTATATACCATTTGCCTCGTTTTCATTTGTGCGGGATACAAGATGACATTTTACGTAGATGACATAGAATTGAGAAAGGAATGCTAAAATTGTTTGGACATGTGTAAGGAATGAGTGAAGAAAGTATGACGCATCAAGTATATGAGGCAAAAGTGTGTGGACAAGTCAGTCCCGGCAAACCTCGTAAGACATTCGTCGACCAACTTGGTGACGTTTTGAAGAACGGCAAGATCCGAAGCACCCGGAACCGAGCATGTATGAAAAGAGTTATTAATGTAGAGGAAGCGCATGAGGTCTGTAAGGAAAGAAGCAAGTGGCGTTAAGTTGTCTCTGCCTACCCAGACGGGGAAAAGGCCTATATGTATGTACAGCCAATCCCATTGGGCAAAAGAAGCTGAAATTTGGCATGCCACGTTTTCGGCTGGACTTTGTTTTTTGGGACATATATATAATTATAATTTATATGCATATACAGGATATGCATATAAATAAAAAAAAAATTGAAATGTGTTAGATAGGACAACGAAATCTTAAAGGTTTGTTTTTGGTAAATGTCGACGGTCCCTGTTTTTTTTTTTTTTGGTGTCGGTTTGGAAAATCCTCATGGAGTCCCGTCGCCCTGGGGGAAAGGACGAAGGGGACTGTCAGACTCTTACTGACTAAAAACCAACCCGTGCTCTTCATGTACCCATGTGTCGGAGGATAGGGTTTCACCGAAGCATTCCTCGCTACCCCCCGACGGGTTTATTTGTATTTTTAGACTATGAGTAAAAGACCTTTTAGTTAAACAAATGTTGGTATGAATGAGTCCTAATAATATTTTTTTAATTAAAAAGCGTATGACATACGTATAAGTTTGCTATATTCAGTTGTTTCTATATTATGTTCCCTACGGACTTCAACTGCCGTCGCCACGACCACGAACACTCATTTTGGCTGTAGAAACCGGGTACAAAACAATATCCAAGAAACAGGGCAGTATCGGAATCCTTAAGCACGCACAAGTCACAAAGAGGCAATATCAGAGTCCATAAACAGTTTGAGTCATATAACAAGAAGCGAAAACAGAGTCCTTGGGCAATCCAGGTCAAAAAGAATACTGAAAACAGGGAAAAAGCAGCGAAAACACTCAGAACTCAAACAAACAAGCGCGGGCGACCTATATACAAAGGTACTCTGTGCGAGACTGTGCGGGCGACAGCGAGATGATGTGAAAATAATCGAAATGTCA
Source organism: Euclidia mi (assembly GCA_944739405.2). Classification (NCBI taxonomy): domain Eukaryota; kingdom Metazoa; phylum Arthropoda; class Insecta; order Lepidoptera; family Erebidae; genus Euclidia; species Euclidia mi. The sequence goes on from OX123198.2 coordinate 20,192,600, forward strand.
AATGTCATGTTGTATTTTTTTATAGCTCTGAATGGCCATCTTTTAGCCAGCACCCAGTTTTACTTTAAATGTCGAAAGAAGTTATTAATACTGTACTTTATTTAAAATCCGCATAGAAATAAATGTAACAAGCAAAAAAATAGTATTATTAATATTAATTAACTATTTAAATCTCTTAATCTATAAAAAAACATTCATGATTTTATCTTAGAAAAATAATTATTTACTCTGGCAACCTTGTGGCTTTCTGACAAACCAAAGAAATGGCCATTACGAAAAGCCGGCAATCAATTAACATAATAGCTATTTTTAATTTTATACTTTTTAACCTAGCCTTATCTAAATTAGACTAAAATATAGAAAATCGTATTAAAATATTTCATGAATTTTGGTTGTAATGAGTTTTTAAGATGCTTTTAGTGCACTGAACTAAAAATCTGCCATAGCTCTTTGTGTCAACAGCATTATAAATCTTAAAACTGTTAAAATATTGTAGAAAGAAAATATTTATTATTGGTCATAGAACTATTTCTAGGGCGTGTTGAACACAAATTACGCTCTCCTGTAAACCTCGATTTTTGACTTGACCTTATGTACGTAGGAACCGTCGATGTATTGTTTTGTAAAAAGTCATAGAACAAAAGTTGTTGATTATGATGTTAGTAATATAGTCCTGAGAGGTTAACGGTGTTTTACAAATAACCCTGTATATAATTATGTATATACATGACTCACAAAGACCATGACTGTCTTTCTGTCGGTGTCCGGTTCCGTTTTACAAATCATCGGTTTAAAAATTCGTTTGAAGTGCCTATATTGCATCCTCAAACTGCTGCCTCTGGATTGTAGATGGGAAAGTGTTAAAAAACAAACAGCTAAGCAAATAAAACTTTGCCAGAAGATCAGTAGCATAATGTGTCTTTTGGTATCAGAAGCGCGGTTGAGTATGCCTAACCTCAGATTAATATTGTAAACTTGTATCTGAGCTAGGCATTGCTACATCACATTTGTTAATAGTTTTGTAGTGTTTGTTAGGTCAGTATTGCTTAAATACATAATAGTTATATGTATTGGTTGACCTCCTTAATTGAAATATATTTCTTGGTACCTGTCATGTATGCATAACCTCAAATCAGTAATTGTTTAACTTGAATGTTGAAATCATATTTGAATTTGTTGTTTTAGTGTTAATTAGTCAGTTTTGATTAGATACATAATAGTTATATGTATTAATTGACTTAGTTAATTGTAAACATTGAGTTTGAAAAATTTTAATAACCACATTTGACCTTGCATAGATGGGCGGGTCACATTGATAAATTAACTTAATAAACCTTGTTTTTTGTTGTAATATATTGAAAATATTAATATTGTTAGGTAACACATATCTGTGTTTACCTACGGCTGTAATGCTATAATAGTTGGTTTGTCTGTTGCAAATAATTGATTAATTCAGAGTTTCAACTTTTTTTTTTAAAGATATATACCCACTTTTATTTTGTGATTAATTATAACTATATACATTACTATCTTAAATAATCATACTGTCTAGGAATATATATGTACATAAAAATAAAAATAAATACATATGTACAGGTGTGTTTAGGCGTCGTAGAATGCCTCCGCATCAATATCATCGGGTAACGTGCCCAGAAGGCTGGCAGCATTGCCACGCTGGATGGCAATGCTGATTCTTTGAGCAAAGAATAAACCAGCCTTCTGGTCACGTGAGACGTCGACTAACCGTTTAGATATTTCTCGGTATAAAGAATGAGCGCTCGGACCCCATGAGCCTAGCGTTTCCACCCCAAACAGCTCAAATACGTAATTAGCTACTAGATTACTGTATTTGCGCCGTTTGAGGGTTTCCGCAGATGCAGCAGCAGCGCCAGCATGGCCTCCCGAGCTTGGAACATGGGATGGCGCGAGGGTGTCTACGCAGGTTGCGTCCCACACTAAAGGCCTACCCATTTTCCATGGCAACAGTGACATACCGTCAGGTCTCTTCCCGTCGTCGCGTACCAAACCATTTGGTTCAAGTACAGCTGGTACACCAGACGCGACAAGAGCACAATGGATTATGTCCTTTAGGTGAGAATGACGAGGAATTCTACCAGCGCTTCTGCTGCAGGATAGCCCATGGTGTCCGAGGCTATCGACGTCTTCTCCACAATGACATCGATGCGGAGAAACACACGGAGCACCTAAACGGAGACAAGTGGCGATACGGAACGTCTCATCGTCCAACATGGTTCCTGTGTTGGACGATGGTAGTGCCTGAAGCCATAGACCGGATTCCCATTTCCAACTTTTAATTTGTTATAACTTTTGGGTTTGTTCCAATATATTGAAACTATTAATTTTGTTGGGCAGTATATACCTGTTTTTTGCCTGCAGCTGTAGTATACAGGCTAGCAGCTTGTTGGTTTCAAAGAATTAACAAATTTTAAGTTTTGTTAAGTTTTAATTTAACGCTTGTCCGAGCTCTTTTGAGAATTTATTATGTCGGCCATCAAGTACTTGCGTTCGGCTGCGGGTGCCATTTCGTCACATTTGCGCTGGTTTGCCTCAGCCAGTGCTCTGGTAAACCGGTCTGATCGCCAGCAGGCCTTATTACAAAGATTTGAGCAGATTAATGATCAATTGGCAAGCGTGGAACAGCAATTTTGTGCCTTCAGCGCTTGCTGTCTCGAAGTGTCAGTAGTTGACTTCACGGTGGACCAGCGAAATAAAGTCAGTGAGGACTATGCCCAGATACTGGACATATATGATGCTGTCTCTGACTGTGCAAGTCAGTTGATTGCCGAGAGGGATGATAAATGCCCTACTAGTTTGATAGGCCATTCGCTGTGGTGGGGTCCGGAATGGTTGAATCGACCAGAAATTGATTGGCCTCGAACGCCAGTTTTGAATACTTCCAATTTACTGGGTCTGCGAACACTCGCTCTTGAGAAGGTGGCATGCGCCTTCGACCCCGATTTTTTGTTAAATCGCTACAGCTCCCTTAACAAGTTGTTAGGCGTTACTGCTTGGATAAAGCGTTTTGTTTTTAATTTTAGGCACCCTCAACAGAAACGACTGACACCGTTTCTTTCACCACAGGAACGACAGGAGTCCCTCACCTTTTGGGTTCGTTCTGTGCAATTGGCGCATTTTGAGAAGGATATTGCTATCCTTAAGTCAGGGAAATCGAAATTGTCGGGAGCTATATCTAAATTAAACCCCTTTTTGGATGATGTGGATCTCTTGCGCGTTGGAGGGCGTCTCAAGAACGCCAACCTCCCTTACGGGGCACGTCACCCCCTTTTGTTACCCAAGGACGGTCTTACTTGATACGTTCAAAATCTGAGGTTGGACACTATAAATCCAACAATGAATGACATGTTACAACGGAACTCGAAAATACAAGAAAAATACGACGAACTTCTGGGCCGGCTGGACTCCACCAAACGTGAAAAAACAAGTTAGTTCTTTGGAAACTAAAATGAATTTCTGGAGTGAAACTCCCATGCTGCTATGATCGAAATAAATAACCTCCCCACTATTACACCGGAAGGTAAAGAAACATTAACTGAGAAGCTGATTGTAGTTGGCACGGCTATCAGTCAACCTATCAAGTCAGCCGACGTTAAAAATATTTATAGAATAAAACCAAAAAAGATTCTTCTACACCTGCTTCTGTTGTTGTAGAGTTTAATTGTTCGTCTATGAAAGATCAAGTTCTGAAATGCGCACGCCTTTATAATAAACAACACGTAAACGCCAAGCTATCCACTGCTATTATAAAAGTTCCAGGCCCAACGACGCCGATTTATATAAGAGAGTCTTTAACCACAAACAGTAAGCAAAAAGAGGGTAAATGTGACAGCTGCTGGACAAACCACGGGAAAATCTACATAAAGAAAAGTACAGGTTCGACTCCGATTTGTGTCAATTCTGAGGACGACTTAAAGAAACTTATATTAATTGCATAATGACTAGATTTAATTTGTTCTATTAAATATTTTATTAATTTACATACAACTCATACAATACACCACATAAACATACCTACACACAACTACTCCCATCACCTCCACGCAACTGATCCACTCAACACAAGCGGTCAGCAATAGTCACACAATATACGTATGTTCAAATAAAATGTTACACCCTTTACCTCTATATATTCACATGTGGCCATAGCCACTGTCTGTACATCGAGAATATTCATGGTTACTACACTAGCGGCGCAGCGTTTTACATACATTTTCACCTCTGAACATGACGTCTTGTAACCCCCGTGTCAAAAATTCAATATTCTAAATGATATACATATTGAACTAGACGGTATCTCGGTTGCCGATTCGTCGACCTGCATGATAGAAGACTGCGAATAAATAAATAGGTCCCATAAAAATGCGTTCTCACTTTTATGCCAAAATATTCGAAGTTTGAATAGGAATTTTGACGATTTGACTGTGTTACTTGAAAGAAGCAAAACACCATGGGATTTAATTATCCTCACAGAATGCTGGTTACTTAGCTCGCCGCCGATACCGGTCATTCCTGACTATTCTTCTGTCACCACCACTCGACTTCGTACCCAAAACGAAGGCGAGGTAATATACTATCGTGACACTTTGCAACCTTTTGTAACGGAACCGACGTTATCGGACGCTAACAGTTTAAGCCTGATCATAAATAAGGACATTGTTATCATTGCTATCTATCGCCCACCTGCCATCCATAATCTCACTAGTTTCTTAATACATTAAATGAACTTCTAACATCATTTTCGTCCTATAAGACTATAATTTTAACGGGCGACATTAACATTGACATTACGCATAACAACACCCACTCAAATTCGTCAGAGTACCTTAATTTGCTTGCCTATCACGGCATGTTACCGGCTCATATCTTTCCCACACACAATAACCATTCTTGCCTAGACCACATAATCCTAAAAACTAGTAGAAATGCGTTTTGTTATGTCGCCAATACCTCAGTAACTGACCATGACATCGTCCTACTGTTTCTTTGTACATACGGACAGCAAAGTAAGAATATTAAATATACCAAAACAATTAAATTCACAAACTTTGATAAAATTGAATTAGATCTTCGCCAGACTGATTTTAGTCCATTATATAACATAACTGACGTCAATACAGCCACGAATTACTTTATCAGCAGTTTACAGAAAATTATTAAGGATATTTTGACATTATCAAAAATAGTTCCAAACCGCAAGAGGCTAAATAAGCCATGGATGACTCCGGGTCTTCTAAAATGTTTACGTAACAGAGACCATTTACATCTTAAACTAAAGAAAGAACCTAATAACGAAATACTTCGTAAAACTTATAATAGGTATAGAAAATATTGTACAAAGCTAACAAAAACACGCAAAAACAACTTTGCAAAAGGGTTATTAAATGATGCACAAAACAATAGCAAAAAACTCTGGCAAGCTATTAAAACAATTACTCACACTACGAAACAAAACCTCCGGCGGGCGACCTTCTTTCACAATCCAACCCCAAGCGCTCTGTTAACGAAATAAACTCTTATTTTGCTAATATTGGACGGCTGTTAGCTGAAAATATCGTCACGGCTCCCACAAAGAAGCCCAACAATAATCAGCACCCTGAAGCACATCAACGCTCCTTTGTACTACTAGATACAGATGAATCCGAAGTCGAGCTACTTATATCCAACCTTAGAAGTGATTGCGCAGCAGGTTCCGATGATATTTCTGACTCATTCCTTAAGAGATTTAGAGAGATTTTAATCCCCCCTATCACATTTCTTTGTAATCTGGCTTTCTATACAGGCATATTCCCCGATGCGTTTAAGCTTGCAGTGGTCCACCCCATATACAAATCAGGAGACAAAGATTGTCCGAATAACTATAGACCAATCTCTATTTTGCCAACACTTTCTGAACTTCTGGAGCGGCTTATGAATACCAGATGGATAAAATACTTAGAGCAAAACCGACTTTTATCTTCAACTCAATACGGATTTCGGTCTGGTATTTCCACAAACACTGCCGTCCTCGAGTTAACAACACATATTGTTACTCACTTGGACAATAAAGATAAAGTCATAGTCATGGTCATACTCATCGAGAAGCTTGAGAAATTTGGCATTCGAGGTAAACAACTTTCTTTATTCAGGAGTTATCTCAGTAATAGGCGACAATATATCAAAATTGATAATTGGGTGAGTGAGGAACTGTCCTTATCGTACGGGGTCCCCTAGGGCAGTATTATCGGTCCCATATTATTCCTGGTGTATATTAACGACCTTTGCCAACTCAAGCTGGCAAATGGCTCTATTTTCACCTACGCCTATGATACTGCCTTAATATTTAGCGCCCCATCGTAGGAATTGGCATTTAAGTATGCTCAGAGTGGCCTTAACTCCGTAACCAACTGGCTCTAAATCTATTAACACTTAATGTTAATAGTACTGAATATGTTACCTTCTCTCTTTCACCACATGGCCAATCTTCTTTCACATTTTACAGTCTAGTAGCCCGCTCCTGCAATGTACCCCTACAAGGCTCTTGTCGCTGCCCCATACTTACTAGAACAAACTGTATCAAATATCTGGGTATCTACAGCTTGATAGTACCCTTACCTACCATCCTCATATTAACTCACTAGCTTCAAGACTACGGAAACTAATATTTGTCTTTAAGGGTCTCCGTCATATTGCTGACACTAAAGTTCTGACAATGGTGTACTTGGCTCTCTGTCAGTATGTCACCCAATATTGTATAGTGACCTGGGGAGGGACGTCGAAATCTCATTTGTTAAAATTAGAACGTGCACAGAGAGCACTGCTAAAGGTTGGATGGAAACTCCCCTTCCGCTTCCCCACTATCGACCTGTATAAAACTTGTAATGTTCTGTAATTGCCACAAGTATTTATTTTAAATCTTATTATCACAACCCATGACCATACTCCCTCCGTCCAACCATCAAAATTTGCTGCCTTCCGACGCAAGCATAACGTCTGCCCGATGGTTTCAGTCTATTCAAGCTTGGCGCAGCGACACTACTGCTTCCTAAGTAGTTACGTTTACGATAAGGTCAACAAATTCCTATGCATTTATCCAATGTGTAAAAAGGAGTGTAAAGAAGCAGTTGGTACGTAATAATAATATTATATATATTTATTTTACCGCTGGCATATACAAATACAATGACTAGAACTTTCGCACACATACACAAAACGACTCGCACAATAATCACAGACAAACACGTGTGCACACATTTACTCTCTCACGCACGTATAAACACACACACACACACACACACACATTAACACACATGCACCCACACCCACACACAACACACACACACACACACACACACACACACACACACACACACACCACACACACACACACACACACACCGCCCACTTGCATGTTTTAATCCCCTTTTGGTATTTTTTGCTTTTTATTGTTTAGTTTACTTTCTCAGCACTGGTTGTTTCTAATAATTCAATTCAATTCAATTTATTTATCAGTTAACCCAGATACATTAAAATATAATTTTTACATAAAATCAAACTTAAGGCTAAGCGGTTTATTAATAAATTAAAAAGAACACCACTCCTGTACTAGTTAAAAAACTGTATCACAGTAAGTAGGTTCTCCCTTTACAAATTCTTGTTATGTATTTTAAAAATACAACAAAATAATTATAATATTCGTAAACAAAAATAAAAAGGTAAAGCATTAAAATCTGTTTCTAATTAATAGGTACATATGTATATAACATTGACGCATTTATTATTAAAATTGCGTGTTGTGCATTTTGTAGAAAACTTAAGTGTAACATATAAAACTACGAGCCAGCTGAATCGTGAACAGCGTTAGTGTGTTAGTAATAGTTGTGTTTAGCATTTATTTATAATAATTACATAATGTGCGTTTATCCAAACTCCATGAAATTACATATAATGTTAGTAGGTCACTATTCTAATGAGGTTCTGTTTAGTTTATAACTAATGTTGAAAGATATAATTATGATAACCAAATGATTTGAAAGTTAGTTAAAGCGATTTTAGTATATAGCAAGTGGAGTGAAGCCTAAGTATCTCCATAATCAACGGTGTTGATATATCTCCTCTCTGCCATAATTTTCGCCGGACAGTCAATAGAGCCTGTGTTGTGTTTGCTTGGCTTTTTGTAGTGCAAGCTGGTAGCGCACGTTGGTTCGTCTGCCTTTTTCGTGCATTCCTTTATTGAATGTCCACGATTACCACTATGTCCACAGGTGTATGTTGTCTCCCGGCAAGTCTTAGCTGCATGGCCATATTGCTGACACTTGAAACACCGAGTCACTAAGGTAAAGTCTCTAACAGGGCACGAAGACCAGTTTATAAAAACTCGGTCTTTTTTTACGAGGGCTTTCCTTAACACTGCAGACACCTCTATGATGAAGTTGCAGGTCTCACCGTCCTTCTTGCCTGACTTATGGCTTAGTTTGACGCTATTAAGGAATGTTTCAAGGTCGCAATCTGGCATCACTTCGGCAACATTTTGGTGGTATAGGCAGGAAAAAACTTCCCTTTCTTGCATACAAGTGGGCACACCTATTATCACCACCCTCGGTCGTCGCTTATGAGGCTCATCAATCTTAAGACCTGAGTTCGTGAGCTGCACTGATTTCTTGAGCTTCTCAATGTCATCTCTGGAATCAGTACTAATTATGACACCGCCATTTTTTATTTTGTGTAGGCCTCGTACGTGCAGTTTCATCTGCTCAGGGCTAATAATCTTTTGAACAAGGGATTTTGTGTCCTCACTCGACTTCAATTTATCACCAGGATAAATGGCTACTGAGTTCATGTTCTTCAGCTGTATTAAATTATTAGGTCCTTTTTTTACCATGTCCGCAAATGAAGTGGTCTCGGGAGGTTTTGTGTTTCTTCAATGGTCCGGGTGAGGTCTTGTAGCCGCTGTGATAGGTCTAACTGATCTTGAAGTGACTGTACAAATGTTTGGGCTTTGACGAGTCTAATCTTCAGGGCCTGGTACCGTACCGCCATATGCGATGTGGCAGTACCCACAGTACGGCACAAATTGTTGATGCGCAACTTCTGCTCTGAGTTCATTTTGCCCTCAGCTACGATATCGCACACCCCATTGAGACTTTCTTCAATCATGGTCATCCACGAGTGTATCTCCGGTGTTTGCATCAATTCGCGAACATCTTCCCCTTGGCTCGGCGCATTAGGTCTCGTTGCGGGTGTAGGTGCAAGCTCTGCCGACGGTGTAGGAGGCGGGGAGTGCAGCGTCCTGCCACTCCAGTTGAAGGGGCTGTGGTCCATTATGGGTGTTGATCTACTAAATTCTCTTAAACACGATCCATATTTAAAATTAAAGTTATATTCATTACACTGGAGAGTTTAAAACCGATCGCCGGCAAACAAGGTCACGATTCAGCACTTTATATGTTTATTTTAATTGATTTTTAACACGTCTGTACTCAACGAAAGGTGCTAGATCATAATAAATATACATGATATAGATAATAAATACATGTAAAGATAATCCCATTAAAACAATACTTGCCAAAAATACCAAGTCTCGCAACCGAAAAAGTTGTGAGATCCATGTAATACCAAGTCAGTTAATTAAAAATCTTGAATGTTTTACATAAATATATTGACTCGGCCATCGCATGAAAACACAATATATCTCATTTCATAAGTAATATATGTATACATTTAATTGTTTAATGTGTCCAAACTGTATGAAATTTGAAAATCACTATGTTTATACAATGCCAGCATGGTTACTAAAAAAATCAGGTTTCTAGTTTTATCCACAACGAAGTTATAGGGGGTCAAAAATGGCCTGAATTGCTTCGAGAAAAGGATGGTACGGCCGTGCCGCTTTTTCGCTCGACTTGGTGGGGGCACTGCCGTGCCCCGAGATACTGTTAGCAATATTGCTCAGAGATGGAGAGCCTGGAGATTTGTCACACAGGTCTAGAACCTAGTTCAGACTCCAGCTCTCACTAAGGTTTGAATTTTAAGTTTTGTACTGACTCACTGTAATCAATATTATGTACCTTTTTGAGAGAGAATAAATAAACTATTATTATATTATAAAGTTTGTTGGTAACCGACCGTCACCTTAAAAAAAATAATTTTTAAGGTGCTTTCAATGACCTGTTGGCCATTTTGCAACGCGAGTTTTGGATTTTGTCTGCCCGAAGAATAATTCGGAGTGTAGGCTATCGCTGCATCCCTTGCTATAAGCTCAAGGCTTTTACCATGCAGCCCTTGATGGGAGACTTACCGGCAGATCGCGTAACAGAGAGCAGGCCGTTTGACGGTGTAGGCACGGACTTCGCTGGTCCCTTTTTTGTGAAAACTTCAACACTTCGAAACAGCAAGACTGTTAAGGCCTACTTGTGTGTCTTCGTTTGCCTCTCCACAAAGGCCGTATACTTAGAACTGGTCTCCTCGCTTACGACCGAGGTGTTTGTAGCCACATGTGACAGATTTGTATTCCGCAGAGGGCTGCCTTCCTTGATCCGTTCTGATTGCTAGGTTTAAAAACTAACTTCAAGGGCACTTATAATTATTTGAACGACGTAGTTAATTCCCTTGAAACCAACAAGGCTGATATAGGCAATAGGCTTGCCCGACGTGGTATAAATTGGTTGTTTTCCCCACCAAATTGTCCACACTGAGGTGGTATATTTGAGGCCACTGTAAAATCGGCCAAGACACACTTGCGCAGGACAATTGGTGAATAAGTCCTTACATTTGAGGAACTCGCAACTGTGTTTTGTAAGATTGAGGCCGTTTTGAACTCTAGGACATTGTGCCCGATCTCCTCAGATCCGAATGATTTGGAAGCCCTTACGCCGGGCCATTTTTGATTGGTCGCCCACTTGTCGCCTTGCCTGAGTACCCCTATATTGATACGAGACCTAATCGTCTCTCGCGTTTTGAATTGGTACGCCAGATTACTCAGAGCTTTTGGAAACGCTGGAATTTGGAATATTTGCACATACTCCAGCAACGCGTTAAGTGGACCGACAAGACCGATCCACCCAAGATTGGAGACCTCATTTTGATTAAGGAGGCTAACCTTTCACCACTTAGATGGCGCAGGGGGCGCATTATTCGTTTGGTAACTGGGGCTGATGGAGACCCCCGATTTGCTGAAGTCCTGGTGGACGGTTAGATTCTGAGGAGAGCGGTTGCAAAGTTGTCACGTCTACCAACCGATTAGCGGACCGGTAGGCCGGTCCAGGGCGGGTGGATGTTTGAAATACTGTCTATGATAAGTTGAATCGATAATATTAATTGGTATCATTATTTTGTCTGTTGCATTTTTTTGACTCTGGTCACACTGTAAGATGACACATCACTTTTTGCTTTTTGACTTGAAAATTAACACGTTTTGTCGTCTCTTAAAATATCGCTTTTTGAATAGCACATAGTTGAAGCTTCGCGAATTGTATTGTAAAATCTTATAAATTGTCGCCTCTGATCACCACCGGCAAGGGTTGTAATAACATTGTGACATATTGAACATTTGCAAAAATTATGTACCACGTTCCTCGTGTTGAAGACGTCGCGTTTGCAGCCTGATAGTTAAGTATTTAGATAATTCACCAGCTAATATTGGCCAATTTTAGATCTGTGTGTGGCTAATTTAGCTCTTTAGGGCTCATTCTGACAGAGAGCGGTCACGCGGTCAAGCGTTCAAGCGGTCCGTTTAGCGTTCTTTGAGTTATATTACGTTACATGGACCGCGTGACCGCTCTCTGTCTGATAGACGCTATGTAACGTAATATAACACAAAGAACGCAAAACAGACCGCTTGAACGCTTGACCGCGTGACCGCTCCCTGTCTGAATGAGCCCTTAGCCTGACATTCAGAGAAGATCACCAGGTAAGTTGTACTTTGTAAATGGTCATCACTGTGAAACACAGTAGACATATGTCATATATGTCAGAGATTTGTCTTGCCTACAACGACTGGATGAATATAATCACGCTTCCATTGCCCTCTGCAAACTTTTCCCAGTCCTTCTAGGCAGATTCTGATCATAGATAGATAGATAGATATAGTCTTTATTGTACACCAAATAATATGGAAAAGTACACATTTTTTTTAATTGGCTTATACTACAGCATGTACAAATGGCGGCCTTATCTACAGTTCTACACCAAGGCTAGGCATTTTATACCTATCTGTAGACGTATATGTCGGCGATACGCCAGGGTAACGTGTCCAGTCTCCATTATAATAAAAACACTCACGTAATATTACTTAGTTTATTTTCAGACGATTTCTAGCACAGAACTGAATTAAAATGTGACCTACAGTCCTTTTTATACACTAGCCCACTTAATGTTTAACAACTGCCACTTCCTTTACAACATATAATTGAAATTACTATACAATTAATTATAAAATATAGTTCAAAAATCAACATTCATATCGTAATGAATTTTGCACAACACCAAATGATTTATTTTACACGAATAACAAATTTATTTTATTAACCAATCGCTGCTTTACAATATTCACCAACAGATCATCAGGATGTAAATATAATCACATGTTATTTAGTACCGTAAACATAAAAATAAGTGTCAGAATAATGTTATATAATACTAATTGATTTTACTTTGAAAGTTTCTGGATCTTAATAACTAAGCGATAAATTAAATACCGAATCTTTATAAAACAGTTAAGCAGCCAATACAGTGTCTAATATTGTAAAATAGTGAAGTTCTCAGTTCTGTGTTCACAAATTCTTATTTAAATATCAATCTTAAATATTATTAACATTTTCGTAACAATATAATCTGGAAGTGCCATCTACCTTTCCATCGAGAATTAATCACATCAACGTCAATCGTTCCACGCTTGCTCGTCCAATGCGAGCGATCCTTTTGTCTCTTTCGCTCCCGTCCCAAGGCACGCCTACAGAACAGTCTAGAAAGAACGACTCGGCTGACGGGTGTGTATAGCATACGCGTCCCGTAAAACCGCACCACCATATTTTTACCGCTCCCGGGATATAACGAGAACTAAACCACGCGCGAGTGTAGTGGAGTGATTCAACGCAGCTTCAGGATTCTCGAAGACACCGGGAGGCTGCCATTTGATAAGAAGAAGACTGATGTGCAAGGTAGGTGTGCCCTCATCCTTCCGCATCCTATAATTCCTCCTATCCCACACACTTTTCCTCCCTTTCGTTTCCTAGTCGATAAGAACCCAAATCCTTACAGTCCACTTTTCCCAAATCGCCTAGGAATATTCGGTTCGCCGAAACATAATCATTATATGTTAATTTGCGCCCATATATACGTAACTTAACTGCGATCACGATCTCAAAATCAGTTATTCTATAACTGATTTTGAGATAGATTTTAGCACGTATCGCTATAGACGTGTATCTTAATATAAACGAAATACGCTGAGGTCTTTCAGTGCACAAGTTCAAGAAGGTAGGTGTCTACTTGAACAGTTCATTAACCTGAAACAAGAAAATATTATCTCATCTTCAAGAATATCATGTCCCAAACGCTTTAAGACGAGAAAGCGAATAATGAACTTCTCAATGTTCTGATAACCGTCCGGGGGCTTTGTCAGTTAAGAGTAATATTGCGGCGTACTGATCCGGGAATATTGTCATATTATGTTGGCAACACTAGCGGGCGCGTTTCAAACGAGCGCGAGCGGCGGCGTTTATCCGGCGGCGACGAATTAAAGGGAGCACCGAGCACAGTAGACGCAAGTTTAGCTCTTATTCCGACTGCATGTACGAGTATGTAGTGGTTTATGCCGACGCCTCGCCGTTAAACACTGCGAGTGTTGTTATTCACTTTGATAGATCAACATATTAGTCAAGTCAGTGTGCATTGTGTCCGTTGTTTGAATATTTGTAAAGTAAAAGCAACGCAGGATTTAGTCTTAGTGCAAGAGTGGGGTTATCATTCCATACCATTATCAACTGGTATAACCGCCGTAAAATGAATATATAGCTGACCATTATGCCAAATTTTCAAATAACGGATTGGTACCTACTTTCTCACAGAAGAACGAATTCTCACAGACGTGTTCGCTAAGTGAGAGTGTTCGAGGCTAAAAATGTCGATATATAAGTGCCAGGCGTTTTTTATATTGTAGTTTGCAAAATATTTTTGCATGCGCCTGGCAATGTTAAATCCTCGACTAAATCTTCCGGCTTATTGCTTTTTTTTATTCTTTAAACATTAAACTACAACAATTAAAAATTGCAAATTGCCACAAATACATATTTGGAAGAAAAAAAAATTTGTTTTTAATTTTCTATAGTCCCGCTAGTCGCCAGCCAGGTCTGCAGTTCCGTGTTGGGGTATAATAGAAGAGGTATGAGGCAAGTTTTCAGCTTGCCTCAAATACTTACCCAAAATTGGGGCCAGCTGGTCTCCTACTATACATTTAAAGAATTGCAAGCATCTTTTAGTGCGCATCATTTTAAAAATGGAATACTTACACTCTATTTTAGAAATGATACTTACTAACACGTTACATACGAGTGTAATGATATATAAGGGCAGCCTTTTTATTTTATGATTATTTTCTTTATTACAGTTTACTTACGGTTATATATCAATAACTAAAACTTAAAAATAAACATATCTTGTAAGTACGGTAGAGTCTGCCTCCGTGGTCCAGTGGATAGCGTATGCGACTTCTGATTGGAGGTCCCGGGTTCGATTCCTGGTCGGACAAAAGTGTTACTGGGTTTTTCCGAATTCTCAGTAGCAGCACGGAGTCTGGTGATGTGCCCCTTAACGGCAATAGGCTCGCCCCCTATTACGTGGGACCTAAATTTCGTGGCGAAATGTGGGTGTAACATTACACCTCTGCCTACCCCTTCGGGGATACAGGCGTGAGCCTATAAAAAAAAGTTCCAGTCTGCATACACATCTCATACATCGAAAGCCACAATCTCTGTCCAGATGGTCAATCAATAATGGAGTACAGATTTAGTTACCAGCTCTCATTGTAGAGCGTCTGTCTAACACATACAACACCCTGGGATTACACTTTGAGTTAATTGCGAGGTTAATCTGTCGGTTGTAATTGAATTAATCAGTGATATACGATAGCTTTGTATTTTCGGAAAATGGCAAGAGGTACATGAGTAATCACTAGATGAAAAGGGACTCATAGAGCGTTTGTGCACCACAAGGAATTTTACCGTCCGGCAGTCCGATTTCTTACAATTGTCAATGAATTTCAATGAATTCTCAATGTAAGTTGATGTAAATCTGACTGCCGGACGGTACAATTCCGTGTAGTGCACAAACGCCCTTATGGGTAGCTTACGCAATAGGTGTACTTGTCAGTAAGACAAAAATATTGTTTAAAAATGTCTTAGTAAAGTTACTTGCTGGGTGTCTTTAGATTTAAGAAATGTACTCAAATGTGATTGGTTGATTCTTTGCAAACTTCGCAACAAAGATGTAGGAATAGATGACTACTAGACATACGTATTTTGTATGAAGCTTAAGTCAAATATTTATATTTAGTAGCCAAATTCATGGATGATATGGATTAAAATATTGGGACCGGCCGTAAATCACTAGATCATATTGCACATAAAAATGAATCGACCACAAACTTATATTGGCGTGTAAACCAATTTCGATATGGAATATTAATAGCGCGAGCTCGAAATTATTCGCCCTAAAAATTTAAGCCACGAGAAAGGTTGGCCAAGTTAATGCAAGTAAAACACCTAGTTGTAAGGATCTGTGTCAAACACTCGTCGCTGGGAAAACTAGGGCAGTCCATAGTCACCCAACCAGCGTAGCGAGGCCTTAATCAGCAGTCAGAACCAGAAAATAATCACATTCTACGTGAAACGACGGAAACAAACTTTTTAATATCACAATTTCAGCGAAAATATTGAGAATGTTCGCATACGTCTGAGTTATTTAAATCGAAAAAGAACTTTACCTTTTTATCTATTGGTGTTGGTAGGTGATGTTATATTTGTTGTGCAGTTAGAAAGTTAATCATTAGCTAGATTCAAGATACCTGCACGGCAGCTAGTTGTATAAAATGAATATATATGTATATAACATATAAAACCAATATACTGGGGATTAAAAAGAGTGGCCATGAGTTTTATTGCCCGTTCGTTCGTTTATATCGACCTATTGCATTGCGAACGTGGCAGTAAATGTAAATGTAGAATCATGTAGTAATTAACTTAAATTTTGACGTTCATAAGCATCACTTTGTGGCCTAAATGAATAAATGATATTGACATTGACTTGACTTTATAAAGGTTATGTGAAATAGCAAGTGACTGCCAGTAATTATGCCTTCCGTACTGGTATATATACGGCATGTCTTCGCTGATTAAGTCAATTCAAGTTTCAATATGTAGATGCTTTTATTATACTTTATCTATTTGCTACATCAATAATTATAGTTCACTTGTTATTCAAACGCTACAAGAAATTACTAATTGGGAAATAAGCACTTATCAAAATAATTGCCTACTTTATAGTAAACTTCCCAAACCTTTCAAGAGCTTTTATAATAATGTTTAATATCGACATCGACGTCTTGACCAAGTTTTAATGGGTATAATTTTACTTCTAGATCTCTTTGTTTAGTCTATAAGATATAATGGAGAGCGTTGTTTTATTTTTCATCACGGGTTATAGGTACCTGTGACGGAGAAATCTTAAAAAGAAAAGAACATAAAATCATACAGACTAGAAATTATAGAACGATAATTCTACGATCAGGTACTTTAGTATTATATGAACTTCAGTAAGTTAAAGGTCGTCACCTTTAGCGGGAGTGTAAGCGAGTGCCACGCCAAAGGTTGCGGATGCGATTCCCGCTCGAATGAAATATCTGTATGCGTGAATGTAATGCGTTTGGATATTTGTCCTGGTATGATATTCAGCCGGGGGTATTTCTATGTATAATATGTATGTATTTACAAATAAATATATTTTGTATGTTTGTATGTTATAATAATATATTTTGTATGTTTATCCATTGTCTGGTACCCATAGTACAAGCTCAGCTTAGTTAGCGACTAGATTGTGTATCTGGTTGAATATTAGAAAGAATAAAATGACTTTCGATATAATATGGAAAAGCAGCCAATCTGATCCATCCAGTTCCTCCAGGTTCAGCAATAACAATGAAAACACTACGTTTTGAAATTCACGAAAACCCGGAGAAAGTTTTTCTTGGAACGACAAATGTGATTGTACAATCTACATATTTCGTACGACTCGTAGTCCGTTGACTCAGGCTGTCTGTTTGTATGGATTTAGTCGACGAACTTGAATTACTTGATGATTTATATATTTGGTCGTTATGGGATGTCATGATAATCACATTTAAATATTTGTGTGCTTGTGAGGTTGGTCTTGTAGATGCGCATTGTTTGCAAAGCGAGAACGTCTTGCCGCGTACTAACCCTCACAGTCTGTTTCATATTGTTAAAATGACTGAAATAGGTATATAATTACGTCTCCACATTATCATTGCGCGACGTTGTAGGCATGAAACAACACTATAAACGGTGTGAACAGCGCCTGCCTAAAGTTACCTCTTACGAATAGCTTTTTCTAGGAAATAATTGTGTCTTCACTTTTGTTGTCATCCGACAACAGAGTGTTATGTTTCAGAAATACTTGACTAGCCACCGAGTGCTCACATCATACGAAGACTATGATATCGGAACATACTTGATATCCCGTAGAAAAATAATGACGACTATCTTTAAATTTATAAAAAAAAATATTTAAAAAAATCTTTAGTTAAGTAAACCTTAAAACTTCAAAATGAAGTTTTAAGTATTTGAACTAATATAAGACTTTCTTCAAATATGTTTTTTACTTTTAAAGCGTATTGTATTGTACCGTATCCGTACATGTGCCAAGCGCTATTAAACGAATTGATTAAAATATTTTTTATTTGTATAATTTCAATCAGGAAATTGAATTCCAATTCACGACATGCTGTTGGCGGAACGCCGAAAACATTTTTACAAATTAAATATTATATTTCTTCCGACGCTGATTGCAAAGCGAGCGTTAAAATATTAAAAATCATATCAAAATATTATTCATGACCCAGGACAAACAGTCTAGCGTACATTTTACTCAAAGTAACATTATATACGTTGCTTTGAGTGAATTCTGATTTTAAGTAGCAGCTTTAATGAATCCTAAGGATGACGGGTGTTTCGTGCAGACATGGATTAGACTCAGCTCTTGGCTGTTTTATATAATAGGTTACTACATGCTGAAATATTGCCTCTGAACACAGCTACAAAGGAGGAGAAGTATTGAGGTAATATTAAAGAGCCAACTCATCTTACAGAGCGCAAATGTTATTAAATTAATTTTGAAAGGGATCTGTTAAAGAAATAATATGTCTAATTTTGTTGTAGATCTATTGTATGCTTCTCAGAATATTCAATTCCAGACATAATTTATTTACAATATATCTTTATTGAGTAACGAGATCATTCCTCCGCGAAATCAATGTGCCGTCGCGTTTATTTTGTTAACTGTTTATAACTTCCTTTTCAGCTGCAAGGTTGAAGACATTTTTTTATATATTTGGCACGGTCACTAATTGCGACGTAAAATTAAATATTGTTTACAGGATAGAAATAAAATACATATATTAACATCGATTTGTCTTTATTAAACTTTATGGTAACTAATACTTTGTACTACAAGATTAAGTTCCAATATGTACAAAGTATGTTCAAAACGCATAATCATAACGCTTAGTAAAATAGTTTAGATTTTAATAAAAATATACAGAATTAAGTAAATAAATAAATAAATGAGATTTTAGGCACTGCACGTGTTTAACATCATATCACATTCATGGGTTCTATACAACGTACACCACATCTATATTCAATTATTCTAGTAAGCGTTTCCGTTCTTATAACAATTATTATCAAAGATAGTTTTGAATACATTTTCTACTAGAATTTAGTTTAAGTAATAAAATGTACAGTGTTTCAGGAGAACAGGGCTATAAATAACTTTCTTACGTCCTATTCTCGAACATCTGAAGTTGACGAGTACTTATACGAGTAGTCCAAATGATACGCAAATTGTTTGGATTTCATAAATCATGTAAACAAACATTAGAACAGAGCATCCCAGGATCTCCGTGAAACGTTTATAGAAAACTCTCACAAAATGAACGCAATTATTACGATTAATTATTCTAGATCTACTATGTATATTGCTTAAAAACAGTATCAGACAATATTTATACAAACTTAGCTATTGAATTTCACCAATTAGCTGTAATTGCACATTAAATGACATGAATATCAGTTTACTTATTTATTTTCGTCTCTGTTTCTTTGAGCTAACGTCATTTATACATATTTTTTGGGAATTCCTTCCAATAAATATCTGTGGTATTCCTCATCCTTACCTACTAAGTCTAGACAGAATGAATCAGTTCAAATTACGCGTTCAAACAGTGCCTATGGCAATCTTTATCTTTATCTAGAAATATTTCACGAAGACTATTTAAGGTACCACTTATTATACATTTCATCTTTAGAGTAACACTCTCATAAACTTACATAGTTTTACTTGGTCACATTGGAGAAGAATCAAAGTATAAACACATACACCATATTTTGATGCTATACGCGGACAAACAAGTCTTCGAAATGTTTAATAACGACACGATGACAGGCTCATTAGTCAGTTTAAACAAGCGTATCTCCGAGCAATGCTGTCTATTCAGTACTCGTTGAAATGTCTTTTCCTTCATCCAGCTAATCAGAACGCGTCCTTGTCTTTGGCCTGCGTCAACAGATGAAACTAATGACATTTCGAAGCTTATTTGACTTTGGTGCTGTTACATTTGTTTAGCTCTAAAAGTCTTACCTGTTTTTGGCACATTTTCAATATTTTACCATCTCTTTGTTTAACACAAAAACTGAAATATTCTTATTTCCAGGAAGGCCATAACTTTCTACAAATATTCATCAAACGTATTTGAGATCAGGGTGACATTTGGTACTTGATTACATTTAGTATTGTCTTACAAGAACACGCCATTACTCTGACGCGGTTTTAAAATACTATGTATAAAATAGAGAACAATTTTATAGGCAGACGTAAGCGTCATCATTTCTTTCGAAGACTTTCTAGGTGATTCTGTTCAATATGTACAATGCTACAATGTTTCTTTAGTAATTGAGGATTTTAAAGAGCAAAATTTAGACAATTAAGGGATCTCACACAATTCAATAGATATATTGACATACAGCAATGTTACTAATATAATCTAATAAAATAAATCCCAGTCAGAAATAATTCCCAAGATGTCTCTCTCTTTCATTAAGCCTAAACAATGACTAGATAAAATAGATTTAATGGACTTAGCTAACAATAAATCTTCTCACAAAACTTGATATGTACAATCGATAAGTATAATGTGTACCTGTTAGATTTATACAAATACATATATACTGAGTAGAAAATATTCGTAGTGATATAGGTAGACTTCGTTGAGTGAAGAGTATTGATAAAATTTAGATAAGTAGTACACGTATTTTAAAAAGTAATCCAACAAAGTACACTTACAAGATTAAGTTTTAAGGTTAACAAATTTACAATTAAACTAATGGAATTTATTACTGGAAGTCTAAAGACTAGTGAGCATGTATTAACACGAAATGGAATAATTTACTTAGCTATTGATGTTGAATTTGAGGCTTCGGCTGCTGGGATGCGCGGTGGTGAAGGAGAGGAGTGGCGTGGACGCCTCGCACAGATCGCTGGCCGAGTATCGACTACGTCTGAGGCTCGCACTCGCGTTTGTACCTACGTTCACACCAATACTTTTATTCTCTTTGTTCGGCGAACTCTTCATATCGATCTGAACCTCAAGATCTCTTGTACTGCCGCTGAGACTCCTTATCGGCTCAAACTTTTCACTCGTCGTACTCGACGGGGTTTGGCTTCCTGGCTCTGTTTCCACTATTTGTTCGAGCGTACTCGGCCTGCGGCCACGTGTGTCTGCGTAGTAGTCAACCGCGGGCGCTATAACGGGTGCCAGGTCGCCCAACGGCACCAGACCTAAGAGCAGCATCACAGTTGCTGGATGCTCCATTATATACTGCGTTATGCATTGTATGAATGATTCAGTTTGTGTACCCCGATGCACCTTAGGTCACTCTGGGGTAACAGGCCTTTCCTGCTGTCGAAGAAAATAAAGCAGTTAGAAACAGTAAGGTTGATAATTATGAAGTTCAAAGCAATTATATTACAAAAAAGAGGTAGATACGTTACCTATGTAGTAATCAATCCGTAGAAACGGTACACTAACGCACACATCGATAACTCCACATTTTATTTTCGGTTGACAAGATGTGTCAGTTTCAATTTGACGCGGCTCGCGACTTCACACACACATATGTATGTCAGGCTTGCCAACTGGCTTATGTTTAGCGTCCTGCTTTTGGTACGCCTATAACATATCTACTTCGTTTTACTTTTGTAACATCATTTGTTCAAGGAATCAAAATTTCTTACTTGATCCCAACAGAATACGTCAGGTGGATGGCTACAGCTCCGTGCGAGCTGGTTCGGTGGAGCCTTCCACTGAAGGTTTGGGTTGGAAATTTTTGCTCGCATACGTGTGTCTTAATGTGTGGCAATAAGGGTCGTTTTATTTAGCCACTTTCTTTTTTTTCATCATCAGTCGCTCTTTATTGAACCAAAGCAATTTTTTTTTTCCAAATGATTAACAATATAATTAAATTAAATCTTAAAATAATAAAAAAACGAATTAATATATACAAGGGAAAATTCAAAAAATTAAAAATTAAAATTTAGAAGGCGTCATGAAACTCATCCGCATCGCAGTCAATTGGAAGCGTGCCCAGAAGACTGGCAGCATTGCCTCGTTGGATGGCTATACTTATTTTTTGAGCCAAGTACGTGCCAGCCCTCTGGTCACGCGAGGCGTCTATAAGTCTCTTTGCGAGATCTCTAAAAAGTGATCGCGCACTTGGACCCCATGGCTCCAATGTTTCGACCCCAAACGGCTCAAATACATAATCTCCTATTAGATTTACATATTTGCGCCGTTTGAGTGTCTCCGCGGTAGCAGCAGCAGCGCCCGCACAACCTGCTGTGCTGGGAAGATGAGATGGTGCAAGGGTATCGACACATGTTGCGTCCCATACCAAAGGCCTACCCAGCTTCCACGGCAGTAACAACATCCCGTCTGGTCTTTTGCCATCGTCGCGTGCCAAGCCTTGAGGTTCAAGTTGGGTTGGAACGCCAGCGGTGGCAAGAGCACGGCGCAGTATGTCGTTGAGGTTGGCGTGTCGAGAAATACGACCCGCGCTCCTGCTGCATGACAGGCCATGGTGACCAAGGCTATCGACAGCCTCTCCACAGTGATAACGATGCGGAGAGACACATGACGCACCTAGACGGAGGCAAGTAGCGAAGCGGAAGGTCGTATCGTCCAACATGGTACCTATATTGGACGATGGCAGTGCCTGAAGCCAGAGGCCCGATTCCCATTCTCCCACAGCCAGCGGGCGAGCACGCTCCGCAGCGTTGGACGATGTATTGAGAAGGTTTTCTCGTACCACGCTGCAAAGCGGCCCATCCCATTGCCTCTGGGAGGATAAGTTTCGGGGTAACTCAGTTCCTGGACAAGCATTTCTCCAAGCGTTCAAGGCATCGGTCTTACACGGCACTTCAGAATCAACCAGTGTGGGAGCTAAAATTTTCCTAGTCAATTCTGCAGTGCTGTGGACCGATGATAAGAACGCTGGCAGGCTTACGTCGGTAATTTTGCGAACGCCGAGGCCGCCCAAGCGCATAGGTAAGGACGCCTGTAGCCACACCCGGTCGTTCAGGGCCACATTCAAAATTTTACTCAGGGTATTCTGTATAATTTTGTCAATTTGAATGAGTGGAGTTGGATTTTTCCAAAAAGGTGAGCACCGTAATGCGTGCGTAAATTTAGGGACAAAAATACAATATCGAATAATAGTGAAAGCCGAATGTATATTAATTTTGAGTAGCCTGTCAGAAATTTCACTAAAATTTTGGTTTTTTCCCTGTATAAAAGAATCAAAACCGTCGTCTTAAATTGGGGACCCCAGGAGGCGAAGAGAACTTTTTTCAACTTGAGTGATATTGGGAGCCAAATATAGAAATTTTGAAAGAATAGAGGATTTATCTAGATTGTCATTAATAAAAATTTCGCATTTGTTTGTATTCAGTTCTAAGCCTATGGATAAAAATTTTGATTTCAGAAGTGCTAGATCTTGATACACAGACTCTACGTCACCGCCCAGGGTTCCATCATCTAGGTACCAGATGTTTAATTTAGAATTTAGCCACTTTCTTGATTTATATATCCACATTCTGCAATGAGATCTCAGTCTGCGCTTGAGCGCCGTCGGGAGTGGACTCTATGTCGCTTGTCGCTGCAGCCCGAAGTCGAAAAAAGCAATATACGAACACAAAATATTCGCTAAAATCAATTTGATACTTCTCGTATTCTGTGCGAATTACGTACAAGGTAAGTTTCTTATTTTTTTATATAATCGGACATTATTACTTTATTTTCTCCGTTATGTTGATTCAGGATATATTTCGGTATTTAGATATTATTTTGTTTCTTGCGTTGAAATCTGGTAAGATTATCTGGACTGATGGTATACCACCCCGTTCAAGTGTTGCCACTGGAACTCATAAAAGAGTAGACCGAGTTATACCAGGTTGGGGTTCATTTTATTTGTTTTGGTGAGACCCTACCACTGGTACTAGTGAAGTAACCTTCCAAGGTTATTCGATGAGTCTTACTGGTACTCATATGTGAGTAATGCTAGGCATGCCGAGTTTGGGCTCATTTTGTTTGTACATAAGAGACCCTACCACTGGAATTTATGAAGTAACCTTCCAGGGTTATTCGATGACTCTTGCTGGTACTCATATGTGAGTAGAGCTAGGCATGCCGAGTTTGGGCTCATTTTGTTTCTACAAAAGAGACCCTACCACTGGAACTTATGAAGTAACCTTCCAGGGTTATTCGATGACTCTTGCTGGTACTCATATGTGAGTAGAGCTAGGCATGCCGAGTTTGGGCTCATTTTGTTTGCACATAAGAGACTCTACCACTGGAACTTATGAAGTAACCTTCCAGGGTTATTCGATGACTCTTGCTGGTACTCATATGGGAGTAGAGCTAGGCATGCCGAGTTTGGGCTCATTTTGTTTGCACATAAGAGACTCTACCACTGGAACTTATGAAGTAACCTTCCAGGGTTATTCGATGACTCTTGCTGGTACTCATATGGGAGTAGAGCTAGGCATGCCGAGTTTGGGCTCATTTTGTTTCTACAAAAGAGACCCTACCACTGGAACTTATGAAGTAACCTTCCAGGGTTATTTGATGACCGTTGCTGGTACTCATATGTAAGTAGAGCTAGGCATGTCGAGTTTGGGCTCATTTTGTTTGTACATAGGAGACCCTACCACTGGAACTTATGAAGTAACCTTCCAGGGTTATTTGATGACCCTTGCTGGTACTCATATGTGAGTAGAGCTAGGCATGTCGAGTTTGGGCTCATTTTGTTTGTACATAAGAGACCCTACCACTGGAACTTATGAAGTAACCTTCCAGGGTTATTTGATGACTCTTGCTGGTACTCATATGTGAGTAGAGCTAGGCATGCCGAGTTTGGGCTCATTTTGTTTCTACAAAAGAGACCCTACCACTGGAACTTATGAAGTAACCTTCCAGGGTTATTCGATGACTCTTGCTGGTACTCATATGTGAGTAGAGCTAGGTATACCGAGTTTGGGCTCATTTTGTTTGTACATAAGAGACCCTACCACTGGAACTTATGAAGTAATTGTCCAGGGTTATTCGGTGACTCTTGCTGGTACTCATATGTGAGTAGAGCTAGCCATGCCAAGTTTGGGCTCATTTTGTTAGTACATAAGAGACCCTACCACTGGAACTTATGAAGTAACCTTCCAGGGTTATTCGATGATTCTTGCTGGTACTCATATGTGAGTAGAGCTAGGTATACCGAGTTTGGGCTCATTTTGTGTGTACATAAGAGACCCTACCACTGGAACTTATGAAGTAACCTTCCAGGATTATTCGATGATTCTTGCTGGTACTCATATGTGAGTAGAGCTAGGTATACCGAGTTTGGGCTCATTTTGTGTGTACATAAGAGACCCTACCACTGGAACTTATGAAGTAACCTTCCAGGGTTATTCGATGACTCTTGCTGGTACTCATATGTGAGTAGAGCTAGGTATACCGAGTTTGGGCTCATTTTGTGTGTACATAAGAGACCCTACCACTGGAACTTATGAAGTAACCTTCCAGGGTTATTCGATGACTCTTGCTGGTACTCATATGTGAGTAGAGCTAGGTATGCCGAGTTTGGTCTCATTTTGTTTACTGTTGTAAGTTTGAAATTGAATCAGTTTAGTTTTGTAAATTTTTTTTTGTAA
This sequence comes from Euclidia mi, assembly GCA_944739405.2. Lineage (NCBI taxonomy): Eukaryota > Metazoa > Arthropoda > Insecta > Lepidoptera > Erebidae > Euclidia > Euclidia mi. The sequence continues at coordinate 20,218,163 of OX123198.2, forward strand.
ATAATTGCATTCTAACCAATTTATTACTCTATCTAATGTCATATTTGTCTCTTTTTCTAAATTATCTATATTTCTGTCATTTATAATTAAAGTTGTGTCGTCAGCGTAAAGTACACATTTATGGTTAGTTATGTTGGGCAAGTCAGTTATATATAATATACCTTAACAAAACTTACAACAGTACTCACATATGAGTACCAGAAAGAGTCATCGAATAACCCTGGAAGGTTACTTTATAAGTTTCAGTGGTAGGGTCTCCTATGTACTAACAAAATGAGCCCAAACCTGGCATGCCTAGCTCTACTCACATATGAGTACCAGCAAGAGTCATCGAATAACCCTGGAAGGTTACTTCATAAGTTCCAGTGGTAGGGTCTCTTATGTACAAACAAAAAGAGCCCAAACTCGGCATACCTAGCTCTACTCACATATGAGTACCAGCAAGAGTCATCGAATAACCCTGGAAGGTTACTACATAAGTTCCAGTGGTAGGGTCTCTTATGTACAAACAAAATGAGACCAAACTCGGCATGCCTAGCTCTACTTACATATGAGTACCAGCAAGTCATCAAATAACCCTGGAAGGTTACTTCACAAGTTCCAGTGGTAGGGTCTCTTATGTGCAAACAAAATGAGCCCAAACTCGGTATACCTAGCTCTACTCACATATGAGTACCAGCAAGAGTCATCGAATAATCCTGGAAGGTTACTTTATAAGTTCCAGTGGTAGGGTCTCTTATGTACTAACAAAATGAGCCCAAACTTGGCATGCCTAGCTCTACTCACATATGAGTACCAGCAAGAGTCATCGAATAACCCTGGAAGGTTACTTTATAAGTTTCAGTGGTAGGGTCTCCTATGTACTAACAAAATGAGCCCAAACCTGGCATGCCTAGCTCTACTCACATATGAGTACCAGCAAGAGTCATCGAATAACCCTGGAAGGTTACTTCATAAGTTCCAGTGGTAGGGTCTCTTATGTACAAACAAAAAGAGCCCAAACTCGGCATACCTAGCTCTACTCACATATGAGTACCAGCAAGAGTCATCGAATAACCCTGGAAGGTTACTACATAAGTTCCAGTGGTAGGGTCTCTTATGTACAAACAAAATGAGACCAAACTCGGCATGCCTAGCTCTACTCACATATGAGTACCAGCAAGTCATCAAATAACCCTGGAAGGTTACTTCACAAGTTCCAGTGGTAGGGTCTCTTATGTGCAAACAAAATGAGCCCAAACTCGGTATACCTAGCTCTACTCACATATGAGTACCAGCAAGAGTCATCGAATAATCCTGGAAGGTTACTTTATAAGTTCCAGTGGTAGGGTCTCTTATGTACTAACAAAATGAGCCCAAACTTGGCATGCCTAGCTCTACTCACATATGAGTACCAGCAAGAGTCATCGAATAACCCTGGAAGGTTACTTCATAAGTTCCAAATGAGCCCAAACTCGATATGCCTAGCTCTACTCACATATGAGTACCAGCAAGAGTCATCGAATAACCCTGGAAGGTTACTTCATAAGTTCCAGTGGTAGGGTCTCTTATGTACAAACAAAAAGAGCCCAAACTCGGCATACCTAGCTCTACTCACATATGAGTACCAGCAAGAGTCATCGAATAACCCTGGAAGGTTACTACATAAGTTCCAGTGGTAGGGTCTCTTATGTACAAACAAAATGAGACCAAACTCGGCATGCCTAGCTCTACTCACATATGAGTACCAGCAAGTCATCAAATAACCCTGGAAGGTTACTTCACAAGTTCCAGTGGTAGGGTCTCTTATGTGCAAACAAAATGAGCCCAAACTCGGTATACCTAGCTCTACTCACATATGAGTACCAGCAAGAGTCATCGAATAATCCTGGAAGGTTACTTTATAAGTTCCAGTGGTAGGGTCTCTTATGTACTAACAAAATGAGCCCAAACTTGGCATGCCTAGCTCTACTCACATATGAGTACCAGCAAGAGTCATCGAATAACCCTGGAAGGTTACTTCATAAGTTCCAAATGAGCCCAAACTCGATATGCTTAGCTCTACTCACATATGAGTACCAGCAAGAGTCATCGAATAACCCTGGAAGGTTACTTTATAAGTTCCAGTAGTAGGGTCTCTTATTTATGTACAAACAAAATGAGCCCAAACTCGGCATGCCTAGCTCTACTCACACATGAGTACTAGCAAGAGTAATCGAATAACCCTGGAAGATTACTTCATAAGTTCCAGTGGTAGGGTCTCTTCTACTTGTCAACAAAGTTATAATGTCAACAACAGTCAACGAAGTCTATCGCGTGTTACCATCATTACATTCATACGACACCGACAAAATAATAATAATATTTCAGGCCTATAACATAGATACATATCACAAAAACAATCTAAAGTCTCAAAGTTATTTAGTTGAACTACATTTCCACAAGTTACCGTACGTAGTACGTACCGTTGCCGCCGTGTCGCTGTAGTGACGCGATTTTGTACCTACTAATTTTGTAAACGCGTCCTTAAAGTTAAGATGTGATAGAGCTTATGTATTGATTAAATGTGATCGTGTAGAATATATTAAGGAAAAAACAACGATCTATAAACCGAGACTATTTCTCAGTCCTCACATGATTTATGTTAAAAAGGCGTTGGTTTATTTAGTAGGCATACGATACTTGTAGTACTACGTTCTTATATCTGATAGCGGAAAATATTTAATTGTTATATATTTACCTCGTGTATATCAATGCCGTTGTTCACCGACAACATAGTCTGGAAATAGTCCTGCATGCGCTGCTTCAGTTCCTTAGGCACCTGGTTTATCGTCAGAAAGTCTTTGAGGTCCTGCCATTTGCTCTGGTACATCGACCGGCGGGAATACATCCTCTGAATGATCGCAGTCACGTTACCGAAAACCACGGCGTGCATAAGCGCTGGAACGTAACATGTGTCCTACTTTAAAACCCGAACAAACAATATGTTGACTGCTGCGGCTTTTCGATGCGCTGTTCATTGTGAAACACATGAGTATTAATAATTTCATAACATTAGATAAGTATTGAAATAGTTAACACGTTATCTCAGTTTTATAATGAATTTATTTGAATTCAACAATTTGTGCTTTGTAATACCTACTTTGTTTTAGTAAATGTTTTGTTGCTTGTAATTCTGAAGCACTGTGTTTGACAGTTCAACATGACCTGAATAAAAGCCGCGGTCGATCAAAGAAACAAGTTATACAGCGACGCCGTTTAAATTTTCTCCACTAAAGATGATATGCAAGTAGATGAAGGTCCGCCGAGTAAACCGATCACGGTATTTACTTTTACTTACAAGTCAACGTAACGTTACATACCTACTAAACGTAATATTGAAGATAAACAAGATGCCTACAGTGAATTGCAAATGTGGGACGGGATTCGATAAGCGAAAGAAGAAAAATAGTTTAGGGGTCGTACCTCCCATCAGCACGGTTATTATGCTGAAGATCTTTTCTGCGAGGGTGTTGACAGATACTTTCCCGAAGCCGACGCTGGTAAGCGAAGAACAGGTGAGGTAAAGTGCCGTCACGTAACTCTCGCTGTGCGATATATTAGCTATCGGCACTTTTAATCTCTCCGCCAAAGTATTTATCCGCCCCAAAATTTATAGATTCCATTTTACTAAAATGACGCGAAAGCAATAAAAAGTTTCTTTTGGTAAATCTCTCTCATCGAAGAATCTGAACAGTTGAAGTCGTCGAAGTTGAAAGAGGGTTGATATTAAAAACATGTACTTGTAACTTTGCCTCTGTCTGACTAGTCTAATTTGATTTGATCTCGTTGCACTGCTTACGTGCATGAGCGGCTCAAGCCGCTCAAGTTACATGTATTTAACCTAATCAAACAAATCATGCCCCTATAGTTGAGACATTGCGGTATTATTGTATCAGTTTTAATTGCTTTCCGAATTTCATAGCTCTACATTTATGCCTAGTCATTATTTTGTATAGCATAGGTACATGTAAATATTATAATATCATTCGAGTATTAGCCAAGAAAACGCTTCAATATTACCGACCTAAATCCCAATCTTCACCTTTGTGGACCTCAATTTCTTTGTCGGCTATAATGAACCAGATACAGGCCAGCCAATGTGTCAGCAAAGTGAAAGAGAGCATTAACATAGTCAGTATCAAAGCCGAGTACTGCGAGTATCGATCCATTTTCTGCAGCAGTCGCGCGAGTCGTAACAGCCTTGTTAATTTTACTAAATGCGCGTTTCTATGTGTCGATTCCTGTGGAATGTCAACATTTAATTATTAACTTATAAACTACAAAGTAAACTGCAAAGGGTAGTATTTAAACGAGTGACTGTAAATTAAAGTTTTGAGTGACAAAATTAATTTATTTAGGTTATAGAATTACTAAGTGAGCGACTGACTGCGGGTGATGAGAAATCAATAGAACAGCAACTTACAAATATTCATTTGAGTAACTTAAAATACAAAAGGAGAAATCTTCATAATATTTGAGCGACCTAATATTTGTTTGAGTGCCAACGTTACATCCTGCATTGTTTTCAATATTTGGCAAATGATTTATTTATACTGAGCGGCATTTTATCTAAGTGTTTCGTAATACAAAAACCACATTGAAAATACTATAATGAGCAGAGTACGTATGAGCTCACATTTTTATGAAATATTTTCGAATGAAATTACTATTTGAAGAAACACTATTAGCCAAGAAATTTAATTATTTAAGGGTAGGTAATTAAATAAAACAATGTATTCAGAAAAAACAAAGCAATATGCGTTTACTTAAATCAAATGAACAAAAAATTAAATAAGACGCTTCAGTCTTTCAAACAAAGTTGACGGAGCCCTTCGCAGGGCTCCTATTCTTGACCTTTTAAACCTAACATAACCCATTAAGTTGCCCGAGTGGACGAGATTCTGTATTTGTAGTCACTCACCTAGTAATTTAGTCGCACGGTTAAAATTTTAATTGCCGACTTTTAGTAAGCTCGTTCTAGATTTTATTATTAATCAATATTCGTCGCTAGTTTAGTTAATTTTTCGCTTACTCAAATTCATGCCGCTCAAGTTATTAAAACAGTATCTCATCATCAGTCGCTTAGTTTTTTTTGATTCGCTCGTTTTATAATTCCCCAACTGCAAAGACCTCAACAATGAAATGTTAAACAGTTGTGTACCGAAATGTGGTCAAAGCGCTGGGGACCGTTTCAAGTTTAAGCAGTTAATCAATAATAACGCTGTTAAATTAATTAGTTGGTGGCATTAACTCACTGCGCCGCTGGTTACGTTGGACGCGTAAAGTAGGTCAAACGGGAGCGCCGCCAGAAGATCCACCACAAACCAACTCCGAATGTAATTAAGGGCTATCGCCTTAGAATCCGATACCACCTCGCCTTTCTTACTTACGAATGTCGTTTGGAAATTAAGCAATATATCTGGAAAATGCATACGCAATGTAATATTTTCCGTTACACGGAGAGGAAGAAGTGAAAGTGAAGTAATGTACCTATAATGAACAGCGCTTCTACTACCACATCACTCGTAACACTTATCCTAGGGTGTCCCTCGTCAACGAAGCTCGCGTTTTACGGGACCACCACCGCGACGTAGAACGTCGCTATGAGGATGAGCCAGTCCCAAAACGTTTTGAACACACCGTAGTGTGATATTATAAACCGCGACCTCTTTACTGCAGACGTTTTGTACTCAGGTAAAGGTGGATCTGATGAGTGTAATAGATTCTGCAAGAATATTTTATTTATTCAAAACTCAAACCGAAACTCTCACAGATATTAAATAATTACAAAAGCATGCTATGTTTATCATACATACGTTTGTGGTGAGAAGCAGAACCGCATCTCAGAGCACAAATAATTACCTTACTAACATTGTTGAGTTTCAGTTTAGTCTTCATCTTGTCCGGCTTATAATGCCCTGAAAGCTGGTATAGTACTGCCCTAGAGCGTCGCCTGCCCATGTTGGCGGGTGAAGGCGCTTCGGGGTCAAGATTGCCATTCGGGTCTGGAAGTAGGCAACTAGATTCAGCGCGGAACCGGGCGCCCAAGAGTGCCGCTGTGGGTACAAATGGGGATAACGCTAGAGTGACCACGCCAGCCGAAGGCCGCACCGCGGCTCCTGCATGCACAAACCACCCTGTTACACACTTGACGACTGGCGACACACCAGCTACGATTATCTACTTATCGTAAGGAAAATACGCCACAGCGTACGATTTTCTTATAAAGACGCAACAAACATATTTCTCGATTTACTTTATTCACAGTAAATAAGCTTATCACGTTGAACTTAAAAAAAAAATAGTTATAAATGTTCACGATATCATAACGTAATTGAAGCCGAGAATTATGTTCCTCGATATATTATAAGAAAATCTGGTAAGTCGGCACTAATACTGTTTTGACACCACAAACGTTCAAAATATCCAAGTATTATTTAATAAATTTGCATCATCTGTGATACAAATGATCTAGGTTGTTAAACAAAAGATTCAATTTTATGAGTATTGCAAACCAAATCAGAATCTGAGGTCATAAAATTGTTAACAATTTTGAACTTTCGTACTAAGGTGGCAAAAGCATAATGTCGCCAGAAATAAAATTAAGCAAGTACCAAGCGTACAATGCGACATTTGAAATTTACGTTAACAATAATCTAAACTTTAAAATGAGGCATTATTTTACTGGATAGTATTTACATGGCACTTAAAGGAATTAAAAAATCATAAGCTAAAACAAAATTGGGACACTTTGATAAAATAAATATCCCGTACCTTGACTTCACAAATGATCAAAATTGAAAAACTGCCCAGAGCAAAATATGTATAAGAAGTATTTAATTACATTCCTTCTTATGACGAGACAAAGAAATGCGAATACACAGTCAGGTTAACGCAGACGGTATATACTTAATCACAAGTGCGCGGACGAGACCACTTTATGGCTTAAAAACTTTTCGCAATTACGTATTTATATAGCTGCATTTTTATCCATGACTGTGTACTTCACTCTACTTAGCTCGATAAATTAAATTTATTATAAGAAAAGAAAATGCGTTCTCTAATTTATCTTAATGTTTGCACTTAAACAAAGGCTATTTAAATAAACAGCACATTGACGAGGTCGAAATCAAATTAACTCTGAAATGGACAGCTACTGACTAAACTATTGTATTTTACATTAACTACCATCATAACAATTAAAAGAAAGGCGAAAATAAAATATATAAATTATTTAAAAAACAAATTGCTTTGAAATACAATTCAAATCAATACTCTAGATCTTGTACCGTAGAATAATACTTATATAAAAAAACAACCAGGGTCAAGTGTGGGTATGTGGGTGTGTTGTTTTTGTTTTGGAGCAAACATTTTGAACTAACTATACATTTATTTCTCATCATATCAGCCAAACGACGTCCACTGCTGGACATAGGCCTCCCCCAAGCTTCTCCACGCAGACCGGTCTTGAGCCGCCCGCATCCAACCGCCTCCCGCGATCTTGACGAGGTCGTCGGTCCACCTTGCGGGGAGCCTACCTCTGCTGCGCGTCCGGTACGTGGCCGCCACTCCAGAACCTTTCTGCCCCAACGGCCATCGGTTCTTCGAGCTATGTGCCCTGCCCACTTCAGCTTGGCTATCCGGAGAGCTATGTCGGCGACTTTGGTTCTACTGCGGATCTCCTCATTTCTGATTCGATCTCGCAGGGAAACTCCAAGCATAGCTCTCTCCATCGCCCTCTGAGTGACCTTGAGCCTTCTGATAAGGCCCATAGTGAGCGACCACGTCTCTGATCCGTAAGTCATCACTGGCAACACACACTGGTCAAAGACTTTCGTCTTGAGACACTGTGGGATATCGGACGAGAAGATATGTCGTAGCTTCCCGAACGCTGCCCAACCGAGTTGGATTCGACGATTGACCTCCTTCTCGAAGTTGGACCTACCTAATTGGACTACTTGTCCCAGGTAGGTATACTTTGTCCCAGGTAGGTATACTTGTCCCAGGTAGGTATACTTCTGAAGTAATAAAAAGCTGATACGAAATAATACTTCATTCTGCTATGCATGTATCTATCCACGAGTGACAACATAAACAGATGAGATAATACAATCAGTTCCTGTTCCTAAAAAAAAATCATCTTAGATATTCTTTAGGTATATTATAATTATGAACTCTAACGCTATCAAAGAATTAATGGATCATTGTGTCGTGTCATGGCTTACAACAATTTTGGTGGATGATTATTATCATTACAATACGCTTGATTGAAAATTGGTGAATCATATAATGTTTAATCAAGTTCTTTAGCTGCTAATTGTATTGTCTCATCATTAGCGCACATAATACATTAGGATTCAAAAAACGCCAATTAAAATAGGGGTGTGGTTACAATGGTCTATCCATACATGTATGCGTAAGGTAAGGTCCTAAAAAATTCATAAATTGCATACTGGCGACATATTGAGTTCCAAAGTATAGATAAGGGCTTTTATTAGTTCAAAGAATTATATTTACTCAATAGTTATATCGAAATACAGGTGGTTTCAATTAGTTCAGTATTAAAGTTGTTAGAATTGGTATTCAAAGGTGTTAGAATTCTTGAACAACCAGCCTATGCTTCAAGTTTTATTAAACATTGGCGGGACGAACTAATCTCAAACGTTAGCGGAATTCAAATAACTTATTCCAAAACTTTCGGTTCGCTTCATATATATTTTGATAACTGTATGTTTCGCAGGCAAATTTAAGGTTTTTGAACAGACGTCACAGAACTTGAAGCATATGCTGCAAAAACACATTCTATAAAAATACTGTCAAAAGATGTCATAAAATAAAAGACAGAACAATATTAAAAGTATCTCCAAATATAAATAAAAATATAAACCTTGTTGTTAGTGCTTACACCTACACTGATTACAACGAGCTCCTTTGCAAACAGATCGGCGGCGTAAAGTCGTCCTTAACATACAACGTGTTTGTCTATGTGTTCAATTTATAGATGTACAAAGAAAAACAATTTAATCAATTTGGCTACGTAGTGTTAGCATACTAAATCTATTTTCTATCTACTCAGACTTATTGCCTGTCTAGCTACGGACTTATTGAATCAATCTACACAGTGGGTACGATGCAAACACTCGTAAAGGAACTTGTGATGTTCGCAACTCGCTAGCCAATTTGGAGCTACGGGAGCCCAATCTAATGCTATCAACCTTATAGATGTACAGCTATAGCACTAGAACAACGTGCTCAGTAAGGTTAATATAAATGCGCAACCGTCATCATCTCAGAAAAACAACTTATCATTAAGTGTTCAGAGGCCGCGGCCAAGGCCATTATTTCAAAGGTACTAATAATAATTTTTGTAGCTTATGTTTTATAAAGGAGTTTCAAGTATCGTTTTAACAAAGGTACTTACCGCTGTCTAATTTCTCATTAGTGTTCATGGCGGCTATCTTGGTGTTGGTGATATCCTTGAAGGAGGCGAGGAATAACACCACTTCTCGTTTCTCATTTTTAATTGGAACGATGTCGAGCAAACACCAAAAGCGAGATCCTGTAAAATTCAATTAATGTAAATTTCTATTACATTAATTGAATCCGTGTGGTGACGGATTAAGAATACGGAATGTCACCACCCCATATCATCCCATCATGGGTGTCGTAAGAGCCGACAGAGGGAGCATATTATGCAGAGAACAGCACTGTAAGAGAAGGAAAACTTGATACAAACCCTATACCAACCCGTTTGGCCAGCCTGGTATAGTAGGCCAATTCCTCCTTTCAAAGGAGAGGCCTAGTCCAACAGTGGACTGTTAAAGGCTGATGATGATGAAATTTCTATTGAGTTTCAAAGGGAGAAACGAGTGACTTGAGTAACATTGATTATGTATGAAGCATTCAATTTTTGTTTGACCGACTTTGGAGCGTCGTCATTATTTACAAGTTTGGTCGGACGTCATTTTGAAATAGTCCTTAATAAAGTGACTGTGTGGCGACGTTTGGATGGCAGTAAATGCTGGTGACGACTAACAGCTGGGTGCTTGTAAAAGTTTGATTTTGTCGAATGGAATCATAAACTCCTTATTGGTTTTGTTGACGATTGCGCCATGGACGATGGTTCACAAAGTTAATTCATGGAATCTAGACTCTGATCAAAAAAGGTCTCTGATTAAAACAGAATTATATCTAGGTGGCACTGAAAAAACTTTAAAATTAAATTCTGATACGGAGAATTACTGAATGTTTTGTCTTAACGTATTTCATTGTATCAATTTAATCATCAATTAGGAAGAAACAGACGGCGTGTCAATCGTTACTCTTCAATAGTGATGTGGTGTTTATCCTGTCTGATTTTGGTAGCGCCATCTACCTTTCTATGGATAATTAATTACATCAACGTCAATCGTTCCTCGCTTGCTTGTCCAATACGAGCGATCCTTTTTATTCCCTTCCTTTCTCCCAAGGCACGCCTATCGCTGATTCGTCGCAGAATTCAACGACGCTACGACGGAGTCAAGAATCATCCGTGTCGCGCCGAACACGTGTACCTAATTACCGCCATATTTTACCGCTTCTATACTATAAACGCAACAAAACCGCCCGCGGGTGAAGTGAAGTGATTTGTGTAGTTCTGGGTTGGATCCAGACGGAGTTATCAGCTTACAGCCCGACTCCTTGCTAATGCAGAAGCCGACGACAGCCATCTTGTCGAGCAGAGAACGAAGGTAGGTGTGCTGCAAATCCCATTCCTCCCAGTATCTATAACTCCCAACTTCCACTCCCTTTTGCTATCCTAGGCGATCAGAACTCGCCCTCATACAATCCACAATATTAGTATTTTCCCAAATCGCCTAGAACATACGGTTTCGGTGTAACGCCGAACCATAATTTTTTGGTCCGTACGAAGCCGGATTCATTTGCGTTTATACGTAACCTCTCGCTTATATTTCGCGTAGGTATCTTCTAGAAGTACCTACCTAGGCAGTTATAGCACCTAGCTATACTCCTTATCCATTTACATATCCATTACAGGGTTATTTCCGCACGCATCCGTAGGTAATATACTTTTATGTAGCTACCTACTAACCCAATTATTATTACTGGAACTATCATAGTTGTCTTGTAAATCTCATATTTCAAGCACCTTTTAATTCCACCGCCTTAAAGTGTTGCCTACTTGGGTAAAATAATAGTTACTTTAGGTATTCTTATTTTGATTCGGTCTCATTAGCTTAGTAAACATGGCACAACAAAAGAAGCCACGCACGTCGGAAGAAAAAGAGCTGACAATCTTAGAAGCAAAACGCAATATTTTATTTGAGCGTATTCAAAACATTTACGAGCGCTCAAAAACAGCCGCTACTTCCGACATTAATAGATAATCATTTCTTAGTTATTGTATGACAGTAGATAGTATTCGAACAGATTTTCTTAAGTTGTTAGACGATTATAACGAAAGATTGCTTTCTATTAATCCTGATGAACAGCCGAATTATCAAGCGTACACCTCATTCGAAGATCTTTACTGTATCATCGAGCTCATACAATCACAATTGGAGGGTAAATATTCAGCACAGCCCGTTTCTGCTGTTCGAACGCCGAGATTACCGCCAATTGAGCTCATGTCATTCGATGGCGATATACAAAATTGGCCGTTATTCTATGCGAGTTTTAAGTCTACAGTGCACGATAATGGTTCTCTGACAGATGCTGACAGGTTGTACTATTTAATAGGTAAACTGTCACCGAAGGCCCAGTCCGTATTTGCAGGTGTCACACCCAGTGCTGAGAATTATCAGGTCATATTTCAGTCACTACTTGATAGGTATCAAGATACTCGTGTTCTAGCGTCTACTTACTTTGATCAAGCTTTAAATCTTAAATTGTCCGGTGCCGCGTCTGTTTCGAATTTCCAGCTGTTTATAGACAACTTTGTAACCGCAGTTAATTCCCTTAAAAACTTAAAATTATAGGATCTTTCTGACTTTATGATTCTTCAACTCGCTTTAAAAAAGTTTGACACTGAAACAATTCGCGCATTCGAGATGACGGAACGCAATCATAAAATACCTACACTAGATAGTTTTATTTCTTTCATCAAAGATCTGTGTCGAATATATCATAATACGCAGTCTAGTTCATCTAGCTCGTTTAATAATAATAATAGCAAACAAAGTTCGAATAAAGCGCGAAATAGTAATAATAACTCGGTCCCTAATCCGCAATCTTACGTAGCATGCTCGGAATCTAATAATAATAATTCACAGAAGTGTCTGTGCAGTAATATAGTACACGATCATTTCTATAAATGTCCCGCCTTTAATAATTTAAATCCGTCTGCTCGTTTCAAATGTGTGAAGGATAACAAAGCTTGCATTAATTGCTTAAGTATAAAGCATAAAACGAGTGATAGTTCTAGTAAGATGAGATGTCGTTCATGTAATCAACGACATCACTCATTATTACACTTTGATAAAAGTAGTCCGTTGTCGAGCCAAGCCGGTAACCTTGACACACTTACGTCGCAAGTGCAGGCCACGGTAACTGCGCCTTCCGCGTCTCAGGGCGAAGTGTCGTTGTGTACGTCATCCATTGCGCGAGCGACGTGCACGCGCGGACGGCCCTCGCGCGATTGTAATGATCAGCGCGGGACTAAGCCGCAGTATACAGCGTCCAAGACTGTTCTTTTAGCGACAGCGCAAGTTATCGTCTATGATATTAGTGGAGCCCCGCGCGTGGTACGTTGTCTGCTCGATAGCGCGTCTCAGAGTAATTTTATTACTTCTGATTGTTTCAAACGCCTCGGATTGTGGAATAACTTTAGAAATACTAACTTGGTAGTCAAGGGCATCGGGGGTTCAGAATAACATTGCAAGGGTTCCGTAGATATTAAAATACATTCGCGTTTTGATAGGGATATTAATTTTAACATTTCTTCGCTTATCGTGGAGCGTATTACGGACACATTGCCAAACGCTAATGTGGACGTATCGTTACTCACACATCTCGAGACATTACCGCTAGCAGACGTGGAATTTGCGAATCCGGCAGACATTGATGTTTTGATCGAAGCTTCAATATTTCCGCACTTGTTACTACCTAAAGTTGTACGTAGTGAGCAATATAATTTACCGACCGCTAATGAGACGGTATTTGGATATGTGATTATGGGTACCGTACCTACGTTACATACTACTCATTATATTACGTCTTGTTGTTGTTCTGTTCTTCAAGAAAATAATATTGATTCTCTTCTCAAGCGATTTTGGGAGCTGTAAGAGATTACCGCACCGCCCTCGATGAGCCGTAAGGATCTCGAGTGTGAAGAACATTTCCGCGCTACCACTGTTCGTGACGACAGTGGCAGATACGTTGTGGCGTTGCCATTCTATTGTGACCCTTATTCGTTAGGCGACTCGTACGCTGCTGCGCTTAGACGTTTTCATTGTTTAGAACGTAAACTTGATGCATCACTTAAGTTACGCGGCGCCTATAATGACGTCATTCGTGACTACCTAAATAAAGGTTTTTTGAGTGTAGTTGTAAACAACGAGGGCAATTCTCTTCCCTCAAATTATATCCCGCATCACGGCGTAGTTCGCGAAGATAAAACCTCTACTAAACTTCGTGTGGTTTTAGATGCTAGTTGTAGGACTACATCGGGTCAGTCAATTAATGACATTTTGCATGCCGGCCCTAATCTACAGGGTGATTTATTTAACATCGCAATAAAGTTTCGTCTTTTTCAAATCGCTCTGTCAGCTAATTGCCGCCAAATGTTTCTCAGTATCGGCGTTAGCGAATCTGACCGTAGATTTCAACGGATTTTTTATCGTTTTGACAATAAGGAACCTTTATCAGTGTATCAGTTCAATCGTGTTTGTTTTGGACTCAAGTCTAGCCCATATCACGCGTTACGAGTTGTTCGCCAGTTGATCGCTGATGAAGGCGATCACTTCCCCGCCGCAGCAGATGTTGCTACTTCCGCTTTATATATAGATGACATCGCCTGTAGTGTCATATCCGTTCCGCTAGCAATTTCGCTTTGTGAAGAGCTTATTCAGCTTTTCAAGCGAGGCAAGTTTGATCTTGTCAAATGGACAAGCAATTCTAAGGAGGTTCTCGCACGCATACCTGATTTTCATAAAGCTTCTCCAGACATTGAGTTTGAGAAGTCTGTACCGCATAAAGTTCTCGGTTTACGCTGGGACAAATCCTGTGATAGTTTTCGGTTTGACGTGGCGGTGAGCCGCCAGATGATAAGTGCACCAAAAGCACTATGCTGTCCACAGTGGCTCGACTATGGGACATAATGGGTTTTGTGGCTCCCACAATTTTGTACGCCAAGCTCTTTATCAAAGAACTTTGGTTATCAAAGTGTGAGTGGGATGAAACACCCCCTGACCATATTGTCGCCGCTTGGAGCCAGTTTTGTATTGAGCTTACCGCGCTCAATCAAATTACTATTCCGCGTCATCTTGGGTTGGTAGATGGATGTACCATCAACTTAATAGGTTTCGCTGACGCCAGCGAGCGTGCTTACGGCGGAGTCGTATATCTGCAAGTCCGCATTGGTTCTAACTACTCGGTGCAGTTAGTTTGTGCCAAGTCCAAGGTCTCGCCTATTAAAACCATTTCGGTTGCGAGACTGGAGTTGTGCGCGGCCCTTCTGCTGTCACAGTTGCTCCGCAAGGTTCAAGACACAGTTTTGCCCCACTACCCTATCAATAAAATATACGCGTTTTCTGACTCCAAAATAGTGCTCGCTTGGATTTATTCTTCTCCTCACCGCTGGCAGACTTTTGTCGCCAACCGCGTTAGTAAATTAATTGAACTTGTTCCTGCTACTTGTTTCAATCACGTTGCGGGTATTGAGAACCCCGCTGATTGCCTGTCTCGTGGTGTTACTCCACTTAATCTTCTGCATCATCCATTGTGGCATCGTGGTCCTTCTTGAATTTCCCATGATCCGTCAGAGTGGCCCATGCAACCCTTTGACCACAGTGCAGAGGACGAGAATGTACCCGAACGAAAGTCTGTTTCTCATCCCGTGATTGTTGAGGTTGCTGAATATCCGATCTATGCACTCGCACTACGCATATCATCGTGGTCTAAGTTACTCCGCACCATCGTTTATGTCTATAGGTTTCTTAGGCACCTACCTAATGGGACTTTTGTTTCAAGTACTGACCTTGAATTTGCAGAATATAAGTTACTACGAGCTGTACAGGCTGTTCATTTTAGTAACGACATTCAAAATTTGAAAAATAATGTACCTTGTTCTCCCGCTATTCTAAGGCTCAAGCCGTTTCTCGATGAGCGCGGCGTCATACGCGTTGGTGGTCGTCTGTCAAATTCGGATGAACCTTATAACTACAAACATCCTTGCATTCTACCGCGTCATGATCATGTTGTCGACCTTCTTGTTGATTTTTATCACCAAAAGCATCTCCATGCTGGTCCAGAGTTGCTTATGTCCTTACTTAGGCATAAATATTGGGTTTTAGCTGCTCGACGAATAATTCGTCACAGAATACATAAATGTAACGTCTGTTTCAAATTTCGTCCGCGTCCGACTTTCCCTCCCATGGCAGATCTTCCTAGCCAACGCGTCAATCAAGTTGATAAAGCGTTTACACATACCGGTTGTGATTACGCAGGACCACTGCAGTATACGCCAGTGCGTGGTCGAGGTGTTAAAAGCCGTAAAGCATGGCTATGTATTTTTACATGTTTAACGACGCGCGCTACGCATATTGAAGTTGCGACAGATTTAAGCACGGTGTCATTCCTTGCAGCCCTTAAACGATTTCTTTCACGGCGCGGCCCTAAACAGTGTTTGTATACGGATAACGGCACTTGTTTCGTGGGCGCAAGCTCTTATTTACGCGACCTTTATAAGTTTCTCAGGGAAGAATATCGTACTCGTCTTCAGAAAGAACTTTCCATAAATCATATTGACTGGAAGTTTATTCCGCCAGCATCACCACATTTCGGTGGATGTTGGGCAAGCATGGTCAAAGTAATTAAAACGCATCTCTTCAAAGTTATAGGTCAACAGATCCTCGCTTACGAAGAGCTTTTAACTGTCCTTGCACAAGTCAAGGCGCTGATCAACTCGCGTCCGCTCACGGCATTGAGTAGTGACCCTGCAGAACCATCCGCGTTAAGCCCTGCACATTTTCTGAACACAGTACCATTATCGTCATTTCCGGCTCCTGAAGCAGACTCTTCAAGCTTGCTCCAGACACATACTCTGCTGGATAAACTCGTGCAGTCGTTCTGGCGGCGCTGGTGTGCGGAATATCTCCACCAGCTTCAGGCTAGATCCAAGTGGATTAGTCCCGCATCCCCTATACAGGAGGATACGTTGGTCGTCATAATACATGATAATGCTCCGCCGCTTTCATGGCCGTAAGCCATCGTAGAGAAACTGTATACTTCCAAAGATGGTACAACCCGCGTTGTTACCGTGAAAACCGCGAAGGGGAGCTACGTGCGCCCTGTTGTACGTCTCTGTCCGCTTCCAACTCAGTGAGATCTAGCCTGAAGTTGGATCTACTTCTTAGCTTAAGTATTTAGTTTGTAGTTTTCGTCATAATTGCTTCGCTAAAGTTAATTAAGATTAATTTTAATATCATATCGCTGTCTTAGCCTATTGATGGGTTATACGGTAGTACATCCAACATAGCTAAGTTCAATTTTATTTTTTTTAAAGGCAACCTTTAGGGCCGGGGGGATATGGTAGCGCCATCTACCTTTCTATTGATAATTAATTACATCAACATCAATCGTTCCTTGCTTGCTTGTCCAATGCGAGCGATCCTTTTTATTCCCTCCCTTTCTCCCAAGGCACGCCTATCGCTGATTCGTCGCAGAATTCAACGACGCTACGACGGAGTCAGGAATCATCCGTGTCGCGCCAGACACGTGTACCTAATTACCGCCATATTTTACCGCTTCTATACTATAAACGCAACAAAACCGCCCGCGGGTGAAGTGAAGTGATTTGTGTAGTTCTGGGTTGGATCCAGACGGAGTGATCAGCTTACAGCCCGACTCCTCGCTGATGCAGAAGCCGACGACAGCCATCTTGTCGAGCCGAGAGAACGAAGGTAGGTGTGCTGCAAATCCCATTCCTCCCAGTATCTATAACTCCCAACTTCCACTCCCTTTTCCTATCCTAGTCAATCAGAACTCGCCCTCATACAGTCCACAATATTAGTATTTTCCCAAATCGCCTAGAACATACGGTTTCGGTGTAACGCCGAACCATTTTTTTTTGGTCCGTACGAAGCCGGATTCATTTGCGTTTATACGTAACCTCTCGCTTATATCTCGCGTAGGTATCTTCTAGAAGTACCTACCTAGGCAGTTATAGCACCTAGCTATACTCCTTATCCATTTACATACCCATTACAGGGTTATTTCCGCACGCATCCGTAGGTAATATACTTTTATGTAGCTACCTACTAACCCAATTATTATTACTGGAACTATCATAGTTGTCTTGTAAATCTCATATTTCAAGCACCTTTTAATTCCACCGCCTTAAAGTGTTGCCTACTTGGGTAAAATAATAGTTACTTTAGGTATTCTTATTTTGATTCGGTCTCATTAGCTTATACTTTAGTAAACATGGCACAACAAAAGAAGCCACGCATGTTGGAAGAAAAAGAGCTGACAATCTTAGAAGCAAAACGCTATATTTTATTTGAGCGTATTCAAAACATTTACGAGCGCTCAAAAACAGCCGCTACTTCCGACATTAATAGGGAATCATTTCTAAGTTTTTGTATGACAGTAGATAGTATTCGAACAGATTTTTATAAGTTATTAGACGATTATAACGCAAGATTGCTTTCTATTAATCCTGATGAACAGCCGAATTATCAGGCGTACACCTCATTTGAAGATCTTTATTGTATCATCAAGCTCATACAATCACAATTGGAGGGTAAATATTCAGCACAGCCCGTTTCTGCGGTTCGAACGCCGAGATTACCGCCAATTGAGCTCATGTCATTCGATGGCGATATACGAAATTGGCCGTTATTCTATGCGAGTTTTAAGTCTACAGTGCACAATAATGGTTCTCTGACAGATGCTGACAGGTTGTACTATTTAATAGGTAAACTGTCACCGAAGGCCCAGTTCGTATTTGCAGGTATCACACCCAGTGCTGAGAATTATCAGGTCATATTTCAGTCACTACTTGATAGGTATCAAGATACTCGTGTTCTAGCGTCTACTTACTTTGATCAAGCTTTAAATCTTAAATTGTCCGGTGCCGCGTCTGTTTCGAATTTCCAGCTGTTTATAGACAACTTTGTTACCGCAGTTAATTCCCTTAAAAACTTAAAATTAGAAGATCTTTCCGACTTTATGTTTCTCCAACTCGCTTTAAAAAAGTTTGACACTGAAACAATTCGCGCATTCGAGATGACGGAACGCAATCATAAAATACCTACACTAGATAGTTTTATTTCTTTCATCAAAGATCTGTGTCGAATATATCATAATACGCAGTCTAGTTCATCTAGCTCGTTTAATAATAATAATAGCAAACAAAGGTCGAATAAAGCGCGAAATAGTAATAATAACTCGGTCTCTAATCCGCAATCTTACGTAGCATGCTCGAAATCTAATAATAATAATTCACAGAAGTGTCTGTGCAGTAATATAGTACACGACCATTTCTATAAATGTCCCGCCTTTAATAATTTAAATCCGTCTGCTCGTTTCAAATGTGTGAAGGATAACAAAGCTTGCATTAATTGCTTAAGTATAAAGCATAAAACGAGTGATTGTTCTAGTAAGACGAGATCTCGTTCATGTAATCAACGACATCACTCATTATTACACTTTGATAAAAGTAGTCCGTTGTCGAGCCAAGCCGGTAACCTTGACACACTTACGTCGCAAGTGCAGGCCAAGGTAACTGCGCCTTCCGCGTCTCAGGGCGAAGTGTCGTTGTGTACGACATCCCTTGCGCGAGCAACGTGCACGCGCGGACGGCCCTCGCGCGATTGTAATGATCAGCGCGGGGCTAAGCCGCAGTTTACAGCGTCCAAGACTGTTCTGTTAGCGACAGCGCAAGTTATCGTCTATGATATTAATGGAGCCCCGCGCGTGGTACGTTGTCTGCTCGATAGCGCGTCTCAGAGTAATTTTATTACTTCTGATTGTTTCAAACGCCTCGGATTGTGGAATAACTTTAGAAATACTAACTTGGTAGTCAAGGGCATCGGGGGTTCAGAAAAACATTGCAAGGGTTCCGTAGATATTAAAATACATTCGCGTTTTGATAGGGATATTAATTTTAACATTTCTTCGCTTATCGTGGAGCGTATTACGGACACATTGCCAAACGCTAATGTGGACGTATCGTTACTCACACATCTCGAGACATTGCCGCTAGCAGACGTGGAATTTGCGAATGCGGCAGACATTGATGTTTTGATCGGAGCTTCAATATTTCCGCACTTGTTACTACCTAAAGTTGTACGTAGTGAGCAATATAATTTACCGCCCGCTATTGTACCTATGTTACATACTTCTCATTATATTACGTCTTGTTGTTGTTCTGTTCTTCAAGAAAATAATATTGATACTCTTCTCAAGCGATTTTGGGAGCTGGAAGAGATTACCACACCGCCCTCGATGAGCCGTAAGGATCTCGAGTGTGAAGAACATTTCCGCGCTACCACTGTTCGTGACGACAGTGGCAGATACGTTGTGGCGTTGCCATTCTATGGTGACCCTTATTCGTTAGGCGACTCGTACGCTGCTGCGCTTAGACGTTTTCATTGTTAAGAACGTAAACTTGATGCATCACTTAAGTTACGCGGCGCCTATAATGACGTCATTCGTGACTGCCTAAATAAAGGTTTTTTGAGTGTAGTTGTAAACAACGAGGGCAATTCTCTTCCCTCAAATGATATCCCGCATCACGGCGTAGTTTAGATTAATTTTAATATCATATCGCTGTCTTAGCATATTGATGGGTTATACGGTAGTACATCCAACATAGCTAAGTTCAATTTTATTTTTTTTAAAGGCAACCCTTTAGGGTCGGGGGGATATGGTAGCGCCATCTACCTTTCTATTGATAATTAATTACATCAACATCAATCGTTCCTCGCTTGCTTGTCCAATACGAGCGATCCTTTTTATTCCCTCCCTTTCTCCCAAGGCACGCCTATCGCTGATTCGTCGCAGAATTCAACGACGCTACGACGGAGTCAAGAATCATCCGTGTCGCGCCGAACACGTGTACCTAATTACCGCCATATTTTACCGCTTCTATACTATACACGCAACAAAACCGCCCGCGGGTGAAGTGAAGTGATTTGTGTAGTTCTGGGTTGGATCCAGACGGAGTGATCAGCTTACAGCCCGACTCCTCGCTGATGCAGAAGCCGACGACAGCTATCTTGTCGAGCCGAGAGAACGAAGGTAGGTGTGCTGCAAATCCCATTCCTCCCAGTATCTATAACTCCCAACTTCAACTCCCCTTTCCTATCCTAGGCGATCAGAACTCGCCCTCATACAGTCTACAATATTATTATTTTCCCAAATCGCCTAGAACATACGGTTTCGGTGTAACGCCGAACCGTCTGGTTCGGCGTTACACCGAAACCGTATGTTACAACGTATAAGTAACGTATAAGTTACAACGTATCTACGTTGTAACTTTTCGACGACCGGTTGGCGCCGTGGGAGTGTAAGCGACTGCTACGCCGAAGGTCGCGGGTTCAATTCCCGCTCTAGTCAAACATTTGTGTGCACCAATATGGATGTTTGTCTTGGTCTGGGTGTTTCTATGTATAATATAACAATAAACATACATATATACTTCTTCTCATCAGCCTTTAATAGTCCACTGCTGGACTAGGCCTCTCCTTTGAAAGGAGGAATTGGCCTACTATACCACGCTGGCCAAACGGGTTGGTACAGGGTTTGTATCAAGTTTTCCTTCTCTTACAGTGCTGTTCTCTGCCTAATATGCTCCCTCTGTCGGCTCTTACGACACCCATGGGATGATATGGGGTGGTGACAATTCGTATTCTTAATCCGTCACCACACGGACGAATATATACTTATTTACAAAAAATAAGTATATATGTATGTTTATTCTTGTTTCGTAATATGTGTGATCTTAAATATAAAATGGTTTGTCATACTAACAAGACTATTAAGGAAGACTTCGATACCCTGACGAATCATAGTGCATCGGCCGTAAATGGTTTCATAGCTTTAAAAGCTTCGCAATTTAACTGAAAGTTTTCCACCGGTATTGGGTTTCGCCTCTTGCAATTTATGTAATCGTTATAATAATATACACAATTATTTTATGCGGATATGGGATTTTAGCTTTTTCATTCTTGTTTTGAATTTTTTTAGTCTTAATATTATAAAATGTTCCGGATAATAAAACAAGCTTCGTTGAAGTAACTTTGCCAATATAATTTTAATTAGTTTGTAAGTTAGTGAAAAGAAAAGCTTTAATTAATTACAAGACCTAGATTAGAATTTTAAATCCTGTAATTTCTAATTAACAGGGCACTTTTTATTGATTGGTGCTTTTTCTTATATATGTTAGCTTTTGTATTTCAAATGTGTATTTTATACTTTGCTTTTAGGAAACATAAAATAATATATAAAGAGACAATTTCAAGTTTTTAATTAGGTAGAGTTGGGATCCTATACTGTTGTGATGATACTTTTTAGCACTTGGAGATTATAGGCGGACCATGAAATACGACATTATTTCTTTTCATCTTCTTGTAAAGGGTGTCTAGCAGTTTGACTCCACGCAGTATCAAGTGTAGTGGGCTGAGCCTAATGTTTACTAGTAATACATTTTATGTATTCAATAAGTTTTTAGAAAATGTAAGATTGAAAACTTTTTTATATTGTATCCTTTCAAAATGACTCATCGATCATTGCGATGGCATAGTGAACAACAATTTAAGAAACAAATGACAGTTAATATACACGTACCATTTTTCTTGTAAAATATAAGTTCGAGTTTGAGCTCGTGCTTGGAGTCGAGCGCGGCGTCGATCTCATGCCGGTGCTCGGCCCGGGTGTCGGGTCCGTGCAGGAACTTGCACGCGCAGCCCTTCTGCATGATGTGCGCGCGCGCCCAGCCTGTCAGCTCGCAGAACCCGTCGGAACAGTACACGATCGGGTACGCCGGCACTTGCGCGTTGCCCAGCGCGAAGTTGCTGTCTGTTGACAAACAATATAATATTGTAGTTAGAAATGTATTTTTTTATGAAAAAGACTTCCAACTCTAGGAATAATGGCTCATAGCTGAGTAGAGGGAGACTTAACAAACAATCAATCGATGTACATAAAGTATAACCAGATTAGAAACAACATTTTGTACCTACGATCGAAACCACGACATTTGACGTAGTTTTTGACGTCGAGGCTCAATCCACCGCTTAAAGCACCACGCCATACATGTAGTCAAATTGACCAATGTTTGCGTTACGTTGCGCTTTTTTGCTGTAAGAACAAAGCTTTGGTCGCTCCGTCGTAATTTTCTGGGCTAGCAATTATGTAACGAATTGGTTATTATAAAATTTACGTGCAATCACTCCTAATATAAAGATTAATCTAAGCGCACGAGGAAAATTATAATTTTTCACATCATGAGATCTATCAGAAACTAAGATAACAAAAGTTTTACGCTTACGCTTTCTACATATGTTTACGATCTATGAACTAATCAATCTAGAGCAAAACACGATGCACGAGCATAATTCAATTCACAATACAATATTTAAATTTATACAATATTTAAATTAAATATAACGTTAAACAAATTGCAGCGACTGAATTACACACTAACATACAATTATAATAAAAGCGAGTGACCAAGCGTCATTTAAAGTTTAGAAAATATTAGTGCAAGCGTACACAGTAAGCTTTCTTATATTGTTTGTTTTCACAAAGCTGCTACACAATACAGGATTTCAGAGACACTGCCTGAATATTATAGTGGCACGTCGAACAGGGAACTATAAAATCCGATCACGTGTTTACTTGACCTGGCACCTGACTTAGCACGTGAACATATCATTTATAACTTTCCTTAGTGCTGTCCATGTGGAAAACAAAACGTTTATCTTTTCTAAACATTCACTTTAAATAATGCTTAGTAAAATGCTTTTGCTACAATAAAAAGTAATCTAAGCTGCTAGAGTGGACCCAATAGCATTTTGAAATAAACTTTGAGTCTTATAGTCTTTGAGTCTCATTTGAAACCTTCTCGTGACAGTTGACAGTAGACAGTAACTTACATAGCCGATTGTTTGAAACAGTTACCGGTGGTGGTGTTTGGTGGTGAAGATACAATTGCCTTTATAATGTTGACTAAAATTCAACACTATCACAATACAGGCTATTTCAATTGTTTTGTAATGTTAAATAATAATTGTTGTCTAATTTAAATAGCTTTTCATTTCACTGGGTTCAATTGAATTAGGTTTGTAGTATACAATTCATTTGTTGGTCAATGCTAATGAGTTCTAAATGTATTTCATTAATCACATCGGTTGAAGTTTCGGAACAGTTGTTCCTTCCATGAATACTTATTAGCTAATGTGTTCCGTTGTAACGTTGTCCCTAACGTTAGAACTTTCCTCTTTGTGTATAAATTTCAGGAACTTGTTTGAGAAACAAGAAACAAAAATTCTCAAAAATCTGTTTGAAAGGTTCTAATGCTGTTACATTTACAGTTTTTAGGGTTCCTTACCTAAAAGGTAAAAACGGGACCCTATTACTAAGCCTCCGCTGTTTGTCTGTCTGACTGTCTGTCTATCACCAGGCTGTATCTCATCAACCGTGATAGCTAGAAAGCTGAAATTTTCACAAATTATGTATTTCTGTTGCCGATATAACACAACATAAATAAAAGTAAAAAAATTAAATATTAAAAAATTACAAATACAATATAAATAAATAAAAAAAAAAATATTAAGGGGGGTCCCATACAATAAACGTGTTATTTTTCGTATTTTTGGCTCAATATTGCTAACGTTAACAGGTAGATGCTTTAAATTTTCACAGAATATGTAGTTGTATATTACCTTTCAAAATAAATAATTAAATTTTAAAAAGTAAATATTAAAGGGGGTCTCCTATACAACAAACGTAATTTTTAAGCAATTTGGTACTCGATCTTAATAAACAGGTAGAAACTTAAAAAATATTTAAGTATACATAAAACAAACGTGATTTTCTTTTTCTTTAGATGAAGGTACGGAACCCTTAGTGCGCGAGTCTGACTCGCACTTGCCCAATTTTTTCTTTTCACTTGCTTAACTGCAAAACATAATTATACTCATTTTCACTTGCTAGACTGCAAAGGATATACTAATTTTTGTTATTTGATTTGTTCGTGAAACATTTTATACAAATAGTTTATGAGAAACCTACACTACATTTCACAACGTTTTGCTGGTAATACATAAGAAGTAATGTAATTTTTTAAGCTTTTATTACGCTAGATTTAAAAATCCCTCAGCTACATACTTCCTCTATTCATAAGCACTCAAGCAAATTCACCGTTTGTTTTTTGCCTCCAATATAAAAATATTTGAATTGTAGAGAATAATAAAAGGGTAGGTGTATAGGATGTAGGTTAAAGTTTTGATTGCTCTCGCGTGCTGGTGAGGCACCTCGGCCCCGCCCCGCCCTCCTACAGTCAAGAGGCAAGTGGGCTATGAACGTTTAATCTCTTTTCAAAACTTTGTTCATAGCGTCCCGTGAAAGTAGCTAAGTGCTAGCACCCGGGAGACGCATGATTTCTCATATTTTATTACTGCTAAGGCGTCTCACTGCGATTACGAAAAGGTATTTAAAAAAAGATCATTTCGGTAGACGGATAATTCTCTAGTTAATGGACTTTAACATTTTTCTCTCGGCGCATAAATCGGCAGATAATGACAATCGAGTCATTATCGTTATGAATAATGAACAAAGGATAAAAATATAAAATATTTATTTTATTTAGGCCGCATCCTACAAACACACAAATTATGATTCTTAAACGAGACTGTTGAAACTAATTCAATATCGTAATATAGACAAAACGACCCAAAGCTTATTTATGAATGCGAGAAACAGTAAAATAGACAAGATTTATGTGCAAATCTCGTGGAAATACGTTTTTCTGGTTTTGTTGAACAATAAACAATAGCTTAGAGATTTCTTTAAATACATTTCTCAAGCATTTGATACAATAATACGTACGTCTACATGGATTCGTGTAAGAGATAACATGAACACTGGTTATTTTACAAATAAAGCGTACTATATTATTGTTTTGAATAGAATGGAATAGAATAAATAAAATCTTACATTACAATATATTATCTTTAAATATTACAACTAATACAATCTAGGGGATCATGCTGTTTCTTAAGTTAAACAAGTCAAGTGCATTAAAATGACAACAATCCAATTATGTTAATGCAGAGAACTGTAAGTGTTTCTTCATAGACTAAGTGAATTTAAATACAAAAATACCTACTGAAAAATAAAATGGAAACGATCTACCTGCAACCTAAACTCATGTTTCCAATCTTGGAGTTGCAACCACGCCTGAACTGCATGATAAATAACACGCTAATTTATATTCTCTGCACGACTCGGTCTGCCTGTAATCTTTAGCAGATGAAGGTAAAGTTTTAAACATCATTTAATAAAGGACCAGGATTAAATAGCTTACGGCACACGTAGGCATGTATAGCAGATATCTGTACTGCATAAATAAATCTGTAACGGCACCATCAGTAGGATGGCACCGCCTTAGGTACGTACATACATATGTCACCCACTTTGGGAAATTTGGTAATGGCAAAAACGCAGTAAAATTTAGCCACACCGTGCACTGTACGTGGACCGGCCGTGATTTCACCCTTCCTTACCCATCGTGTCCCGCCTGTGGCCTGGGCACGGCCATGTGTGAACGAGTTCATACACAATGAACACAGCGATCTTGTTTTGAACTTTTAACAGCACAGTCCGTGCATGTCCCGGGCCCTGACATGTGTGCATTAAACTTAAGAATTCACAAGATACAATTACCACCTTCTGTCACTGGATCACAGGTATTTTTAAATTACTTGACACCCAAGGTATAATTAATAGTATTAGGTTTAATTGATTGTGTCTAAACGCCACATGCTGATTAAAAAAGGAGTTCAGAACCTTACTATTCCAGGAATAAATTCGGTAGCTCAATGATAAACAAAGACAAACCAAAAACGTAATGTTTAAAAAAGAATGGAGACACGAAACACTCTGTATTATCATCATAGGTTCGTTGGTATCTAACGAAACGATTCACTCTCTAAATTCAACTCAAATACATTGACAGGTTGGACGAGGGACCGTCGCGGTCGGTAAGTATTTTCCATTAGTATTATATTATGAATGCAAAAGTTAAGAATGATGAATAGACGGCTGAACATTTGTTGTTGTACCACGTCGGGCCGGCTTACGGAATTGAAGCGAACAGGGAAATGAACATACATTCAAATAACTTTCGGTGAATATGGTTTACCATGTTTACTTCTTTTCTATGCTAATATTTACGTAACACAGTCTCAAGTAGTTATTTGAAAATAAAGGTGAAATACGTTGAATTTGCATAGACTTCAGGCGTAGGTTACACTAACAGTAGTTACCGGATGACTGACTCATTTCTCATAAATACATATTAGGGTGTTTCATAACCCCCCGTCCGATCAATGAAGGGGTTGTAGGGTAGAGTAAAATGATGAGGTATTTGTCATTAATTCACGGAAATACAAGATAAAATTTTCCCTGGTAAAGGAGAAATAGCAAATACGGCCTGTAGCGGCCAGAAAGTTGTGAATCGTTGAAATTAAACATATAATTTTTAAAATTTTTACATCGTTTTCGTTTCTTGATAGAGTATCGGTGAAAGAATTTAGTTTTTAAATATTAATTATTTTGAATAGGCTATGGTAATAGCGGATGAATGTCTTATGTTGCCAGCATTAAAAATAAAATGAATTATGCATACATACATACATATCGTCACGCCTTTTATCCCCGAAGAGGTAGGCAGAGGTGTATTTCTACACCCACTTTTTGCCAGATATACTTTAGTCCCACGTAATAAGGGGCGAGCCTATTGCCGTACCGGGCACATTTCCAGACTCCGTGCTGCTACTGAGAATTTCGTGACAGAAAAACCCAATAACAATGCCCGACCCAGGAATCGAACCCGGGACCGATCCCACGCGCACATTTATGCCGCGAGACCAACGAGGCAGTCGTTTAGGGTTTGATGTCGAGTTTTCCGTCTCTAGGCAAAGATGGTATTTGCATCGTGTTATCCCTTAGTCGCCTCTTACGACACCCACGGGAAGATATGGGGTGGTGACACTTGTATTCTATGCCGTCAACCACACGGCAATGAAGTATGGTAGGCAGAAATTGTTTTAAGGAAATAATATTTTTATTATTATATTACAAAACAATATATTTTATTAACTTTATAAGTAATTTGTAAAAAGAATCAAGAAATATATAATTTATTATACATTCCATAATTATTAATCGGTAAAAATCGTTTTGTTTTTTAATCGATAGTAGAAATATTTTTTCAAACCATTTGCAACACTTTTTTAATCTGTTATGTCATTCGTGTTGCTACTGTGTATCGTAAATATTTTGCTCTGATTTATTGGTGTTTTCGTACGGTTTTAATGTAATGTAATTGAATATAAATTCAATAATAATGATCAGTACCGTCTACCCATGCTAAGAATATGCAGCGGGGTTTGTGATTGTGGTTAGCTTTTTTGGACGAGTATACATAGTACGAGGTTCCCTAGTACACAGGTTTATTATTATTCATTATTATTGGCCACTCTTTATGTAGTTTTTGTTCTTTAAGACGCAAAGACATACCTTTATTTACATCTAGGTATTATATTTATGTTAAAATTCAATTTTGAGGTATATTTAGTTGCGGAATAATTTTCATTTCAAATATCTCGTATCTTATTTCCACCAAAAGTTATTTATAAAAAAATTATACAGGTTAATAGAGTAGTCATTTATCTTCAAAACACACATGGTGTCGTGTTTGGCCGTGCCAGGCCCATAATATATGGCCAAATGGTACATTTCCTTTAATTAACTTTAAATAATATCACATCAGATTACCCATGGCAACACTGAAGACTCATAAATCGTAATAACTAGGTATCTACCTAAAGTTCATAAAAGGTCGTTGAGTGCATCGGCCGGCGCCGCCGTGCGTCGGCCGCGTCTAGTTACCTAATCCTTTGACAAAAGCCGAACTTTACACGTGCCATCATTTTAGGTAGGTAGGTATACCCATTTTATTTATGAGATTGTTGCAACAGCTGGTTTATTGAATTAGGTAAAACGGAAGGTATTGTTTACATTGTTTGTTTGTTTCGTAAGAGTGCGTAGCCAACTTTGGTGTCCGTGTATTCACTATATATTATGTATATCACCCGAAGGCCTACGACATGGCCTTACGATTCTTAGATTCAGTTTTACGTGCCTTCTGAGTACGTGGGCACCCATCCAAGTGATGACCTGTGCAACCGTTGCTTATCTTTGCCAAACTATTACGATCCAAAAGCTTAGTCACGCTATGAGCGCTGCAGTATTTACGGTAATTACTATTTTTTTAAATCTTACTTAGGCAGGTTACCTTTAATTCCGAAAAAAATCAACTTACTTGTAAGCTGCGTACGACGATCATGCTCCACATGTCGACCGTAAAGGTTAAGACACTTACGGTACCTTTTCATCAAAGGTACCTATTTGAAAGCACACTAACTAGCACACTGAGTTCAAGGGGTGGTGAAGCCGTTGAACAACGCGCTCCAAAGGCACTGGCAGACCTGGTGGTCCAGCGAACTGTTCCTACTTATCACAACGTGCATGAATTGCATTCACTCCTACCTAAACACATCGAAATATTAATGTATTCAGAGTTTGAATACGACCGACGACGTAACTATTTCACAACGTAAGTTATTCCGGAAGTCCGAACGAAAATAATCCTAGGGCAAGACTGAGTGATCAGTAGGAAAATTGAAGTCGTAAAAAATAGCCAGCTAGGGATGTAACCAATGATATTTATTGGAGTTCTGTTTTATCGATATGTTATTATTGTCCCCGTATGAGATGGGCACGTATCCAACGCAAAATTGTTGTTTGTTTTTAAATTATTGTTATAAGTGTTATAACATAAAAATTGTGTAACATTTTTATTTGATTTAGGTTACCGAAATTAGTAGATCATAGTCTTTTGTCTATGATCTACAAAGCTCTGTAACACAAAAGTATTATTTATGTCTTGTTTACGTAATGTGTCGATATCGTAATATCATCTATACTTATAATAAAACTGTAGAGAGGTCAATTCTGTACATTGAATATATATTAAAAATTTGTATTGGAGGATGAATGGTGATCGATACTGATGCCAAAAATGCAATCAGTAAATCTTTTGTCTGTCTGTCTGTCTGTCCGTCTGTCTGTCTGTGTGTCTGTCTGTCTGTATGTGCACGCATGGGTCAAAAACTACTGAAGGGATTTTAACCAAACTTGGTACGATTGTAGTCCAGACTCCTGGACAGGTTATAGGCTATATAACATAACGCTAGGACACATAGGAGCTGAGCAGTGACGATAAATTTGAAGCAAGTCGGATGAAAATGCGCTTTTGAGCTCTTATCCTCGCATACGTTAATCATTCACCAAAAGTATGTATTACAAAGATGATGGTCTTCAAAAGATTTACGAAAAAGTCCTAATAGTATAAATCTATCTTTTATAAATTAGCCACAATAATGGGTTTAATCGTTAGGCATATCTTCAAAGTGTATTAAATACATTAATATACTGTATTTCACATAGATATATCTATATCAAACTCCCATATTCTAAAAGTACACTTTAATATGTATATTACATTTAGGTGCATAGGGTTCCCACCAAGAACTTAGGGTCCCAAGCCAACCTTACCTGCAAGTGATGCACCTGCCGATCAACGGACGAGGCTCTGGCAAACAAACAAAATATCCCGATAAGCGGCAATAGGCTCGCCACCTATTACGTGGGAACAAAACACTGGCGAAAAGTGGGCGTTTAATATGCCTCTGCCTACCCCTTCGGGGAAACAGGCGTGAGTCTATGTATGTATGTATTACATTTAAAAAAAAATAGAAATCGGTTTATAAACACCCAAGATATAGATGAAATAAAACTTCCAAATCTCGCCGCGCCAGTATGGGTACGGCTATACGGTTGATTTTTGTTTAACGCGCGAAACGGCCGTCTAGACGTCTATACATATAATAAATCTGTAAGTGATCGATTTCCGTACATGGAAGATATTCAGAAGAAATCTATTTTAAGGGGTCTACATTAAAGAAGGGAAGCCAAAAATATAATTATTAAAATTTTTGTCTGTTTGTCTGTGCGTTTGTGCACACTAATTTCAGAAACGGCTAATAGAAATAAATGTTTTAGACGAATCGGTTCATAGATAAAAAAGTTGTGTCAAATTAAACATTTGTTCGGTTAAAATTTGTTCTATCAAAGTAACTCTTTAGTTGAATTGGTTGAAACTTAATATATTATGATCAGTCAAATGTAAAATTATGAGGGTTGAACTAGATTATAAATAGGATATTTTCGAACATTTGGATTGCCCAATTTAAATTGAGCTTAAAACTGTATGATTAATTAAATAAAATATTAAATAGGGTTCAGCTTAGGCTGGACGTATTCGCACATGTATATGTAAACAGGTTGAAGAGTGGCGAGTCATTTTATTTTACTGGATGGGGATAAACACTGGGATGGCATTGTCTGAAGCAAGTATAAGTAAAAGTCCTCATCTAATCGCCATGGGTTTGAGATGCTGCACAGTTAGATATGGCATAAATATGAAGACAAATTGGCCGAGGACATTTTTAGGTCCACAACAATCTAATAAACCATTGCTTGACAGTGGATATAGTTATATCAGGCTAGGTTGTCGTTGTATCTATCCTATTACTCAATATGAACGACCACGACGACCGATACGAACCATCATTTGCTGGTGTACAAATGATCTCTCGAGACTTACTGAAGAACAGCGTTTAATACTAGATGGTGTTGTGTGCATGTGTTAGAATATTATATTATTATATTATATTATAATATAATTATGATCGTGTGTGCCGTAGCGTGGATAGTGATTTGAGAAAAATACTATTTGTTGATGCTCCGGGTGGAACGGCAAGACTTTTCCTACCAAGGTGATTTCGGAAAAGGAACGAAGCTAAAGTAAGATCGTGCGAATACAAAATGACAGTATAACAGTACTTTTTTGTGGCGATTTTTGTTAGGCTCTGTCAGTTATACCACCATAGAATATGAGACAAGAGCTGATGAAATTATAGCCTGTCTAAAGAGTTCATAACTATGGGATGATTGTATTATCGCTATGCTTTTTGACATTAAATATGCCAGCATGATTATGAGGCAACGAACATGCACAGGCATTCTCTGATCTTTTACTCGCGATTGGTAACTTCGCGGTGTGGACTTGCACGAACAAGTGAAAGTCATATGAGCTATTTTTAGGACATGTACACTATTCAATATAAGTATTATATGCAACTTAAAACATTTTGGGTATCAATTCTGTAGCCCAATGAAAAGACATATTCCGCGCGAACGGAGTCGCAGGCACAGCTAGTTAATGTAATAATTCTTTGAAAAACGAATGTTGTGTCACATTTCATGTAAAAATTTATTAAATTGATATTAGCTGCTATCGAACGTAAACATCTCTACCGCGTTTCGGTATTGTGTCGAGCGGCTCGTTTGGCGGCAAAATTGCACTCTTTAAAGGCGGCATGCCTTTTGACACGAAAAGCCGACAATATTTTAATAGAATTAATAGAACCATAAAGAATACCGCCGCTGAGTGGAGTGTTGCTAGTTTAGAGAATTTTCCCTAATTTCGGGGTAATGTTTCTAGTTAATACTAAGGAAATAAATTGTGATGTTTTATGAAGACCTGGTTTTTTTTAATTATTTTCCCTAGTATGCCTGGCAAGTGAGAAATATGTGGTTTCTGGATCGGACAGGGGGTTATGAAACACACTGTATAATAGGTATATTTATACTGAACCGTGTTGCTGGATTTTATTGTTAAAATATATACATTTAAAGAAAAAGTAACATTTTTACAATATTCACGAGTCATCGATGGTTACACGCATTTATAACAGGATTAAGGCGGTAATACGTTCGACAACTTCACCACAAGGATGACTACATAAAACAGTTGGCGAAAACTTGCATTTATATTACACCTTTATCACTCAGTGATACACGCGTGGATCTATCTACAAATAACGACTTATAAAGGTACATTGATAGGTGTAAAACACAGAGCATATCTATTTCTACGGTGTAAAATGACCTGTCAGGTCATGCACATGGTGCTTCAATATTGCCGGGTAGCAGTATATTATTGCACCTTTTAGTCGATCAGCACACTGATTTGACTAAACTTACTGCGTCATACTACGTGACAATCAAATTATAATAAGTAATTTCTGTAAATATAACTAAAGAAAAGAATACAATAAAAACGCTAACACAAACACAAATTAAGTATATTAATTTAAGGGTATGTTCAAATTTCTCTATATAAATGGCGTCGGGCGAGGACACGGCGCAGGTGGCTTCCTATTTCATGCAAATTTTATATCAAATGCATAGAAATAAAGCGCAATTTAGGATACACGGAATGTCATGGCGCGACATATCTACGCCCGAGCCACGACATTCCGTCTGCGCCTTAGATTCCGTGTTAAATTTGGATGTCTCTACCTTTATTTGAAACTATTATTTATGGATATAATTGCAGTTAATATGCATCGCAATGTATTCGTTTGATACTTGTTGAATTCAAACCACAATATCTAGAATTACAATTTAGCGTTTGTACATTAAGACCACGTTCATTTTAGTTCCTTCGAATTCGATGAAACCATTAGGCAGTCATAATATCAGACTATTTACCGGAATACACAACCTGTATGGGCATCCTAATATAGGCCAGTGTATCATAGTTTGCGTTTATGTCAGTGGCCGCGGCCTAGTCAATGAATACAAATAATTACATAGAAGCGCAGTTCTTAAGGATTTCGTGTACCGATTCCAAGTGGAGACTGTCTCCAGTTTAGTTCGTAGTTGGCGCCGTTGGCGGCGCTGGCGTCGTTCTCCTTCTCTTGCTCTCGTAGTTAAGATACACAGGAGGAACGTTCTTCTCTCTTGCTCTCGTAGAGACAGCTGTCACAGCGCGACTGCCACGCCGCCAAGCGGCAATTTGGGTCACAGAAAGTTTGTCTTCAGAACGCCCATAGGAAATGCGCCTCTATGTAAATATCTGAGCTCTTTGGCCTAGTCGTAATTGTCCAATGTCAAATCATTGTCAGTATGACTGACAGAAAGTTGACGTCGGAACCAAAGAAAGTCGTGGTGCTTACCGAATATCCGGGTCATTTTGAAAATGGGAGTAGAGCATACAGCATATTGTGTTTGTAATGTACTTGATCAGGGCAACGTGAAGAGTGCGTTTATTTTGTATTAATTTTCGGCTGTAAGAACTATCCGTCAGCAATGTTTAAAATGGGACGACTTTTCCTTATTTAATAAAAATGCTTTTTAATGGATAATGAACGCTGAGTTGATAAACTCAAGGATGTAGAAAAATAAAAATGTTCAGCGATTTCTTGAAAATTGCTTGTAAAGGCAAAAAAGGGAATTGATTATAATGGCACAATTTAGAAGTAATTACTTATATTATGTATTAGGTGTGAATATAATTGATGTACCTCAATTTAGGTTCATCATGTCAGCCTAGAGACGTCCACAGCTGGACATAGGCGTACCCCAAGGTTCCCCACACAGACCGATCTTGAACCGCCCGCATTCAATCGCTTCCTGCGATCTTAACCAGATCGTCG
Organism: Euclidia mi; assembly: GCA_944739405.2. NCBI lineage: Eukaryota > Metazoa > Arthropoda > Insecta > Lepidoptera > Erebidae > Euclidia > Euclidia mi. The sequence goes on from OX123198.2 coordinate 20,252,263, forward strand.
GTCCACCTTGCGGGAGGCCTACCCCTGCTGCGTCGTCCGGTACGTGGTCGCCACTCCAGAACCCGCCTGCCGCAGCGGCCATTGGTTCTTCGCGCTATGTGCCCTGCCCATTGCCACTTCAGCCTGGCTATTCGAAGAGCTATGTCGGTTACTTTAGTTCTCCTGCGGATCTTCTCATTGCTGATTGGATCTCGCAAGGAAACTCCGAGCATAGCTCTCTCCATCGCCCTCTGAGTGACCCTGACCTTTCGGATAAGGCCCATTGTTAGCGACCACGTCTCAGCACCGTTGATCATCACTGGCAACACACACTGGTCAAAGACTTTCGTCTTGAGATACTGCGGGATATCGGACGTGAAGATATGTCGTATCTTCCCGAACGCCGCCCAACCGAGTTGGATTCGACGAATGACCTCTTTCTCGAAGTTGGACCTACACAATTGGATCATTTGTCCCAGGTAGACGTAATTGTCGACAACTTTGAGCGTGGAGTTCCCAACCTGGATAGGAACAGGTACGACATGGACGTTAGACATGATTTACGTCTTGTCCATGTTCATCTTAAGACCTACTTGTTGGAAGATTCTACAGAGGCCATCGAGCTTTGTGCTGAGGTTTTCCATGGTCTCAGCCATGACTACGATGTCATCAGCAAATCGAAGGTGATGTACTCGCCGTTGATTTTGATAGCGAATCCTTCCCAGTCCAGAAGCTTGAAAACGTCTTCCAGCGCAGCGGTGAAGAGTTTTGGAGATATAACATCTCCCTGCCTCACCCCTCGCTGTAGCCGAATAGGTTTTGAGCTATGGTCCTGGAGGCGGACTGACATGGTGGCGACTTCGTACAAACACTTCAGCACTTCGACATATCGATAGTCAATTTGGCATCGTTAGAGAGACCGCAGCACTACCCAGGCTTCGATCGAATCAAAGGTTTTCTCCTAGTTCACAAACGCCAAGCATAGAGGCTGGTTATACTCCTCGGACTTCTGTATAACCTGCCGCAGCATATGTATGTGGTCTATGGTACTATAGCCTTTACGGATTCCGGCTTGTTCGGGAGGCTGGAAGTCGTCTAGTTTGCTCTCGAGACGATTCGTGATGACCCTAGAAAACAAGTTATAGACGTGACTCAGAAGTGAGATGGGTCTGTAGTTTTTCAAAAGGGTTTGTCGCCCTTTTTGAAGCAAAGCATGTCAATCATCAGTCCATAGAACCATTCGATCTCCTCCAGGAGCTGAGGTTTCGAAGAGATAATTCTGCCATCCACCGTCTTCAGCTTTGTCAGCTGACTCTGCCCGATAGACAGATCTCTTAACCAACAGAATTTAGGTTGCTGGTTATAAATTAATAATAGATGATTGCTTGGTGTATGGCAAATACGATATGTTACAATAGTGGTTAGGATGAAAAAAAAACAAAAGCGATGTTTTCATGCAAACTTCTTTTTCTTTCATGTAACATAATTTCTGCTAAAATTGATTTATAAGATACTAGAGGACGCCAGCAGCTACGCCTGCATTTTTTTTTAATTTACCCGTTTTAGCCGATCTCGTGGAAATCCCTTCTTAGTGCACCCCTACGGTCCCCAAGGAACATACATGCCAAATTTCAGCTTCCTGCGCCCAATAGTTTCGGCTGTAGCGTGTCTGTCAGTCAGTCAGTAACGCAAGGATTTTATATATTAAGATGAAGAATATTAGGTAATTGATAAATCCATCTAACATGATTATAAAAGGATTACCGCATTGAATCCTCAGATATTGGACCGAAGGTTTTTATTTTTTCGGCCCGGGTATTAGCGGCACGAAGTAAGGAATAATGAAAGGCGGGTGCATGGTAAAACTTTGGGTTATCCATAATTTATTTTGATCAAATACGAAACAAAAAATGTTGAGAACGTCTGTAATGGATATACATATGTATCAGGCGCGGTCGCAGCCTGAAATTTTGGAGAGGGTCACTCACTACACTAATAAAAATTCGGGCAAGTGCGAGTCTGACCCGCGCACTGAGGGTTCCGTACGCATTTTACCTTATTTGATAAGAACGAATTTGTTCGTACTAAATACGCTAGTCCTCTAAATCTGTATGAGCGCCCATACAACTTAGAGGACTATCTTAAATGGATCTATATATAATCGGTCTACTATGTATGTATGGGGACACCCTTAAATTTTCCACTTTTTTATTTTTTGTAATGTTTCCTTTATTTGTGCTGTAAGACCCTGCTTTTGGCCAAATTTCGTGATTCTAGTTCAACGGGAACTACCATATAGGTTTTCGACCCAAAACCTATAGGGTACTTACGGTTGACCTAGAATTGTCAATTTTGGTTAAAACCAAGGTCTTACAGCACAAGTAAAGGAAAAGTTCTGAAAATTAAAAAAAGTTGAAAGTTAAGGTCAATTTCAAGTTTTCGCATAAATCTAATTTTGACCATATCTTTTTATCGGGTTGACCCAGGACCCTGATTTTTATACACTTAATAGGAACCATAGACCTTAGTATCTGGTATAAATTTCCACCAATTTTATTTGCTAGGTGCACCCGTTCCTGAGAAAATCGGTGGTGACACACGGACAGACAGACAGACGGACAAGAAAGTGATCTTATAAGGGTTCCTTTTTTTATCTTGTGAGGTAAACAGGTACGGCACCCTAAAAATAGGTCATCATCATTGTCTTGCCCTGGTCCCAATTTATTTGGGGTCGGCGCAGTATGTCCTTCGCTTCCATACTTCTCTATCACCTCAGCAGTCATCCGATCGCTTACCCTTTTCTCTTTCATATCCATCCATCCAGCTACATGAGTAGATAAAGCCGTGCCTGCAGTGGCGTCAGCCAGCGAGAAATTTTGCGCGTTTTACTTCTTTGATTTGTTTTTCTTGTTCTTTAGCTCTTATTTATTACTGTAATTATTGTCATAGCATTGTGTTAGTGCAAATAAATTCATTCTTTCTTTCTTTCATTCTCACACAGTCCATCCATCTTTTCCTTGGCCGTCCTCTCCCTTTTCGTCCTTCTACATGCATATTCATCACTTTTTACCTACATACATCTCATCTCTCCGCATAACATTTCCATACCAGGCCAATCGACTCCCTTTTATCTTTTCATCAATGGGCGCCACTTTTATACAACCTCTAAATTGACCTCTAACGTAATCATTACTAATTCTGTCCATTCTTGTCACTCCACACATCCATCGTAACATTCTCATCTCTGTCACAATTGTTTCTCATCCATCTTCTTTGTAGCCCAACACTCAGCTCCATATAGTACGACAAGCCTTATAACCGTCGGCCCTTTAATTTCACAGGCATTTTGTGATCGCATATTGTGCCTGAGACCTGTCACCTTTTCATCCATCCTGCGTTGATTCTTTGCCTAACATCCCGATCATTTCCGCCGTCATCTTGCAGGAGTGAACCTAGGTAGCGGCAATCGGAGCATACTGGTAGCAGTGTACCGCTGAGTGTGAACGGTATAGGACTGGAGAGACCGCCAAAGTCACAGAACATATATTCCGTTTTGGTTCTGCTTATTCTCAGGCCTACATCCTCCAATCTCTACCGCCACTCCTCCAGCTTGCTCTGCACCTTCTGTCCACTCACTGCTACCAGAACGATGTCATCGGCAAACAGCATTCACCAGGGTGCCTCTTCCTGTATGTCTGATAATATACCTAGCATCCATAATTAACAGGAAGAGGTAAGGGCTAAGCGCCGACCCTTGGTGCAAGCCTACGGCCACATCGAATCTGGCTGTGTTGCCAGCTGCGGATCGGACTTGATCGGACTTAAAAAATGACAATAGAATTCAGATACTTTCTTGACAATAAGAAGATTTTCTTCTGTATATGATATACTATATTCTGTATAAGATATCGACGCGAATTTATCGCTGTTAGGGGATAGCTAAAAATTTCCTTTTATTATTTGGCAAATTTTTGAGATTTTTCAATTTGACCGTAGATTTTGGGGGGGGGGGTCATGTCCCCTGTGACCCCCCCCTTCGGACCGCGCCTGATATGTATAGGTATTTTTTTAATTGCAGCGCCCTAATTATGTTTGCTGATTTTTGTATGGACAATTGTACATATATTGTTGATGTACATTAAACTAAAGAAATATACATACGTGGTTAAACAAGTGTAATATCTTTTTGATCAAATACGAAACAAAAAATGTTGAGAACGTCTGTAATGGATATACATATGTAGAGGTATTTTTTTAATTGCAACACCCTAATTATGTTTGCTGATTTTTGTATGTACAATTGTGCATTTATTATTGATGTAAAAGAAATATACATAGGTGGTAAAACAAGTGTAGTATCTAACACAAATGAGCATACATCATGTCATGCTTTGACTGTATTATATGAGAAATGCTGTGTGCTGTAGTAACAAAAAATTAAAGAGTAACTACATATTTTTGTCTAGTATGTCATTTCTTTGTCCATTGACAGGTCTGAAGGGTTAGCCCCTAAAGAAGGGTTACCCTTTAAATTTTCTGACATGCTTTGAAAAATATATTTGTTGTATAATATTTTCAAATATTACAAACGTAACTTCTAAATTCAAATAAATCTTTTTCATACTCCAATTTGGTTCGAGTGCTATCTTGTTAAAGAAAACAAAATAAGTAGAACCATTTATTAACCGACGTCGGTGAATCAAATGCTCAACAAAAATATAAATATTTAGCTGTCGGTTTATTTTCATAATAATCTATGATACTCGTTAGTTATTGTGTGGGAAACTCGTGTATAGCTGAGTTTTGTCTTTAAAGATGTGTTTGTAAACATAGATTTTTATAAAACTAGAACAAACTAAATAAAAGAGGAGGGTATGTTGGTATCGTAGCGTCGCGATACATCTGCTGAAAGTTCCGCGCCGAACCTTCCGCGACAGAACTATCGGTTGTAGTATTCGGTTGCCATGACGTCAGCACTATGCAGTCAGCAAAATGACAATAGCAGCTAGTGTTCCATACAATGTGATGCTCGACGGAAAGTTCAGAACCGCACCGAATGCAATGTGATTTCAGCTGGTGTGTCATAGGATAATTAAAAACACTACGAGAGTTTTCAAGCGAACGTTCCGTGTGGAAGGTGATGCATATGTGCCGCGATACTTAGAGTATGTAAAGCGTAGGCCTCATAGCATTCATCATTACTTTTGTTATTCTCAAACTCAAAATGCTTTATATCCATTCGATAGCTAGTGGAGGGACCGATAGACTGCTACGCAGATGGTCTCGGGTTCAAATCCGTAGTTTACAATGTTTGGTAAGTTAGATTACGTACGTTAGATTATATCGCCTTGGTCTGCCTTGGTACTTACTAATGATCATCATTATTCAACCAAGTCTTTTGTTGGATATTATCTTCTTAGTTATGCCACTGAGATTAATCAACAGCTTTGCGTTAATTTGTTAGCATAGTTGGCTGTTTTGTTGGTTTAATCATTCCAACCGTAAGCAAACGACATAAAATACTAGATTCGAGACGTTTAAGACTACGGCTCTCTACTAAAATAATCAAAATCTCAGTGTTTTACGAAATTAGTTAAGGTATTATGCACGCGTTCCTTGAGCTGGAAGGCCCCACTTGGAAAACTTGGGCCGCGTGCGCTCGGCGTTTACTCTGTAGTATAAAATGAACGCCTGGCGCATGCTGAGCACACGCTCGAGGAAAGCACATGCCCTAACATGTGAGGGAGGCCTAACAGTGAAGTGAAAACAAGGTGAGCCTGAGAGAGACCTGCATATGAGAGTTCTCCATGATGTTCTCGAACGACAAGCCGAACTTAGCAAGCGTGGTAGACTATGTTATACCCTTCTCACAGTGAGAAGTGGCCGTGCCCAGCACTCGTACAGTAAATAAACAGGTCTGATGATAATGATGACTCCTTGATAAATCAAGACTAGTTTGCGAATCACGTGTCTCTGCACATGTTATTTGCTTACCTAACTATATCTATAGTCATAATGATGTGTGGAAGGCCTGAAACCATTTATAAAATAAAATCGATACCACTTGACTGCGTGAAAAAACGTTGTATACAGAGCAGCGTCAGCTGTGGGATCGACTAAAATATCTATTCTGAGTTTATAAATAGATTTATAATGGCCAGGTTTACGTATAGAAACTATTTATTTGCGTTTACGTTTGTAAGTATTTATTGGCTAGACTTGGAATTGTGTTCTGTAGGACGTAGTTGAAGGCAAAGTTTTGTCGTAAACAGAAACGTAATAAAATACGCTTGTGCAGAGTGACGTCATAATTTGTTCTAACTACCTAGATCTTTGCACAAATATAGGTTTCTAGTACATGATTATAGCGATGAGTCAATTTTAAATATTGTCGAAATACAGCGGGAATACGTCTTTCTGAGTGGATTATTATAAGACAAGTTACAGTTATAAAAAAATATTGACATAGTTTACTTATCTATTTCATGGATTAAAATAAATCTCTCAAATCTGTTAAGCCAATTGCTAACACTCATATTATTCACGCAACATGTACTACGAATATTGTGGACCAACATTGGGCACGAAGACCAACTTCGCAAATATTGGTGGCCAACACAATTCATGCTGTTATATCCAATTTGTATCGGACGGAGTTTGATGAGATGTTGCGTCAAAGTTTGCTGGTTGGCGTAACAGGGGAACTCTGTAGTGCTAATGTTCAAAACTTTTAACTTTTCCTCAAATTGTTCGCCACTGATAAATTGTCCCTGCAGACAGAAAGTAATTTTACCCTCGCTCAAAATGGTTTCTTTTAATTAAAACAACAGAAACTAATTACGTATGTATAATTAGGTAAGGTTACTAATGTTTTAGAAATTTAATTATAATTGCGTGCGGGTATAATGTGCCTTTATGCCTCGGCTAAAGACATCAATATGATATTACGTAGACACGAGCGAAACGGGGACGATAAACGGTTCTAAATATATCCCGGTAGATAATTGTATATTATTAAACTGACTTCAAAAAAAAGGAGGTTCTCAGTTTGACCTGTATGTATGTATGTAAGTATGTATGTATGTATGTTTGTCCGCGATTATCTCGCGTTTGGCTGAACCGATTTTGATGCGGCTTTCAGAAAAGTATTTGTTACACTTAGCAGAAGGTTTTAGGCTCTTAACCGACTTCAAAAAAAGAAGGTTCTGAGTTTGACCCGTATATATGCAAGTTTGCCCACGATTAACTCGAGTTTGGCTGAAAAGTATTTGTTACACTTAGGAGAAAGATTTATTATCTTAACCGACTTCAAAAAAAGAAGGTTCTCGGTTTGACCCGTATACATAGGTATATTGGTTCTTAGTATGTTTGTATGTATTATGTGTGTGTGTTTGTACGTGTGTAAGTGTGTGCGCGCGCGCGCGCGTGTTTGTGTATTTGTATGTGTATGTGTGTGTGTGTGTGTGTACAAGTGTGTGTGTGTGTGTTTACATGTCTATGTCTCTGCGATTAAAAACAAAGAAAGTCTTTGAAAGAATTAAGGCTCTGTTGTCGTGGGGATGGTTGAGTAATTTGTTCTAGACAATATCACTTAAAGCCATGCCTTTTAGGGATTTACCCGACTCAAGGCAACATAGCATTGGCCTTTAGCAAAGATTTTAGGCCCTAGGTCGATTACCGCGGCACTGAATGTACGTCCTTGCAACTTGTATACCGTCACAACCCAACTCAATATGACTGGCAACATCCACCTCTCGATATCACCATATAACCGCGATTGCCTTGATAGGTCGCTGTCCCTGGAGCCATGGAAATGTATCCATCATCATCTTTAAGACTCAATGCTATTGATGGATCATCAAATAATATCAAAATGGCATCAGGCAGTTCACCTGGCTCAAGTTGATCTCTTCTTAGTGCCGGACATTTAAATTCTTTAGGAACACCCATAGCCCCATTCGCTAAGCCATCCGTTATTGACATATTTCTCCAGAGCATAATACGAGAGCTCACAGCCAATTCAATAGTATGTACAAGTCCGCCGCATTTGTTTGGATCAGCCGGAGCAGCATTTGCGGTGGGCGTCCTTACGTATGTGGCTGATTCCCTAGACTCATCTCTCTCTTGCAGCATCAAGCCTAAGCCTATAGGCACACAGAATAAAAGTAGGTACCTATGTCAAAGTCATGATTACAGACTGATACCAGCAGAAAACTTATCACTAAAATAATTGAAGAATCTATCTATAAACAAACTATAAATTAGCCCAAAACTTAAAGTAAATGGAGTACCTATCACTAAAAAGTATGAAATAAATAAAGGAGTAGTTAACAAAAAACCTGCAGTAAACGAACGAAGTACCTAACACTAAAAAGTATGAAATAAAAATAGTAAGAAAAAAAAAACGAAAATGAAAACTTAAAAATCGCAACAAATATGATAACTAAGTACGTATTTAGTTTCTTTTTTAAAAAAAGAGAACCGCCTTCAATAAATCGACCCACTGAAAAGTGCGAAATAATTTTTACATACGCTACCACTAATCCTCTCAAATTTCCTTTCGAATTTCTCCCAAAAACTAATTACTAAATTAAACTAAATACTTAGTTTTTGAAGTCGGTGCCAAACCAACAAAAACAAAAAGAATACTGGCAAACAGAGAAAATAATACGACGAATGTATCAAATCAATAAAGCGCTGGTTTGGAAAGGATGACGCCAAACAATAGGATTTTAGAGGGATTTGGTTTAAATCCCTCTAAAATCCCACCATTTGTAATTATGTATATACATAATTACAAATGGTGAACATTACATAACTGTATCTTTATAGAAATTTCTTGCTTTCTTTCTTTCTTCAAGTAAGACAACACATCTCCTTTACAATTGAAAAAAGAATGCTGACTTAATATGTATCAAATAAGACCGAAATAATACTTTTTGTTAACATTTTAATAAATTGCATGCCCAATGGTAGAATATGGCAGAACTTCTATAAAATGTAACGCCATAACTGTAAACCCATGTCCGCAATAAATAAATGATTGATAGATTGACAGGAAGTCTTACTGACTGAAGACAACCCACAGACATAATTATTGGGCGCAAGAAGCTGAAATTTGTCAACAGCCTCTAATGAATGATAAAGTTTTCAAACTGTAACAGAGGTTCAGTCGATGCGTGTATTTCATAAAAATTTTAACAGTTACAACGTGAATTTCCATGACATCATTGTTTTATGTGTATGTTAGACTTCATACCAAACGCTACGCGTACACGCATATATATATATTCAGTCTAAGGGTGTTAGCATGAGCCAAATTACGACAGATCAGGGATTTCTATGATTTAGTGCTGAGCGTGATAAGCACTACAAGACAAGATCTGTTCGCTTTGAAACAATATCAAAACCAAAAATAAAGCAATGTAAAAATAATATTTCCATTTTAGATCGATGAAATTGACCGTGAAAGGCGGCCTAAATTGTTTACATATTTATGTTCACCGAAATTGTTGTGATCTTCGAGGGATCATTGAATAATTTCTAAGCGATTACGTAAGTTACTTGCTACAGTAAAAGGTAGATAACAAAGTTGTTCTAGATTTGTGGCTGGTTCAGTACCTCTCAAGTCGCATTGAGTTCGGTTGTCAAACTAACTAGCCTTAGTTGATAAAACTTCACCAACTGATAACTTTAAGTAACTTAAGCCTCCTAATCTTGATTGCGTAGCTTAGAATAAACTTAGCCACTTTTTTTTTAAACTTTATGATCTATTCTATTATTACAGGCGATTGTTCAGGACAAAGAAGACATTTTCTTTAAGTAATTTTAAATTACATAGGAATATATAAAATAAATCAAACAAAATAAAAAACCCTTCCGAAGTGCTCTGCTAGACATAAGCCTCTCCGAATCAGCGTCACCATAGCTTGTGGGCCAATAGGAGGATTTAGCCTACAATACCACGGTAGCCAGACGTTTTGGTATAAAGTTTGATGACGAGTTTCCTTCTCTTCGCAATTATACTATTTACTTTGAATATTTTCCATAATCCCCTCCTACGACACCCACAGAATGAAATGTAATAGTGTCACTTTGTATTCTTAAGTCGTTACTACGCTGAAGAAAAATGTAAATAATGCCAAAGAGAAACCGAAGCTATTGGTAAATAAACAGCTTTTAGAAGGATTCCATTCATTTTGCTTTATCAAGTTGTAGTATCAGTTAGGTACGATATTTACGAAGAGGTTTGACCGAAGTACTCCGAAAGATTTTATCTAAGGAAAGATACAACTCCGCGAACTCAACGGGACGTCGAATTAGTTGGACTGGTATTCCAGAGGTTATCAAATTTGTCTTTTCAAATACAAATAAATATCTACAAATATTATACAAGCAAAAGTGAGTTTGTTGGTTACGTTTATAAGTCAAAACGTCTCAGCCGAATTTGAAGAGTATTATTTTCTTTATAGAAATTCATATAGTTATAGATAAATATCTCTCATTGAAATTGATTAGAGCTTTTGCTGCGACAATAAATAAACTTGAAGGGATTGAAATAGGGCCTGAAAAGTGCAATGGAGAAACTATGATTGTTTTAGACAGGCAGTCCAAGAAGGATTTGTTTTGTATTTTTATACTATGTTACCTTTCATCCACGAGCAAAGCCACAGGTGAAGGCCTGTATATCAAATGATATAGCAATATCCATAAACGCATAAAATCAATACGCTTAATAAAGCTAGATTTGAATAGGAATCCAAGTTTATTGAGTGTGATAAAGAAGTATTAGGGACGAAGAATATTTATATGAAAAGGGTTTCCCTTCCAATCAAGGTAAAACGTAAGCTGACGAACATTTGCCTAAGTCACGTATTGAGATTTCACTTAGCGATAAATTTAATATATATTTATAAGTTTATTTGGGAGAGTCTATTCTGGCAACAATTTACAGCAGTAGGAGTCTCTGTTCGAAGTAAAAAGTAGCCTATGTAGAGTAGACAAGCTACAGAGTGCTCGAGGCTCCTCGCTATCTTTACACGGAAATTCCAAACACGAGTCTTTCTGTGTAGTGGTCTGTCGGTTTTTCCACTAGCTGCCAACATACTTACTTATTTATAATATTAATATGAGATTTTCATGACAGAAATGTAATGTTTGGAGGTTATGAAATTAAACAACAAAACATTCCGAACATGGACTGCTTCCAATTTATTTTGTGCTAGAATGCACAAAATAACTTCCATCTAAATCCAAAATAATCCACTTCATCACTTTTGAATGATGACTTGTTACTTATAACATAATATATAGGGGAACTCTATTATGTAGATTTGGAACCCCTTTTAATATAAGCTGCTGCGGCAGACAAAATATGTCAGCAAACATTTATAATTGGTCGTCAACTGAGTATAGCGACATATTTTACGACTCAGAGTTTTACTCGGTTTTGTAATCTTTTGTATCTTACTATCAGCAGAAGAATCTGACATAAGTAAAACTAGATCGGAGGATTGTTTGGTTCAAAGTTACAGAATAACGTTACATAAAATCCCAGTTTTATTTAGTAGTGTAGGTAGTAATAGTGAAGGATAATACCAAATCAATAAAAGTATTAGTGTTAAGGCAAACGAAGTAAAAAAAGTGAACACAGGCATTATCCAAAACGTACTCTAATAGGTGATTATGTATAAATATGATACTGGGAAAAATAAACCTAGAACACACCACATCACATACTGTCGTAAATTATGAAGGTTTAGATGATATCTACAAATTCAACTAGGATTAATGACAAATATTTTTATTATCGCAGGCATTAATTCGCGTTAATCTTGGATTACAAAAGGCGTAGCACAGCACAGTTTTTGTCATTAAGAAAAGAGTTAGTTATATAATAACACATAGCTGGGATTGCCTACATTCTGTTAAGTTGGTATTTATAAGATTATAATTTATAATCGTGCATTTCAGCCTTAATGAAATTATTTATTTTAGTCGCGATGATTTTTTTGTGTAAATTATATCGAAATTTCATGATTGTGACCATTCACTGTCAAGGGTAGTCCCTATAAAGAATGTCAAATAACTGCATGAAACCCGGGAACCACGGCTTTCTGTAGCATTAAGCAAGCTATTATAACAATGTTAAACGCTAACATAATTATTTGAAACAGTCATTGGTGCGCGTCGCAGATTTGAATCCGCTGCGTAGCAGTCTGTTGGATTCGCCATTTAAATACTTAAGGCCGGTTTCACCTCTGTCCGATAAGTTATTTATACACCTATTACTTGTGAGATAACTTTATAGAAATATTATTCCAATTTTGAATTCATCTGGAGGGTTATGTCTATTCAGAAGTGGTGAAACTGAACCTTAATTATACAATAAAGGTTCAGTTTCACCACCAATAAATATGCTTTATAGCGTATATATAAAAACATGGTTTAAAGACTACACGCGCCCTAGGAATAAATTCCTGTATGGGGACAATTACAAACATTCAATTTGGGGTAGTATGCACAAGAATACGAGAGTAGCGTTTGTAAGTCATAGTGAGGGGACGTACGCTCCTGATAATTGTAGAATAGGCGTTATTGATTTTTGTTTAACACTCAAATATACTTTACCTTGTGACGAAAAGATGTCAATGTAAGAATGTCTACATTCAAATTTTCTCTAAGCCCTCAATACTCAAAGCGCTCTACGCCCTCTATCTCGAAAACAGTTCAAGGTATAAAAAATGTTAAATAGAAAAGTTGTAGCGAATTTAATTCTCTACAATATTGATAAAAAATACAAATATCGTGAAAACGAGATATTTACAAAAAAAAAAAAAAAAGACGACGTGACCCTTGACCCCTGAATTTAAACCTTGCGGCCATCCAATTATATGTGACTTTTGAGAACAGTTTTAGGATGCCAAAATACAAGTTTTATGTGGTAATATACTGGGTATGTCGATTTTCCGATGTCACCCCCCTATAATGACTGGACCATGACTGGACTAAGTCGCGTAGGGGACGAAATAAAATGACATCGATTTTTCTTCTCTCAATATTATTCATTCGTGTGTACACATAACTATACAAGTTAATTAAATTCTGTCCTACGTATTAAGCTCGAACAATAATCTTTTGCTTCGATAAAATTATAAGGGACCTTTTGTAATTTAAATATTTAACCGTCACAGGAAATCTAATTCGATAAATGCGATTAAATTTCAAAGGAAGACTGATAATGCAGATTCAAAACGCAAACACAAAGTCTCACTGGGGTCGTTAGTCTATCAAAATGAATAGAACATTTTAAATTAGATACTTGATTATCATTTGAATACTACATGACATTAGTATTTATCTTGACCGTGTTTATCTCGACTTTTGTTTTATTATAAATCTTACAGCGGTTTACTCCCAGATGTTTGACAAACAAAGACAAAGGTCACACTGTCTTTCTATGTACGAAGTACGGTTATAACTTCTAGTAGTGTATAGTAACGAAATAAATTTTCAGTCACAATGGTAATTTTGAACATGTGCCATAGAAGAGATTCACTAGAAAAACAAATCGAGGTTAAAGTTTTACTTTCATCTATTTTATGTCTACGAACATGGCTGAAAACGGACAAAGAGGATGTCAGTGGCCAGACAGGTCAAAACGCTAGACGATGTCAACTCAGTGTGAGCTGAGAAACTTCTTATACATTATAGAACATTATACAAAACGCTGGCATACATATACAGGTGTACATATAAGCTAATATTGAACATGAAGTGGTTCATGCAGATATTACTTAAATGTATTTTGATTTGTAAAAGTACTTTAAAGCAGAAGAGTATTTGTGAGTGCTTGTGCACTCACAAATACTCTTACTACTGCTATTTTTAGGGAAAATCAATCACATAATATAAAGTATCCAAAAGTAACCATTCTAAATGGAACAGATCTCAGTATTTTATACGGAGATCTAGTTCACCGATAAATGGTCAAATAAGTTATTATCTAAAAGCATTATGTTTCAAAAAAGGTTTCTTCCTATTCGTGAAGAAATTGAGTTAACTCTCTCGACCGGAATATTCATTCGTCAGTAATTCTATTCCATTCCATAGATATCTATCAATTTGTATGTAAAAAATAATCCCCAGCATACCCAAAACTATGGGGCACAAGATGCTGAATTTGGCATGTATGTTCCTTGGGAGCCGTAGGTCTCCACTAGGAAGGGATTTTCCGGAATTCTTACGTGATCTGGCAGAAACGTTTACATTAATACAGAACATTGTGGGCCTAGCTGCGGGCATCCTCTGGTAAATGGATAATGCTATTACTATAAACGACTACTTACGACGTATATACATTATGCACTATGCAAAGTGTCGTATAATATGTTCTATGTGTGTAGTAACCATGACACACTACATATAACTATATCTTAACAGCTTCCAATAGTGCTTCATTAGATCACATATCATGAGAAGTAATACACCCCGAGACGTCATTAGATTAATATTTGTAGCTACAAGAAATAAAGTCGTCCGGTTGACGAGTAAAAATATATCTTGCTGTATGGTTAGTTGGGCATTCTCCCTGGGGCAATAAGATAATATGACACACGGTTTTCGCGACAAATGATCCTGTAATATGAAAAAAACTAGATAAGTCCGCGGCTATGCCCGTGTTATTTACGGCTACTGCTCTGCACTCATGGCTCATAGTGTGTTATATAGCCTATAGGTTTCCTCGGTAAATAGGCTATCCAACACAAAAAGAGGTATTCAAATCGGACCGGTAGTTATTGAGATTAGCACGTTCAACCAATCAAACAAACTCTTAAGCTTTATTCTATTAGTATAGATAACATAACTATACGAGAGAGAAAACTAAATGTTCAAAGTCATGCTATATTTAAACCGAATGTTTCTCTTTAGTGCAAGGTAGGTGATGTTGTAAACACGTTTCGTTGCTAGTAGCAATTTCTTAGCGGTTGGAGACTAGAATCTTTCTCACGCGAATCTTTTCATTTCACTGCACACGAGACGCTAAAAATAGAACATACTTAGACCTTCGCCCTTTTTAGGTGTCCACAACATCATTTAGCTTGTAGGCACATATTTCATGACATGGGTTTTGATTTTTATTGAATAATCTAGACTTTAATATAAAGCCTTATAATGTGTACGCGTTTTTACGAAAGCTGTTTAGTATATTAGTATTATTCGTTTTCACTTTATGAATAGTTATTGAAGGCATGTCTCAAAGAAATTAGTTCCAATTTAGTTAATTTTTTCGTATTCAACCGAACACTGTAGTGAAGTGTATTACGCCCTTTCTCTTCTAAAATAAAAATCTATCATATATGTTAACCTAACCTTACCTAACACTATACGATAAACTTAGCGTATTCTTTTTTTCAAATGTCTTCTATTCCGATACTGCATACAAACATGTAACTAAGTTCTAAATCTTTTGTGTCTTTTAAAATCAGTAGGCATTTCATCATCATCATCAGCTTGCCAGAGTCCACTGCTGGATATAGGCCTCTCCAATGGCACGCCACTGAACCCGATTTTCGGCTTTTCGTGTCCAGCCGCTTCCAGCCACATAATATAATACATAATTTAGCAACTTGTTATTAAACATTACTTTAACAGCAAAACATTGGATCACAATATCATTTAAAACCGGGGAAATAGGTAAATCGGCGTGACAGTGACATAATTTTCAATCCTTGACCCAATTATTTATCAGTTTCACACACAGCTTCAAAACGTACCTAATCTGTTGATTTATTAATACTGCAATCTAATAATTAGGGGTTAGGGGTATCAAAGCGTTTCAACGTCATTGGCCGACTCCCTTGAATATTTATCAGCAAGGATTAAAGAGCCTAAATCTCATTTATCAGCAACATTTTGCATTTTCTAATGATGATAGCTGTTTTATATCGTATGCAGATGCGTGTGATAGATGCATTTGAGATGTTTAATATGCTTACACGTAAAAGGTTTTGCATGCGAAAATAATTCTCAGATTCGACGTGTTACATAATATATGAACTCTGTAGCAGCTGGAAGCAAGCGATGCAAAATAAGTACCACTATACTAGCTTGGCAAGGATTGATTCGGATATATTTATCAGTAAGAACATTCGTAGTATTTAATATTTACGAACAAATATACCTTTGGATATTTTCTGACGATTTTGTTGAGATCAGATTTCAATTTTATGAACTGAAATGTAAATGCGAATTCAATATGCATCTACATTACTACAAATACAAATTTATATGAAATTTTCCAGCTACAAACGTAGCGTTATGTTGTAGATTAATATCACCAATGAAAAGGAGTTGTGATGACGTAGTAACGTTCAACACCCAGTGATTTGCCTCCGGCTTACATTATTTGTAGAATTTGCTGCTTGCTCCTATAGGATATACCAGTTTCTAAAAACGTCACAAATAAAAAAAGGATTTATTGTTCATCGGTTCGTCATTTCGTAAAGTTTTAAGTGGTTATAGGTTAGTACTAGAAATAACTTTACGTCCTTCATGATTGCACTATAGTGCACGTTTGCGATTCTCTGGCTAATTTTACTGAATCGGTTCGGTCAATGCGCCGACGATTGAGGGAGCGGAACAGAAATAACAGTCAGTTAATTGAAACTGGCGCCAATTTGAACCGATACGATGTGCAATCATACTACTTCAGTAAGATGGTGCACATCACTCGCTGAAGTTTGTATATTATGTAATATTATATTACTCACATCAAAGCGTTCCGTCAATCAAAGTGTTTCATAGTTGAGCTTGATTGGCGTCTCTCACGGATCGCTTCACTCAATAAACAAAGGTTTCACGGAAGACGGATAATCGATTGATACTTAGACACCAGAACAAATATTATCTTACACGTCAAAAGACGGTACTACTTTTTTAGTAACTATTATATTGATATTATATACTGTTTTCGCAGGCTATTAGTATTATAATTAAGTCTTCGGATACTTATCCAGTATTTTATATTTCAATCGTAATATGAGCAACACACGCAGGGTTAAGTTATAAATTATTATTTCCAATGGCGTGGCTGCTCTAATAACATATCTAATGAGACTGTCAAACTATTCCTCATCCAAGCCGTTAGCCAATTTTAATGAAACGTTTTTGAATTCCACGTCCAGGAATAAGTTTACTTAGTCTATGTTACATAGAGATAGTTCAAATCGTTTACTCTGCTATAGGTACTCGTCCAATACATGCATATAAAAAATAAATACTTTTGATAGCACAATAAAAAAATATGAATTTGTTCCACGCGGTTTTCGATCTCACTAGGAACAAATGTTTGCACGATCCCGTAAGTTGTTCCAGATACGAGCTCTGAGGGTTGGCGCATATGATTTATTTGTTTGGTAAGTCTCCTTTATACTAAATATATTTATATTATATATTAAATTAACATTCACTTCTGTGAAATATATTTTTCGAGTAATAACCGCTTTGAGGCTCTTTGCTTGAATCTGTGTTTCCGGGTATAATCTACTCAAGGTATAATCTAGACGATGAAGTTGCGGGTGAATAGGCACTCTTTAGCAAGCGTGCTCTATCCTCGTATCATCGTTTTACATCAGATCATGGGCAAACGTCGGTCTATCTCCAAGCAAAAAACTACTATTTTGGCTTTGTTAAGTTATCTAAGATCATACCGATCAATTAAACGTTGTGCAACAATAAAAAAAATAATTCGAAGAGGCTGAATAAAATCAGCAGATAATAGAATTGTCCGCATCAATAGATAATCCTCCCCATGGCGTTACTCCCTTTCACTATCGATCTATCTTTTTTCAAACAATTCTCTCTGATTCTACCTCCGGATTTAGCGACATTGTTTGTATTTATCGAGAAGTGATGTGTCACGCCCGCGTACGTGCGTACGCCAGCTAACACGTGTGTATACAATATGCATGTAAACAATAAGCACCGACTATAATTAAATGAAACTGTTACCAAACCGTTTCTCAAATTAAAAACCCTTTGTAAGTTCATGTGCAGCTGTACTCCATACCCGACGGCCTTGAGAAATAGATCGAGTTTGTACAAGTCCAGTTCAAATATTATTACTTTTCTTCTTGGGCCGAAACGTACCTGGGTTCTTTTGACGAAGTTAATCCCTTGCATTCATCAGAATTCCTATAAATCCCTACAGGGAGCGAGCTTATGTTCGCGCGCTCAATAGAAGCTGATACCGGTCCTGTTTCAAACTCTACGCGCATTTTACGCATTTTTCATACCTTCCTTTGGTAAACCACATTCAGCTTGAATATTTCAAGGTTTTGACGCTTATTAAAGCGCTACCTTTTATATTTTGATACAAGAATTATTAATGAAATATCAGGTTTTTCTGATGAATTATTATTGTAGCTTAATCTCTGGGCGTCAAAAGACGATTTCAAGTGAATTACAGTGTTGAATATTTAAGAATACAGATATTAAATTGTAAGTAAATTATAAAAATAAGAGAGCATAATTTGTTAAAGGTGGACTCATTAAATTATCTTACAGTTAATGCTAATAATGCTATTTCAGAGACTTGTAAAGTTTCCGTAAAACTAACAGATTGTTAGCATAATCAGCATCACAAAGTGCGTAGTCGTCATATTCAGTCAAACTGCCATCGCTTCGTAGAAACAACGTAGAATCTTAATTAAATTTGTGAGTACAGCTTCTAAATAAATCTTTTTAATCTTCTAATTTGCTCATTTATCTCCACAGTTGCTTTAGCGTACCTACTTACTCGTTTAATCTAGTATCGTCTAAATGGAAATGACGGAGGCTTAATAAAATAAATAGCGAGTACAAGTTAGGGGTTTAAGTGCTCTCAGTTTACCGAGCTGTAGAAAGAAAATAAAGTTTTATTTTACGAAATGATGACTACAATGTGCGGACGCGAAGTATAGGTAACCGTGCTGATGTAAACGTAACTATTTTTTATGAATACCAATTCAAGCTAACGGACTGCATTGAATTGCGTGCCTGATGAATGAGAAAGATAGAAAGGAGCTACGTTTTGCATTATGTAAAAATTAAAGATTTTAAGAAAATATGTGGTGACGTAAATGTTTTATTTGCTACAGCCAAGTAGTACAGGTTTACTTGCGAAACTGTTTAAAAAAGAATGAATCATTAATCATACCTATGTAGAGACCGCAGTTGTGTGTCTTTTAGTTTGTAAATGTAAATACATATATAAATTATTTTATACGAAAAATACAAATATGAGTTTCCTTTTGACAACGCCAGCAAAAGCAAAATTGATTTTAAAATATACACAACAATAATTAAATTTATTCTGTCGCTCATAATGAAAATCTTTACAAAATAAATATTGTTTTGTTGACCACTAAAATGAGGCCGACCCATTCATCCCTTTTAGAAGGAGTTTATTTCCACTCAAAGGAACATGAAAAGAAAATGTCCTCAAACATAACAGTTGTGTTGTTAACAAACCTGAGGCAAGCCGACTAGGCCTCACCTCAGGAATTGTACTAACTTAAATAATTATAACAATGCTCTTTGTAAACGGTTGTATACTAACATGAGCTAGAATTACGTGATGTAAAGCAGTATATTACAAAATGTCTTTTAATATTCAATTTGGTATTAAGCATTACAGTATTTGGGATACTTTATCATAACGTTTATTTGTATTGTTATTGGGTTTTTGCTTGAGATTTTAAACAACAACTCTGAAGGCATAAGGTTGTGGTGCACAATGTTTCTAGAAGATGTTCACATATTATTTGTTTCTGTCCGATCTTGTGGGAATAACGGGAAATTCTTTCTTAGTGCACCCCTACTGTCCCCAAGGTAGTTTCGGCTGTGCGTTGTTGTTGTTGTTGTTGTTGTCAGTAACGCAATAATTGTATATACTTATACAGATTATAGGGATCCGGACCAGTAAGTAATAGACAGTGCGTGCAGTTAAAATGTCTTGATTTAAATATGAAATGTTGTATCAAATGTTAATATTTGAATTAAATACCAGTTAATATGCAGATGTACAGAAGTCATATCTGTCAATAACTTAATGAATATTTAAATGACCACTCTACTAACGCGGAGGTATTCGATCAAACTCGGTTTTTATAACAGTAAAACTACGTATGTTACATAATACTTTGTTGATAACTTGCTTGCTGAAAAATCCCAGATGTATATATGTTACCATCCCATACCACAATAGTTTTAAACTTTTCAAAATATATTGTAGTTGCTAATATACATAGATATAGATAGATCTTTTAGGTTAAAACGTTTGAGTCCTCTTGCTACACTGTCGTCTACGAACCACGCCTTGTGATCTTAATTACTTCTTCTCTAGTCGTTGAATACAATACACCTGGAGAATTACCTACTTTAATGAAAGTATTGAGTTTATCGTCGTATGTATATAGATAGTGTAATGTGTGAATTAAATAGTTAATTATCTCTTGCTAGACGGTATAGGATAACATAGTGAGGAAACCTGCATGTTTTAGAATGTTCCTTATTGTTTTCGGATAACATGTAAAGTTACCAACCTGCAATTGGTCAGCGTGGTGGATTATGGCCTAGCCCCTCTCATAATGAGTAGAAGTCGTCGAGTATCGCCGGTGGGTGTTTAATTTGTCTCCCGTAAGTAAAATAATTCTAATTTGTCTAGCGGGATACGTTAGCGCGTTTAATATGTACCCGTGAAATAAACTTGTATGTTTTTTAGAGATATGCTATAGCACATAGCTTATAGTTATAATACATAATATATAAATACACTTTACGATCTTTAAAATATTAGAACCGGACCCTTTCTTTTGTTTACTCATGTTGTAGAAATGGACCGTTTCGAGTTATATTAGCATGTTTCATTTTATGTTCTTATTCAAACCGGTCTAGCTACATAGTAAATGTTGTACCTTATATAAAAAATTATAACCTTTAGTAAATATAGCAAAAGCGGTCTTACGGGTAATTCTTATCCTTTAATCTGACCTGTGCCGTTACTTATGATATTAAGAGCTGCATTTACCCCTTGGTGATTCTATATTTGTAAAATGAAAGCTAAATATCCTTTCCAAACATACTCGTACGTGGTGGGTACGTACGTTAATAGTTATAAGTTTATAACTGATGGCTGGGACCGACTTTGAGTAAACTAATATTGTTTTGGTCGGTCGTAACATCGTTCGCACGTTCTGTCTATTTCAGTCGCCAAGCTGATGTTGTTTAGCCAAATCATCTACCCTTATTTCTTTGCTTTCTTTTCAGTAGCAGACAAAAAGATAAGATTTTCATCCGGATGACACATTTATCAATATTCATCGATTTAACCGGTATTTTTTTAATTATGTATAAAAGGTACATATAAAAGGTACATATTTCTAAAACCTATATTTCACACATTCCTTTTCCTTATTGCTATAAGCACTTGATTTATGGTGGTTGACACTACAAATAAGTTTATATCGTCAAAGAAATATCAGTTACATGCATCGCTGGAGCTACTAAATCGGAATGAAAATATATTTTTTCAAATTAATGGTCTTAGGTATAAAATTGTGTTCGTTATTTCATTTCTTTATAATATCAAATAAGTTGCTAGAAATTGCGTGAAGAAAAACAAACCCATAATTTTACTCGTAATCTACAGCTCATTATCATAATTATTAAATCCCGTGTAAGAAGCGTACCGCCGGCATAATATAATTATGAGCTGATCGTTTTTCCACTTCATGATTCATTATATTTTAAAATAAATGCTTTGTTAGCCGTGTGATAAGGATCGTGTTAGGACGGTTATGTTATCTATACAGTATTAAATTTTATCAAAATCAAAAATCAAAATCAAAATCATTTATTCATCTAGGCCACAAAGTGACGCTTATGAACGTCAAAATTTAAGTTAATTACTTAATGATTCTACATTTACATTTACTGCCACGTTCGCAATGCAATAGGTAGAACCACGAGAAAGAACGGGCAATAAAACTCATGGTCACTCTTTTCAAACAAATATAATGGTGGTACATTTTATTTTTGTAAGGAGCTGCAACTGTTTCACATTGTAGACATCTACTAGTAAATTTTTTAGTAGCTATTGATATCATACTCAAGCAGTAAATGATGTTCATATGGTAAGCCTCCCAAAGTAAATATGGTGAAACAGGAGCTTTCTTTCTTTATACAAACGGTCGGGACGCGAGTCATACCTACGCGCTTCCAGTCTAGGGTATACAACCAGTCGCGAATGTGCTGCAGCGTCAAACGGACTGTGTGATGGTTCTTTAAGCAATCAGCGTATGATTTATAGGTGTATATTTTAAAAAGAGTTGGTGGTGTTAGTTGTCCCAGGACACAATCAGTACATGTTACGCATCAAAGTTCCCTGTCTTTCTGTCTGTCTGCGATAAAACTGCTAAACATATTGTCATGTGGTTTTTCTTGAATACACATAGTAATTCAGGAGTTAAATATAGATATAATAAAAGATTTAAGTAAATTATCGAATTATACAATCCATGCAAAACCTGGACATATCACTAGTGATAAGATGGCAGGCCATCGGTCATCATAAAACGTACCGTTCACTCACGAATAATGATTAACTTCCAAAGTTTCGCTCGTACTTGCTATTCATTGTACTTTTGATGTATGAACTGATTTAATACAGGAAGGCGTTATAATACCTTCGACAGGTAGAGAAGACAATAGATCGTGAGACCAAGTGTACATTAGGGAACACGCAGACGGTAAAAGCGAGCTTGATAATAAGAGCTGATACAATATTAATGAAACAAGAGGCACTCATATTTGATTATGGAAATATATTTGTTATTCGTATACTTATTGTTTATTTTAAACCAAAATTTTCACTTACTTCGTCAAATTACATTTTTAGCTAGATAGGTAAACAAAAACCAAAAAGTGCACCTTTTTCAAAATCATTGTTGGTAATAAAAATAAAAGTTATAGATGAAGTCCAGGTTTTTTTTATAAAGTACATATTATGCAGTTTTCGTTGGCATAAAGAAATAAAGCATATTTCGTTATATATGCTGAAAGTAATCCTCCTTTGCCGCGCCAAATACTTTAAAGATTAATTAATCAAAATGAATAATTTCTTGCGATAAGGCCACCCTTTGTGCATTATCTGATATTCAGAAACCTTTTAAATTTAATGGAATTAATTTGGTGTTCAATAAAGATTATTACTATTTTTAAGTGACAATTTTTACTTATTTTGAGCGCTGGACCTTTTAACAAGCTTATGGATTCTAACGCGTAATGATACTATTAAACTAAAGTGGAATGAGACATCCTCTAAGAACTGTCAAAGAGCTTTCATAACTGCGCTATTGGAAAGTAGGTATCTACAGACATGGATTAGCACTATGCAAGTCGAATTAGAATGTTTCGCGTGTACCTAACTAGTATAATACAACAATATGTCAACTATATGACATGATTTTAACACTTTCATACAACGCACGTCATATTTTTAGATTTTTTAGTTTTTATGGCATTAAGACGAGCTGGCAGCCAAAGAACTTAGATGTATACATTGAAGCACATTTCCTATGGGCGCTTTGAAGACAAACTTTCTGCGACCCAAATTGCAGCTTGGCGGCGTGGCAGTCGTTCCCCCAATGTATCTTAACTTCGAGAGCAAGAGAGACGGAGAAACGACGCCAGCACCGCCGACTACGAACTAAACTGGGTGCAGACCCCACTTGGAATCGGCACACGAGATCCTTAAGGTCTGCGGTTCTGTGTAAATCTGAGTTCTTTGTGCCAGCCCACCTGATGGCAAGAGGCAATAGCCCCAATAGACTTTCACTACAGTATCATTCAAACCGGAACATAGTGTACATTTGTTCGTTACTATTTAGCACAATAACTACAATATTCACCTATCCAGTGTCTTAGCAGTAACGACACTGTTATCAAATAAATACCTATAATCCAGCTAACTGTATAGAGAATATAAAAATAAAAAACTTAACTCTCACGAACCCCGTTGATATAGCAACAACATTTAATAATCATTAGGCGGGTCCACACAGACCGAGCAGCCTCGCGAGGCATTTGCCGCGCGAGGAAACGGTCCCCGAACGAGCGCGGCCATAGAATAAAGCTGCGTTCACATTTATCTGACGAGATCTCTCGTGACGGTCTCTGTCGTAATTACTTACCGTTCACATTTGTCTGTCGCCGTCTGTCGCGATCTGACGCAGTTTTGAATCAGTTCTGTCTTGACTCTCGTGGAGTTCACGCTTTCGCAATGTTTTTGATGAATTCGGTTCAGATTAAGTAGATATCCAATTATATCCATAAATTATTTACATAGGATTATATTATTTTGTATTCAATTAGCTCGTCTATAGGTACTGTATAAGAATAATATTATAAAAAGAAGTCAATTAGTTCGTCGTCCATAGCGCAATTGTATACGCGCGTCTGACGTTTTAGGACAGACATTACACATTTGTCTGACGTGTAGTGTCGCGCGCTGTACCGGCCCCACACCCCACCCTCCTTGTCACAGACAGGGATATCGTCTGCCGCGACAAGACAGACGCCGTCACTACAGATCACGTCAGATGTGAACGCGGCCTAAAGCGCAGCAGCCTCGGCAACATCCTAAGTAAAAACGAAATTGTAGTTGTCATAAGGTTTGAATTGAGAACATGAAAATATAGTTGAAAATCTATGATACTATTCGGTTTATTTACTCATGTGATATTATTGCCCATGTATTTTGCCACTTGTGAATTAGAGTGACATAGTACATTTACCATCTATCGGTTTTACGTATCAATGTGAGATCCTTGGTCTCTCTCTCTCTCTCTTATTTTTAAATTTTGTTCATAAATACATATAGTACTTGGAAATGGTCATACTGCAATAGGGTTGTGTCATGTGTTTTTACTAGCCGGCTGCCTGACTGACGCCAATTACTGTACCTAATTTAGCTTAGTAATTTACTTGGAGGATGAAATAGCATCAGAAGAGGAAAATAGTCGTATGGCGGAAGACGATTTATTCGAATCTCGTGATACTGAAGGTGCATTTGAGATTTTAGTAAGTCGCCGTTTACTACTGAGCTTTGAATACAACTTTGTACTATATTTTGTACGTTGTTCCGGTAAAAAAAACACAAATTCGTATTAAAAATACCTTTGTAGATCTAACATTAGCGATTACTATTTTATATTTTAAGTATACTGCTAAGCTGTTATAATTAAATAAAGTATTTTTTTTACAATTAATCTGAGTCCAATCTCTTAATTCGCGCTGTAGACCCCCCCCCCCCTTTTCCGTCGTAGACCGGGATATTGTCTGTCGCGACACGACAGACGCCGTCACGACAGATTACATCAGATAAATGTGAACGCGGCCTAGAGCGCGGCAGCCTCGGCACCGTAGGAAAAAACAAAATTGTAGTTGTCATAAAGTTTGAATTCAGAATGCATGTATCAAATTGTCGACTTGTGAATTACAGTGAAATAGTACATTTCATGGTTTTAAAACTTAGAACAAAGTTGAATAGAACCTCATTTATTTAGATAAAATGAGCGCTAGATGGCAGTAGAACTCACTTTTTACATAATCACTTATTCTCACGTTTAATTATTCTTATAATATTAATTTCAAAATTTTCTCCATAAAAATATCTGTAAAAAGCAATTTTTATTCTGAAAACAACATTTAAATGTTAATGTTTCTTAATTTCCTGGACTCTGATTCCCGCACTCTTCGCCTAGGTACCCATCTTACTTGAGAAATTTTGCATTCCACTGGAATTTAGCAACATTCACAGCAATGTCCACAAGAAGATGTGTTTGAAACTGTAATAAAATTTGTAAGTAACTAAAGCCACTTTTATAAGTCATCTAACTGATCTTAAGGTTATCGTTTTGTATGTAAAGTTTCCTTAAAGTAATGGGCAGTCATTTTAAGGAATCAGTACCTTCAAAATAAACTGTCACTAGTCTAAACCATGGAATAGTGCTATCCCTTTGGGTTGCGGAGGTCAGACAGGCAGTCGCTCTGTGGAAAAATTCATATTCAGCCAAATCCGGTTAGAGGAGTAGGTAAGCGGACCCCAGGATGAAAACTAGGAGGATGATGATGATGATTAAAGCTATGAGAAAACCCATTTCTTTTAAAGACACTGAATGTATATATCCCCTGCAATGATTTTCACTATGCTACAGTATCAGGAAGATTGGTAATTGAAAAATGGGCAGACTGTTTAAAAAAGGCGAGAAAGTGGTGACCTATTAGAAATAGGGTCCGAGAGCGTGCTCAGAAAGGTTTTTGTATTACCATCACTAATAACACTTAGCCGAATAATTCGAAAAGCTTCCCTTACACTTCAATGACAATATATTTGATCAATTTGAGAAAATAATAAAAATAATTTTTAAAGTAATTAATGATGGGCAAGAAAATTTAGCAAAAGGAAACATACTATGCTTCTGCAAAGTGAAAATCCTGCATATCAAGGACTTTGCTTAATGCCAAAAGTAATATATCATGTGAATTCAAAGAAAATATCAAACATGAAAGTAAAATGTGCAACACAGGTTTTTATCCGAACTATAGCTGCCAGCAATTGTATCGCACAGCCTGCGTGTCAATGAGATGAATATGCTGCGCCGGATGAGTGGAGTCACGCAGAAGGGCTGCATTAGGAACTTACGCATCTTGAATAAAAAGAACTCAAAAATTTTGAAGAAATATGCACCAACTTATTTATTTTTACTTGGTGTAAAGTCATCAATAAAGTTTTAACTGGGTCCAGAATTGACTATGATGAAAAATCTCAGATGCAAGAATAATGTTATGAATATTGTAAAAAACGTTTGAAAAATAAAGGGTGCTGTTAAACCAATGTTTTATTTTAAATAATTTTACAGTTCGCAGTTACACACTTCAGTTCAGTAGCATGTACATCCATAAGCGAAAACCATGGTTTTCACTTAGGGATGTATATGTAATTGAACCACATAATAAAATAAATTTGTCTAATAATATCTAATAAAATACCTACTATAGTTAAAAAATGCTTGAAACGACCGCCAGGTAGCGCTAATAGCTTGAGTGACGTCTCTATCCTTCTATATACAAAGGTACTCTGTGGTACATTTGCCATCTATCGGTCTACGTATCAATGTGAGATCGTTGGTCTCTCCTCTCTCTTATTTTTGAATTTTGTTCATAAATATAGTATTTGGAAATGGTCATACTGCAATAGGGTTGTGGCATGTGTTTTTACTAGCCGGCTGCCTGACTGACGCCAATTACTGTACCTAATTTGGGTACTAGACAATGGTAATAATGGGCCAAAAGCCATAACATACATATTTACTTATACTTACTTTTTTTGTAAATATATACATAGAAACCCCCAGACCAAGACAAACATTCATGTTCATGCACACAAGTGTTTGACATGAGCGGGAATCGAACCCGCGACCTTCGGCGTTGCAGTCGCTTACACTCCCGCTTTGCCAACCGGTCGTCGATTATTGTTATACCTAAAGGATGGAATAGGTAGACATGGAAAAAACATAGAATGAATTATAGGAAATGAATGTCTGTAGGCAAGGATACTGTAACCGAAGCACAGACTGAAGGATTATCATTGGTACAATAAATAGCGTCAAAGATGAGAATGTTATGATGAATGTATCCTCCGTCATTCAGCGACCAGTGGATAGGGTATGCGACTGCTGAGCGGAGGACCCGGGTTCGATTCCCGGGTCGGGCAAAAGTGTTACTGGGTTTTCCCGAATTCTCAGAAGTAGCACGGAGTCTGCTGATGTGCCTGTTAACGGCAATAGGCTCGTCCCCTATTACGTGGGACCTAAACATTTCATGGTGAAATGTGGATGTAATAATATTACAACTCTGCCTATCCTTACGCGGATACAGACGTGAGTCTATAAAAAAAATGTCCAACATACAAACACACTTGCGAATTTACATTATTAGTAGGGATTATTATGTTCGAGCGAGGCACGAAACAGCGTCCAGACCGCGGCAAAACAAAAAACCAAACTCGATGGCTCGGCCGCTCGGTCGCTCGCCCGCGGCGGCACACGCGCTTGCCTCGGCCGCGGCACGTCCACACAGAGCGCGCAGCCTCGCGCGCCAATTCCTCGCGAGGCTGCGCGCTCTGTGTGGACGTGTCTAATTCGGTCGCTCGGGCGCACGGTAAGCTCGGCCGCGGCAGCACATGCGTTTTCCTCGACCGAGCAACGTCCACACAGACCGAGCAGCCTCGCGAAGCATTTTCCTCGCGAGGCTGCTCGGTCTGTGTGGACCCGCCTATTATGTCAACCTAGGTCAAGAATTACCATAGATTTAGGATTTTTTTCGCTGCGCTAAAAGATACACGAAGCGTGGGAGCGAGAACTCCTAATCAAGTTCAAACCGCCTGAGAGAAAAAGAGACAGCGCATGAAGTACCATTATGTCATTGTTTTTGCGAGTAAGAGGCGATAGCGTCCTAGTGTGTTTTAAGAGGCGGTGAATTTTGTGTATTTTCGTGCTAAATCTTCGATTATAATTGAGAATATTATATTTTACAATTATGGTGTCGTGTTGTGTACCTGGATGTGAAGTTACAAGAGGAAATAATCCGAATAAATACACTTTTCACAGGTAAATACGATTTTGTCATTGGAATTTTTCAAATCTTATTATCCGCTTGCTTGCCCGTGTTATATGGCATATAACAAAATTCAAACACTAAATTGCCCGTGTTATATGGCATATAACATCGCATCTCAGTCTACTTTGCCCGTGTCATACTGTATATGACATGGCTCCCGCAGTCGAAAGAGTGAAATATTTTGGCGCGCAACAGTGATTTTACTGAGAAGATGGGAACTGTTTCAAAAATGTTCATATTACTCAGAAGTGGTCAATGCTATCCATATAATTTTTTTTGTTTTAAAAGAATATGAGACTACTTATTTAGTGTTTATTTATTTGTATGTTTAAAACTGTTATTTGTGCATTATATGGCCTTATCAAATTTAACATAAATTACGCCGCGCGGCGCCAGGTAATGGTTTGGAATCAGAGGCCTCTAATTCATAAATATGTATAGACAAGTGTACTTTTTTATTTTTATCTTATTATCTTATATATAAGTAACGTAATTAAATATTAAAAACGATATGTCACCGCTTTAAGTTTTGAGGTATGAACTTATAAATACAAAGCGAGCTCTAAAACGCGCTATCTCAATTTCAAACGAGCATCACTCGACACCAGAGTCGTAATCTAAATAAACAAAGATAACATTGTATAGTTAGTTTCATAACAAACATAAATAATATAACACTTGACAACCTTTCAAAACAAATTGAGTCACACGAACCGATTGTGTGGAACCCGACCCGCGCGCCGAGGCGATAAAAACGCGCGGGCATTTGATCGTTATCGCTTTCAAGTGGCCGGGCAGAGGGGCCGGTGTGGGTTGCGGCGCGGGGCAAGCAAGCGGTTATGCGAACTTTCGGCTAGTAATCGGCTCAGAAAGAGAGTTTTTTAATAGTATCTTGTTTTCAATTTATATATCTAAGTATATTTCGTTATTTTAAATAGAATTTGCGGAAAAAATTTGTTAAATTTTATTGTTAGTCGTTTGGTTACGCTAGTGCTTGACAAAGCGATGACGTGTCACGAGTAGTTATCGATAAAAACTTGAATTTTTTTTTAGTTACATCACATCATGACACAAATACAAGTTATTTAGTCAAGTTATGTTAAAATAACATATTGTTCACATTAGGTAGTTGTTATTTAATTACCTAAAAGTATTAAAACTTTGGTAATAGAGTATGTGATATTTTTTCTAGGTTTCCACGCAATTCGGCATTGTTTGAAAAATGGATGCGGACTATAAACAGACCAAATTGGACTCCTAGTACGAACTCCACTGTCAGAAATTGCTAAAAACAAACCGATTTACGTTAACCTGACTTTTGATGAAATCAAAATAAGAGAAGAGACAATTTTTGTGGGTAAAAAACACTATGGGTACGTAAATGTAGGAAACGATTTGTGTGGTGACGAGATAGAAGTAGCTAAAGAAGTCCTTGTTTTTATGGTAGTCGCTGTAAATGGCTACTGGAAATTGCCTGTTGGTTTTTTTCCAGCTAAAAGCTTCACAGCTAGTGAAAAATCAAGATTATTAAAAATATGTCTTGATTTATTAAAAGATACAAATTGTGGAGTTTGTGCTATAACATTTGACGGTATCGCATCTAATCTTACTATGGCTCAATCACTTGGTGCATCTCTACTTAAACCACCTTATAAACCATATTTTATCTACAATGAAAGAAAGTACAATATTTTGTTTGATCCATGTCACTTAATTAAACTAATTAGGAATTGTTTTGCTGACCACAAAATATTTTATGACAATTTGGGGCGAAAAATTGATTTCAAATTCGTGGAACATTTGCAGTCTTTACAAAAAATCGAAGGTCTTCATCTCGCAAATAGACTTTCAGCACGACATATTGATTTCCGAACTCAAAAGATGAAAGTGTGACTAGCTGCCCAATTGCTAAGCAGGTCAGTAGGTGTTTCCATTGATGTTTGTAATAAGGATCTTTGTATTGGTGAATTTCAGGATTCTGAGGCAACAGTGCTGTTTCTTCACCATGTCAATGATATTTTTGATATTTTCAATTCAAGAAATTTGAACAACTACGAGTTTAAAAAGCCTCTTTGTCCGAGTAATAAAACGGATGTCTTTTGCAAAATAGACGAAGTTTACGAATATTTTCAATCACTCAAATGTGAAGATGGTAGATTTGTAATAAATACGCAGAGACGTCTAGGTTTTTTGGGTTTTTTAAACAACATTATTTCGCTGAAATGGTTGTACGTCAGTTACATAGAAAAAGACCACTTAAAATTCTTTCCTGTGTATAAATTGTCGCAAGACCACTTAGAAACGTTTTTCAGCGCCATCAGGTCTAAAGGGGGGTTTAATAACAACCCAACCGTAAAAAACTTTATTTCAGCGTATAAAAGATTGTTATGCCATACAGAAATAAAAATAAGCGAGAGTGGCAATTGCTTAGAATTAGAAAAAATCGCAGTATTGTCTACTAGCGCCATGTCCACAATAGATAAAATTAATAGTTCATCAAATTATAATAAAATTTTCAAAGAATTGTTGCAGGACAGTAATGATGACTATGCTCAAAATGAAGAAACAAATTTCGACAAGGAAATAGTGTTAATAGACAATACTGCTTCATTTTCTCAAATTTCAATGATGATTGTGTCATACGTGTCAGGATTTGTGGTAAGAAGAATAACAAAAATTATTAAATGTGATGTTTGCGTACAAAGTTTAATGTCAACGTCTTCTGAAACATTGTACAATTCATTGATAGTCAAGAAAGACTATTCAAAAACAAATAAAGGCTATCTTACATATCCATCTAATGACGTTATTACGTTATGTTGTAATGCTGAGAGATTTTTCAGAGAAAACATGAAGAATAAAATAATGACGCATCTCATTTTTGCAAAATGTGTGTTAAAAGTTCTACGTAACGTGCAGTCGCTGTTTCAAAACTTACAAAATCATGATTTAGATCAAGACCCCTTAGACAGTCATAGATATCTTCTTATGAAAACTGTTATTGAAACTTATTTTGATCTCAGATTAAAGCATGAGAGCAAATTGTTAAAATTAGATAGGGAAACATTACGAACACACTTGAACAAAACTGTAATATTCCGAGGGCAATAAATAAAATAATTTAAAATTTATAAAGTGTTTTAATTAACTGTATTATTTATTAGTATTCATGTATCAGTCTAAAAATAAAATTTCGATTATTAAAAACCGTCGTCCGTCTCCCGTCATTGTCGTTGTTGCCCGTCGTCCATCATCTATCGCCCATCGTCGTACGTCGTCGTCGCCCGGCATCGTCGTCGTCGCCCATCACCTGTCATCGTCGGGTTCGCTCGTCGCCCATTGTCCGTTCGCCCGTCGTCGTCCGTCGTCGTCGTTGTCGCCCGTCGTCACCGTCGCTCTTTGTCCGTCGCCCGTCGATCGTCGCCCGTCGCTCGTCGCCCGTCGTCCGTCGTCCTCGTTCATATATATTATCATCCGGATACATAAGTTCTGCATAACACAGCACGATTGACGTTATTGCTTTCTGTACAAAAAGGCCTACAGACTGAAAGAATCGAAAACGTGAAATTTTATCATGGACAACACTATTTTTAACTCACACATAGAGATTTGCCAACACATGTACATATTTATTTTTGTCATGTCTCCAATCCGCCTATGTGTATCTTGTGCATCCTATATCTATGAGAATTACAGAAAAATGACACTAAGCCTAGAAATAGCTTCAATATTAACTCCATGTTCATTGTACCTATGTCGGAAAATGAAGTAAGACGTGAAATAATGACATAAAAAATACTAACGCCGAAGGCTATGACGAAATAAATACAAAAATATTGAAAGAATGCTGTACCGAAATACTTCAAATACTGACGTACCTTATAAATTTAAAAAATCGTCAGTTGTTATGCCTCTCTTCAAAAAGGGAGAAAGAAGTGACATTAATAACTATCGACCAATTACACTAATACCTATTATATCAAAAATTTATGAAAAATGCATGCTTAGGAGATTAATTAGTTATTGTAACAAATTTGACATTATAAACAGCGATCAGTATGGCTTTCAAAAACACAAATCAACAACACTGGCAGTATTTACATTTTTGAAGGAAATATTGACAGGTATTAACGTTAACCATTTTACTACAGGGCTATTTTTTGACCTATCCAAAGCGTTTGATCTCGTATCACATGAGATTCTACTTAAAAAGCTGGAAATGTTTGGAATCAGAGGTCTAGCACTAGAATGGATAAAAATCGAGAAATGACGCCGTATCTATCCGAATATTAATCTATTAAATACGGTGTGCCACAAGGTAGTGTTCTAGGCCCTATTCTCTTCCTACTATATATTAATGACATTACACAGATAACCAATCACAAATGCATTCTCTTCGCAGACGACATTTCTATTATTGTGACCTCAAATAAAAGACATAATACAATAGGTAATCACGAAACTGACATTAATAATACAATTGACATACTCATTGACTGGCTAAACACACATAATTTAAAAATAAATCTTGACAAATCTCTATATATTCAATTTAATAAATGTTATAATGACAAATACAATCTCAAATTAAATATACCTAAAATTAAGAATATATATATAAACGGGAATTAACGCGAACATGCATTAGGTATTTACATACCTTATTTTGCTTGACGTTTCGAGACGGTTGCACGCCCCGTGGTCGCAAGCTGACTGGTGTAGCGGTGTCACGTCTCCGGGTGCGAGGTAGAAGCTTCCATTTCTACCCCCGGGTCGTTTATTTTCGAAGTACCGGCGCAAAACACACTAACCGTATCTGTATATTGAACATTCGCCGACTGCGCATTAAAGTGGGGTGTTGTTAGTCGAATCACTGGATTCCACGTCGATGAAAATTTGAAGCCCTCTTCCCGATTGAAATTTTTATGTTTTCTGATTTCAATCGCTTCACGCACAACTCTTGGGTAAAAGTGGCGTTCCGTGGAGAGGACTTGGGGACGATGAAATTCAATCCAGTGATTGGTGCCCGATTGGAGTAAATGTTCCGCAATCGCCGATTTGTTCGTTTGACGGTTCTTTACAGCTGCGATGTGCTCCTTTATACGTTCAGCGATAGTCCGCTTCGTTTGCCCTATGTAAGAGCTTCCGCAGCTGCAGTTGATTTTATAGACACCTGGGGTTTGTAGCGGTAGAACATCCTTTGGTGTGCCCACCATGTTGTATACTTTGGCCCCTGGCGTGAATACGGTCGGAATGGAGTAGTTTTTTAACTTGGCTCCTATTTTATCCGTAACACCTCTAATGTAGGGCATGTAGGTCGGTTGTCTATTTACCGCCGGATGTTTTTCTCGCTTGGTAGGCCGCGTCGTTCGTCGTTGTACCTGGTATCCGTTTTTCCTGAGTACCTCCTGAACATGGTCTAGCTCTAGCTGCAAATGCTCAGGGTCACAGAGGTCATGTGCTCTGTTTTTTAGTGACGTCACAACGGATTGCAGGTGTCGAGGGTGGTGGTGCGACGTGGCGTGCAGGTATCTAACTGTACGCAGTGTGTTAAGGACCCATCTGGTCTCACAGTCACTTTGACATCCAAGAATGACAACGATCTGTCAGTTTCCATTTCGTAGGTGAACCTCATTTTCGGATGAATGGAGTTAAGAGTTAACATATTGATCTATTTCCTGCTTACCTCCTTTTACGATACTAAAGATGTCGTCCACGTATCTTTTCCAAAGCCTGATGGTCTTAGGTCCGATGCTAAGCGCCTTTTCCTCAAAATGTTCCATCCAGATATTAGCCAGTACTGGGGCTACTGGACTCCCCATTGCGACACCATCGATCTGGAGGTAATATTGGCCTTGGAAGAGGAAGTAGTTGCCATCTAAGCAGTGGTTTAATAGATCAATATAGTTGTGAGGCATATCATTGTCACTCAGTTTGTCCCTCACTACGTCCAGACATTCCCTTATTGGAACATTGGTAAAGAGCGACTCAACGTCAAAGCTTACCATTACATCAAAGACGGTGTCATACCGACTAATGGCTGCAATACCGATGCAACGTGCTTCGCAAGGTCGTAAGTAGGCGAGGAAATCTGACTTACGATAGGCCACAGTGGCACGTTGGGCTTATGTACCTTAGGCAGACCATATAGCCTAGGTGGTTGGTATGGCTTGGGAACATATAACTTGCTATACTCATCTTCCGTGAACAGGTCCTAGTGGTCTTGTATCAGTGCTCGTATTCTGCGCGTTACTCTGGCCGTGGGGTTATATGAGACCGGTTTATACACCTTGTTATCACATAACAACTCTCGTACCTTGTCCGTATAATCAGCCGTATTCATCACTACAGTGGCGTTTCCCTTGTCGGCCTTAAGCACTAAAATATCCTGGTTGTCCCGAATCCTTTTCAGTGCTTGACGCTCTTCCATAGTGACATTGCTGCAGTGTAATTCTGTAAGATATCATTCAAAATTCCGAATCTGAATCCGCTGTGAGTTTCTTGATTTGCATTCGAAAACCTCGGTTTATAATTCGAATCTACACTAGCGCTACTCTTGCGAGCGTGTTTGCGAGTTGAACTAAATTGACCTCGGAACTTTGACAGATAAAGTATGAGATGACGTAAAAAGGGACATTCTATAGTGGTAATTCCCCCATCACTTCGACGCTCAATTCGCACTCGAACCACAAGAAACTCACAGCGGATTCAGATTCGAATTTTAGAAAGAAGTCTTACAGGATCACACAGAGTGTTGTGTGATTCTGTAAGACTTTTTACAAACTTCGAATCTGAATCCGCTGTGAGTTTCTTGATTGGCATTCGAAAATCTCCGTTGATAATTCGAATCTACACTAGCGCTACTCTTGCGAGCGTGATTGCGAGTTGAACTAAATTGACCTCGGAATTTTGGCAGATAAAGTATGGAAATATGGAAAAGGGGCATTCTATAGTGGTAGTTCCCCGTCACTTCGACGCTCACTTCGCACTCGAACCCGATTTAAAGAGTCAAATTAAAAGTATCTATTTTACGAGTGAAAATAGAAGAAATTAAAGTTAGATAGTATTTATATAAAGTTTTAAAGTGAATAAGTGCCTACTTACTTAAGCGATAACGAAAGCACGCGTACCTTTCTAACATAATGTTGTTAAAAAAGTACACGGACCTTTGGCGTACATGGAGACATAGGTCCAACGCGCAGAGGCCCTTTGAGAATTTTAATCTAGAATGTGATGGGACACCTACTGAGGAGCCTCCATAACTGCACTATAAAGTACAGCCGGATTTGCCGCAGCAGGTGTAGGATTATTGCTACTTGTATGGAAACTAATTACTCTGGGCTATTGTGATGGGGGTTTTCAATGGATAAGTGAATATGAAAACTATGGATGAACAACGGCGTCTGCCCTACGTACTCTTATAGTACGTCGAAAAGGGGCGGACGGTGACTCGCCAACTCACTAAATGGGCCCTCTCTAAATAGCCACCATGGTAAACGAAGTCTGCCAGAAAGGTAGCCAAAGGGCAACACCGGTGCGAGTGGCTAGGGGTGTAGAGCGGTGCGGCACCGGTTTCGCCATCGCGGGTCGTGACCCGGAGCGGGTTTCCCCGTAATTACGCGCTTGCAAATGACACTTCCACCCCCGAGCAGCCCCGAAAGCTGAGTC
Organism: Euclidia mi; assembly: GCA_944739405.2. Taxonomy (NCBI): domain Eukaryota; kingdom Metazoa; phylum Arthropoda; class Insecta; order Lepidoptera; family Erebidae; genus Euclidia; species Euclidia mi. The sequence goes on from OX123198.2 coordinate 20,288,632, forward strand.
ACTGACAACAGAAGCCTAATTACTAGGTATAAAAACTACATAGTTATATGATTTTTTCAGGTGATTCAGGATATGCTCAGCGCGCCTACATTATGACACCAATTAGTGGTGCTGAAGATAATCCCCCAGAAGCTTTATACAATGACCGTCATTTAACTGATCGTAATTTAGTAGAGAAAGCAATTGGCTTCCTAAAAGGATGATTTAGGTGCTTGTTGCTGAACACAGAGTGTTCAACTATCATCCAAACGTAGTTGCAAAAATAGTTATTGCATGTTGTGTTTTGCATAATATGTGCAATCGCGCAGGAATGCGGCATTCACAATTTCGACTAGAAGAGCTCCAAACAATTGCTGAAGTTCAAAGGAGGCAAACTAGGGATTTGCAATCTAACGCCGATTTAGCTCTAGGGCAATTACGTAGGCGAAACGTACCTAGTAAATAGGATTTGGAGTTCACATAATTAATTGACCGGTAGTGTCGTTTATTGTATGTATTCTGTGGTGTGTGAGGCGTGTCTTTCAATAAAACTGCGCTAGTATTCATAAAAGTGTTTAATTTAAATATAAATAAAACCCGACTGAAAAATCTTACTTTAAAAACTAAAACGCGACTTATATTGCTACACCCTATCTCTATTCTTGGCTTCTGCCAATGCTTGCAGCCCTTCCCCAACTGCAGCCACACCTTCAGCAAAAACTTTATCTTTCCCTGCACTCCTCTCCAGAAAGGACTGCAAGATCTGTGTATTTAATTTTTGTATCTCCAGCTGCTGTTTTTCCATCCTCAGGAATCCCTCGGTGGTGGTAGAGAATTCCGTACGCCATTGTGATGGTGGAAGAGCAGCAATTAAAGACGTGTGACGTGATGCTGAAAAGAGAATACCTATTACTACATGCGTTAATAAGAACTCTTAAATAAATAGCAGCTTTTCGTTGTCATTTATATCAAAAATGAAGTTCCAAAAGTTGAGCTGGATGAGGAAGCAAACAGTTTTCTCGAAATTGCACGATCTGGTGGTCTGTAATTACGAGTGTGTTCTTGACTATCCTCAATCAGGTTGAAATCCTGAAAAGTAAATTGGATAAAATGTTACTCCATATCTTCCTTTTGGGATAAAATTAGATTTAAATATTTTGACTGCCAGTAGTACCCTACAGATAAATTACTATTTAAATTATATTGATAATGAACTTGAATATTTATAGGTACTACCTAGTATTTAGTACAATATAGCTTACATAAATACAATAGCTGGTGATTCCTCTGTAGGTGCCTGACTCTGCTATTGTTGTGGTAAATCTATAATAAGTAAATATAAACAGATAAATGCTAGATAAGAGTATATCATTAATGCAACTATGAATTAAACTTAAATATCTTACATTGTCAGTATCAGCATCTTGTATTTGTTGCACTTCATGTGATGGAGACGGAGTATCATTTTCCTGAAACAGGTAGGTGAATTTAGCAAAAAAAAATATAATAAAAATTCACCTTACATTAAAAAGGGTATAATCTACCAAAAAAAAAAATGAGAGCTACAAATTACGACGGCAAACCTTGCAGAGTGCTTCCAGTACTACTTACTTACCTATTGCATTTCTAAATTTCTTACTGGATGTGGCTGTATGCCCAAATGTGCATCTCCTGTTGAAAAGCTTTCATCACCACATAGAAGCTACAATTCTATCTTCAAGCTCTGATAGCTCCACTTCATCCACATTTTAAGTGGTTTGCTATAAGGAATGTTAAGTGTTTCTAACACGTAAAAAAGGACAGCTAACCTTAATCCACTGTTTGTATGTTTTGATGGTGCCACTTATACTATTTAGGCGCACGGCTAGTTCCTCCCACTGGCGTCGACTTCGCTCTCTGGCATTTTGAGTTCTCAAGAAACCCTTCGCCATGCCAAGGTTTCTTTCCATAAACTCTACCAGAGTTTCAACCTGAGCCGACGATGGGTGAGAGGGACGTGTCTCACTTGGACTGAAACATTATTGTTGGATAAAAAAACTTCTTTAATTAATATTATTTTTGAACTTTACTACCAGAAATTTAAACTTACTTCATGATTATGTTACAATTATTATCAGCATTGAACTCAACGCAATAGATGATATACTATAACCAGATTAAACGATCAAAAAACAAATAAAACGTAAACCATAAACGAAACAATTTATCGCATTAAACTTGGTTTTATAACACTAACATAGTTGAATAGAACCTCATCTAATTACATAAGATAAGCGCTAGATGACAGTAGACTCACTTTTTAAATAATCGCTTATTGTCACGTTTAATTATTTTCAAGTTTAATTATTTTTATAATATTTATTTCTAAATCTAATAAAAGTCTTAAAATTGTTACCCATAAAAATATCTCTAAATAACAATGTTTACTTTGAAAACAACATTTAAATGTTAAACGAATGTTAATGTTTCTTAATTTCCTAATTTTTGAACGATAAGCAGCTGTCAAACATGTGTGTCAAATTTGACATATAAGCTTTTTGAAAATTTAAAAATCTCCCTTTATTTTCTTTTGTGTTGATGTATGATGTAGATGTGTTTCTTATTTCTTGTAATTTTTATGACGACCCTGCTTGTGATGTTGACGATCCTTCTTTCATCGACTAATTGGACTCTGATTCCCACACTCTTCGCCTACCCATTTTACTCGACCAATTTTGCATTGTACTGGAATTCAGCCACATTCACAGCAATGTCCACAAGAAAATGTTGTGTTTGAAACTTTAATAAAATTTGTAAGTTACTAAATCCACTTTTATAAGTAATCTACTGATCTTAAGGATATCATAATATAAATAATATATAAATTTTCAAAGAATATGTAGTTGTATATTACCTTTCAAAATAAATAATTTAAAAAAAAGAAAATAATAAAGGGGGCTCCCATACAACAAACGTAATTTTTAAGCAACTCGTTACTCAATCTTAATAAACAAGTAGAAACTTAAAAAGTATTTAAGTATACATACAACGAACGTGAATTTCTTTTATAGACGATGGTACAGAACCCTTCGTGCGCGAGTCCGACTCGCACTTGTCCAATTTTTTTTAAGACACTGAACGTTTACATCCCCTGCAATGATTTTCACCATGCTACAGTATAAGGAAGATTGGTAAATGAAAAATGGGCAGACGGTTTAAAAAGGCGAGATTGTGGTGACTTATTAGAAACAGGGTCAAAGAGCGTATTGATGGATCAAAAAGGTTTTTGTATTACCATCACCAATAACACTTAGCCGAATGATACGAGCCTCCCTTAAACCCGGCCTGAATGACAACATAGTTGATCAATTTGAGAAAATAATAAAAAGGTTTTTTAAAGTGCGCGACATGGAAACATATTTTGGTTCTGTTAAGTGGAAATCCTGTATATCAACTTTGCTTAATGCCAGAACTCACAGAATATCATGTGAATCCAAATAAAATAACAAAAATGAAAGTAAAATGTGCAACACAGGTTTTAGCCGAACTATAGCTGCCAGTGATTGTATCGTGTAATTAACTATGATCAAAACTCTCAGATACAACCAAAATGTTATGAATATTGTAAAAACGATTGAAGAATAAAGGGTACATCATTGTTTTATATTATATATTAGAATTATACAGTACGCAGCTACACACATGGTGAAAATGAAATGGTTTAATAGCATGTACATCCATAAGCGAAAACCATGGTTTTCTCTTATGGATGTTTACATTCTTGAATCCTAATAAAATAAATTTATCAAATAATCTAATTTAAAAAATAAAGTACGATATTTAAAAATGCTTGAAACGACCGCCAGGTAACGCTTATGGCTTGAGTGACGTCTCTATACAAAGGTACTACAAAGGCACTATATAGATATGAAACAAAGAGATTGGATAAATGTATACATAGAGGTAGTCCTAGTACTTACAAATTGAACACAGTCAACTGACGTGTAAGATACAATTTAGACAATATTATGCCATCAAATTATATAACCTTAGTGATTTTTTTCTTTTATAACAGTTCTATCATGATTTTGAATTTAGCCGTATAATATTTACATCGACTTTTCAAGTGTTGTAAAAAATCTTATCGATATGTCTATCTACCGTATATTTTTACTTCGTTATTTTTTAGATTCTATGTGCACGTGATAAAGATTTATAAAATAAGTGGATTGCTGCAGTATGTCGTGGAGAAAATTGGATGCCTAGCAAGCACCATAGAATTTGTTCCAAGCATTTTACTGCGGAATGTGTTTATAGTAATGACAGATGGCTCCTCCCTTCTAAACATATCAGTGTGAGTGTTTAAATAATTACTTGCTAATAATTAAACTATCAGCAACAGTAATGAATTCCGAAGCTTGTTAGAATCCATCATATTATAAAAAAAAATAATGCACCTATAGAAAAATCTGATCTTTCTTTACAGAGACAGTAACATTTAAAGGACAGTAATTTGAAGGTTTGATAAGAACTGTCTGCTTTCATAGTCACGACTACTGAGTGGATATGCATCAAAATAAGGGAATCTTCATTTGAAAGAAATTTTGTTAAATGTCATCTACCCAGAGACCAAAACTTGGTTGTTCTTGTTCGACTAGTAGACTTATAATGTGCCGATCCCAAGATAAAATCGAAGGCCTAGTCTAGCCACAATTTTTTTCTCTCTAAATATTCTGTGTGTCACATGTATGAACAAAAAGTGTCCGATCCCGCACATACATTTTTTACACATAGATTTGTATTACCTATGTAATGAGAAAATGTCAATAAAAAGTGATTATTGTTAATAACAAACTTATGAAGATTTTCACTAACTTATTTATTTTAACTTTAATTTTATGTGTTTTGATACAATAATCCATGTAGACCATGCCTTTTCTTATAATGTGTCGATTTGGATATTATGTGACAATTACAGTTATCATAATGCCTGAGCATGCGTTTTGCCTTATTCTTAATTGTTTACTTTCTCTAGCAAAAATGTGTAATTTGGCCAAATTACACATTTTCTAAATATTCTGTGTGTCACATGTATGATCGAAAAGTGTCCGATCCCGCACATACATTTTTTACACATAGATTTGTATTACCTACACTATGTAATGAGAAAATTTCAATAAAGTAATTATTGTTTATAACAAACCTTTGGGCACTATTCAAGGTTTTGTCTGATTTATCTATTTTAAGCTAATTGTTATGTTTTTTGTTTGATAAATCCATGTCGACTATGTCCTATCCTTGTAAAGAATTAATTTGGATATGCCATTCTCAGTTATCATAATGCTTAAGCTATGAGTTTTGCTTTTTTCTTAATTATTTGCTTTCTCTAATAAAAATATGTTATTTGGGGGTGATGATTTATTTATTTAATATTTATTACTCCCACTTACAGCTATTATTACAGGTGAAAAATAACTATAAGTAAGTATAAATAAACATTTATACCGAGGGTGTAGTATGAGGCGACTAAGAGAAACACAAGAGAAGGAAATCTCAAAATAAAACTCTATACGTCTGGCTAGTGTGGTATAATAGTAGGCCAAAACCTCCACCACGGAAGGTTTAAGACCAGCAGTGGACTGGAAAAGGCTGTTGATGCGTAAAGAAAAATACCATGAAAATTAGAAATAACGCCTCGAAAGATTATGTGCAACTGAGTAGCCATTTGAAACAAATATATAATTATAAGTTCAGTTTAAAATGCAAGTTTGTGTAATAATTATTTAAAGACTCAGAAGAACGAAGAACGCTACTTGATGGACATCAAGTAGCGTTCTGACTGCTGTGGACAGAAACTTACGGAACTTAAAATGCACCTATAGAAAAAACATGTACATAATAATTATACTTTACAAGTCTGTTTGATTTTGAAACTGATCGATATCGATAGCGGATTTGCTCAGTCACTATTAAATTAAAAAGTTACGATATTTGTGTTCAAATTGTCTTTAGCCCTAACTAACAAACATAGTGCCATCTTCTTCTGGCAACTTTAATTTTTCATATGAGTGAAGAGTGTAGCTATATTCAATTTGTTCTTAAAAATATCGTTCCTTCCATGCTTCAGTTATTCTTCTGTGTGAAACAAAGAGATTGGATATGATATGAAATGAAAATATCACAAATATTTTCCACAGATTAATAATGATTTTGACTATCAGTCATTTTTTTTCGTAAGGTGAGCATAGATTATATATACGGCACAAATTTAGAGTTGTCCGTTTTTTATTTTACTTATTATTTGCCTCAAGTTCCTTAAAATATGCAATTTAATTTAAACATCATAATAGCAAAAATTCTGTGTTAAAAACTGGTGAAATAAAAAACCGATAAATTTCTACTTACATTTTGTTGAGTGTGGTAGTCACTAGTACAGTATTGGTCGCTATGGCGCTCACTTCACTTCGCAAGTGCCTAGGTAATGCTTACAGAATGCAAAATCAAGGTCAATTTGAACCTTATGCGAAGTGAGAGCGCAAACGCTAGTGTATTATATTTTCTTTGTGAGAGCGAATAGCGACGTGACATGCGAGTTGTTGATTGAATTTTACAGAATTGAGATTCAAAGTGCAAATTAAAAGCATCTATTTTACGAGTGAAAATAGAAGAAATCTTAGTTAAATTGTGTTTAAATAAAGTTTTCAAAGTTATAAACTGAATAAGTTGGTACCTACTTAAGGTTATGAGGATGGGTGATTAATGGACTGGTATGATAAAAACTATGGATTACAGACGGCACCTGCCTGATACTCTTATAGCATCCCGCGAGGCAGGTGGTGACTCGCCAACTCACTGGATGGGCCCTCTCTTATTAGCCGCCACGGCAAGCAAAGTCTGCCATAAAGGCAGCCAGAGGGCAACACCGGTGAGAGTGGCTAGGGGTGTCGAGCGGTGCGGCACCGGTTTCGCCATCACGAGTCTCGTGACAACGGAGACCCGGAGCGGGTTTCCCCGTAGTTACGCCCTTGAAAATGACACTTCCACCCCCGAGCTAATAGCTCTTGCGGCTTCCCTCTGACCGGCCGACCAAGGCAAGTCAGAGTTGAGAGTCCTGCGGGCGCTCTTGGGCATCCACTCCAACCAGCCAGTAAAGGCAAGCCGGAGATGAGACCCTGACCGACTCTCCGAAGCATTCGGGACCGCAGTGTCGCCACACACATTCAGCTCGCCACAAAGCTGCCCTGCGGTTTGTAAGCTTTCTTTTCTTTTTGTAATACATTTTTTGTTTATATCACAAGATGAGGTGATGTTTGAAAGCTGTTACTCTGCCCTCTGAGTTTGCGTTAGTCTCATAGTGAGATAACGACTGCCCCAGAGGGGTTTTATTATTATTGTTATTATAATGATTATTTCAGTGATAAGGATAGATTGTCACTTACACTACCCAACTCTTGATTATTTTGAATTTATATAGATACCTTACTTTCATTTTTTTTTATATAATATCTCTAGTTCTATTAATTTAATATTCATGTTTTATTAGGTCATTCAACTTACTACATTTACATTTTCATTGTTGTTCCACAAATTTTATTAAAATTTGCTAGTGTTAGATGAAGATAACTCGTTATCATGGGCTGGATACTAACGTTTTTGTAATTTTCGTGTATTCATATACCGTCACTTTCTGTAACATACCTTTCCACCATAGTTCTGAACATGGTCTCGAGGTGCCTACATTATAAGGCGTAAGTTGGCCTGCCTACATTATAAGGATGCTCCTGTTACACAAGATTCACATTGGAAGACTACTACAGCACTTAATTTTGTAACTGCATATTTGTTTAGTATTATGTATGTTCTTATTTACTATTTACAAGTTATTAATTACAATGTAAAACAGTTGCAGCTCCTTACAAAAACAAAATATGTACCATAACACTGACGATTAAAAAGAGTGGCCACGAGTTTTATTGCCCGTTCTTTCTCGTGGTTCTACCTATTGCTTTGCGAACGAGGCAGTAAATGTAAATGTAGAAGCATTAGTAATTTACTTTAAAAATTTGACGTTCATAAGCGTCACCTTGTGACCTAGATGAATAAATGATTTTTGACTTTTGACTTTGACTTTTGACTTAGTGGTGCTGACGATAATTGATCTTTGATTTTTTTTAAGACAACTCCCGCACTAGGAAGAAATCCTGTGTCGCGGGGGACTTTACAAACATACAACCAACGGGCACAATGAACACCCAGACTAGAAACAACAATTTATGGATCACACAAAGTGTTGTCTCGTGTGGGAATCGAACCCACAACACTCGGCGCAGTGTCAAGCGGCGAGGCGGCCGTTTAAACCACTACGCCAACCGTGCTGTCAATTCCCCCGAAGCTTTTTACAATGACCGTCATTGAACTGCTCGCAATTCAGTAGAGAGAACAATTGGCCTCCTAAAAGGACGATTTAGGTGCTTATTAGTACACACACACAGAGTGCTCAACTATCATCCAGATATAGTTGCAAAAATAGTTATTGCATGTTGTGTTTTGCACAACATGTGCAATCGCGCAGGAATGCCGGCATTCACAATTTCAGAAGAAGAGCAACTAGAAGAGCTCCAAACAATTGCTGAAGTTCGAAGCAGGCAAACTAGGGATTTGGCATTTGACGCCGATTCAGCTGTAGGGCAATTACGTAGCCAAAACTTAGTAAATAGGCTTTAGTGTTCACGTCATAATTAATTGATCGCTGGTGTCGTTTATTGTATACATTCTGTGGTGTGTGAGGTGGGACTTTCAATAAAACGTAGAGACGGAAAACTCGACATCAAACCCTATACGACTGCCTCATTGGTCGCGGCATAAATGTGCGCGTGGGATCGGGAGGTCCCGGGTTCGATTCCTGGGTCGGGCAGTGTTATTGGGTTTTTCTGTCACGAAATTCTCAGTAGCAGCACGGAGTCTGGAAATGTGCCCGGTACGGCAATAGGCTCGCCCCTTATTACGTGGGACTAAAGTATATCTGGCGAAAAGTGGGTGTAGAAATACACCTCTGCCTACCCCTTCGGGGATAAAAGGCGTGACGTTATGTATGTATGTAAATATTTTGACTGCAAATAGTACCCTACAGATAAATAACTATTTGAATTATATTGGTAATGAATTTTAATATCTATAGGTATGTACTACATTAAGATCTAATAGAATATAATCTTCACACATCAGATTTATAATAGTGGGTACATGTACCTATATAAATCTGATGTTTCTAGGTACCTAGTATTTATTACAATATAGCTTACATAAAATACAATAGGTGGTGATTCCTCTGTAGGTGCCTCTCTCAGCTGTTGTTGTGGTTCATGAATCTATAATAAGTAAATATAAACAGATAAATGCTAGGTAAGAGTATATCATTAAACCATGCCATAAAATTATGAATTAAAATTTAATATCTTACATTGTTCATATCAGTATCTTGTATTAATTGTTGCACATCATGTAATGGAGAAGGAGTATCATTTTCCTGAAACAAGTAGGTAAATTTAACAAAACATTTAAATAAAAATTCACTTTTCATTAGAAAGGGCCTAAGGAACCAAAAAAAAATGGGCGCTATAAAAAAACGACAGCAAACCTTACAGAGTGCTTCCAGTACTACTTACTTACCTATTGCATTTATAAATTTCTTACCGGAAATGGCTGTATGCCTAAATGTGCATCTCCTGTTGAAAATATTTCTCCACCACATAAAGCAACAATTCTTTCCTCAAGCTCTGATAGCTCCACTTCATCCTCCACACCACCACCAGTCCTACGCCAAGCAGCAGAGCGTGCTGCAACTGTTCTTTTTATGGCGCTTTTTTTGTCAGACCAATACTACAATCAGACATTTAGTTACAGAAATGATAAAAAAATTGCTGATATTAAATACATATGTATTTTTCAAACTACATTAAAATCTCCATTTTCTTATTACTAATATTCAAGAATTGAAATTAACGTAAAATTAAAAATAAGATATTTATGAAATCAAGGTACACACTTTGAACCAAGATTCTTCACACATTTTAAGTGGTTTGCTATAAGGAAAGTTAAGTGGTTCTAACATGTTAAAAAAGCCCGGCTAACCTTAGTCCACTGTTTGTAAGTTTTGATGGTGCCACCTACACTATTTAGGCACACGGCTAGTACCTCCCACTGGCGTCGACTTCGCTCTCTGGCATTTAGAGTTCTTAAGAAACCCTTCGCCATGCCAGGGTTTCTTTCCATAAACTCTACCAGAGTTTCCACCTGAGCCGACGATGGGTGAGAGGAACGTGTCTCATTTGGACTGAAACATTATTGTTGGATTAGAAAACAAAATAAACAGTTATTTAATTAGGATTATTTTTGAACTTTACAACCAGAAATATAAACTTACTTCATGATTATTTCACAATAATTATCAGCAAAGAGTATACAAATACAACATAAGAATTATCAGCACTCAGCACTGAACAATCAAAAAAACAAACAAACCAATTGCCAATAGCAACCAACGCACAGATTAATATTGACATTGTGTGTCAGTATCTTTTTTCGTAAGGTAAGCATAGAATATATTCACGGCACGAATTTAGAGTTTCTGTATTTTTTTTACTTAAAATAAGAAATTTTTTATTTAAACATCATATCATTTTTTATTTATTTAATAATCATAGTAGCTAAAATTCAGTGTCAAAAATTGTAAAATAAAAAACCGATAAATCTTGACTTACATTTTGTTGAGTGTGGTAATCACTAGTACAGATTTTTTTACGCGTTGGAGCTCACTTCACTTCGCAAGTGCCAAGGTGATGCTTACACAATGCAAAATCAAGAACCTTATGCGAAGTGAGAGCGAATAGCGAAGTGACATGCGAGTTGTTGTTTGAATTTTACAGAATCGACATGCTGGTGGGTATCTTTGACTTCCGTAAAAAAGGTTCTATACCTAAAATTAAAAGTTTCTATACCTAAAATTAAACAAGCTACACACACAAAGTTTCTAGGAGTGACAATTGACGAGGATATTAACTGGAAAACACATATTGATATAGTGTCTAGTAAAATAAATAGATTTGTTTATGCACTAAAACATATTAGAAATATAACAAATACAAACACAGCTATTGTAACATACCGAGCATACGTTGAATCTGTACTTCGTTATGGACTTGTTATGTGGGGAAACAGTACTGGTATAGAAAGAGCTTTCGTAGCTCAAAAAAAATGTTTAAGGGCTATATATGGTATGCGACCGGATGAATCATGTAGACCGATATTTAAAACAAATGGTTTGTTACCACTACCATCACTATACATCTACGAAACTTGTATGTTTGTACGTAGACACAAAGAACATTTCAAAACTGCGAATGATGTGAGTTTTAGAAATCGCCGAGATCCAGATAGGCTTGTATTGGCTGATATCCCCAAATCTACGAAATATAACAAAAGCTGTCTGGCAATGTGTGTAAGAGTTTATAATAAAGTACCGAATGAAATTAAAGTATTGAACACAAATTTGTTTAAAATAAAACTACAGAACTGGTTAACTGAACACAATTTCTATAGTATTAAGGAATTTATTGACAAAAAATTGTAACTTGTATTTGTAACTAATATTTGCATGCTGAATATGTCCGGCTAAACATGTAAGAACTATAACATCTCTTTATGCCTTTGATATATAACATCTCTGTATACCGTGTTTTATGCAAATAAATTATTATTATTATTAAAAAAAAACAATGTGTAACTAAATCCTCGACATAGGTATTTCATTGTCAAGGATTCCCTTTCAAAACAACGACACTGTTATTAAGAGACGGATTATTCTAAATCTTTGATAGTGAGTATGACATCAAGTGTGGAATACATACAGCATGCGTAAGCATATATTAATTATGTACAGGTACTGACTAATTATAACGCGAGCACTTAATACCTCAATGATTCCGTTTTATCTTCTATGGAGGCACCGAGAGATCGCGTTTGATGAGGAATGGAGATTACTGTATTTCCATAGCAGACTTTGTCTCACAATAATGGATATTCGGGAATTAGGCAAGATTGATGACCCAACTCCTAATCGTTTCTCGCAAGATTCGTAACAATCGGTTCTAAAGCCATTTTAAAAATAATTCTCCCCATCGGAATTTGGTGAGGTAAAATTTTGTTCAGACTGTTTCTTTTAAATGTTGTGTAGTAATGTACCTTTACTTTGATGATATGGATAGTACTAAGCTGAAAAATAATCGAGGTAAGGTAGCTCGCTTAAGCTATCATAGATAATATTGGAAATATTATACAGTATACATCTTGGTGAGACATTCTGAATGTTTAAAAATGAGGCTTAAGATAAGTGTTGTATCTTAAACCCATTTTTGTAACTTAAGCCCATTAAACCATAATCTATATGATATAATACACGAGATACTGTTGTACAAAATCAAACAAGCACTGGCATTAATGAACCTGTAGTGTCGTACACCTTATCAACGCCCAATTATTAGAACTGCCTCGTTGGTCTCGCGGCATAAATGTGCGCGTGGGATTGGGAGGTCTCGGGTTCGATTCCCGGGTTGCGCAAAGTGTTATTGGGTTTTCCGTTCGGAAATTCTCAGTAGCAGCACGGAGTCTGGTTATGTACCCGGTACGGCAATAGGCTCGCCCCCTATGACGTGGGACCTAAAAATTCATGGCGAAATGTGGGTGTAATATTACACCTCTGCCTACCCTTTCGGGGATACAGGCAGTCTATAAAAAAATATTAGAAGTACCATCCACTGGTGATTTAAGAGAGATGGAGAGAAGAATATACCAATACTACAGACTACATAAGAAAAGCGGGATTCATTTTACTTCATTTGCATACCCGAATCATCCGCATTACAAAATTATACAAGAATAATCGTTGCATTCCTCAAGTATTAACTGATTTAAATTAATCGTTTAAGCAGTTGAAATAATATAATTTCAACCTTTTTGGTATTTTCACCGAAAAACGAAGAGAGTATATTTTTTTGACAATCCAATAAACAGTTATATTTTAATGTTTACCGACCACTATGTAGAAATTACCTACACTTTTACGTATTATATTATTATACAACAGCAAGTTAATATAACGTATAGCTCTAAGTTTAAAAGTTAGATTTAAGTAGGCGAGTAAAGAACACACACTGTGGGCATAGCAAATATTATTAATTCATCTTTAATACTTAAATAATGGTGACACATAGAATATAGTAAATATCGAGCACAAAGCATAATCCATCCATCACAAAGGTGCAATGCACATGCAATGTATGAGTAAAGCAATGTTAAGTTTTCACTGACGTTTCAACAGCTGGGTCTGAAATCATACGTTCTCATTAGGCTGCTAGCCTGTAGAGTCCCACCACGCATGTTATCATGTATGACATGTATATTTCTGACTCCATATCGAAACTGAGGAAAGATGTGACTGGAGCAATTTCCCAGACCGAGAATGGGATTGATTGGCAAAAAGAAAACCTTTGAACTCACGACCAATAAACATTATAAACAATCCCTGGCGTTAACAAGTGTTCAAGTCTGATCGTGTTACTAATGGTTACAGTCAACTAATTTACGGTTGACGCCTGTTCTGAAGCGAAGCAATGTTTGTATTTCATCTCCCTCATCTCGTTATGTGCATTCCGGCCGGTTCATACAATTGCGCTCAGGCGTACACTACATACCATGTCAGCAAAATCAATAGCGGGATTTTGTTGAATGCCGATTGACGTATTTACTTCCAGTGCGATACAGTTTAAGCTTTTGTTTCAATTTTCATTTGGATTGATTGTAAATGGAAGTGATCTGGTTTAATGTTGTCGCTCGTTGTTTTGTTTACAATCATGTATAATTTGTCAATCTTAATTTGTTGTTGTTTCAAGTTTATTGGCATTTTGGGTAAATTATTAGTAGATGACCAAATAGGTACTATTGAATTAACTATTTAGTAAACAATGTAATGACGCTTCATTTAGGGATTGATCCATATTTAAAATAGCTACTTTATCTACATTAAATAAAGTAGCTCCGACACAAATAAGATGTCATACATAAAATAGTTGTAATCTAAAGTAAATCAAATCAAAATTTCTTATTGTAAAACAAAAGCAGATATCCTTAGGTCAAAGGGAATAAGGCGAAGCTTTCCCCATTTTTCTCTAAAATGTATTTCTCCTCATTTCCCTTTTCTCTACCAGGATAAAAAGAGAAGATGACCAATGTCAATAACAGTCAGTTACGTTACGTCGATGTGAGAGAATACTGTCCTTTCCGAGCCGGTTAATTCATTTTGTAATCAACGTAGTCGGCAAAAATCAATCAACCCCACATACAAGTGTACAGATGAAAAAAAAACTGCACGGTTGGTGTAGTGGTTTAAGCGGCCGCCTCGCCGCTTGACACTGCGCCGCAGTGTTGTGGGTTCGATCCCCACACGAGGCAACACTTTGTGTAATTCATAAATTGTTGTTTCGAGTCTGGGTGTTCATTGTGTCCGTTAGTTGTATGTTTGTAAAGTCCCCCGCGACACAGGATTTAGTCCTATTGCGGGAGTTGTCTTCTTTTAAAAGAAAGAAAAGAAAAAAGAAAGCTGTACACCAATGAAAATATTTCCATGATTAAAATGGTACCAGTGTATAGGATTATCTTCTTTTCATCCTTTTATTACCGAGCCTATTAGGGTCAGCCTTTGGTCTAGCTAAATGTTGCTGATATTTCGGTACGGACTTACACGATAATTGCAGCCAACAAAATTTATTCCGTAATTATTGACAGATAAATTGTCTATATCGTGGGAAATAGCCTCGATAAATCGCAGGCTTGAGGTAGCTTTTACCAAAACGATCATGTTATCCTTAGTAAATAATAGCTCTGAACTGACCTCGGGACAGCTTTTTGTTTTATGAGAATATGAAAATTGTATATATGCGATGGGCACGAGTGTTATAGTGCCCCTTTGTAAATGGTTTTGTGGGTATCTGTCTATACAATAGGGCAGTTGGATACCTTTTTGAACGACCTGGCTAGTATTATGCCATTAATGGACATTTGCTTCATTTCATGTAAAGTATTGTATGATTTAAAATACATTGGAAGACTACGAATAACACACGATATTGAACCTTTTTGGTTATAACCTTCAGACTGTGTAATTTTGCCGTTTTCAAGTAAGCACTTCTGAAATGCTAAGATAGCAAAAAATACTTGAATGTAGATCAACATTTCAGTATTTCCTTTACGCTTCGGTTTCCTAAATAAACTTTGAGTTGTCTGTAAGTATCTCGAAGTTCAGGATTGTTGAATCAGCTTGAATGTGTACGCTAATTAGAGTGACTAGGGATACTTTAGAACCGGATAACAAGAATGTTTTCAGATTTGGTTTCGTAATATATGTACCTATACTCCGAATCATTGACTTTGCTAAAGACGAAGAACAAACTTAGTAACTATGTGAAATTTTATCTTTTATTATTGTAGAACTAAGTCAGGGGGTGCTTCTGTCTATTGGTCTGTCCGACCATTAGACAGGGCTTCGGGTACGCGCTCCCGGCTCTACGAGCTACTGTAGCCACTACCCTATATCCTTCCAGTGACTACAGTACACTACCCCCACCTACAAACCCCTTATTTCTCATCATACATCCTATCCATTTACCCCGTTTCTCCTATCTCCCTCCTTTATAACGATAACATTCCCAAGGAGGGATGGCGTCAGGCAGGCGGCCGGCTAGTAAAATCCATGCCAAAACATATTTGCAGTATGGCCACCTATGTTAAGGAGTGCGATAGGATTAGAGCGTTCCCCGCAGGCGACGCGCAGGGGCAGCACCTGGCACCTTCGAGAAGTATGCAAGGGTTGTTGCACTACTCCGGGCGAGTGCAACGTAAGAAGCGAGCCTGTGACGTAAGGGTGAGGTATGCAAGTTTGAATGTAGGTACGATGACTGGAAGGGCTAGAGAGTTAGCTGATGTTTTGAAAAGAAGAAGAATAAATGTGGCATGTCTGCAGGAAACAAGATGGAAAGGTACGAAAGCTAGGGCGATCGGAGAAGGATATAAGTTTTATTATTGTGGAAGTGATGGGAAAAGAAATGGTGTGGGAATTGTGTTAGACGAAAATCTGAAAGATGGTGTGACATGTGTAAATGTGTAGAATTAATGACAGATTGATTGCTGTGAAAGTGATATTGCAAGATATTATTCTGAATGTGATAAGTGTGTATGCCCCTCAGGCAGGATGTGATGATTGTGAGAAAGAGACGTTTTGGATGGATTTCGATAGCATGATGACGGATATTCCGGAGAATGAAGAGATAATTGTGGGAGGAGATTTTAATGGTCATGTGGGACGAACAAGTGGAGAGTATGGAAGAGTACATGGAGGCTGGGGTTTTGGCAGCCGAAATAGCGAGGGAGAAGCAATTCTCCAAGCTGCTGCCGCTTTTGATCTTGTAGTGGCTAACACTTGGTTCCAAAAAAAAGAGCAACCTGGTAACCTACAACAGTGGCCACCATATGACCCAGATTGATTATTTTCTGCTAAGGCGTAAACGTATCAACTAGGTCAAAGACTGTAAGGTGGTACCGGGAGAAGACTTAGTCTCACAGCACAGACTCCTGGTGGTCGAATTAAAAATTCGACTGAGCTCGAAAAGAACCAAGGAGGAGCTACCTCCAAAAGTAAAATGGCATATGTTAGAGAAGAATGAATGTGCAGTAGAGTTCAGAAATAGAGTGGTAGATAAAATGATTGAGATGGGCGATATGAAGGATTGCAGCGTGAATGAGAGTTGGGAGGAGATGAGTAAATGTATGAAGTGCGTGGCAAAAGATGTTTTAGGAGAATCGAAAGGAAACGTATGAAAGATAAGAAAATAGACCTTTCTGAGAAATCTCCTCAGTCATTCTTTAAAACCAATGGACCGTCAGTTAACTCCCTGGTCTTACTAGAAACAGACGAGGCAGAGGTCGAGCGCATTATTACTGGACTTCGAACTGACAGTGCGGCGGGTTGGGATGGTATCTCCTCCAAACTACTCAAATATACGAGAGACATCCTAGTGCCACCAATAACACACATATGCAATCTTGCCCTATCTACAGGCATATCTCCAGATGCTTTAAAAAAGCCCTGATACTCCCTATTCACAAGTCGGGTGATAGAGGCAGTGTCAATAATTATCGCCCAATTTCGTTACTACCAGCTATCTCTAAAATTTTGGAGAGACTGCTTTTCAATTATCTCAACGGCTACGTAAATAAATACAGACTTATCTCGCAAAACCAATATGGATTCCGAAAGGGTCTTTCTACAGAAGATGCAGTTTCTAACTTGCTTGAATACATTGTGGATAAAATTGACAAGAAATTTAAGTGTCTTGGTATTTTCCTAGACCTCTCGAAGGCATTTGACACTGTCTCTATACCCATCTTGCTATCCAAGCTAGAATCGATTGGGGTTCGTGGCGCCGCCTACTCTTTATTTAAAAGTTTTCTTACTGGTCGAAGCCAATGCGTCAAGATTGGTAAATACGTTAGTAATGACGAGCCGGTGGAGTTTGGTGTTCCTCAAGGTAGTCTTATCAGCCCTCTTCTCTTCTCGATCTATGTCAATGAGTTGTGTGATCTATCTCACCCCTCTGCCCAAGTAATAGCGTACGCGGATGACACTGCGATCATTACTTACGGACATGACTGGCAGACAGCAAAGAATGTAGCAGAATCAGTGTTGAGGCAGGTGGTATATTGGTTGGCAAAAAATAGTCTTACGCTGAACGTCGAAAAAACAACATGTTGGTATTTAGTACGCGCCCATCAACATTACCACCTGAACACTCGATCGAAATCAAAGCTCATTGTTGCAATTTATTGGACCAAAACTGTCAATGCCCAACGGTCACAAGGGTTCCGACTATAAAATACCTTGGATTACAGCTCGATGCCTGCCTATCCTGGAAAAAACATCTTCAATGTATGTCATCCCGTATCAGAAAGCTTATATATGTTTTTAAAAAGTTAAGAATCTCAGCGCACAAAAATATCTTGGGTATGGTCTACAGTGCGCTCTGTGAATCGATACTTAGTTACTGCATCACGGCTTGGGGAGGGGCTGCGAAGACTACCATTCTTGAACTGGAGAGAGCGCAACGTGCCGTGATCAAAGTCATCTTAAATAGACCTTTTCGCTACCCTACTCGTCAAATATACCACGACTTTAAAGTCCTCACAGTAAGACAGCTTTACATTCATCGCGCAATAATACGCAAACACCGAACTCTCCCACCAACCGTATTAAACAATACCAATAAAAAAAGACGCCCATTACCACTATGCCCAAAACTCCGTGTTAACACTACCTTCGCACAGCGTCACTATCCATTTTTAGGCTCATTGTTATACAATAAACTTCAATCGAAATTAAACATACACACATTAAACGCATATCAATGTAAGCGTAACACTAAAGAATTTCTCCTAGGCTTAGATTACGATAACACTGAAGACATTATTAAACCACCAAGCATTTAAAAAGTATCTGCTCGCCTGCTATAATCACACACCCATGCACACACACACACATACACACACACACACACACACACACACACACACACACACACACACACACACACACACGCACTCACACACACACGCACGCACGCACGCACTCACACACACACGCACGCACGCACGCACGCGCGCGCGCACACACATTGATTATTATTTCTTTCCTTATTTTTGTTATTTGTCCCAATACTCTTGTGTCTACAATGTTTGATCACATATATAAACACCTGTAAGTAACGTAATACATTTATAACGATGGACGGAAGGATGTCCCCATAACACAGGAATTTCCTAGCATGGTGACCCCAGTTTACATAGTATTTCATTACTATGTAAACTGATTAATGCATTTATTGTAAAAACAACATTGTAATACTGATTGTGCCAATAAAATTATTATTATTATTATTAAGAATACCTGGTGGTGGACAGAGGAAGTACAGAGTGTGCTCAAGGAAAAGAAAGCAAGGTTTAAGGAATGGCAGCTGATGAAAGAAGGTAATGACTCGTTGAAAGAGAGTAAGAAAAAGAAGTATGATGAATGTAAGAAAAGAGCCAAAAAAGCCGTTGCCTTAGCTAGAGCAAAAGCCCTTAACGATATATACGGATTAATTGAGAAGCCGGAGGGCCAAAAGTATTTATACCGACTGGCTAAGGCTAGCGAGAGAAAGGCGAGGGATGTATCCCATATCAAGTGTATGAAAGATGAAACAGGAGTGGTTCTTACGGATGATGATAGGATTAAAGAAAGATGGAGAACATATTTTGAAAAATTAATGAATGAAGAGAATGATTGGTGCAAAATGCTTGAGAACAAGGCGAAGAATATTGGACTAGTGAATGTAATAAGTAAGGATGAGGTAAGACGGGCTGTGAGTGGAATGAAGAATGGGAAAGTATTAGGACCAGATGGAATACCAGTAGAAGCATGGAAGGTGTTAGTGGAGGATGGAGGGGCGTGGCTGACTTTATTCTTCAATAAGATGTTGCATAAGGAGACAGTACCCAAGGAATGGTGCAGCAGTTACCTAGTGCCCATTTGTAAAAATAAGGGAGATGTCCAAGAATGCAACAATTATCGGGGAATAAAGTTAATGCCTCATAGTATGAAAGTATGGGAAAGAGTAATTGAGCGACGTTTGCGAGCAGAGAGTGAGATTTCACGTAACCAATTCGGTTTTATGCCTGGTCGAGGTACGGTGGATGCCATTTTTGCACTTCGCCAAATTTATGAAAAATACAGGGAGGCGCATAAAAATCTGCATATGGTATTCGTTGACCTCGAAAAGGCATATGACCGGGTACCGCGTGAAGTCTTGTGGTGGGCCCTCAAGAAGAAAGGAGTGCCTGAAAAGTACCTGAAGTTGATCCAAGCTATGTATGCTGAATGCCACACGGAAGTCCGGTCCGCAGCTGGAATCACAGCCAGATTCGATGTGGCTGTAGGCTTGCACCAAGGGTCGGCTCTTAGTCCTTACCTCTTCTTGTTGATTATGGATGCCATATCATCGGACATACAGGAAGAGGCACCCTGGTGCATGCTGTTTGCCGACGACATCGTCCTGGTAGCAGAAAGTGGACAGGAGATGCAGAGCAAGCTGGAGGAGTGGCGGCAGAGACTGGAGAACGTAGGCCTTAGGATAAGCAGAACTAAAAACTGAATACATGTTCTGTGACTTTGGCGGCCTCTCTAGTCCAAGCCCGGTTACACTCGGCGGTATACCCCTACCAGTATGCTCCGACTTTCGCTACCTCGGTTCACTCCTGCAACACGACGGCGAAATTGACCGCATCTCGGTCGGCAAAGGATCAACTCAGGATGGATGAAATGGCGACAGGTCTCGGGCACAATATGCGATCCTAAAATGACTTTGAAATTCAAGGGACGCATATATAAGGCGGTTATAAGGCCTGTCGTATTGTATG
The DNA here is from genome assembly GCA_944739405.2 of Euclidia mi. Classification (NCBI taxonomy): domain Eukaryota; kingdom Metazoa; phylum Arthropoda; class Insecta; order Lepidoptera; family Erebidae; genus Euclidia; species Euclidia mi. The sequence continues at coordinate 20,309,146 of OX123198.2, forward strand.
GAGCTGAGTGTTGGGCTACTAAGAAGATGGATGAAAAACGATTACATGTGGCAGAGATGAGAATGTTGCGATGGATGTGTGGAGTTACGAGAATGGATAAGATTAGGAATGAATACGTGAGAGGTAGTCTGAAAGTGGCGCCTATAGCGAGAAAGTGAAAGGAAGTCGTTTGGCTTGGTATGGACATATTATGCGAAGAGATGATATGTATGTAGGTAATCAAGTGATGAATATCAAAGTAGAGGGATGGAAAGGGAGAGGGAGGCCAAGACAAAGATGGATGGACTGTGTGAGGATGGATATGAAAGAGAAAGGGGTAAAAGATCAGATGACGGGCGACAGAAAAGAATGGAAGCGAAGGACGTACTGCGCCGACCCCAAATAGATTGGGACCAGGGCAAGAAGATGATGATTATTGTAGAACTAAACTGTACCTACGGCATACGAAAAATATATGAGATTACCCAAACACAGAGGCGTAGTGGTTTAAGCGGTCGTCTTAACTTAAAACTATGCTGAGAGTTGTAAGCCATATGAACCAATTTCTAAATCATACAAAATGATGACCCCAGTAGTGATCAACTCCCACTACATTGGCTCCATAATCTACTTGCGCACGCCACCTTAGTGATTATATAGATTATCAGGTGTTCAATGGAAGCCTCCTTGATTATAATATGTACTTACATAATCTAAATATATTAATTAAATGTCATTACATAATAATTATATTAACAAGAATAAAATAGTATAATTAATAGAAATATTGACTTCAATGTATTCGCACGTCACTATGTGGTAGAATATGCATGAACATTTATATATGATTTATAAAAACTATTGTCACCTTATTCGAGCAAATAAAGATATATTATATTATTATAGCAGTGGGTAATAGAGTGACGTATCAAGGTTGGTGGAGGTACCTACTTTTATCGCAGCTGCTGGTATCCGAACAATAATTATGTTTTCATTATTTCTTTCTTATTCTTGTCCACATAGCACAAAAGGTGCCCATAGTGTAAATCGGCATTTCATTTATTTTCCTGCGCTCATCAAACTAAAGAATTAAAAAAACCTCAGTCTTAGTAGCTTTTGCCAACTTATGATCCACCACAAGCCTTTTACAAACACAATAATGCAAGCATAAAAACGATTTAACGATACGAGGTATGTATTTCATTAAAGATGATATAACTAAAAATTATTTTAAAGATGACCGAAATGAAGACTTCGCTTACAAAGTTTGAGTCTTTACTTGCGTACAGGTTTATGAAATAAAAAGGCTTAAGGACAAATTTGATTTCGGAAACATTACCTAGATCTTGGATGGACCTAGGTTACGGAAATATGATCAAAGTAACATATTCTTTATTATAACAGCTCTGAAAGGTTAGACGTTTACTTGAATAACGGTGAAAGTGCGAAAATCGGTAGTTATCCGTACCTACTCCGTTTGCGTAATTTTCCTTAACTACGCAATACCAGCCGAATAACCGCCCATCAGCAATGAAGACCTTTTATCTACCCAGTGGCGTAGCGTGGGGGGGCCATGGACCCGGGCGGCACATATATGGTTGCGGCAAAAGACGCCGCGAAAAAAAAAACTAAATTTTAAATACTTGGCGCGCGCACTGACACGATCCCAGCAGGACCGTGCGGGCGGTACGGACACAGTAGAAAGAACAACAATCGAAAACTTAATCATTATGATTTTCATTACGCGAAGACTTGCGTGTGTCCGTTTATTAATTCTTGAATAGGTTGCAATATTCCGGTGATCTGCGAGCCTGTTATGAGTAATTAATAAATCCATATATCAGGGCCGAGCCGCCCCTGTGTGCGATGTGTGCCGCCCCTATTGCCATGGCGCAACTGGCGCTCACAGGCGCCAAGGCAATAGGGGCGACGCGTGCCAGATAAAGTAATACAACATAATCTTTATAGTTGAATAGGGAAGAAAGCAGGTACAGGTACTCCTAAGTCAATAGTCACACCTGCGCACAGTGTTTTATTTTTTCTCAAAATGACCACCTCCCTGATTATTAGTGAATCAGATAGAGCTTTTTATTCTTATTGCGAGAGTAAAACTCCCACGAATCCATCTTAACTAGTGTAGGAGATATCGGGGGTAAAACTTTTTACCCATATTTTGAAAAAATAATTAAAAAAATATTTAAAAAAATATTTCATCTAAACTTTTACAGTTGCTTTATTTTTTTAACTACATTTTAAAAGGTCTTGTTTTTATCTATGTTACGAGTCCTTTATGACTGCTCTAGACCGCGTAGGAACCGAGAAATCAGCGATTTTGTGATTTTCGTTTTTTTTTTTTGCCCATCTTCCTCAGTATTAGAATCTGCAATTTGCTTTAAAAAAGAGGTAATAAGGTAGACTACCAACACAAAAAAAAAACAACAATTAATTCCGTGGAATCTCGGAAATATTAAGATTTACCCGAACTTACCCGAACCCGGGTAAATACCCGAATTTTTTTTAGTGTAGTAATTTTTTTAAATTAACCTCGGTTGTTGGGTACGTTTACGAGAACTGCCTTTATTTGTGTTTTTAGTTAGTTAACTAACTAATTTTGTAGAGTGATAGGTAATTTTTGGACGCAACAGCCCCAATTCCCGGCAGCTTCGTTATTCCCGGCCAAGGACGTGGTGGCGGGTATGGCGGTGCATGTGTTCTGTAAGACTATCGGGCTATGGCAGGCTACCAAAATCAATTATACAGCATACCTTGCGTCTTACAACGAACATAATCTACGGCAAAAGAACACCTCGCCGAGCTCAAGGCAGAATTAAGTCACATAACGTGGCACATACTGCGGTTATCAGAAGTCCAATGACAGGGCGAGGACATGGTAACTCTAGAGTCAGGTGACTTTTGCTACCATCGAGAAGGCGACCTACTCTTGGGGTGACGTCGGTTTTCTGGTCAGGAGGAACAGTTTGTGGAAGACGGTAGTGTGTCGACCCGGATAGAGTACCTCGTACTTAAACTCACCAATAGGAGCGGTCTAAGGTGATGATCCAAGTATATGCGCGCAACTCAACTCACCCTAACGAGATGGCAGTGGCCATGTACCAGGACACTGTTAAGGCAATACCTAGTAAGACCAAAGCTCAGTACTTCAACGCGAAAGTGGAAGTACAAGAACGCGGCAAAACGAAAATCGGAGTCCACGGCGTGGGGCACGAGAATCATATGGCCGAATGCTAGTTAACTACCTCGTAGCAAAGGACATTTTCTTAATGAACTCCTTTTGTAAGAAGAAACCTCACAGCAGACGCCAAGACGTCAGTGGTGGTCAAGACGGACCGAAACCACATATTTAAAGACTGATCAATACGATAAACACCTGAAGCTAACACCGACGAGTACGAGGCTCTCTTAATATAAACCTCAGAACTGAAAGGGCCCAGTCAATGAAGTCTACTTTCAGACTTACATTGCTCCTCCCACTGACAGCATTAAGCAGAAGACGGCCACAGTGGTCACGGTACTAGGAGATTCGTCTCGAAAGATTTGCTCCGCATAGAGAAAAAAACAAGTAGTCTAAACTGCCAGCCAAGACTCTCGAACTAATGAGAAAAAGACGCGAGATGCCATCCTGACGGCTGTCTCCGCCGGAAGGACAGGCCGTAAAACGACAAATACGAAATCTTACGCAACGAGTCCTACAACGCATTAACACTCGGGCCATCGACGCTGCGATCGAGAACACCCCGGGGTTCATAAGTTTTCGCTCTGCAGTTGAGGCGACACCATCAAACGACACTACAATCGCGGATGGCCGCATCGTGAAATCAAAGTTCAAGATTTTCGAAGACGCACCACTACACCGAAGTCGTCCTGAATGTCGATCAGAGTTAGGTGTGGTCGGCTCTTAAAAACAACAAAGCATCTAGTGATGACGGAAATTCATCGACATTTAACTTATAAAAATCCTTTAAGCCGTCTAGGCCTTTGCAGCAGAGAAACGGCTGCTGCCATGCGCGACCCATAACACCGCTGAGATCTGCCACATTTTGCCGTAAAATTATTATACCGTATGCTCTATGATATTCGAGCAAGTGAGACGAATCAAATGACAACATTTATTTTTTAATCCTTTAAGCCGTTCAGCGTGTAAAGCCAAACTCCCTTAGTTTGGCTTTACACGCATAAGGTACTAATAAACATACAAACATACCAAAACCCGAAAAACGTTATACTTTTGCAGAAAAAAGGGGTAAAAAGGGGGCGGCGAATTGCCGAACGGCCCCGGGCGGCAGAAACCTACGCTACGCCACTGTATATACCTTATCATTTTTCTGGCATTTTATGTGCCTCACCTGTACCTACCTATATTCTACGAAGTCCCCTCAACATACATATGTAAAGGTGCTGATACACTTGAGCATTCACTTGTAATAGAACATCGAATAATTCAGTAAGTCCTAGCTACCAGATCGCACCAACCTTCTCATCAATCTTGGGTATTGATCAGATAAATATGCCGTGTGGTTGACGGCATAGAATACAAGTGTCACCACCCCTTATCTTCCCGTGGGTGTCGTAAGAGCCGACTAAGGGATAACACGATGCAAATACCATCTTTGCGTAGAGACGGAAAACTCGATATTAAACCCTATACGACTGCCTCGTTGGTCTCGCGGCATAAATGTGCGCGTGGGATCGGGAGGTCCCGGGTTCGATTCCTGGGTCGGGCAGTGTTACTGGGTTTTTCTGTCACGAAATTCTCAGTAGCAGCACGGAGTCTGGAAATGTGCCCGGTACGGCAATAAGCTCGCCCCTTATTACGTGGGACTAAAGTATTTCTGGCGAAAAGTGGGTGTAGAAATACACCTCTGCACATCCCTTCGAGGATAAAAGGCGTGACGATATGTATGTATGTAAATATAAAATCGTTGGGCGTAGCGTATCCAGAGTAAAGATTTTGATAGAAATTTCACGCGCCCAACGATTTTATATTTATCTGATCAGTACCTCAGATTGATGAGAAGGTTGGTGCGATCTGGTAGCTAGGACTTACTGAATTATTTTTTACCTTTTAGTACATAACCTAACTACATATTTTTTATTGTAATAAAACCGTTTAACATAAAAAATGTTTTTATTGTATTTTATTTTCAAGTTTTTAGTTTTGTTGTTAGTTCATAGTGAGCCCTATTCTACTAATCAAGCCCTTTCATTCGATACCCATATTGAGGTATTTGTGAAAAATATGTAATCCGCCATTTTGTGGCGGCAGCCATCTTGGATGTTTCATAGTGGGCATTATTCTACCAATCAAACCCTTTCATTTGATACCCATATTGAGGCTGTTGTGAAGAAATATGTGATCCACCATTTTGTATCGGCGGCCATCTTGGATTTTTCATAGTGAATTGCATTCTACTAATCAAGCTCTTTCATTTGATACCCATATTGAGGTTGTTGTAAAGTAATATGTGATCCGCCATTTTGTATCGGCGGCCATCTTGGATTTACAATCATAAAGATTATATTATGTTGTATTGTCATCAAGATTAAGAGTGTGTACCAAATATCAGATCAATTTGTCATCAGAAAGGGGGTAAAATTCCAATTACTAAATTTGACCCAAACAAATAAACAGGTCAAGCTAAGTAAAACCGTTTAATTAATAAAAAAACCGTTTAATAAAAACCGTTTAATAAAAATATATCTTTGCAAAAATAATTCCTAAAATGTCTGCTTTTAATCATATTTTATACAAGTCACAATTTAATAATCAAAAAGCATTTGATTAAAATACTAAGATAGCATTTCTGAGAGTATATAAATTTTCCCTAGACAGTAAAATTTGCTGCTAAGAAATATTTATTTACTCAATAAAATAAGTTTGTGGTTTATCTTCTACCAACATATTACGTGAGGTAAGAACGTGTTACATGTCGCCTAATATACACTTATTAAGTGTAGTTCGTGACAACTTTATATTACCTGCAAAGATATAAGTATTTTATATTCATTTAGTAGTAATCCATTATCGACCACGGTCGAAGATGTTTTTGGACTGTGACGATTCACAAAGACAAGGACGAAATTTTGTTCCTGGCAAGGAATACATACATACCAAGCTGTGTAGTAATATTAAATGTATATAGTAAAAATAAACGCAGTAAATGCGTATCATTTAGCGGAGAAACATTGCCGTGGTCATAACTCTTCGCGTAACATGTAACAGTTTACCCGACATTCCTGTTTATAACAGTCGATATACGGAAAAGGTCTGCTCTAGAACGACGCTAGGAATTTCACTGTGTTAAATATAAGTTGCCATCGTTTCCTAGAAGGAGTACCTGGATTTGTCATTACGGTTAAGTTTTATTTACTTATTCTAAGTTTTTTATGCGTATGATAAATGTACAGTGGTAAAGACAAAAATACCAAAACGTTATTTACTAGTTACATTTGGGATTCCTTCTTTTTTCATAATGTTCTTTGTCCTAATATACTTCGGCCTAACGATTTTGGCACAACTTGTTTTGGCATAATAATACTTCGGCATATATTGTCAGGCATACATTTTATGTTGGCGTAATCATCTTAAAGACTAATTTGTTTTGGCATAAATTTGATTCGCATAACGTTAGTAGGCCTAATGACTATTAGCATAACGTTAGTAGGCCTAATGACTATTAGCATAACGTTAGTAGGCCTAATGACTATTAGCATAATATTTATATAATTATACATATATTTAACTTGTAAAAAATGTATATGCTGTGCAACAAAAGATAGTGACAGCACCGAATTGCTGTAAAACCGACTCCACGTAGTCTTGTTTGTCCTTCCCCTAGAGTGTTATTTAAAATCGCGTAGGCACGTAGGGGCGAGGCGGCCCGCGGGCTGAGGAGCAGTCGGCTGCGACGATTAGCACGCGTGGGGCCGCCGGAGGCCCGCAGCGCCGGAGCCGTGACAGAAACCCTGCCTGCTGCATGTTGCATGCTCGCTTGAATGCTGCATGCTTGCTTGTATGCTGCATGCTTGCTTGCATGCTGCATGCCTGCTTGCTTGCTGCATGCTTGCTTGCATGCTTGCTCGCATGCTAGCTTGCATGCTGTATGCTTGCTTGCTTCATGCTTCCTACAGCGAAAAATATGCCAAAGATACATTGCGAAGTTATTATATCCAATTTGTATTGTATTGTAATCATTATGCGTAAATAAATTTATGCTTTAGGATTTTATGCTTTAGGGATTTATGCTTTAGGATATTATACTTAAAAATAATAAATTTATGCTTTAGAATATTATGCTTAATCATTATTATGGTTTGAGAAATTATGCTTAAAAAATTATGCGTAAGCTGTTATGCGTAATTATATTATGCGAAAATATAATTATGCCAAACAAAATTATGCTAAGTTATATTAGGTCTTAAAATTTTATGCAAATGGATACGGAACCTTACATTTTACGAAGTGCGTAGAAAATAGTACATTGTTCACCGAGGGAGGAAAGGAACCGTAAGGAATGGGACTTTCACCCGAGTGCTACACAGTGCTTTATACTACACCTGAGAGGAACATTTAAAGACTTGTATTGTAGAAAGTATTTAATAATATGAAATAATTGGTCATAAGTTTGGTTGTATTTTACTTCGATTTATCCGGTAGTAGGTTTAAAACAGCTGTTTCTGCAGATGCTTAAAAGCATCATGAAAGTGATGTTGAAATGACGCCGCCTTACTTAAAAAGTAAGGCGGCGTCATTTCAACATCACTTTTACTGCTAAAAGTCGACATTTTACTTTATTTTTAAAATAAAATCAAAATGTAAGACACCATGTAAGGCACAATTTAGCTTAGAATTTGACCGATATTTCGCGCTTCTTTTCTTTTTTTTTAATCTTCACAAAAGGATGTCAGTGGCACGGAGATTCCATATTTAAATTATATGAAAACTCCTTGGGCAGGCGCGCGCCATAGATAAGATAACACATGAGAAATGAAAATTCATACAACTTTCTCTCCCGCTAAAACACGTTAGACATGGATTTTCATACATTTTTCCTCCCGCTTATTCAGGTCAAGGAAAAGACTAACGTTCTCTTTTCATTTTCAGGGAATATTGACTACTGTTCCGATCAGGTGTAGTATAAAATAAGTTGCTGCATTGACCACATAAAAAATAGTAATTAAAAATAATAGTTTATCAAGTAGACTGTCTGGGCTCAATACTATTTATTCGATGGTTGTTCATACATGATACAGTTCACACTTTGCCGGGCAACATTTTGGGAACAATAAACCAGCTTCAATGCCACTAGATTAATATTCTAAATTCAAATACATTATCATCATAAAGAGAGATGGCCGTAAAAAAAATTACTTTGCTAAAAATCCTGGGTATATACGACCTTTAAAAGTCACCCATCGTTTCAGTACTTATTAATTTACCGATTAATTTCCGCAGCTGCGATAAATGTGTTAAGTCAACGTGCCGTACAACCTACAGGCGAGAACTGGATCGTTAATTACAATCATGTAACGTGCACGTACCAACACCGTGCCTTAAGATAACAGATTTAGATGCAACGCCTGGAAACTAAGCTGAAATACATTGTTGCTATGCTCCACGGGGTTTCATGTTAATTTAAGACCGTCACCGACTTGTTACGTTGGGTAAATAAATTCGTGTTGTTGTTGTAGCTAAACAAAATACTATACGCATGTGTTTGTTTTCAGTTCTCACAACGATAAGATGGCGGCTATGAATTAGTACGCTAGAAAAATATATAAGGTTGAACTTTAAATCATCAAAGTTCATTATTCTAAGGGCAAACAAGTATATGATCCTTAAAGTTGTAAAAGTATAGCAGTACTACCTCACAAAGCGGTCATACTATGGTATTTCTGACGAAGACATAGACACTCAGAAGGAACAAAAGCCAATACTAGTATTAAACTGCAAAACTGCCATAAATTTTATGCACAGGTCTAGACTAACCTTTAATCCTAGATCTTGATTAAAACCGCCGTTCATTAAAAGTATCCCAATTACATGCACTTTAATGTGTAATATGACATTGACTGTCCTTCGGCTTGAGGTGAACCCGAAGATTGAAGAACTTGGGCTTCACCTGGGGTTAATAAACTATTCTAAAGAACTGCTTTTGTACAGCAAATGGGGCGAATTTAAACCATTAAACTTAGTTGATTGATTGATTGATCATATTCCAATTTAGTTCGTTCAAGTTGTAATTAAATTGTATAAATCGTTTATGAAAATTTGCTTTTAATATTCTAAAACGATTAAATTACTTATAAGTAAATCAAAAAAACATGAAACCAAATAAAATGCATATTCAGTTAAATTTAGTTTCTGACTCCAGGTTTAAGACAAATTCATAAAATGAATTTGAAGTAAAGCTGTTAAGCTACCAATTAGCCAATTTACTCAAGCGTCTCCAAGAAGGTTCGTTTGTCTTCGATTAGAGCGGTTTCAGACTAGCGTTTTATACGAGCGCATGTAGGCGCGCCTTTGGCACACAACGTTGACGCGCTTCTAAGCTCGTATAAGCGCGAGCCGCGAGACGATATCACTACCGTTTCGAGCGAACACGCCGAAATACATATGTCCGTTAACGCAAGTCCGGTTTTTAAATTGCGCGTAATGTAGCGCGCGTGTAAGCACATATGCTAAAACGACCGTATACGCGCAGAAATATACGCTCATCTCAAACCGCCCTTACAGTTAAAATATTACCTTACCAGATATTTAGATATAAGGAAGGTCGATTCAACCGAAGTTGCAGTTTAGGACGTTCACAACCATCGGATAGTTAGTTATAGTTTTCGATAGTTTTGAATAACTGTAAAAGAAAAGTTGAATAATACTATATGTATAATAATACTAATGTTTATAGAGAGATGTAAGAAATAAAATATACCTAGTGTGAAAAGGACAAACACGTGTCTGTTGAGAATACAATACCTTAATTAGCCCTGTAATCCCAGTCACTATTAGAACGTTAAATAAAGATACGTACTTATTAAGTTGCGCTCTTCTGTTCAATTGAGGTAGTTATATTGTGGAGTTGTTTTCTTTCTCAACAGGAATACCGCTGTGCACTATGTTATGTAAATCGTAAGATAGATTTATATAAAACTCTTTTAAACGGAAGCTTTTCTTCACTTATGAATTTACTAGATTAGCCAGCGGTTACATCCGCATTATTTAGGGCTAGTGCTTCGCTCCCTTGGCTTATAGCGTGATTTTATATAGCCTAAGCCTATAGCCTTCCTCGATAAATGGACTATCTAACATCATCATCCTCCTAGCGTTATCCCAGTTTCAACCTGGGGTCCGCTTACTAGTCTAACTGGATTTGGCTGAACATTAGCTTTTTCACAGAGCGACTGCCTGTCTGACCTCCGCAAGCCGAAGGGATAGCAATATTTCATGGTTAAGACTAGTGTCAGTTTATTTAGAAGGTGTTGACGCCCTATAACGACTGTCATAGATCTTCATGACAACCGGGACCGACGGCTTAACGTGCTCTCCGGGGCACGGGACAAGCGATAATTGATAATTCAATACGCACATAACTCCAAAAAGTCATTGGTGCGCACCGGGGATTCGAACCCGATACCCTCTGCATGGCAGTCTGTAGGTATCTCCACTAGGCTATCGCTGCCTAACTGGACTATCTAACACTGAAAGAATTTTTCAAATCCGACCAATAGTTCCCGAGATTAGCGCGTTCAAGCAAACAAACAAACTCTTCAGCTTTTTTTTAATATTAGTTTATATTCTTTAATTCTTAAAGACACACTCAAGGCAATACATAAAACATGAAGTAACAAAATACTTTTACACGTCTAGAACCTACTATTTACTACTGGTGATAAACTTGAATACGCAAAGTAACGAGTTCAAATCCCAGAGGCGACGTATTCATATTATGGTATTACGTCCGCATTCTGTTGGGTTTTACACCAATATTTGGTATTATTTTCACGCATGTTCTAGTGTAGTGGAAGCGAGATTGAATTATGGTTCAAGATGTCTTACATATTTGTGAAAATTTCAACTTACAATTAGGCAGGCGTCGCTTGCACCTTGAAAATATTCTAATCAGGTAAGTTATTGTCAGAAGAATAAACCTTAGGATTCTACAATTGTTATTAGTGATTATTTAATAAAATGAAAGTGCCGATTAATCGGACAATAGAAACACAATTCGCACAACTGATTACGATTTCGTAAAACTTTTGCTAATCACAAGCTTCCATAGAGACTATAAGCTCTTGTAGCGGTAGCAACATAATTGAAACCTTTTATCGTATTACGGTGTAGACAACAAAGATAGCGACCTCTAACTGACACGACGGAATTAACATCCTGAATCGCGGAATCAGAGTTATAACATGCGATTACCATATATACAAATTCTCAAGTACTACCGTCGGAATGCAGTCCACCAGGCACGAACGCCTAGCATGGTCAAAGGATCCTTCCTTAGTAGAACGAACTTACACTGTTCTTTATATATATTCTTAAATGTACTCACGTGTGCCATCGAAGCGTGTGGCGATGGTATCGAGGAAGGTGTTCTGGGGCGCGAGCAGCCCCTTGCGCACGGGCATCCCCTCGCGCCGCGCACGCCGCGCTCACCACCCTCCACCTGGAAACAAACGACCATTAAAACTCTCTGCAAGTACAACCCAATCAGCCTAAATAAATATCGACTTTTACAAAACGTATTTACATTCATTTTATCTCTCTACAAGACTGAATTCTTTTTGATGAGTTGTGTTAATAATAGAAAGCTTCAAATCACGGTATTTAAGCTTAAGTAAGTACCTAAGCATTTGCGGCCTTTATCTTGCTAGATAGGAAAAAATTAAAAAAGAGACACTTTCTTAGAAAGGTATACTCTTATATAACAATCTTTTATCTAGTAGTTGACCGCCACTTCTATGAAGGTATATCAAAGCCTCGCTACTAAGTACTATATTATAAGGGCTATTTTTATTCAGTAGACCAATGGCGAAGAGATTTTTATAGCTCGCCTATTTTCACGAACCATTTCCCAAATCTGCCGAGTGTTGACAGATGGTGGTTATTTGTGATACATAAAAGTGCCTATTACCACAGAATAAAGAGTACTTACGCCATTACTATGTGTACATGATCAAGAACTGAGACAGTGACAATGTTAAATGTTATTAGCGAAGTTTATTTTTTCTATTTAGGTGGCAGATAGCCTACTGCTAGTTAATAAGATTTCAACTTAAAGTAAATAACGCTTTGCTGCTGTAAATTACAAAAAAATTACATTCTATTAATGCCATCACTTAATTCTTGTAATGATAATAATTCTTGTTACCCCAATCAACAAACGTAAAAGATAGAAAGAATCGTCGTATTGTGCACTTTTCATTCAGTCAAAATTGGAGTTCGGCTCAAGGTATTCATTAAAAGCGAATAATAAAAAGCGCAGAACAAAGCTTAATGAGCATTCATGCCCTCTTGGATTGAGATTCAGCGTTATTATGAGCGCACAAAGTGACTGCTGTATTCCTGTGATTGTGAACATGTATTATATAAATTAGGGTGCAAATTAATTACACCCGAATCTATTCATTTTGAGAGCTCTTCAACAAATGTACGTACTTGGATGGCCATCAGTGTCGTAATTACCTCCTCCTCCTCCTCGAGTCGTGTTCCTCATTACTGAGGGTCGTGAAGTTCCCTCTGGATTAGCTTCTTATGGATGGTATCTCGCCATCTGTGACGGTTCTTAGCGTCATGAAGTGCGACGTGCAATTGGGCGTCCAGTGTGGATCTGACCTGATCTGCCCATCTTTTTGGGCTGCGGCCTCTTGGTCGTTTGCCCTCAACCATGCCAGTTACGATGAGCTGTTCAAGGTTGTGGCCATTTTTCCTGGCAATGTGGCCAAAGAACTCCAGCACTCTGCGCATGCAGGTGGTAGACAGTCTGATCTTGATGTTCAGTTCACTCAAGATGGAGAGGTTTGTACGGAAAGCAGTCCAGGGAATTCGGAGCATTTTCCTCCAGCACCACATCTCGAAGGCATCAATGCGGTCGCGGTCCGCCTTTTTTAAAGTCCAAGTCTCAGCCCCGTAGCTGAATATGGAGAAGACTAGACATTTACTGTACTGTTGACTATTTTATGTAATGACATAACTACAGTGTTAAATTATTATCGGTTTTTGGAGAACAAAAGATATCAAAATTGCCTCAGGGTGATCAATCAACATTAAACTCCGTTGTACTTTTGCTGCGTGATGTTTTCGATAAACAACTTCAACATGCGCCCTTCGGCCATAATCTTTGACTAAAGTGTACGTCGGCAAAATGTAACTTATGATGTATTTCCAATAGTTCATCAAAGTTTACGGCGGGTGCCTAATATTATTTGGTGCATAGATAAGATATATGTGGCAGATTCAAGACTCTATAAAACCTGAGCTTTTAAAATTGTGAGTCTAGGTTTAATACCTATATCTATTATTTGACCTAAGGTTCAAAGTTGTGCGTTCACTCGTACAAGGCCAAGCAAAAACGTATTATTTTAGAGACACAGCAGATTTTCAATTTCAATTTAGCCAACTCATTGTCATTACTGTGCTTGATTGAAAGGGAATCTTGATTCTGCTACGAGCGGTGTTCCATTAGTTAATTGTCTGATTTAGTTGGGTAAGATTTGGAAACGAGATTTATTATACGTCTATTGGTAAAGTTTGTGATTTAATCGATCGAACTTGAATTGTAAATCTACGATGGGTCGGTGGCCTACGTTTAGAATGTTACCTAAAAGGTGATATTCTAAAGAGAAAAATGATTTGCAGTATATTCCCCCTTTCTTTTAAAATTATCACATAGCCACAACAGAAGCAGAAATTATTACATAAGACACAAAGAAGCAGGCCAGCGGTTAAGTTGTAAAGTAAACTAAACTTATTTTAAATGTCCACATGTAGAAAATGTTGACTCTGCAATCTGCACCCTATATAAACAGATGCCGGCGCGGCGCTAGCCTGTGCGTCCGGTTCGTTAGTTCGCATGCAAAGTTAAGCTGTATGAAACACACGCCGGATTACGTGTGAATACAAAGTAGCCATGCATTTTTACAGAATCATGAAATGTAAATGCAGGTAAATAGGACGATAGCCACAAAACACGGTATTTCATTAAAAATAATTTATTTAACTAAGTGCAAACGGCTACGTGTAGTAAATCTGAACTTTTATAATTATTATCTATCGCATAAATACGTAAAAACTTAGTGTGTCAGTGTGCAACTTTCTGCTTTTCAAATATATGACGTCATCATCATCGTCCTAGCGTTACCACGATTGCATGCAAGAATTTTGACTTGAGTCAGAGAGAGAGTCTGGGGTCAGGTTTGAATGAATATTTAGCTTACACAATGACTAAAAAAAGTGATATTTCGTGGCATAGACCTATGCCAATTTACTCCCATAATGACAAATACAATACTGACGGGCTAACGTGCTCTGTGAGTCACTTTTTCTCTCTTCTCTTTTTTATAAGACACTAGGTTAAGCTCGCGGCTTCGCGCGCATGAAATTTTAATAAACAGTAGCCTTTGTACTTCCCCAGGTTTCAGACTATCTATATCAAATTTCATCACACATTAGCCGTGTAGCATACATATATTATAAACAGATAATACTTAAAATTACTTTTGTTTTCATAGTCGTCAAACTTCAGGTAAAGATTAGTATGTAGTGTATATTATTAAAGTTATTGACCAGCTTATATACCTACTGAATAGAAGAGCAGCAAAAATAAAAACTGAAAGCATTTACTTACCACAAAGTACAAAATCAGACCGCCACTCCGCCCCGCTGCGCTTAAGCGCGCCAACTCATAGTACATACATACATACATACATATCGTCACGCCTTTTATTCCCGAAGGGGTAGGCAAAGGTGTATTTCTACACCCACTTTTCGCCAGATATACTTTAGTCCCACGTAATAAGGGGCGAGCCTATTGCCGTACCGGGCACATTTCCAGACTCCGTGCTGCTACTGAGAATTTCGTGACAGAAAAACCCAATAACACTGCCCGACCCAGGAATCGAACCCGGGACCTCCCGATCCCACGCTCACATTTATGCCGCGTGACCAACGAGGCAGTCGTATAGGGTTTGATGTCGAGTGTTCCGTCTCTACGCAAAGATGGTATTTGCATCGTGTTATCTCTTAGTCGCCTTTTACGACACCCACGAGAAGATAGGGGGTGGTGACACTTGTATTCTATGCCGTCAGCCACACGGCAACCAACTCATAGTAAGCGGTTTTAATAACGCTGCGCTTAGGTCAATTATATCGTGATAACTATTATACTATTCGTCCAAACTAATTACTGTAAAATACAAAGTTCATCTACATTAAATAATGATCTGGCAACAAATCTATCAATTTTGAAAACAATTTGATAGCTACTCTAGAATGAATAATGCTCATTCTAGAGTAGCCATCAAATTGTTTTCAAAATTGATAGAAAAAACATAATTTTATTTTTTTTGTTATACTGTTTTATTACGATAAAAATGACGTAGTTAGGTTATGTACTAAAAGCTAAAAAGTAATTCGGCTACCTTGAGTATTGATCATACAAATATAAAATCGTTGGCGTTGGGCAAGTGATTTTTTTTTAATAATGTTTACTCTGGATACGTTACGCCCAAAACAATGTTTTTTAGTTAATTTTTTTTCAAGTTTTTAGTTTTGTTGTTAGATGATACTTCTCATTCTTTTTTCATAGTGAGCCTTTTTCTACCAATCAAGTCCTGTCATTCGATACCCATATTGAGGTATTTGTGGAAAATATGTTATCCGCAATTTTGTGGCAGCAGCCATCTTGGATTTTTTATAGTGAGCCCTATTCTACCAATCAAGCCCTTTTGTTCGATACCCATATTGAGTTATTTGTGGAAAATATGTAATCCGCCATTTTGCGGCGACAGCCATCTTAGATTTTTCATAGTGAGCTCTATTCTTCGAATCAAGCCCTTTCATTTGATACCCATATTGAGGTATTTGTGAAAAATAAATAATCCGCCATTTTGTGGCAGCGGCCATCTTGGATTTTTCATAGTGAGCTCCATTCTACCAATCAAACCATTTCATTTGATACCCATATTGAGGTTGTTGTGAAGTAATATGTGATCCACCATTTTGTATCGGCGGCCATCTTGGATTTTTCATAGCGAACTTTATTCTACAAATCAAGCCCTTTAGTTATGAGTGTATACCAAAATATATCAGATCAATCATCAGGAAGGGGGTAAAATTCCAATTACTAAATTTGACCCAAGCAAACAAAAAAAGATAATACAGGATTTTTGCCGAGTTAGTTGATACTTTTCCTTATAGTATGGCAACACTATACAAAATCTTTATAAATTGTAGCCTATGTGTTATTCTGATGTATAAACTATATTACTGTAAAGTTTCATCCAAATCCGTTCAGTAGTTTTTGCGTGAAAGAGTAACAAACATCCATCCATCCATCCATCCATCCATACATCCATCTATACATACATCTTCACAAACTTTCACATTTATAATATTAGTAGGATGTAATAGAAAATAGCTGGCGTTGCCAAGCGATGTTATAAAGTGGATAGCAACTGATTGAAGCGTGATGGTCAATATTGGCTTACAAACGCGACAGTGCCACGTAGGCATATCCCGTTAAATGACTTCGTCAATTTGTGTCGAGTAGCGTATTTTAGAATTGGGGTGATTTATCGAATAAAGTTCTTCAACATTACGTTTTCTTTTTTACCTTAAAATAAAGTTGAAATAGTACTTATGGCGTTATTCAAAACTCGTGCGCTGTGAGTTTCGTAGTTTCAGATATAACCTTATTTGTGCCTTTCGAAATATTTCAATTTTTATAAGTACATGCGAAACGAGGCATCAATGTGAAGTACCCTTTAGATTATAATGACCAGTCGGGTTGTATGAGTTGAAGAGCTTTATTTGTATGTGTGTTGTGTTTAAATATTTTATTTTATTTGGGTAGCGAGATTTCCATTGACGTAAAAATGGCATGAAGAAAGCTTTGTAAACAACATTTCTTTGACTGCTTCAGACTGTTTGCAACAAGTAACCCAACAATATGTTATTATTTTTCTTGAGAAAGGCTTCCACACGTTATTAATAGTCGCAAGGCGAGACATGGAAAATTTACTCAATGAACATTGGACCCGAACTTTGGCTCTCATATCACATCCATGTTATTAAGGGATTATTTATGCATTACTTTTTACACTAAAAGCACTTTTTCTTCCAAATATTTATATATATGATTTTAAGCACCTAACATAACCTTTAGGGTAAATTATTATGACTAGAAAGTTTCAGAACTATCAAGCATTCTTGTATAGGTAGGTACTCGGCTAATTGTGTTTCAAAGTATCTTTCGCATCCGAGCAAGCCTTTATGTTTGGCAATGCAATGTCCAAGGCCTAGTCAAAACGTCAAACTGTCCAAAGTATATAAATACAGAAGCGACTGTATATGTCTACTATATCTACATTACAAGCCTCAGAGCTTCCTTCTAATGATTAGTGTCTTATTGTTAGCTTCTGCCAAATCCCACCTTAAATTGGAATTTAGGCTTAAAGATTTTGTGTTATCTGTATCTGTTATGCTTGTGTGAAATTCATAGTGATTACTAGTAGACGGGGATTATTATCAATTACACCGCCAATAATATTATTTTGTATAGAAATCGTTTTTTTATCTTATAATAATATAGTATACTTGTCAAATAAGTGTAATAGCTGCGAGCATGCCCGAATTATCAAATTGGAGTGTCTGTTTGTAATATTAAAATAACAGCTTTTTACTTAATGCATATGTATGTGTACACGGTACATACCGAAATGACATTTTTTAAAATTTTTGTCTGTCTGTATGTCTGTCTGTTTTTTCTCGCTAATCTCTGGAACGGCAGAATCGATATAGAACCGATATTGGCGGGACTTTCACCGGCGGATAGCTGATGTACCAAGGAGGCTATAAATTAACCGGGTACGCGAAGCAGTTCCCTCTGGACGCGGGTGAAACCGCGGGAAACAGCTAGTATATACTAACTCATGTAGATATGTTTATTAATGATTATTATACAAAATACATGTAGTGACGGGTCAAAAATACAAAGTCTATTATAGTATAGGCCACTAAGTAAAATACACTAAGCAAATAATGTCTTTATGAAGAGTCGTCATCAAACCCTATGCCATACTGGCCAAACGGGTTGGTAAAACCCGTTTGGCCAGTATGGTATAGAAGACCAAATCCTCTTATTGACTAACAATGTTATTGTGACTCAAACTAGGAGAGGCTCACGTCCAGCGGTGGACTGCGAAAGTCTGTATGGTGAAGAAATCTTTTCCTTTATGTTAGTCAGCGATCAATTGCAAGCTTGAATAAGAGATGTAATATACCCAACTTATATAGAGTTTATCTACATGCATTGCTCCTAAGTCAAATATGAATGACGCTTACGTTCTTAGACATCTGCAAACCTAAATAAGCTATTATTAGGTAGTATTGTGTTTATCAACACGTGCGTTACACGACGTTGCTATGTTTGTAAAGGTACAAATATAGAATGAAAGTAAAGTACACAGAATACGTAAAACACCAGGAAATGAAAAAGCAAATCATGCTTTTTGATTGTGCGTAGCACGCGACCCTTCTAGAGTACCTTTGTGAAGATAGCCTGACACGGTAATAGCCAAATTATCGGCGATAGATATATCACGAAGGCCGAACGATAACTGTTACAGTCGACTAGCTACGAGTGTTCATAATTTTGTTCAGAAAGCACTCCTGATCGAGATAATTGTTGCCGCGAGCTACGTGAAAGTTAACTAAGCAAGCTAACTCACTGAATTTAGCTTAGCGCTGTGTATACTAAATTATGAAACATGCTGCAGTGTAGTTCATATAGCTGTGCTGTTAACTTTATTTTTTTATTTTTATTTTTTATTCTACCACATTCACACAACACCATCTAGTCCCAAACTAAGCAGAAGCTTGTACTATGGGTACTAGATAATGGATAAACATACATATATACTTTTTTTTTCTAAATACATACATACTATACATAGAAACACCCAGACCAAGACAAACACCTATGTTCATGCACACAAATGTTTGACTTGAGCGGGAATCGAACCCGCGACCTTCGGCGTAGCAGTCGCTTACACTCCCGCTGCGCCAACCGGTCGTCTTTCCAACTTAGCTCAATGTGCTCTGTAACAAACTTGAAAATCATATAATATCTCCTTAGTAACCCTAACGAAACTTCAAAAGATACGGAACTTACAAATACCGATTACAAACTTATTGAAAGCTTCACCCAACCTTAATCTCTCATTGCTTAGTGTTTCTCAATTTTCTTCATATTACGGTATTCCAAGAATTTTTGAGAACCTCCTCTTTCTAAACACATGGGGGGCTTTTGTCTTGTTGTACACAACATTTCTAACTACATTCAAATACATATTACATAACATGTAGGCAGCGCAAAGGGCTTTTACACAAATCTAATTGGTATCATGTTCCGTACGAGCCGGTTAGCGAGACCGCAGTACCATCTAGCCTTTTCCTGTAATAAGTATGTTTTGATTTCTTCTTACGTTACCAACTTTTGTAAGCTTTATCTAAGATTATTCTATTGCTTAGTCTTTATGTTGACAGTTCAGTAGAGCCTCACGTCGGCAGACCAATGGGTAGCGATAATCGACTGAACGATCGTAAAACCAATACGTTCCCTGTATCCTAATACTCTGTTTTAGGTCACCAGTTCACTTTGATTGACTAGATTAGCCGGCAGTCATTAAGAGTCAGGTGACAAGGGCCTTTGCGCAGCAGTGTCGGACGTAATGGCGACCGGACCGACGATGCCTCATTGTAGACAATATAAATGTAAATGCTCGAGAAACACTGCTCGGTGGCATTGCACTGGGATTGGAAATTAAATCGCTTGATGTGCAGTGTTATTGCGCTTATGGAGCCGTCTTAGGACTGAATAAATCAATTTTGATTTTTAACTGAATACAACATAATGTATTAAATTATGTATTTTAGTTAACTTATTGGGTAGCTTCGTAATTTAGCGATGACCATTTTCCAACCGATGATCAATTCGATCATATCATTAAGTTATGTCAGCTTTTAATTAAATATCGCAAATAAGACCCGTTTAAATATATGATGTATACAAATCGCGAAAGTTTAAAATTGATTAAGTCAGCTTTGGTCACAGGAACTAGTATCTTCTACGCTTTTAACAAAATCTAAAGATATTAAAATTACCTGTTAGTATTTCACAAAATCACTCGTTGTAACATAAAAATACTCAAAGGAAACGATGTTGTAATAAATGACTACAGTCATTTATTCAATAGACTTGTAATTTTTCATGTGTGATGTGTAGTCGTTCATATTCAAATATGAGTTTCGACAATTCGTCACACTCCAAGGATTTTTCAATAAGCCTCCTTCAAACATTACGTATGAATAGTTAATGTTGATTGCTACTTCACTCAGACATTAAGAGTCGTCTCGCCGGTTTTATGTGAAGCATTTTTCATTTTCTTTTCATCCGCCAACTTGCGACGTTAATTTAAATACTTACATATACATGAAATCAGCAGGCAGCGATAGCCGAGTGGATATACCAACAGACTGCCATGCAGAGGGTATCGGTTTCGAATCCACGGCGCGCACCAATGACTTTTCGGAGTTATGTGCGTATTGAATTGTTAATTATCGCTTGTCCCGTGCCTCGGAGAGCACGTTAAGCCGTCGGTCCCGGTTGTCATGAAGATCTTTGACTGTCGTTACAGGGCGTCAGTACCTACTAAATAAACTGATACTAGTCTAAACCATGGAATATCGCTATCCCTTTGGGTCGCGGAGGTCAGATAAGCAGTCGCTCTGTGGAAAAGCTAATATTCAGCCAAATCCGGTTAGACTAGAAAGCGGACCCCAGATCAATACTGGGATAACGCTAAGAGGAGGATGATGACATATACATGAAATCCGACCGTAGTTAAAGGCGCAAATGGTGGCAGGCCATTGTCTTTGTTAAGCTGCGTATAAATGTACTTTTTGTAAGACTTACTTTTTTAACGTAAATGTTAAATATTAAAATAAAAAAAAGTAATTGAAATCTAAAAGTACATTAATATAAAACAAAAATTATGAGTATATAACTCTAAGGGTGCGTTTACACAGAAGCGGAGCTGCGCGGAGTTCAGCGGAGCAGAGCCGTGTAAATAGGTAGGTGTTTCCACTAAAGCTGCGCAAAGATGAGCGGAGTAGTCAGTACGGTGTCTCAACTACTACTACAAACAAACTCCCGCGCCTGACGTCGCGTTACCCCTCTCAGGCCTGCTCCACCCTGCGCAACCCCGCTCTACCGCGCGCATCCCCGCTCTACACCACACAGCCCCGCTTCACCCGGCACAGCTCCACTAAAGGCCTTGCCACACGGCACAATTTTACCACTGATCAAATTTTCAATCGAATTGGCTTTGCCCGTCTACACGACACAATCAAATCACTGATTTTCATTCCGTCCACCCGATTGGTTAAAATCTGGTGGTACCGCCCACCCGATGAACTTGAGTTGGACGACTGGCCTCTACACGTCACGATTTCATCAAGTGATTTAGTCAAGTTGGACGTAAAATCGTGTCGTGTGGCAAGGCCTTAAGCTCGAAACCGCTGTGCCCCGCTTATCTACATTTTAATGTAAATCTTCTCAACTCCGCTAACACTGTTTCCACTGGATCGGAGCGGAGATGAGATGTGTATTTTGAGCAATGTGATTAGTCAATTTTTATATGTCTCTGCTCAGCTCCGCGCAGCTCAGCTTCTGTGGAAACGCAGCCTAATAGTAAAGGACTGTAATTTGGTAGATCGCTTTTAAACTTTAAAGTTAAATGTGTTATTTACGTTCTATACCCGATGTTTCCCGGTCATTCAACTATTGTTTATACGTAATCGTATCTAGGCATTGTATGAAGTCATTTTAAAGTACATATTTACCTGCACTATTTTCTAATTTATATTAGCTTGCAACGTTACTGAAACAACACATACGAATTAACGACTAAGACGGCGGTTCAGACTGATTTATCGTACTTGAATAAAAAAAGTTGTACAAATTATGAAAGAAGTGAGAATTGGTATGAGCATCTTCAGACGAGAACGTAGTTTCCCGGCGGGTTTCTTGTTTTAGTTTCTCTAATTGAGCTGTCATCTGCCATGCAGCGTGCGGCCGAGCGTGGGCATGAAGCAGCAATAGATTAGAGCAATTGACCAGTCCCGGTTGCTGAAAGGTGATTTCTGGCCGCAAAAATCTGGCACCATCAACGCCCACACATATAATATGTGTTGCTATGTAATCACCGAAACTCAAATAATAATCAATATTGTTATCGATAAAACAGGGCCAACGTGGTCGTGGCCAATATGTTTTACATAAATTTACCTATGTTACAAAATATAATACTACTAGTCGACGCCAGCGGCTTCGCACGCACATATTTTTGAATTTCCCGTTTTTCCCGACCCCGTGGGAATTTCGCGAAATCCCGTCTAAGTCTTAGTGCACCCCTACGGTCCCCAAGGAATATACATGCTAAATTTCAGCTTCTTGCGCCGAGTAGTTTCGGCTGTAGCTTGTCTGTCAGTCAGTCAGTAACGCAAGGATTTTATATATACAGATAAGGCCACTTTCGTAACTATTTCTAAACATAATAATTTGCGAAACACAGCACCAGTTAGTATGTAGGTATAAGGTACATCAACTTTTTATGGTTAAGCGACAAATAGTTTTTTCAGATAAGTTACATATAGATACACATTATAACCATGTCTATATAAAATCGGTTGGATTATGTTATATTATAACATTTCACTACAAAGAAAAGATAAACAGATGAATAAATACTTACGCATATTTGTCAGAATTAGTACACATTACAATTTCTTATCAAAATTATAAGTTCTATTTAAGCATATACGTCATTGAAGTGGTCTAATATACATATAATCTGAATCTATACATTACTATTCGCAGCTTCATTAAATAGTACAGAAGTTACGAGAATAGATAAGTAGATACCGTTTACTATTTAGCCGATGGTTAATTTTTATCACCGGTTTTGATAAATCAATACAATGTTAAAGCAAATCTAAATGCCAAATGATAGACTGGTACATGAAAAGGCGCTTACTGCAATGACATATGCTAAATAGATCCCGAACGAGTGCAAAACACCCGAAGCATTTTTTGGAACCTAATCTTTATTCATTAGTACATAAAGACAACTTCACTTTAACAACACTTTCATCATACAAAATAAATTAGCGGGTCTTAATCGCGTACAACTAACTTATATAAGTATTAACAATTTCAACCGGGAGGATGGATATAGATTATCGGCTACTTGGAATCCAGTCATCAGCAAGTGTAGACACCGCCGCAGTGATAAATCTCAACAGTGTGTAGACGTCATTAGTGTAGTGTGTCGGAGTACCGACATTGCGAACTTAAATAAAGACCAAGTGAGGGTAGGTGCCGAAACCCGCACTTCCACAAGACGGCGCTGAGCTCTCATCAGTCTCTCCGCGACCACGCTCGGTGCAAGACGAGCGAAACGTCGGAACCAAATAGGTATTTATACCTTATATAAGTTAGTTGTACGCGATTAAGACCCGCTAATTTATTTTGTATGATGTATACAAATCGCGAAAGTTTAAAATCGATTATTACAAACCGATACGGGCCGGAATATGTTATAAAAATCAAACAACTTGAACGCCTTAGGATAAAGCGGGTATGTTTGGAAACTTCGCTTAGTTTTTTAACAAAGTGTCGTGATAACGATGTAATACCCGTAGGAGTGCGCATTAAACCGCGTAAGGACATTCCTTATTCCGATGGCATTCTACACAACGCCAGTGTTCGTCTCTTAAGACAATTAATTCGCAATTGTCGGTACGAGCTAGGTGTTGTACAGTGTGACCTATATAAAGTGCATACACAGTGTAGTGAAGTGCTATCAAACAGTGACTTTAACTTGTGCGACCATGTAACGTACAACCAATCTAGTCGCATTTACGATCTGCGTACTAAACGGCACAATAAAAAGTTTGATAAATTGATAAGCCATCATGAGAGGGTAAGCGGCAAAAATGAACACCCCACCCAACAGCAAACGGTAATCAATTTATCAGATTATATTATTGATAGCGCGACACAAAGCGTATTGGCGAAAGGGTTAAATTATGCAATAACACCTAAACGGATTCCATATGAAAACGTCATAAGTAGCATAGAAGAGGTGATAACGCGTAACAAGTTACCGTCTAACGATGCGGATACACTTAGACAGGATGTTGCCGTTATTTTACGCAAGTCAAAGACGCCTAAACCCAATATTTCCACAGAAGAGCGTCAAGCATTAAAAACGTTGCGTGATAACACGAATATTTTCGTGCTAAAGGCCGATAAGGGAAACGCCACTATGGTAATGAATACGTGTGATTATGACTGTAAGATTAGGAATCTGTTAAGTGACACATTAGTATATAAGGCTGTGTCATATAACCCGACCGCCAGAGTTACAAAACGCATTCGTGCCTTAATTAGAGACCATCAAAAATTATTTACGGAAGAGGTGTTTGAACGGTTACATAAACCTCAAATTGTGCAGCCGCCTAAGATGTACGGCTTACCCAAAGTACACAAGACCAACGTACCTTTGCGTCCTATAGTGAGTCAAATAAATTCACCCACATATGGTTTGGCGAAACACATAAGCAAGGTACTACAACCGTTAGTAGGCAAGACACACTCTTTCGTGAAGGACTCTCGCCACTTTATAGAAATTATCAAGAGCACGAAAAAGGAACCAGACGAGGTGATGGTGAGTTTTGATGTTGAGTCACTATTCACCAATGTTCCTGTTCAAGATTGCCTTGAGGTCGTACAGAGGAAATTAAGGGAAAACGGTCTGTCTGATGAATTCACAGTTCTACTTAAGAATTGCTTGGATGGTAACTACTTCCTATATCGTGGACAACACTACCTCCAGATCGATGGAGTGGCTATGGGTAGCCCTATCGCACCAGTAATGGCCAACATCTGGATGGAGCACTTCGAAGAATCCATAGACATGCAGGCATCAAATGTGAAGCTGTGGAAGAGGTATGTCGACGATACCTTCTGCATCATGAAGGGGAACCAGCAAGACGTGGAACAATTCGCAGACAAATTAAACTCCATACATCCAAACATCCGATTCACATACGAAATGGAGGTAGATGGATCGTTACCCTTCCTTGACGTTAAAGTGACAGTGAGAGATAATGGTACCCTTGGACACACTGTATATAGGAAACCGACACACACCGACAGGTATCTTAACGCGAACTCGCACCATCATCCGCGGCATTTGGATTCCGTTGTGTCCACGCTAGTGAACAGAGCGTATGACCTGTGTGACCCTGAACAGTTAAATAGTGAGCTGTCACATGTTCGGGAGGTACTGAGGCGCAATGGATACAGGAAGAAGATACTCCGTCTGAAGAGGAAAGATCGTAGACCTGAAGTAAGCAGAGTGCCGGCGTACATGCCATATCTAAAGGGAGTGACGGACAAGGTTGGAACAGAACTCAAGAAATACTCCGTCAAGACTGTATACAGTCCGCTCTCTAAGATTGCACACAATCTGCGTACCCCAAAGGATGTCATTCCTCTCCAAACACCTGGCGTCTACAAAGTCGATTGCAGCTGTGGTAGTTCATATATCGGGCAGACTAAGCGTACAATCGCTGAAAGAGTAAAGGAACATATCGCAGCTGTAAAAAACCGACAGATTAATAAGTCGGCGATAGCTGAGCATTTGTTGGAGTCTGGATATAACTGCATCAACCACAAGTCTTATCCACCGATCGTCACTATTACTCCAGGATAGTACGTGAAGCGGTAGAAATCAAGAAACATAACAATTTCAACCGGGAGGATGGATATAGATTATCGGCTACTTGGAATCCAGTCATCAGCAAGTGTAGACACCGCCGCAGTGATAAATCTCAACAGTGTGTAGACGTCATTAGTGTAGTGTGTCGGAGTACCGACATTGCGAACTTAAATAAAGACCAAGTGAGGGTAGGTGCCGAAACACGCACTTCCACAAGACGGCGCTGAGCTCTCATCAGTCTCTCCGCGACCACGCTCGGTGCAAGACGAGCGAAACGTCGGAACCAAATAGGTATTTATACCTTATATAAGTTAGTTGTACGCGATTAAGACCCGCTAATTTATTTTGTATGATGTATACAAATCGCGAAAGTTTAAAATCGATTAACACTTTCATCATTCTATGAAGAGCTTTTATAAGTTTTTTGACAGTTTACGTGCAGCAACAGTCATTAAAATTTCATTGAAAGAGCTCAGTAAAAGCTATGTTTTTGTTTTTACATTTTGTACTTTTCAGTAGCACTTAAAATTTTGAGAAGTGGAAGAGAGTACCTATTCGTTTTCACTTTGAGCACTTTGGATGGACCATAAATTAGTTTCTGTAAAGTTTTATTTTGAAAGTTTATATTTTGTTCTCTATTGCTGTTTCACACGTAGCGAAATAAAGTGTCTGTAAAAAAAGATACATCATTTTAATGTAATAAAAATCGAAACGTTCAAAAGGCGCGCCTGAATTCACCCGCCCTATTATTTGAATCCGTATTTTACCGTCTTAGGAAAAGAATAAAAAAAACAAGGGTTGTTTTTCCTTACGATGCTGGATTCATAAAACGAATCCACTATCCAAATATCTTGTTTCTAGCTCATGTATTTCAGGCTCTACAATATGTCATTCAGGACAAATATAAAACATTTGTATATATGGTGATTATAAAGAGATAACCAAAGTTTTAATCGAATCTATTCTGTATTCTAAATCACCGTTTAGTGTGTTTACATAGCGAAGCTACGTTGTAAGGCTCACCCTGCAAAGCAGCATTCTGAAGTAATGTTTACCACGCCCATCTGTCATAACGGGGCAAAAGGCGCACAGTGTGAAGCAAAAACAATGAATTCGTAGATTATTGAGATTAATTCGGCTCGATGAAGGTGGCAGTTAACATCTTAGGGTAAAACAATCTCCAACACACAAAATCAAGCAAAAATGAACTTTAATAGCAAAGCAACAACATACAAGCTTTCGCAATCCACTGGACGTAAACCTCTTCAAGTTGAGTCACAATAACATCGTTTATCAATAGGAGCATTTGGCGTACTATCTTACGTTGACAAGACGAGTTGGTAAAGGTTTTGGTGTCGTGTTTTCCGTCTCTTCACAAAGATGTTATTTGCATTGCACCACTATACACCACCGTGTGAATTGGTGGTAATTATAGCCTTTAAAAGCGAGTCTTGTCTACTTTTTTTCCTTTACGAGGTGGAAAATCCCTTCGGATCTCAGACTCTTGGGCAATGAGGGCAGGAATATGTGGTATTACCACTAAAACCACCTCGACTGCCTACCAAAGACGCCCTACGGGAGGGACGCTGGGTACAGGAGCTGTCCAGTCTTCCTCCCATGGCACCAGGTTCAACTGAACCCGTTCTCAGGGAAGGCTACACGTCCTCACCTGCCCTTACTACTTCCCGGAGCAACGAATCTTAATCGGCAACCAGAGCTCGCCATGCTCTGGCGGCCCGCGGCCCCGTTGAGTAGACCTAATATATGACAAGGCTTGAAATAGCCGATCGTATCCTAACCATCTTCTTCCAAAACCCTTTCGCAACTCTTTTATGTTCTTCTATGGTAAAATAGTAGAGAAAGGAACAAGAAAGGCGGTCTCTAGCACGCTCTCTCACAGAACGAAACGCAGCGGTACAAATACTGTAATTTACGTCGAACTTCTGTAAGAAAGTGGTATTGTCCCTGTCGAGCCGAGCCATTTATTCTGTAGCCAGCGTGGCTTTACCACTCGAACTTAGTCTTTTGTTTATTATTGTACAAACAACCGCCGCTAATAAAACGAGTTATGATAGTTTTGAAGCTTCTCAAGGATTGAAACTGACATCTGTTATAACTGTCAGAATGAGTAAAGTTTAAGAAATAAACGTATTAAAGTTATTAATATCTCAAATTAAAATATTTATCTACCTTTGTATTTACCTCTTAAAACTTAAGTTATAGAGTAACAAACAATTATCTCATGGTTCTTCGTCCATAGTGTAAGACGTACAACAAAGCTCTTACTGGTACGACTAGCAAGCGCAAACAAAAAGAAGTGTTTATTATTTAAACAACAAAGCTGTATAAAACTTACGTACCCACGAATATTACTTTAAATAAATTGTATACTTTCGTTCATTAACAACACCTGTAGCCGGTACGAATATACGAAATAACGTCTTACTTAGAAAAGAGCTGTATTTTCTTAACATTTACCTGAATGGAGGGATTGCCTTGTGGGATAAGCGAACTTCTCGACGAATTTTACTGTGTCGGGAATTACGAGTTCGATTCCCGTACGAACAATATTTACTAGGATATGTGATCGTTTTTCTGTCCGTCCTGGTAGTGACGGGGACAGTAGACAGCAAAACCTCTCCTTTTTAAATCATCAGTGGTAGCGCCATCTACCTTCCTATCTATAACTAATCGCATCAACGTCAATCGTTCCATGCTGGTCTAGTGCGAGCGATACCATATTTCCGTCCCTGTCTCCCATTCCCTTCCGCGCGAGGGGCACGCCTTCCGCGGATTGGTCGCAGCGATCATCGACGCGAGTGACAGTCCAGAACTTTCGAGAACATTCGATTCGCTAAATTCGCGTCCGCCATACCGTACCGCACCGCGCTGCTCCCGCTATAATTATTACCGCTTATAAAAAACCGCTCGCAAGTGGAAGTGATTTGTGTAGTGAAGTGAATCAAGCAGCTTCATCCCGAAACCACCAGGAGACTGCCCTTCTGAGACGAAGAAGATTGCCGTATAAGGTAAGTGCCCTCCATCCTTGGAATATCCTATACCCACTCACAATCATCTCTCCCATTCCAATCCTACATCCTCTTCCTTTAGATACAGTCCATTTTTTCCAAATCGCCTAGAACCTACCGGTTTCGGTGTAACGCCGAACCAATCAGACTAGACTTTTTTTGACCATCATTATTATAAATATGTTTGATACACGCCCATATTACCTCAAAAATCATAATATACTCACATAAATGTTCAAGGGTGCATAGGGTTCCCACCAAGAACTTAGGGTCCCAAGCCAACCTCACCTGCAAGTGGTGCACCTGCCGATCAACGGACGAGGCTCTGGCAAACAAAATGTCCCAATAAGCGGCAATAGGCTCGCCACCTATTACGTGGGATCAAAACACTGGCGAAAAGTGGGCGTTTAATATGCCTCTGCCTACCCCTTCGGGGAAACAGGCATGAGTCTATGCATGTATGTATGTATGTAAATGTTCAAATCATATGAATACCCAAAATGCTACATACGTTTGAATAAGATCAGAACAAGTGGATCCTTCATATATTTTATGCCGAGATTCTCATTACGCCCGCGTAAATCTTACAGTACGTCTAATTAAAGCTGTATTTAAGGTGACCCATAAAACGTACTGAACGCTGTTGGAATACTGCATCCTTCCCACTTTACCATAAAGTTTTTATGTTTCATAAATACCGTGGTAGTAAATATGAATTAATGGTTTTCCGAGCTTACGTTATGCTTTTTGCTATCCATATTCTTTCGCATCACATAAACCTGATGTGTTGCTGTTGCAGATTGGACGATAACTTTGCACACATATATGATACTTAATAGTAATCGTTTTCTTTGTTTTAGGCTTAGGCACTAATGTTTCAAAAGATAAAGCTAGACCTACATTTGCTGCAGATAACGAAAAAAGTATATGTTGCCTTTTATGCGACTACTCGTTCGTTGTTATAATATAAATTAATGAAAGCTTTTCTAAACGATGCGCCGCAGCGCTAGGGCAGTAGAAAAAGTAGGCAATCATTAATAATTTCTAACATGAGTACAAGCCATGGTCAGGAGAAAAGGCGATAGAAGACAGCACGTTTTGACACTTGTGCATCTCCAGAGGAAAGTTAAATTGTCTTGGGATCAGCAACGAATTTAATCAGAAGTATATTGGAGGAGTTAGATATTAATAGATAATAAAAAGGTAAGCCATTTCTCGCCAAAACAAAACGGGAAACAAATAACAAAGACATATTATAGTAAGATGAGATAAGCACCAGGGACATAATATTACATACATACATAGACTCACGCCTGTTTCCCGGAGGGGTAGGCAGAGACTATGGAACGCCATTTGCAACGATCCTGACATATCTCTCTTGCTTCATTCACTCCCATCAGATTACTCATGCATGTTCTTCTGTTTAGGGTACTTCTAACCTGTCCTGTTTTTAGGATGTCTCCAATATGGTCAGAGAACGTCCGCCTAGGACATAATATTAAGAATATTAAATAAACATTAAGGGGGCTAAATTGTAAACTATAGCCGTCAGTACATGTATCGTATTCTTAAAAATTGCCTTTTCTACATAGTTATGTGGTGTTCTATGTGTGTCTTCTACCGATTGAAAACGGGTGCCACAAAGTGGTAATTTGAGTTTAGGAAAAGGAAAGAAGTCAGCTGGTGCCATATCCGGTGAATATGATGGTTGCTCGGTGGTATTTTTTGAGTGTTTAGTCAAAAATTCGTTCACAATGATGGCCTTGTGCGAAAGCGCATTATCGTGGTGCAAAATTCTTTTGGGACTAGCCGAGCGACAACACTTTTCATATCCAAATGATTAGTTAAATTGGTATGGATCGACTCGTGAGATACAGAAAGTTCAGCGGCTATCTCACTCAAAGGTGAATGTGGATTATTAGTCACTGTTTCCTTCACTTTTGCGATGTTAACTTCAGTTGCAGACGTTGATGGTCCACCAGATCGAGGCAAAGCTTCCATCACATCTGGACCACATTTGAACGCTTTGTACCACTCATAAGCACGAGTTTTTGATTAAGTCGATTTCACCGTAAGCCTTCTTTCTGTAACATTTTCATTGACTCCGAACACGTAATTCCATTGGCGATGCAAAATTTAAGACAAACTCTTTGTTCGAGGTTTTTATCTGAAATTCGCAATACACACTAGATATGATATAACTAAAAACAGCACTGTATTTAATATAAATAACAGATGCAACTAAAACTCCTCGTCAATATGGAAAACAGTTGTGCCAATCTAACAGCAACAACAAAAAAATTGAATTTGGAACCACAAACAAATAATCCATTCCCGATACTTTTTTGACTTTTTTGAATGTATAACCCTGCAGGCAGGCCATCTTATTGACTGATTCACAGTTGACTGCTAAAATAGTTCAAAATCTTAAGTAAATAGACACACAATGCAATATCTTCCCTACTTTTATGTCACGCGAATGCTGTATGAAAGTTTTATCCCTACAGAGAAAACAGTTTGTATATTATTTCTTTGTTACTTTTTGTTGTTTCTTGTTTGCAAAGTCCACACCACATAAGTGATATCCAGAAAGGGTGTCGCCCTAAAAATGTAAGATAAGCACGTATAAAATATAGATGCGTGAAAAAACTACATTGCAACAAATTTACGCGATCGTACTCCACCCATCCACAGCAGTAGTTTGTGTTCAAAGTGTAGTAGTTTGTTTTCATTAACACTCCGCCACACGGTGTTATTATTCCCTTGAAAAACAGACATCCCGTTTTTATTAACTTATCCGATAGAACAGGTTACTTCAAAAGTAAGAGTAAAATACCCGTGTGACAATTTAACACCAAACACGAGTAAAAAAGAGTTTTGTATTTTTTTTAGCTTTTCTAAATTAATGAATAACAAAAAAAATACGCATTATTCTACCCTTTTCTTTATTATATGTAATAAAACAATATTTGCAGGCAGCGATAGCCGAGTGGATATACCAACAGACTGCCATGCAGAGGGTATCGGGTTCGAATCCACGGCACGCACCCATGACTTTTCGGAGTTATGTGCGCATTGAATTGTTAATTATCGCTTGTCCCGTGCCTCGGAGAGCACGTTAAGCCGTCGGTCCCGGTTATCATGAAGATCTTTGACAGTCGTTACAGGGCGTCAGTACCTTCTAAATAAACTGACACTAGTCTAAACCATGGAATATCGCTATCCCTTCGGGTTGCGGAGGTCAGACAGGCAGTCGCTCTGTGGAAAAGTTAATATTCAGCCAAATTCGGTTAGACTAGCAAGCGGACCCCAGATTGAAACTGAGATAACGCTAAGAGAAAGAAGATGTAATAAAACAATATTAAAGGTATTTAAAAAAATACATACGAGCACTAACTGGTACAGATATGAAGAAATACTTATGCTATTTTTGTGTTTTAAGATTTAGATTTTTCATGGTTGTAGTTTTGCTTAGTTGGGCTCCATTGTTATGGTGCACTATATATAGACTCCAACCAATCTCGAGAAAAAAACCCAATCCAAATCTCACGCTGTCTAGGAGTAGTTAACTTCTAAAGTTTATTTTGATAATTCTGATTTCAGGGTCATCACTTCACAAAAAAATAATATTTTCGTTTGTAGATTAAAATTTTATGTTGGATTTTATTTTATCATAGCATTATTATAGTCAGCCGGTCGGAGCCCGGACAGTCATCCCTCAACAGGTCGGGTCAAGTCCTGTTGAGGCAAAGTGGCGCCATGGGTCTTTTGCGGCTCCATGGTGCCTCACCCTTGTTCCTCCAGGCAATATGTATAGGTACATGGTTTTGCCTTAAGCCTAACGAGGGTGGACCCCCTCGGTATCGGTAGAAGGTCCTATTATTACGTAATTATTAAAAAAAAAACAACATGAAAATATAGTGTTGTGCCAACCCTAGTGCCTAAATTTCAGAGACCTTTATATTCTAAACAACTTAAGATTTGCATATGATATTTTAAATCAGTACTTCTTAGTGCCAAAGCAACATATTGTCTCGATATTGAATCCAAATACCATGAAATAAGCCCATAAAAAAATAAAATCAAATATATGTAAAACTCAATGTTACTCACCACCGGTTAACGATAAAAATTGAGCATTTGCTTGATAATTTACCTTATGTAAAGCATCAAGTAATTGCAATCAAAGACAACAAAAAGGGTTTGGATCTGAAGTTATTGCAATTTCTATGGTTTTCATGGAAACTATAGAAATAAAGTATATCTCTAGATTGGGACAAAATTGTCACATGGGTAGGTATTTTACTCTTACTTTTGAAGTAACTTGTTCTATCGGATAAGTTAATAAAAAGGTGATGACCGTTTTTCGAGGCAATAATAACACTGTGCGCCACTATGTACGATTTAAATGGAGTCACAAATCTGCATTTCAAATCAATGAATCAATTTCCAATTATAGCACGGGCTTTTAAATAAATTCCAATGTGGTGTGGCGATTTAAGCAAAATGCAGTAGCCGCCATCGTTGCCGGTAATGCATCCTTAATGAATTACGGACTTAATTACCGAGCAAGAGCTTTGATACACGAAAGGGGTTTGGTGGTAGACGGCTGTTTATCCTCAAAAGGGAAAGAAAAAAATGAAGAGTAGATGCCGGAAATTAGGCACCTACCTACATCAAACCCTTTGTGTTTCAAATCCCAAAAAAGTACAACGTTCATTACTGTACTTATGGCTGAATTATTTATGTAATGTGTCTAGATACTGACAGTTGCCCAACAGATATACTTGACGACAACAATACGAGCGTGGAAATATTTATACCTACACGTTGGTTTAATTGTAGTTCGTATCTATATAAGCACCTGAGGCTAATATCATGTTTTTCAGACATAGCGACTCTTGAGCAACCCTAGTTCTTCCAGTGAAACAAATTGGGAAAGTGAGTGAAAGAAAAGTCATGGTCCTTTATTGGTACTACTTTCATGAGTCCACTTTGACCATATGCAAAACCGTTGCCGCAGATTGCAAAAGATAACGGTAGTATGGCTAGGAATTCGAAATTAGCTTAGGAATAGAGATTGCATTGCATCCTGTCTTATAGCCACCCTCCCATTAATATATGTTTACAAAATATCGCAATCTTTTCGAAGCGTCGAATCGCTGCTTCAGACCGCGTTGAACCTTACTCGTATAGCACTTCAGACGAAGTACTATCAGACTCTCTATTATAAACATATAAGAACGAATGTAATGTCGTTGTCCTATAATGTGATTTTTGTACTTGGTATTTGTACATTCTTAATGGACTCGTTCAGATAAACACATGTAGAGAAGATATAGAATTATTGTAAAAAATGTGTACTTTGTAAATTCTTACCTTTATCTTTATATGACAATGAAAATTAAAAATAAAGCTTTACATTTACATTTCGCGTGAGGTTTGTAAAGATAGAAGCAAGTGGCGTTCCGTTGTCTCTGCCTACCCCGACGGGAAAAAGGCGTGAGTATATGTATGAATGTATACATTATAGTGTAGTTTCATGAAATTTTGTGATCGAACAACAGTGCTATATTTTTGTATGTGCAGGAAGCATTTTGAGCGGTAGAGCATCGATGTAGTATGAGTATGGTAGTAGGGTATATTCATGCTACATCGATGCTTTATCAGTCCATTTTGCTTAAAAGAACTTCTATGTACATGTATAATTGTATAAGCAGCAGTACAGCTACTGTCGCGTTTTTTCAATCAGTGAGAGCGCTACAATGGACTTCTATACTATCTGAATTTTCTTCTACAGAAAGGGTTAAGCAAATGAGGATAGGCATTATCAGTCCCCTCCTACCGTCTTCCCTTCTCTTCACATAAATCCCTTTATTTGTACTGTAGAGGGTTAAAATATCGTCCATCTCTTTTTCTTCACTATGGCGTTAACCTATTAACCATCAGAAGGTGGTAATATTTCTGTAATCGGTTACATCGTTCGTCACGGTATGCTACGAGCATTCTGCGCCCAGGTAGGGCAATAAAAATACCTTTACATAGGGAATTCACGCAATTAAAATCGAAGTTATATTTGTTCCTAGAAATATTACCGTATAAAGAATATATTACACAATTTGTTGAATAACAATGTGTAAACATCGACAGACCTATTCTTATGTGTTTACATCGAATTTGAGCCTAAAATAGGAATATTGATTACAGTAATTGTAAAAGTTTAGTAATATAGTCTACGAGTGTTGCGAAACTGGAAAAGAAGAATAGGAACATTTCCAATCCATTAAAATGTTCGTGACCAGTATTTTTAAGTGGTTGGAGGGGAAAAGTGGGTACGAATATTTAAGCCAACCTGATCGAAATAGAATTGTTTTTTTTTTGTTATAACTGTTACTATATTTTTCTTCTCTGAGTGCTCGGCCTCAGTGAAAGGCGGGCGCGGGTGCGGGCGCGACGCGGGAAACTCAAACGTATGAAACTCTATAGGAGTGTCCGTAGTGGGAAGGCGCGGTGAGCGGCGCGGATGGTGTAGCGCGGGGAGCACGCGGGCAACTCAAACCAAAGGACTTTCATACAAGTGTCCGCACTGAATGCGCGGGCGGCAAGCGGGAAACAATGCGGAGCGTGCGTATCTCAAACTTTCATGAGCAATGATATTATAAGTAATTATTAAATCAAGTGCGAGTCGAACTCGCTCATCAAGAGTAACGTAGTATAGGGATCCACTTAACATACCCATCATATAGCCCCTAGCCAAATATCACTATCACTTTTTCGCCAGCAAAAATTAATTGGTTTGTATGAGCGACAAAGTATTTGCAGTTTTTTAACACTTTGAACGCCGCGCGCTTTTGAACTAGTCTAGTACCTTACGCCGGCGCTTTATGCATTATTTTGAAAATTTGTAAACAATAGTCTATTACAGATACCTACATATTTTTTATACATTGTACATTTAGGTTTACGTTTGTTATTTATGAAATAAAATTATTCAATACATAATGAAATGTATTTGTACGACATTTTCAAAAACAGGTGAATAAGTGCACTGAACAACTCGAAACGAAGCGGAACGGCGTACTGAGCGACGGAGCGCGTTCGTTCCTGTCGACTTGACACACACATAAAAAGAACTACGTGTCTATAATTTTGCACATGTGTGCATTATTAATGTAGCTAATGCCCAGTAATAGCCAAACACGTGAACAGCGCGTGATTTTAGAACAAAAATATTGAAATCGGATCACGTCACCCTCACGTGATCGGCGTATGAGATCATTTTATTCATCATGTGAACGTCCCGTAATTGGCGTTCAAAGTGTTAATATGTGCTTTATCTCAAAAAATGCTGATCATATCTCATTCAAACTAAGTTTTTTGAAAGTTTCATTACGATCTATAATGTATATATTTTTTTCAGATTTGTCACTCTCTTACTTTAAAATGTAGAGGGAGGGACACTCATTTTATCAGTTTGGAGGTCTGTTTTTCAAGCTAAATGTAAATTTAAGAAATCTCTATTGACACCACGCTAGTATAGGACAGTTATTTTTTTATATTCCATGTATGCCTTTTTTACATTTTGTATATAAAACGCGAAGCGGTTCACAGGTATACATCTACTTACCAATTATTCAAATTCAATTTATTCTGTTAAATAAAAAAGGTGCAATTTACTTATTTAGAGTAGGTACAAATTATGAAATGTGTGTTTTAATATTTTCGGCATAAAGTGGCTGTGACATACAAACGATTACGTTAATTACAACATGTTGTCTTCTGACTTAATTATTGAAAAATTTATAAGCGCAGTTCATCACGCCTCACAGTGTTTTATGAAGACCATTTTTCGGACACCGTCTTTTTATTAAAGAAGCTAATAGATATATTCAATAAAAAGAAATATTTCGTATCCCCATTAACCTAGCATCTCTAGTTTTTTAGAAAAGCTTATTTGAAAATCTTCATATTTAAAAGCGGATATTTAGAAAAAAAGATATTCCTCTTAAACTAAGCATGATACGCAATAATAATGTTACAAGCACCGATAGCGTCTCTTTCACTGCACATTTTACAGTTAAAATGAACCTCATAACTTGACTAGATTCAAATTTAAGCGAGATTTTGGATTTTTAGATTTTCTTACTTTTCTCGAAGATTCTACTAAATGTGGAAAAGTTATATATACAGAAAGGATGCTCTTTACTTTCCTCATATATTCAATAAATTTCAGACCCCAAATCCATGGAATCTAGAAGTAATTCATAATTAACTGTTTTTGCTAGGGTTTTCACATTTGTATGCCGGGTTTTAATGATAAAATTTTTATTCGATATTGATTTTATAACTAAATTATATGTTGTAAAGAAATCAATATCGGATAAAAATTTAATCATTAAAATCCAGAATATAAATATGAAAAAACTAGCAAAAACAGTTATATGGAATAACTTCTAGATTCCATGTATTTGGGGTCTGAAATTTATTGAGTATATTAGGAAAGTAAAGAGCATCCTTTCTGTATA
Organism: Euclidia mi; assembly: GCA_944739405.2. Taxonomy (NCBI): domain Eukaryota; kingdom Metazoa; phylum Arthropoda; class Insecta; order Lepidoptera; family Erebidae; genus Euclidia; species Euclidia mi. The sequence continues at coordinate 20,346,767 of OX123198.2, forward strand.
TATAACTTTTCCACATTTGGTAGAATCTTCGGGAAAAGTAAGAAAATCTAAAAATCCAAAATCTCGCTTAAATTTGAAGCTAGTCAAGTTAGGAGGTTCATTTTAACTGTAAAATGTGCAGTGAAAGAGACGCTATCGGTGCTTGTAACATTATTATTGCGTATCATGCTTAGTTTAAGAGGAATAACTTTTTTCTAAATATCCGCTTCAAAATATGAAGATTTTCAAAAAAGTTTTTCTAAAAAACTAGAGATGCTAGCTTAATGGGGATACGAAATATTTCTTTTTATTGAATATATCTATAAGCTTCTTTAATAAAAAGACGGTGTCCGAAAAATGGTCTTCATAAAACACTGTGCGCCTTACACTATGGATTTCAAAACACCAGCAATATAAAAACAAAAATGTTATCTCAAGACTGTGAAATTAAGTAATATTACTCTTTCATGGGCATGAAGTTATTTTTATATTTAAAGAAACATACAAACTTTCACAGTGTGTTAAACATTATTTTCAACGTCTATTTCTAGTAATAATTTTCTAGGAACAATAATTCTCCTACAGCCGTATTGTATTTGACAAACACTGTACACCGCACCCGCGAACGCGCCGCGCGCTCCACTGCGGACACGTGAACACGCGCGCGGCCCGCTCTACTATGGCCAAGCACTGAGTGGTCACTGTAATAAATAAAATAAGGTAAAAGCAGTCAATCACACGTTTTCACACGTAATGTCAGATTCCGTATATGGCCTTATAGTCAGGAGACGTCAACTAATAAATGACTGAACTTCAGCAAAATAAGTTAAAATCTGGATTATGAACATATTATTTGAGGTACTAAACAAAGTAGAAGTTTACTCGTTTTGCACATCATGCCAAGTCATACTACGCGAAAATAATACCTGGGAACCGAAATATTTTTTTAAGCTTAAAAAAATACACACATTTTATTAGCCGCAATGTACAGCGCGCGCTTGCTGAAAAAATTGGCGCGAGAAATGCATCGTACTTACGCCGGCCGTGTCTACCTACACCATAGTGTAATAAAATCTAATAGTGAGCGAACTTCTTTGTCTGGACGCTAAATGCCGACAACTGACTAGATACTGCAAATAGCTTAGGGTTGACACAAAAAACATTTTGCAAGTACTTACGGCACTACAGAACAGATGATATGTTTATAAGTTCAAATTAATCTATGTGTTAGTTGTAGGTAGTAGTATTGAGTTCTAGCATTTTTATTATTCGCACTTTCGTAATTTAATGTTTATTCTTCGCGATAGGCCGAAGTTAATAAATTAAATGCAGGTGAAAATCTTCAGTTTATTTATTTATCTACTTAAAGATGCTTAACAGACAAATATTTGCGACATTCATTGTTTGACGATTTTAATTTACTGTTTTTAAAACACTATCATCATCACTACACACTACATTGTATAATACAAAGTCTGTTTTCTGTCTGTCTGTCCCTATATATGCTTATATCTTTAAAACTACGCAACGGATTTTAATGCAATTTTTTTAATAGATAGAATGATTCAAGATTAAAATTTATGCAAAATATTCCTAGTAGAGAAACATTGATAGTTTAAGAGGTTTCTAATGTGATGTCGTAAATAAACCCAATTTTTGCGCTTACATCGCAAACGCTTCCTGAACCCTACGAGATGGATTAAAATAATGTAAGTATCCACTACAGTATTGTCCAACTTAAAGAGGTCTACAAAAATGTCTGCGATGGTATAGGTAATATGTCTATTTCTTAGGGATAGCCCACAATAAAAAAATTTATGTCTTTACTTTTTACGAGAAATAATGGCTTATTTACGAAGTGATTTTAAGCAATACAACATTAATCCTTATCCGATTTAGGACCTTAAATACATTGAACATATAATATAGATCAACAGAGCTCTTTACAGCATGTAGTTTAAATGAATATTTTCAAAGATATTAGAGATTTAAAATGCAGTGACATAGCGGTTGCGCCGGGGCTGGGGGCCGGCCGCACGCGTGCCTATAAACATTGCACCCGTGTGCAGCAGGGGCGGGTCGCTAGTTTCACGATATAATTGATTCTCATCCTCACATACAAACAGATTAAGAATTGCAATGGAAAGCAATCACGTGGTGCTGAAAATTTAATTTGAAATCGGTGGAATCTCAAGGTTCCATTATTACTGCTGTACGATGCCGACAAACAACCGTAGACTGCAGATGTAGAACAGATTATTAAAAAATTGTCGCATCTGCATAAATAATATTAGCTATAGCGCGAGCCACACTTGCAACTTCGTACCGACGCGCAGTGTAGGTCGGGCGGACGGGCCGCCTGCGAAAAAGTGGCGGGGGGACGCCACTCTGCCTCGCACCGCACCTCATCGTTGGCCTGTCTAGACGGCCGAGTTACTCCCCTATTAGATTTTATTACACTATGCCTACACCGTGCGCCGCGGTCGACCTAAGGGCGGTTTTAGATTTGCGTATTTTTCTGCGCGTATACGGTAGTTGTAGCGCTTACACGCGCGCTACATCATGCGCTACAAAAAACCGGACTCGCGTAAACGAGCATATTTCGGCGTGTTCGCTCGAAACGGTAGTGATATCGTATCAGTATAGCGCTTATACGAGCTTAGACGCGCGTCAACGCTCGTACGAGTTGCGCGTGTGCCAAAAGGCGCGCCTATATACGCCTACATGCACTTCCAAAAATCAGTTTATACGCGCGTATAAAACGCTAGTTTGAAACCACCCTAACGGTGCGGCGGCAGTTTATAATCACGTGGTCGCGCGGCCAAAGGGAATGAACTCGCTTACAGCTCAGCTGATGTCTTGTAGCGCATACATCGCGTTTAGGGAACTTTAAAGCCGTTTATTTCAGGGAAATATTGAAAATTTTGTTTATGTTTATTTGGAAGAAAGTTTATATTTATCCTTCAAAACACGATTTTGGAATAATTAGAAAAAAACGTGACTTTGAGCCTCAATATCACCTGAACCAGTAATTTCTCAGGTATGTGCCGAAGTAAAAAATGTTCGTGTTGAGTGGTACAATAAGGGATTTCAGTTTTCGTTAAGGGTCTTTTTACACCCTGTATAGTGAAATAAGTTTCCACAAATTAGTTTAGAATGTATTATTAGTTTTATGCTTTAAGTTTTATTTCTGATACTAAAATAGCCTGAGTCCATATTCAAGTTGTAATCTATTTCTGAATTAAATTTATCAAATTCAACTCGGAAGTTTTGACGCAATTACATTTATAATATTGGTAGGGATTATGATGAGATTGGGATCCAAACTATTTGGATACACCCGAACAACACAGTTTAACGATTCAATAATGTTAGGTACATTATCTTTTTAACTAACGGTAGCTAATATCGACAAATACCGGCAGTTTGTAGATTAGAAATAGAATAGTCTGTAAACATAATGTGTATTACTTTTGTTAGAGTCCAAAAGATTTTTGAGATAATTTAATTATATTTTTTTTTTGGTGTTGCATCCATTTTTCTTTTTTTGCTTTTAATTTCAAACTCTGTGTTGCACACACAGACTGGCTACAACAATTTGTGGACAACACGAAGTACTGTATGTATATACATACATAGACTCACGCCTGTTTACCGGAGTGGTAGGCAGAGGCTACGGAACGCCATTTGCAACGATCCTGACATTTCTCTCTTGCTTGATTCACTCCCATCAGATTCCTCATGCATGCTCTTCTGTTCAAGGTACTTCTAACCTGTCCTGTTTTTAGGATGTCTCCAATCTGCTCAGAGAACTTCCGCCTAGGTCTTTCCTTTCGTCCTGTCCCTTCCATACTTGCCTTATATATCTGCTTGGTCAGTCTTTCGTCATCCATCCTCTCCACGTGCCCAAACCATCTTAGCATACCTTTCTTGATGCTTGTCATCTTCTTTTACCCCACAACACTCTCTTATCACACAATTCTTTACTCTATCAGTCAAAGAAACACCGCACATACTTCTCTGTGCTCTTATTTCTACAGCATTTATTCTACTTTCATGACTCTTCTGCCATACCCAACTATCACTGCCATACATAAGAGTAGGTACTAACAACCCTCTATGCACAGCCAAACGTGCCTTTTTGGACACGTTTTGGCTATTCATAAACGCCTTCAGAACTCCATTCACTCTATTACCTGCATTAACTCTTCTTTCAATATCTTCTTCATTCTTACCATCTCTTATAAACAGCGTACCTAAATATACAAACTCATTCACTTGCTCCACTCGCTGTCCATCGATCATAACATTACAAGCCGTAACGCATTCCTCCTTTTCAAAAGCCATTACTTTCGTTTTACTTACATTCACTTTCATTCCTCTCCTCTCTAACGCACCATTCATGATTGTTACCATCTCCTTCGCTGAAGACGCAAGTATATCCTGATCATCAGCATAAAGGAGGCATTTGACAAGTAACTCATTCATCCTTAATCCACAATCACTATGTTTCAAATCTTGCAAACAACTGTCCATGAAGAGGTTGAACAGCCACGGCGACGCTACACATCCTTGTCTAACACCTGTGTTGACGGTAAACCAGTCAGTGTATGCCTCGTTTATCCTCACACAAGCTCTAGAATCCTCATAAAGTGATTTCAGAGCTCGTATGAGGCTGCTTTCACCCGATGAATGAGGCTGCTGTTCACCCGATACATCGACAGTACCGACCACATTTCGTTCCTCACCACTTTATCGTAAGCCTTTTCCAAATCCACGAATGCGCAGTTGACCTTTCGACCTTTGGCCAAAAATTTCTCGGCTATGCATCGCAAGGAAAAGACTTGATCCGTACACCCCATACCCTTTCGGAATCCCACTTGTACATTCCATATTTTCTTGTCGGTTACTTTCATAACTCTTTCAATCAGTACCTTCGCATACAATTTGCTAACAATGCTGAGAAGGCTAATGCCTCTATAGTTTTTGCAGTCTTGTTGTGAGCCTTTTCCTTTATAAAGACGCACAACTACTGCTGTGGCCCAGTCATCAGGTACTCGGCCGGTGCTCCAGCACAAGTTAAATAAACGCTGCAGCTGACTAACTATGATGCCCTGTCCAGCCTTCAACATTTCGACTGTAATCCTATCATATCCTGCAGCCTTACCTAATTTTATACTGGCCAATGCCTTCAAAATCTCATCCACGCCAATATCGCTTTCATCATTGCTATCATTACCATTCATTTCACCTGTTGATGTTTCTGTCGTCGTTCTTTCAAATAATCCTTCAAAATACTCTTTCTATTTCTTCAACACACACGATTTACCATTCAGTATCTTTCCATTCCTGTCTCTGATTGCTGTGTATTCTGTGGATTGAGTTGTTCCTCGAACTGCACCAACGGATTTTCAGAAAAACTTAATGTTTCTCCGAAAGTCGTCAAATAATCTACTATCAAACTCATCTTTCTTTTCCTCTTTTTTCCTTTTAAACATTTCTTTCACTATTCTTTTTTAACATACAAACTCTTTTCTGTCTTCATCTATGTCCTCAATCGTTGCTTTTCCCATTCTTTCATTTGCTCTGACAGCCAACCAAGCTTCCTTCTTCTTTAACACTGCTGTTTGTACACCCTTGTCCCACCATGTATTCTTAATCTTTCGTATTTTCTTTCTCTTGATCACACCACATACTTCAGACGCTACACATACTACCTCTTCTTTAAGGGACTGCCACAATTCTTCCATATCATTTATGCTATCGAACCTCTCAAATCTTGCTTTCAATCTTCGTTTATACTCATCTTTCACATCTTTCTCTTGTAGGTTTTCAATGTTTATTCTTTCTAGGACCCTCTCTTGATTATTTTCTCGGTGCCGCCATCCTCTAAAGAGCCCATTTATCCGGCTTAACACCAAAAAGTGGTCTGTATGGATGCCGATCTATTTTTCGCCTCAAGTGTATACAAATGTATCCTTTTGTGATCAAACATGGTGTTTGTCACACAAAGGCTCCATTCCAAACAAACCTCAAGCAGTTCTTTTCCATTTTCGTTCACACTCTTATCACCGAATCCACCTAAACCCCTTTCAAATCCATCTCGCTTTACTCCCACCCATCCATTGAAATCACCTAACAAAATCAATCTTTCGTTATCCTTACAGGTCCTCAAAATCTCTCTTAAACTGTCCCAAAACTCCTGCCTTTCGTCTTTTTCTTGTTGTGAAATACCCGTTACTATATTGACCGGGGCTTAAATCCCTACAATAAGAAGACGAGTAAGTCCTACTTTCATTCTCATCCATAGTAGCCTTGCGTTTACACATTCAAACTCTTTTACGCACTCATTCATTCGCGCAGACAGTATTAAACCAACTCCCTTGCTGGCTCTGGTGGTACTATCTACTCCGGACCAATACGCCGTGTAGCTGCCATGCTTGGTAGTTTCACATCCTTTCTTTTTCGTTTCATTCACACTCAGAACATCAATCTTTCTATCATCTATCATCTGGCATACTTCATCCAATTTTCCGTCCATTCCACCGCCAAAATTCAATGTTGCAAATCGGCTTACCGTAGGCCGCTTTTCGCCCTCGCGGGAAACGAGACGTGACTGGTTGCGAACCGCGTCGCCGCCATTTAAAGAATTATTAATGTCTGTTCTCATAGCGTTCCCACGAGTAATAGGGATTTAAAATATCCATTCCTGTAGAACCCTGGGAGGGGGGGGGGATTGGATGGAATCCTAGCTGTACCCTGTGACCACCAACACACCCTCCGTTTGTGACCAGCTTGCCCTCTGGCCACGAATGCCTCGGCACGGGTCGGTTCACACCTTAGATCGGGGTTTTGTGTAGGGTATGCTTCCTAAAAACAAAGTACTCACATAGTAAAAAGGCATAAACATAACTCTTGAGCATCCAGATAAACCGTGAACGGAGTAAAGTAGGGAACCTGTTCATATAATGTTATGATACGTACTTATCGGTGAGGGCTATATCCAGCAACGGACTATGGCAGGCTGATGATGAAATAGATACTTAGTTGAAAAATTTTCTCATTTGTAGTAAAATTTAGTAAAGAGGGATTTTCATTATTATGATCATCTGATATACATATTATTAGACAGACTCAACATAAATAATGTTACAGGTAAATACAATAAGAGTAATTATACATCGGCACTATTAATAAGCCTCATACTATTTTAGATCAAACCGCGCAGTATTGGAGTCGAGTCAACGATGAGTTGCCATACATTCAGTATAGGCAACTTTATTAATAGTTATTTGAGCGTGACTATAAACATGTAATGTGACAGAAGGCATTTTATTACCCGCCACACGGGCAGCATCAACACAACGAGATCTGTGTGTACGTTACTATTTATACGCGAGAACCTGCAAAGATAACGTAAATACATTGTATAATGTCTTGTATATTAGTATTTTTGTCTTTACGATCTAATAATTTAAGAATTCCAATTCGAAGAAATTCGTGCAAATCGCACACCGGTCGGCATGTGCTTTTCATCAAAAATACATCATGCAAGTAAAGATATTTATATCTGACACTGAGTTGAGAAAATAGTGTCTGAAATTAACATAAAATGAAGTGCTCTCTGCTAAAAATAATAAAAAAAAAACAAAACGAAAAGGAAAACTTAAAAAATCGCACCAAAAATGTTTACTAGGTATTTAGTTGCTTTTTTTAAAAAAGAGAACCGCCTTCAAAAAATCGACCCACTGAAAAGTAAGAAATAATTTTTACATACGCTAATACATAGTTTATAACTTATACAAAATACTTAGTTTTTGAAGTCGGTGCCAAACCAAATCCCTCTAAAAGCCTATTGTTTGACGTCAGCCTTTCCAAACCAGCGCATTCAATCTACATAGTACAAACTTACAGCCCAAAATGAAGTATAATTATTTTATAATTAAGCATTTATTTCATACTTTTTATATATTTTATAAATAAGTTGCTTTTTAGAGTATATAGGAAGATTATTTTAAATTTTATTAATTCAGATATTTTTTGAGGCTTTATTGATTTGATAATATATTCGTCATATTATTTTCTCTGTTTGCCAGTATTATTTTTTGTTTTTGATGGTTTGGCACCGACTTCAAAAACTAAGTATTTTGTATAAGTTATAAACTATGTATTAGCGTATGTAAAAATTATTTCTTACTTTTCAGTGGGTCGATTTTTTGAAGGCGGTTCTCATTTTTTAAAAAAGCAACTAAATACCTAGTAAACATTTTTGGTGCGATTTTTAAGTTTTCCTTTTCGTTTTGTTTTTTTCTTATTATTTTTATTTCATACTTTTTAGTGTTAGGTAATTCGTTCGTTTACTTGGTTTTGTGTTAACTACTCTTTTATTTATTTCATACTTTTTAGTGATAGGTACTCAATTTTCTTTAAGTTTTGGGCTAATTAATAGTTTGTTTATAGTTAGATTCAATTATTTAGTGATCAGTTTTCTGCCAGTATCAGTTTGTTATCATGACTTTGACATAGGTACCTACTTTTATTCTATGTACCTATGGGCTTAGGCTTCATGCTGGAAGAGAGAGATGAGTCTAGGGAATCAGCCACAATCGGAAGTACGATCCAAACAAATGCGGTGGACTTGTACGTACTATTAAATTGGCTGTGAACTCACGTATTATGCTCCGGAGAAATATGTCAATAACGGATGGCTTAGCGAACGGGGCAATAGGTGTTCCTAAAGGATTTAAATGGCCGGCACTAAGAATAGATCAACTTGAGCAAGGTGAACTGCCTGATGCCATTTTGATATTATTTGATGATCCATTAATAGCATTGCGTCTTAAAGATGATGATGGATACATTTCCGGTCGTGACCTTACAGAGACTGCCCCTATGTTTATCGCTGCGTTAAAATTAAAGTGCTAGATGGTTAAAAGTGCTCAAAATCACCTGGAATCCACATATCCACACCAACATAACCTCACTCTAGGCAAGTCATACTCATATTTCTTTGCAAAGTGCTTCTTATTGAAGAAATCAACAATTGAAATAACATTTTCTTTAACCGTTGGCTGTATATACTACATTTTTGAATACAAAAACGACTATTTCACTTGTAAACAAAGAATGTCACTGGTTGCCTGAATCCAAACAAAAATCTGTAAACAGCTGATTGGCGCTGACTGACAGTCGGAGCCACCAACATCACAGCAAAAATAAACACAGATAATAAAGAAGTACCATAGACACGTTCCATTTCATTCACTACGACGGACATTCCCGTTCAGTTCAATTGTTAGTAACTGACATTAAGGTGGTCATTCACGTTTAGAGGTGAAAATAATATATTGATAACAGAAGTTGGGAATTTTAAGAAATGTCAGATAATAATATAACATTTAGACAAAAAAAAATTCTATTCCGGACGAAATCGTGTGATTCTATGAAAGAATCTTCAAATATCTCGTTGGACTCGAGTTACAATGAGTTTGAATTACAACGCAGGAGCTTTGATCTGTCATCAGGACCCGAGATAGGACTCATTGAAAACATGAAACAGGAAATTAACGATCTAAAGCAAGAATTATTAACAGCAAATAATGAAATTGATAATTTATTGCTGGAAAATAACCAGCTTAAAAAAGATATATCCCAGAAAAACCAACAAATACAAACTTTGAAGACAATTTGCACTAGCCCAAAGATACAAAAACAAACTCGTCTTGAAATATCGAATAATAAAACACCAAAACCCTCATTAGTGAACAGCCGCGTTTCTTCACCTATGACTACTGCAAGCCCAATGACTACAGCAATATCCAGAGGTATAATATCGACTCAAGAAATAACAAAAATTGAACAAGATAGGAATTATCCCAAAAAGACGGATAAAACTGGCATCAGAAAAAATAAGATCTTCATCTTCGGGGGACAACAATGTATTGGCATGGCCTCTAATTTATATAAGTTAGAGAAAGCTCGTAAATGGCGTGAGCAATATGAAGTAGATTCACTTGTAAAGCCTGGAGCCGATACTACGGAAATCTTAAGATCATGCAATACGCAAAATTTTATCAATAATGATGTTATTATACTTTCCGTAGGGGAACATGATGAGAACCCCACGAAAATTAATCTAGAATTATATAGCGCTCTTAAAAATGTTGAAAATTGTAAAGTCTTTATTTTAGGCGTATTGAAAAATAAATTTTTGAACGAAAGAATGCTAAATAGTATGCTAAAATTAAATTGTAACCTTTTCAAGTATTCCAGTTATGTAGATATATCACAATGTTATAAGACATATTATAATGGCAAAATCAACCTGATGAATATCTGCACCATGATAAATGGTCAAATAGACCAGTATCATTATAACATAAAATTTTTGAAATATAAAACAAGACCACAATTTCCGAAAACGGCAACTACTCCAAACAGCCTAGTTAACAATGCCAAAAGTTTATCTCCGCCCTATACTTTAAAGGGAACTATACCTTATTACTTTGCTCGTAAAAAATCCTCCTTGGATCTGAGTCAACAGTGCACCAAGCCGCGAACAAAATATTCCCAACAATCAATACTCAAGTATTACGCCATTATTAAAAATAGCAACACGTGCAGCAGAGAGCAAATTACAGACTCGCCTACTAGTGTAAAACAACTTTTTCGTAACAAAGAATTTTAATACTCTGGCAATCTTGCACCAAAATATTGCTGGGGTACTTAGTAAAAAGGAGGTCTTAGAAATTGCACTAGAGGACCTGTCACAAAAAAATACGTTTATAGATGTACTATGTCTCAGCGAAACGTTCCTTAAGCGAGGCCATGAGCCAAATATAAATATAAAGGGTTTTCATTTAGTAAACTCATTTTCCAGAATGAAACAAAAACGGGGAGGGGTTTGTATATTTTGTAGAAATTATGTCGAATATAAGGAATTAACTTTTTTATCTAAATTAAGTGCAGAATTATATTTCGAAATATGTGGCATCGAAATACCTGCTTACAACTGCATAGTTTTCTGTATTTATCGTACACCAACATCCAAGCCAGATTTATTTTTACGAAAATTCGAAATACTAATGCATCAAATAAAGCATAAAACAAAAAAGAATCTTATTATAACAGGCGACTTTAATATAGATTTGCTCAAACCTTGTGCAACTTTGTCGGAATTTGTCAGAATAATTGAAAGTTATAACTTTAATACTCATATCAACGAACCTACTAGACTAAACGCCTGTCTTGATCAAATTGTAAGCAATGTACCAAATGCAAAATCCAGTTTACTACCACTAGGCTTGTCCGATCATAACACGGCGCAATTACTTGAAATAAGTATAGAAAATAAAGATATTCCACCTTCGTCCAGATTTATCTATGAAAGGGATTTCTGTGGTTCTAATATGAGGCAGTACGTTCAATGTCTTAAAGCACTTTCATGGTCTGAAGTATACTTAGAAGATAATGCCAACGCAGCTTTTAACATATTCCACGACACGCTACTATTATTTTTCAATCTCTGTTTCCCGAGTTGTAAATTGAAAATAAACAGCACAAACAGAAAAGTAGCTTGGCTGACCAGAGGATTAAGGAAAGCATCAAATAAAAAACGTGTACTTCGCTTTCAATACTATAAGTCCCGTACTGTTAGAGATAAAATTCAATATAACAAATACAGCAAAATATTTAAAAAATGTTTGGCTACTGCTCAAAAACTTAGTAACGAATCTTTTATATGCAATGCTAAGAATAAATGTAGGGCATCATGGCAGATAATAAATAATAATATCAATGTAAATAGAAACGATTCAAAAGACATTAAAAGACTAATAATTAATAATAAATCTATTGAAAATCCTTTTGACATTGCTAATAATATGAATAATTACTTTATAAATTTGAATAGAGAAAACGACGCTTGTAAATTAAACTCAAGAGATAATAAATATAAACCTGACAAACTTAACATAAAACATAGTGATGTCAGTATGTTTTTGTTCCCGACTGACGAGGCCGAAATTGAAAATATCATAACATCGCTGAAAAACACATCATCAGTAGGTTACGACAAACTACCAACCAAAATTATAAAAGCGGGTAAACAATATATTGCACCAGTTTTGGCTCACTTAATTAATGTGTCTTTTTTACAAGGTGTATTTCCTACTAGATTAAAAACTGTAGTTATCAAGCCCATCCATAAAAAAGGAGAAAAAACTGAGCTAGCCAATTACCGACCAATTGCTCTTGTACCCATTCTGTCGAAAGTGTTTGAGAAATTAATGCATAAAAGATTGATGGCCTTTATCAACAAATGTAACATCTTATGCCCTGAACAAAATGGATTTCAGAAGGGCAAGTCCACATCATTAGCCACTTTTAAATTGATGGATAGTATTGTAGAAAACGTCAACTTAAAAATACCTACAACTGCCCTATTCTTTGACATGAGTCGTGCATTTGACTGTGTTTCGCATACCCTTCTGCTTCACAAGTGCGAATCGTATGGAATACGCGGGCTCGCAAATGATTGGCTGAATAGTTACCTCAGCAATAGAGTACAGTATGTGGAAATAATCACCTGCAACCAAAATAGGGAAGAAACTGGGGTTAGATCACATACTAAACCTATAACAGTAGGAGTGCCACAAGGGAGTATATTAGGGCCTTTGTTATTCCTTCTATACATTAATGACTTGCCCACTGTCACTAAATACAAATGCACTCTCTACGCAGATGACATTTCCGTCGTGGTACCTAAGAATACCAAAACAAATTACTCGGAGCAAATAACTGTAACAATACATGATATTATAGGATGGATGAATGATAATAACTTAAGTGTTAACATTTCTAAAACGAAATATACTCAATTTCGTAATAAAGGTGCCAAAAAACAAGAACTTGTTCTTAAATACGGTGAAAAGCAATTAACGGAAATAGAGGAGTCTTGCTTTCTGGGTATAATTCTTGATGCCCACTGTACTTGGAAGCCACACGTAGACCACATTACTAAAAAACTAAATAGATTTGTATATGCGTTATGGCGACTTACTAAAATTACAAACACACAAACTGCACTAAAAGCATATCATGCATTGGTTGTCTCAAATCTAAGGTATGGCATAATGTTATGGGGAAACTCAGTGCAGATAAATAAGGTATTTGTTACTCAAAAAAGCTGCATAAGAGCGATATGTGATGTACCACCTTGGGAGAGCTGCAAACCACTGTTTGTAAAGTTGTCATTGTTAACAGTTCCATGTCTGTATATATTTGAAAGTTGTATGTTTGTAAAAATGAACCCTGACATGTACATTACGAAAAAAAGTGTGTGTAATTTTAATACAAGATATCCCAATAAACTAGTCCTACCAAATATAAGAACAGACATATCCAGTAGAAATAGTTATGCAATGTCAGTTCGGATGTATAACCACCTACCTCAAAGCCATAAGGATTTAACCGTCACAAAGTTTAAAAAGCATCTGATTAGACTTTTGATTGAAAAATGCTTCTACTCTGTGGATGAATTTTTAAATTGTAAAATGTAATTAATTATAAAAATAATATATAATGGGAATACAATTAAATGCTACAAAATGAATTATGTTATGTAAATTATGAATTAAAATTACCAATTATGTAAATTATGAATTTAGAGATTAAGAATAACTGACACTAATTATAATTTTATTAAAACATTCGTATGCCTCAGACGGCGAGATATGATGTACCATAATTAATTTGTAACATCCAATTAACCATGTCTTACACGAATAAATTATCTTTCTTTCTTTCTTTCTTTCTTTCTTTCCATAGCTCCAGTGCCAGCGACCTATCAAGGCAATCGCGGTTATGGTGATATCGAGAGGCGGATGTTGCCAGTCATATTGAGTTGGGCTGTGACGGTACACAAGTTGCAAGGATGTACACTTAGTTCCGCGGACTTAGGGCCTAAGATCTTTGCTATAGGCCAATGCTATGTTGCCTTGAGGCGGGTCAAATCCCTAAAAGGCATGGCTTCAAGTGATATTGACTCGAACAAATTACTCAACCATCCTCACGACAGCAGAGCCTTATCCGAAATGACAAGAATGAGAAATATGCTCTCACATTAGATTCTTTCACCGACTTTCTTTGTTTTTTGTTAATCGCAGAGACATAGACACGTACACATGTACACACACACACTCGTACACACACGTAGGTACACATACAATTACACACATGCGCGCGCGCGCGCAAATACGAACACACGTACAAACACACACACATAATACATCATCATCATCAGCCTTTAACAGTCCACTACTGGACTAGGCCTCTCCTTTGAAAGGAGGAATTGCAACATAAAACATAATACATATAAACATGCTAAGAACCAATATATGTATACGGGTCAAACTGAGAACCTTCTTTTTTTGAAGTCGGTTAAAATACTAAAACTTTCTCCTAAGTGTAACAAGTACTTTTTTCTGAAAACCGCATAAAAATCGGTTCAGCCAAACTCGTGTTAATCGTGGGCAAACTTACATGTATACGGGTCAAACTCAAAACCTTCTTTTTTTGAAGTCGGTTAAGGGCCTAAAACCTTCTCCTAAGTGTAACTAATACTTTTCTGAAAACCGCATCAAAATCGGTTCAGCCAAACGCGAGATAATCGCGGACAAACATATATACATACATACAGGTCAAACTGAGAACCTCCTTTTTTTTTTTGAAGTCGATTAAAAATAATGTCTGGTTATGATTCATTTTATCGTATTACGAGGAAGAATTGTATTTCTCCCCGATGTTTTATTTAAATCGTGGACGCAGAGTATGATAAGTCATACGACGTCAGGCTGTCATGTATACTCGTAGCTCAAACGTTTCATGACGTAAATGTATGATAACAGTGAAGTAACTGGTTGGAACCACCGCGGATGCTACGCATTTTATTCATGTCTCCCTCGCGTTTTACTCTACTGGAAAATGCGCAGAATTACATCGTAGAGAAAAGTGAGACCATTGTAGAAAATATCCTATATGGTGTTATTAGAAAATTTTAATTTTTTTTGTTGTTAGTAAAATTATTTTATGTATGTATGCAGTAAGATGGTTGTTTCGACATAATTATATTAACAAAGTTGTAGGTGATCCGAAGGGATTTTCCACCTCGTAAAACAAAAAAAAAAGAAGGTACCATAACGACGCCCCCGTGAGATCTCCACCTTGTCGTGGTGAGCGGGCTCAGTAACCGTGGGTTTGAGGTACACCCACGGTGAAGTTAAGCGGGATCCCGGGAGGTGACGCTCCACGTGGCCTTGGGTGAGGCCTGCGTAGGATGCGTCCCAAGGTGCGGGTGTGGGGGACAGTTTTGTCTGTCCCTCGCAGTCTGGTGCGGTCGCGGGAGGAGAGGCGTGTCGGTGTCGCGTTGCCGCGCGCCCTATCTCCCGCGACCAAATGGGGGCGCACCATCGTTGCGTCGCGGTGGGGCCGCAGAGGAAGAGGAGATGCGGTGTTGCGTTGCCGTCTTCCCTATCCTCTGCGGTCGCTGGGTGTTTTGGCGGCGGAGCCCAACACCTTCATCCGCCGCCAAGGGGGTTTTGTTCGGGGCCCGCCTGACCATCTGGCGGGCCAATACCCGTCGGGGTTTAGCGAGGAATGCTTCGGTGATACCTGACCCTCCGACACACGGACACATGAGGAACACGGGTTGGTTTTTAGTCAGTAAGGGTCTGACAGTCCCCTTCGCCCTTCCCCCAGGGCGGAGGGACTCCATGAGGATTTTCCAAACCGACACTAAAAAAAAAAAACAAAATAAAAAAAAGGTACCAACACGATCATGTAACGCTACATTAATTATTCAATCTATAATTTTTTGAGATTTTAGACTAATATTTGACATAAGCTCCATACCAAATATGTCAAACATGTATCTCAAAGGGTAGATCGAATATTGAAAGGGGCCGATATACGGCAGAGATTCAACTAGACATGCTACAAAGATAGTTCTTATTTTTGTAAACGAGTTCATGGAAGCTGGAAATTGAGTTTCCAACATGTGTTCCTAACATATAGGTACGTTTTATCGTGATTACTTATTACAAATATATTTACAACAGCTGTGGTCACGGGTCATCTTTAGTCATTGCTCGATCACAGCTGGTGTAACTCTTGCTTTAACATCAGGGCAAATATAAAATATTTGGCCTTTTCTTTCCAAATAATTACGCAATCGGGACTCGATAAAACTAACGTAGTTTGATTGAATTTAAATATATTCTGTCTGTTACACATGTTCCAAAATCAGACGCAGTTAAAAGGTTAAGTAGACCAGTTAGTAACAAAAATATGTAATATTCAAAACCGCTATTATTTTATAACGTCGCATAAACCAAAGGTTTTATTAGTTCACCGCCAAACTCGAAATTCGCAGGATATTACCAAAGTTAGAGATATGTCCCAATGGGTATACATTTAATTACTGTAGTTTCTAGTATTGTTTTAAAGACCAACAGATTTATGAAATGTACAAAGGTATTTTGGGACCTTCGATGTAAAATACACAATACGGCGTAGAGTAGGTGCTTAGCTACTCTTATCATCGTACTCATATATAACGGAATGGTCATCAGTACAGGACGTAGATTGACTACGAAACGGAAGTGCGAAGGTGGCGCGCTTCGACAGAGTCTGGTGACGTTCGCTAGAGTTGAAAAGGGGGGTGACGGTTGACGTTCAACGGAGCGGCGACGGCTATCACTTCTCTTGGAGACTCCGGGCGGGCAACAAGTACCTAGAAACTGTCACTCGTTTCGTTCAGTTTTGTTAATTTGATTTGGTGTGAACGTATAACAAACTATGAAGTGTTGATACCGGCCAAAATCAAGCAATATGCCGACATCAAAAGTGGGATCATGGACCAGCGCGACCACAAGGCGCGAGCGAGGACGACTGCTAACACTGCTATGTTGGTGAATCAGCTGAGCAGTCAAACGTGGTGAGCGTATTTTTCCTAATTTTTTTTATTGGTACTGCCAATTTTGTTTTGTGGCGGCAGTTGTAAAACATTACTCGTTTAACCTTGGAAATGTCATAATCGTTGTGGTGGCATCACCATCACATCGTACCGAGTGTTGTAGGTTCGATTCCTACACGAGACATTGAGTTGTGGAACCGTTTGACTTTTACGGTGTCGTGGTTACCATAGCATGATCTCATGAATAATATTCTTTTTAATAGCTTGAAGAAGAAAGACAAATCAAATATGTGGGTAGTAACGATTTAATTACGACCTTTGCCGTATTTTATGTTAGCGTATGGTTGTCTGACTACCACAGTGACCTAGATATAGCGTAGACATCGAACGGGTTTTGAGTTTGATACCCCAGTTAAAAAGAAAGCGATTATTTTTATTTCTTCATGCGAGGGTAGCTCGCACTCGCAAACCTTGTGATCATATGCTTGCTTGCAAATAGATTATCTTGTCTCGGTCTTACTTTATGGACTGTAATAGTAATGAGAGTGAGCGTACAGGCCGACTTGTATTATTTCAAGCACGTGCATTTGAGTGAAACGTGCTAGTTATTGTTCTAGTGCAGTTGTAATATTGGTTTTAGAACCAACACCCAGCTTTTTGGTTTTCTGCTAAATTTAGAACAATAACTCCGGTCTAGACTGTCCTTCGCAGGGCAGCGGCGCTAAAGTTGGTAAACTAATCGAATCGTACATACTAAGTTCATAGTGTAAGACTGTGCGGAGCAATTGCTTCTGACTTTGCTGATTTTGTGTAGAACAGCTTGTAGCTTTTATTTCTTTAATAGACGTGTGAACTGCAGTGCTGTCTAGACAAGTTCGGTTGGTTGGTTAGTGTAACCTAACGATAGTCAAAAGACCATTACCAGCGCCATTATTTTATCGACTCGTGGTGCTGATAATACGTAACGGTTTTCGTTTAAACGTGATCAGAGCCTAAGTAAAAACTGACACTGTTACTCGTTGTAATTCTGAATTGTACAGACGATCTCGGTGTTGCAATTACACCTGCTTTCTTTGTGTGCATAAATTTTTAACATGGCACATTAAAATGTTTCTTACTCTGATTATTAGATGGCACCACTAGTAAAAGTAAATTCAATTTTAATATTTTACGCATGAAAATTACCTACTGTGTTTTTTTAAATTCATGTGATACGCTGGGAATTTTTATCAAGTGCCCCGAGTTCTCTGGCCAATTCCAAGTTATGCTTAGGACGTTTAAGAGTGATAATGTTTGTAATAGAAGCTGTTAAACTCGATTATCAGACGTAGAAGAAAATGATTGAGTTATCATCGTAGTGCGTTACGATAATCAGTTTCAGAGATTTTAATTTTCATTGTAGGCAGAACTAGGTTAGTGATCGTTAGTGATGATTGTATGCTTAAGCATATCATCATCATCACCATTTAATGAGAATAAGGTTAACCTTATTCTCATTAAATGGGTACTTTGTTAGTCGTTGTTGTGATAATTTTGTGGTACCCACGTTACCGTCAGTGTAGATTTGCATAAACAGGATAAGCCATTTGTACGGCTGCATGTTTAGCCATGCGTTGCAATTGGTTGGACCGGTAAAGTGCCTTTCTGGTTAGCCTCGTTTACTCTTGAGCTTTTGTGTTAGTTATAGTCTCCGTTTATGTGTGAACAAGACAGCCGTTTAGTGCATTTATCATAGTATCACAAACGTTGTCCATGGTCTTGAACGCGAAAGGTCCGTTGCTGTATCGCTAATGATAAGTTTAGGATAAGCTTCGTATTTAGACCATCCATGACAAAATTATAACGCTGAAAAGACTGTTTGGATACTTGGTAGTAAAGTTAACATCTAGAGTATCAGCCTAGTAAGATTTTCTTATAGTCTATGTGATAAGGAAAACCAAAGTAACATGTTGAACAAACCTACTTTAAGGTTAGTTTGTTAAACGCTCGAAATGATTATCCGGGTGGTGCTGTGTAACCGGATTGTGGTTGCATAGCGTGATGTTGAAGACCCGATGGATGTCAGAGTATGAGCAATGCAATATTTAAATGAGTTTCCTATTATTTTAACGAGTATGTGTGTTGTTCAACATGTCAGCTTCGAGAGAAAGAGTTAGTTGTGATTTTCATTAAAACCTGTAATGATTTTGATCAGAGTAGCTTTATTCCCCACCGACTTGGGTCAGGAATAGCCGATCGACTAGAATGAGTATTGTGCGATAATTTTCTTTTACTCCTAGAGCCAAGTACATTAAAGTGTGGTCGTTGATCGCAATCACGGATACCCTGCTACTCAAGTAGCTCTCATTTGATTTTTTATCGCTAAAATCATCTACCTCTGATTTCTGTGTCGTATGACAAGAGCGTGTTGCGAGAATCTGAAAGTACTCGTGGACTGTCGATTGGTTATCTCAGGACTGTAGTCGTTGCCTCTATGTAGCCAAAGGAAATCGTTTGTCCAAAAGTATCTTATCGGTTCTCGCCATGTTCGCATTTGTTTTAGTTTTTATCAGTGGCTAAATCCAGTTTTGACATAGCTCATTGAGAGTATGGACGGGAGTTACGTTCTGTGCAGTTGTGAAGTTGTAAATGAATTTGATAATCGCTTAAAATTTACGAAGTGCGGACGTTGAAGTGGGACGTTGAATCTTTGAAATGCTAATGGTAGATTTATTTCCTTTTTGGGTAATCCTGGTGACTAGCGCGGCCTGAAGGCCGGTGCAGCCTGGTATCCGGCGCGGCATGGTGGCCGGCGCGGCATGGTGGCCGACGGGGCATGGTGGCCGGCGCGGCATGGTGGCCGGCGCGGCATGGTGGCCGGCGCGGCATGGTGGCCGGGGCGGTCTGGCGGCCGTCGCGGTCTGGCGGCTGGCGCAGCCTGGCGGCCGGCGCGGCCTGGTGGCCAGAATAGCCCGTGTGTGGCGCGCGGCCCGTGTGTGGCGCGCGGCCCGTGTGTGGCGCGCGGCCGGTGTGTGGCGCGCGGCCCGTGTGTGGCGTGCGGCCTGTGTGTGGCGCGCGGCCCGTTTGTGGCGCGGGGCCTGTATGAGGCCTGTATGTGGCTTTGAAGAACCTGGTAACTGGTATAGCTAAAGCATATCTGGCCGAAACTGGCACTGAAAGTAAAGGTAGCTTATTAAAGGTTAGAAGATGTAGAGTCCAAAGACCTTAGCTTAAATGTTTTGGTTAACTTGGTTTGAAATATCTTAAAGTACAAAGGCCCATTAATTGAGCTCACAGAAGTTCTTTACGATGATCTTTATAATCGCAAAGCCCTTAATTCTAAGCGTAACTGTAAGTACGCACTCGACAGGTTGCGAAAAATGCCTGAAGGTCAAAGTACAACTGACCAAATTGAGGTAGAACAAAGTAGTACTGATATTGAAGAAAGTGTTTAAGTTTACATGATGATCGGAACGGACCGTACCGGAGGCTGACGTGTAGCCGTAGCTCGGTAAAAATCGGCGTCTACTAACTTAGTAGTCCGTGAGTAGGCGGTATTGCAGTCGGCTCTGGTGGAGGTCGGGTTTCAGTGGCGTTCCCATGTGGGGTTCGCAGAAAGTAGAGTAACTGGAGGTTACTGGGCTATGCATAGCCATGATCACATGTAGAGTTTAAATGTTATGGTTTACTTGGTTTGAAATAATATCTTGAGAGATACTGCGATAGTGAAATGTCAGTTTTACTTTGAGTTTTCTGATTATTGATTTTGATACTGAAACTTTGTGCCAGAGGATTAGAGCATAACTGACGATCTTAAAGCGAGCAAATTGTGAACCTTAATACTGAAAAGACAGTAGAAAACTAGGCTTACATGTTGATTGGTTGTGTGATTAAATGTCCGAAGTAGATTTGTAGCCGTAATAGCCGTAAATCAGTACAAATCGGTTTCAATACAACTGTGAAGGCCGAAGTACACGGTAGGTACGCAGACGACTCTGATGTTTGATTGGCGCAGATAAATGGGTGGCAACCGAGTGACTGGTGTAAGTCCTGGTTTAGTAACTGGAGGTTACTGAATGGGGGCAACCGAGTGGCTGGTTGAGTGCCTGGTTGAGCGCCTGGTTTAGTAACTGGAGGTTACTGAACGGTTATGAATCACATGTAGAGCTTTAGCTATTTGATTTGATTATAACGTGAGTCTATGGTAATTGACTGTATTGTCAGTAATGCTCTGAATCCAGCTCCTATAATAGTTAGGAACGTAATGTAGGAGGTAATTTTGTAGAACATTTTATTGGAATCCTAACACTGTTTTGATTCAACCCTTATCTGGGTTAAGTCAGGAATGACCGAGCAATGTGATACTGTGCGTGGAAAATTTTGTTACAGATTAACACACAGTGACGTGTGTCTTGTAGGATGGCCGTAACGGAATGGTCATCAGTACAGGACGTAGATTGACAACGAAACGGAAGTGCGAAGGTGGCGCGCTTTGACAGAGTCTGGTGACGTTCGCTAGAGTTGAAGAGGGGGGTGACGGTTGACGTTCAACGGAGCGGCGACGGCTATCACTTCTCTTGGAGACTCCGGGCGGGCAACAAGTACCTAGAAACTGTCACTCGTTTCGTTCAGTTTTGTTAATTTGATTTGGTGTGAATGTATAACAAACTATGAAGTGTTGATACCGGCCAAAATCATGCAATCTGCCGACATATATATGCAACGCTAAGCATCCTTTGTAGATATTTTATACAGACGAATAGTTTTGGTTCAAGACCAACCGTGTAGTTTTAAACAGCATACTAATTTATGAATTAAGATGTCAGAAATACTATTCTGTTTTCACAAATACCAACATGCGGTAGGAATGCGAAGCTATACAATCATACCGTAGCGGACGCGGAGATTATGAGCACAGATGGATGAAATTAAACCTCTTGCGAGAGCATAAGCGAGACTCAGGCTGTCCTTAGAACCTTGCCTAGTGTTATTGTAGGTCAGAGGTTTATGTTCTCAGGCTGATAGTAAATGGTATATTAATTATTTTCTTGTGCTATACAACTAGGTATAATCTACTTGTTATAAAATATGGACAGTACTGCGGCAGCTCAGTTGTAGTTATTAAAATTGTATACCAACATAAAGTGCCGATAGTCCCGTGCCAATTCGATGTTATGACATTTGTATAAAATAATCTAGAGTGCACGATTTTATTAATGTAACAGTTCACTCACACTGGCTTAACTAAACTCTTTATAAGATACAGGCACAATTTTTTATCTTTACGTCTCATTTGCCTTTATTAGGTTTTTTAAAGCGCGTCCCTATACGAAATCTTGCTAATATTTTTTTCATTTTCTACGTAAATAAAAGTGCAAAGATATTTTCTCGTTTGAAGACTAATTTGCTTAATTAAGGCAAATTGACTGCGCGATGTTATTAAGGTTGGTTATGAAATTAGAGTCGTTGTATAGATATTAATTTACTTATCAAGATTCATTGGAGATCTAATGAAGGCGGATATTTTATTTGATTTCGAGGTGTCGTGTTTTTGGACTAAATGTACATATTTTGTATATTAGAGAGCTCTATATTCTTAAAACTAGTCTTTCTAAGTAGGCACTTTATTCATATAGGTACATATCTATAAGGTACATAAGTAATATCAGTAAATTTAATTGCGTTTTTAATTATCAATTCGCAAGTAGAGACATAGTTACAACGTAAAGAACAAACTAATACGAACGAAGAGTATAATACATATAAGGTATGACGGCGCAGTTGATTAAATGGGTTAGTCTCATTCCGATGAAATAAATGTAAAACTCTACTGCAGCGAGCACGGAGCACTTTAGCTGGGATTAATCTGATATTATTAGAATATTACTGTCTCTATTAAATCTTAAACTCAGTGTTCATAAAACTAATTAACAGTGATCTCATCTAGCGTGCTAAATACCTACTAGTCAGTTACACAACAATATATGTATAACTGCATTCATAATTTATATTAAGACGAAAATACGCTGTATCAAAACATCCCAGCTAACAGTTAGAAATGTTTCTATTTATATTTAAACCTGCAGAGTATAGTATTGTAATTATAACGAGCGAAATTAAACTTCGGCTAAGTGCGTGCGCCTCGGGAATACCATGATTTAGGAGCTTATGTACTTATTACTGTGTTTTACGCGACAAACATTCATGTTTTCTACAAAATCTTGTTATAATAATATTGTAACATGTAATCTCTCTCTTCGTCTCTCCGCGACCACGATCGGTGCAAGACGATCGAAACGTTGGGAACAAATAGGTATTTATACCTTAAATAAGTTAATTTTACGCGATTAAGACCCGCTAAATTATTTTGTACGTTGTGATATATATAGTTACAAGCATTACTGGACTATATGCTCAAGATGACTTTTGGAACATATCATCATCATCATGTCAACCTAGAGACGTCCACTGCTGGACATAGGCCTCCCCCAAGGTCCTCCACACACACCGATTTTTAGCCACCCGCATCCAACCGCTTCCCGCGATCTTAACCAGATCGTCCGTCCACCTTGCGGGAGGCCTACCCCTGCTGCGTCGTCCGGTACGTGGTCGCCACTCTAGAACCCGCCTGCCCCAACGGCCATCGGTTCTTCGAGCTATATGCCCTGCCCATTGCCACTTCAGCCTGGCTATTTGGAGAGCTATGTCGATGACTTTGGTTCTCCTGCGGATCTCCTCCTCGTTGTAACATATACTTGTTGCTATATGTAATATTTTGGTTCTTTAGAGCAAAATGTAAAAATGTAGTAAAATTAGACATTATTAGACTGTGGTATTACACCGTAGTGCCACATGCCGCGCTGATAGATCTGGGTTTAATATCCCCGCGGAACATTTTACAATGATCCACAAATTGTTGTGCCGAGTTTGGATTTTATTTGTGTCTATTATTTGGATGGTTGCAAGGTCCCTCACCATCCAGGTCATGGGTATTCCTAGTACACAAGTTATCTTAAAAAATAATAAGCATGTTGTTTTAGTTTCGAAACACAAACAAAAAACGCACACTTACATTTTTGTATAAAACATACGTAAACATGCAACCCAAAATCAGATTATCGCTGGCTTCTAACAAAATACATTACTTTTAAACCCTGATTAGCTGACCTGTGTAAGGAGATACGTACAACAAAAGTTTTTGTAATGTTGGTAATCTGTATGCATGGTGTTTCGGCGAACCGAATGTTCCTAGTCGATTTGGGCAAACTATTAATATTGTGGACTGTAGGATGGCGGTTCTTATCGACTAGGAAATGAGGAAGTGAAAAGGTGTTGTGGTTAGGAGCCTCTTACCTTGCCCGGCAGTCCTTTTCCTTGCAAATGGCGGCCGCTTGGTTTCTTCGGGAATTCTGAAGCTGCTTGAATCACTCCACTACACAAATCACTTTCACTCGCAAGCGGGTTTGTTAGGTTTTTTGGTATAAGCGGTAATAATTATATATAGCGGTGTGGATTGCGGAATGCGGCGGACATGACTTTTCGAGCGTCTCGAATCTTCCATTATTTTTTCGTCGCCGTTGAGCAGGGCGGCCAATAGCGAGGCGTTTTGGGAGGGGATTCATGAAAAGGATCGCTCGGATTGGCCGAGCAGCGACGAACCATTGACGTTGACATAATTAACTAGCAATGGAAAGGATAGATGGCGCTACCATATCCCCCCGGCCCTAAAGGGTTGCCTTTAAAAATAAATAAAATTGAACTTAGCTATGTTGGGTGTACTACCGCATAACCCATCAATAGGCTAAAACAGCGATATGACAATAAAATTAATCTAAATTAACTTTAGCGAAAACTACAAACGCAATAACAGCGAAAACTACAAACTAAATACTTAAACTAAGAGGTAGATCCAACTTCAGGCTAGATTTCACTGAGTTGGAAGCGGACAGAGACGTACAACAGGGCGCACGTAGCTCCCTTTCGCGGTTTTCACGGTAACAACGCGGGTTGTACCGTCCTTGGAAGTATGCAGTTTCTCTACGATGGCTAACGGCCATGAAAGCGGCGGAGCATTATCATGTATTATGACGAACAACGTACCCTCCTATATAGGGCATGCAGGACTATTCCACTTGGATCTAGCCTGAAGCTGGTGTAGATATTCCGCACGCCAGCGCCGCCAGAACGACTGCACGAGTTTATCCAGCAGAGTATATCTCTGGAGCAAGCTTGAAGAGTCTGCTTCAGGAGCCGGCAATGACGATAATGGCACTGTGTTCAGAAAATGTGCAGGGCTTAACGCGGATGGTTCTGCAGGGTCACTACTCAATGCCGTGGGCGGACGCGAGTTGATCAGTGCTTCGACTTGTGCAAGGGCAGTTAAAAGCTCTTCGTAAGAGAGGACCTGCTGACCAATAACTTTGAAGAGATGCGTTTTAATTACTTTGACCATGCTTTCCCAACATCCACCGAAATGTGGTGATGCTGGTGGAATAAACCTCCAGTCAATATGATCCATGGAAAGTTCTTCCTGAAGACGAGTACGATAACCCGCGACGTGATTGAAACAAGTAGCGGGAAAAAGTTCAATCAATTTACTAACGCGGTTGGCGACAAAAGTCTGCCAGCGGTGAGAAAATGAATAAATCCAAGCGAGCACTACTTTGGAGTCAGAAAATGCGTATATTCTATTAATAGGGTAGTGGGGCAAAACTGTGTCTTGAACTTGCGGAGCAACTGAGACAGCAGAAGGGCCGCGCACAACTCCAATCTCGCAACCGAAATGGTTTTAATAGGCGAGACCTTAGACTTGGCACAAACTAACTGCACCGAGTAGTTAGAACCAATGCGGACTTGCAGATATACGACTCCGCCGTAAGCACGCTCGCTGGCGTCAGCGAAACCTATTAAGTTGATGGTACATCCATCTACCAACCCAAGATGACGCGGAGTAGTAATTTGATTGAGCGCGGTAAGCTCAATACAAAACTGGCCCCAAGCGGCGACAATATGGTCAGGGGGTGTTTCATCCCACTCACATTTTGATAGCCAAAGCTCTTTGATCAAGAGCTTGGCGTACAAATTGTGGGAGCCACAAAACCCATTATGTCCCATAGTCGAACCACTTTGGACAGCAAAGTGCGTTTGGTGCACTTATCATCTGGTGGTGAGACGTCAAACCGAAAACTATCGCAGGATTTGTCCCAGCGTAAACCGAGAACTTTATGCGGTACAGACTTCTGAAACTCAATGTCTGGAGAAGCTTTATGAGAATCTGGTATGCGTGCGAGAACTTCCTTAGAGTTACTTGTCCATTTGACAAGATCAATTTGGCCTCGCTTGAAAAGCTGAATAAGCTCTTCACAAAGCTAAATTGCTAGCGGAGCGGATATGACACTACAGGCAATGTCATCTATATACAAAGCGGAAGTGTAGTATAGTATAGCATAGCGTAGCATAGCGTAGCATAGCGTAGCATAGCGTAGCATAGCGTAGCATTGCGTAGCACATCGTAGCACAGCGTAGCATAGCGTAGCATAGCGGAGCATAGCGTAGCATAGCGGAGCATAGCGTAGCATAGCGGAGCATAGCGTAGCATAGCGGAGCATAGCGTAGCATAGCGTAGCATACCGTAGCATACCGTAGCATAGCGTAGCATACCGTAGCATAGAGTAGCATAGCGTAGCATAGCGTAGCATAGCGTAGTATACATAGCGTAGCATAGCGTAGCATAGCGTAGCATAGCGTAGCATAGCGTAGCATAGCGTAGCATAGCGTAGCATAGCGTAGCATAGCGTAGCATAGCGTAGCGAAGCGTAGCATAGCGTAGCATAGCGTAGCACAGCGTAGCATAGCGTAGCATAGCGTAGCATAGCGTAGCATATCGTAGCATAGCATAGCATAGCGTAGCATAGCGTAGCATAGCGTAGCATAGCGTAGCACAGCGTAGCACAGCGTAGCATAGCGTAGCACAGCGTAGCATAGCGTAGCACAGCGTAGCATAGCGTAGCACAGCGTAGCATAGCGTAGCACAGCGTAGCATAGCATAGCGTGGCATAGCGTGGCATGGCGTAGCATAGCATAGCATGGCATAGCATAGCATGGCGTAGCATGGCGTAGCATGGCGTAGCATGGCGTAGCATAGCGTAGCATAGCATAGCATGGCATAGCGTAGCAGAGCATAGCATGGCATAGCATAGCATGGCGTAGCATAGCATTGCATAGCATAGCGTAGCATTGCGTAGCATAGCGTAGCTTAGCATAGCGTAGCATAACATAGCATAGCATAGCATAACATGGCATAGCGTAGGATTGCGTAGCATAGCATAGCATGGCATAGCATAGCATGGCGAAGCATGGCGTAGCATAGCGTAGCATAGCATAGCATAGCGTAGCATAGCATAGCTTGGCATAGCGTAGCAGAGCATAGCATGGCATAGCATAGCATGGCGTAGCATAGCATAGCATAGCATAGCATAGCGTGGCATAGCGTAGCATTGCGTAGCATAGCGTAGCTTAGCATGGCGAAGCATGGCGTAGCATAGCGTAGCATAGCATAGCATAGCGTAGCATAGCGTAGCATAGCGTAGCATAGCGTAGCATAGCGTAGCATAGCGTAGCATAGCGTAGCATAGCGTAGCATAGCGTAGCATAGCGTAGCATAGCGTAGCATAGCGTAGCATAGCGTAGCATAGCGTAGCATAGCGTAGCATAGCGTAGCATAGCGTAGCTTAGCGTAGCATAGCGTAGCATAGCGTAGCATAGCGTAACATAGCGTAGCATTGCGTAGCAGAGCGTAGTGTAGCATAGCGTAGCGTAGCGTAGCATAGCATAGCATAGCGTAGCATAGCGTAGCATAGCGTAGCATAGCGTAGCATAGCGTAGCATAGCGTAGCATAGCGTAGCATAGCGTAGCATAGCGTAGCATAGCGTAGCATAGCGTAGCATAGCGTAGCATAGCGTAGCATAGCGTAGCATAGCATAGCTAATTAGTCCTTTATCTTACACACAGTTTTAGCACCCACCTTGATTTCTTGAAGAACAGAACAACAACAAGACGTAATATAATGAGAAGTATGTAAGGTAGGTACAGTACCCATAATCACATACCCAAATACCGTCTCAATAGCGGGCGGTAAATCATATCGCTCACTACATACTATTTTAGTTAGTAGCAAGTGCGGAAATATCGAAGCTCCGATCAATTCCGGATTCGCAAACTCCGCCTCTGCCAGCGGCAATGACTCGAGGTGAGTGGGTGATGCTACGTCTACATTAGCGTTCGGCAATGCGTCCGTGTTACGCTCCACGATAAGCGAAGAAATGTTAAAATTAATATCCCTTTCAAACGCGAATGTATTTTAACATCTACGGAACCCTTGCAATGTTTTTCTGAACCGCCGATCCCTTTGACTACTGAACTAGTATTTCTAAAGTTATTCCACAATCCGAGGCGTTTGAAACAATCCAATGTTATTAAATTGGTCTGAGACGCGCTATCGAGTAGACAACCTACCATGTGCGGCGACCCATTAACATCATAAACGATAACTTGCGCTGTCGCTAACAGTACCGTCTTAGATGCCGTACACTGCGTTTTGGCCCTGCGCGGATCATTATAGATGCGCGAGTGCCATCCTCGCGTGCGCGTCGCCCGCGCGATGGATGTCGTACACAACGATATTTCATTCTGAATCGTGGGAGCCGCAGTTATCGTAGCCTGCACCTGCGACGTAAGTCAAGGTTAGCGGCTTGGCTTGACAACGGACTACTTTTATCAAAGTGCAACAAAGAGTGGTGTCGTTGATTACATGAACGACATCTCGTCTTACTAGAACAATCACTAGTTTTATGCTTTATACTTAGGCAATTAATGCAAGCTTTGTTGTCTTTCACGCACTTGAAACGAGCAGTCGGATTTAAACCATTAAAGGCGGGACACTTGTAGAAATGGTCGTGCACTATATTACTGCACAGACACTTCTGTGAATTAATTTTATTAGCTTCCGAGCATGTTACGTAAGATTGTGGATTAAGGACCGAGTTATTATTACTATTTCGCGCTTTATTCAACCTTTGTTTGCTGCTGTTAGTGTTAGACGGGCTAGGTGAACTAGACTGCGTATTATGAAATATTCGACACTGATCTTTGATGAACGAAATAAAACTATCTAGTGTAGGTATTTTATTATTGCGTTCCGTCATCTCGAAAGCACGAATTGTTTCAGTGTCAAACTTTTTTAAAGCGAGTTGAAGCAACATAAAGTCGGAAAGATCTTCTAATTTTAAGTTCCTAAGAGAATTAACCGCGGTTACGAAGTTATCTATAAACAGCTGGAAATTCGAGACAGATGCGGCACTGGACAGTTTAAGATTTAAAGCTTGGTCAAAGTAGGTAGACGCTAGGACGCGCGTGTCTTGATATCTATCAAGTAGTGACTGAAATATGACCTGATAATTCTCAGCACTGGGTGTGATACCTGCAAATACGGACTGGGCCTTCGGTGACAGTTTACCTATTAAATAGTACAACCTGTCAGCATCTGTCAGAGAACCATTATCGTGCACTGTAGACTTAAAACTCGCATAGAATAACGGCCAGTTTCGTATATCGCCATCAAACGACACAATCTCGATTGGCGGTAACTTCAGCGTGCGAGCCGCGGAAACGGGCTGTGCCGAATATTTACCCTCCAATTGCGATTGTATACGCTTAATAATTCAATAAAGGTCTTCGAAAGAGGTGTACGCCTGATAATTCGGTTTTTCATCAGGATTAGTAGAAAGCAATCTTGCGTTATAATCGTCTAACAACTTATGAAAATCTGTTCGAATACTATCTACTGTCATACAATAGCTGAGAAATGACTCCCTATTACTATCAGAAACGGCTGCGGTCTTTGAACGCTCATAAATGTTTTGAATACGCTCAAATAAAATATTGCGTTTTGCTTCTAAGATTGTCATCTCTTTGTCTTCCGACACGCGTGACTTCTTTTGTTGTGACATGCTTACGTAATTATAAGCTAATGAGACCGAAACAAAATAAGAATATCTAAAGTACCTATTATTTTACCTAAGTACCTAGGCAACACTTTAAAGCGGTGGAATTAAAAGTTGCTTGAAATATGAGATTTACAAGACAACTATGATAGTTCCAGAAATAATAATTGGGTAAGTAGGTAGCTACATAAAAGTATATTACCGACTGATGCGTGCGAAAACAACCATGTGACGGTTATGTGAATGGACTAGGAGTATAGCTAGGTGCTATAACTGCCTAGGTATATAGATATAACGAGGTTTTACGTATAAAATGTAAATAAATCCGACTCGTATGGATCAAAAAAATGGTTCGGCGTTACACCGAAACCGAATGTTCCTAGTCGATTTGGGAAAACTATTAATATTGTGGACTGTAGGATGGCGGTTCTTATCGACTAGGAAATGAGGAAATGAAAAGGTGTTGTGGTTAGGAGCCTCTTACCTTGCTCGGAAGTCCTTTTCCTTGCAAATGGCGGCCGCTTGGTTTCTTCGGGAATTCTGAAGCTGCTTGAATCACTTCACTACACAAATCACTTTCACTCGCGAGCGGGTTTGTTAGGTTTTTTGGTATAAGCGGTAATAATTATATATAGCGGTGCGGATTGCGGAATGCGGCGGACATGACTTTTCGAGCGTCTCGAATCTTCCATTATTTCTTCGTCGCCGTTGAGCAGGGCGGCCAATAGCGAGGCGTTTTGGGAGGGGATTCATGAAAAGGATCGCTCGGATTGGCCGAGCAGCGACGAACCATTGACGTTGACATAATTAACTAGCAATGGAAAGGATAGATGGCGCTACTACATGGTTTGATCGTAATTAGATCTGCTGTTGTTTCTAATAATTTTGAACTTAAAATATAATAAAGCAATGTTTACTTTAATACAGATAAGTATGGCTCTTTAAGCTCGCGCGAGTACCTAATTACAAAGGACGGCGTTATATATAAGTTTTAATGTTTTATAAATACACGGTACTGAAAGCGGTGTGTAAATACGATCTAGAATACCCACCGCGGAGAATGTCGCTCGTTCACAACTCGTGCTATACGGTATGAAACGCTACTTACTTAGTTGAATGAACTGGCGAGCAATATACCTACTGCACTTCTCTTCACGAAATTTGCAGAACTCTTAAGGCGTGCCAGTTTATATCTGTTTCTTTCTACGAAGTTCTCCACCTCTATTATTTCGCTTTGCACAGAAATCTTATATCATCTTAACAAAGATTTCATACATTTTAATCAGCAATATTCGCCAGTATATGCTCATAAGCAGGTCATTTGAAGAGCATTAATAACGTTATTGGCTTGGGGATTCTATTCCGAGTATACTCAACTTCAGCTCAGTGTACACTTGATTACGTACTTTTGTATTCCTCATCACACGAAACAACTCCGCAGGGAAGCGTCAGCTCGCGTTACAAAGACACACCAAAGACCTATGAGTTGCCTTTTGTGTAAATACATGTGTTATGATCATTAATATAATATGCAATAGACAACATGCATTAACATCATTTGATATATTAGGTTGGTAAATTTATTTGTCTTTGCAGAGATCCATGTTTTGAAGAACTTATACTTAATTATTAAAGTTGCTTAATGTCTTAAAACTTCAAAGGTTTAGTCATAGTAAGTAAGTCAATAAAATGTGTTCTGAAAAGTTTTCTGCTGGTAAGGTTCAAGTGGTTGCATCCATACTGAAAATGCGTTACGTATCGATTCAAACATGAGTCAGCAATCTGTGTGAAGTCAATTGGTGTTCGTAATCTGTGTTCTGTACGCAAAAAGTAAGATATTTTCCAAGTGCCACAATTGTCTTTTTAATAAACTTAAATTAACATAGCGTCGTAGGATACGCAATTTCAATCACTACCTACTTTATTAACTCGGTAGTTCTATGTATGAACGTCGAACTAAATATGATTTTCATATAGGTACGTACCTTGTATCAGTGGGAGTATATTAGAAAGGTCGCCAAACTTGGCACACAACACACAATAAATACCACAGACAACAAACATAAACCTAATTATTGAGAACATTGACATTTATTTTATTTTTAGTCTTAATTTGCGTTTGAAAGAAAGAACATCTGTACTATGTTTTAGACTTAAACATTGCGATTGCGAATGAAGATAATAATCGTGAAATACAAATAATTTTGAGCCCTGTCGCTCAAAAAGTACCTACATTTTATATTATAAAAGGTTTTAGAGAATTCGGAATCGTAGCCACAATAGGATGTCATAAATCGCCAATCAGTTGTTGCTTCCAATCTGTACAATGACTATGTGCGTTGATTCAATGTAATAGAGAACGTTCAGATATTTATGTAATTACTGCAGCCCCGTTCTGAAAAAAGCTTGTGCGTAAATGATATTGACGTAAGTATATTTCAAATTGGGATATAGTCTACTGAAACGTTTTATTTCGTTGGGTTTAGCATGCATTTGTCATCGGTAAGCAATTCTATTTTTTATTTTAAGTAAAATCTGATGCAGGTCGATTTACAGGAAAGTTAAGTAAAAAGTGATGCAGATGGATTTACATGCTTACATGGCATTAAACTGCAGTCTGGTGTAAGGAGTATGTATGGTCAACGAAGTATGTTCGGTTTGCGCACTTAAAACCACCGCGGTGCGCGGTGGTCTCGACATCTCTTAGCTGCAAGGAATATGCAACAGTGTGGTATGGCATACGCCACTCCATGCGTAGGTAGTGGTATAAGCGGCCGCCTCACCACTGCGCCTAGTATTGTGGGTACGATCCCAACACAAAACATTCACAAATTGTTGTTTTTAAGTCTGGGTGTTCATTGTGTCCGTTAGTTGTATGTTTGTAAAGTCCCCCGCGACACAGGATTTAGTCCTAGTGTGGGAGTTGTAAAAAATACACACAGAACATAGACCACCGGGCCGTAACGCAAGCAACAATATTACTGTAAGAATTTGTATTTTAAGCTATTACTACATAGCATAACATAACTTCACACTTTTATCCACGAAGGGGTAGGCAGAGGTGTATTACACACCTACACTTCGCCAGCTATGTTTCGGTCCCAATGTAATAGGAGGCGAACCTATTACCATCTACCGGGCACATTATTAAGCGAGCGATAATTAATTTATAATGCACACATAACTTCGCAAAGTCAGAGGTGTGTGCCCTGGGTACCTGGGGATCGAACCTAATACCATCATCTCGGCTGTCCGTTACGTACACCACTGGGCTATAGCCGCCTTACTACTATATTTTCAGAATACTCTTCCTTTTTATTCCTATTTTATACTCAGGCTAACCCACTCCCGAGCGACCTATTCCGCAAGTACTAGACGTCTAGCTTTATTTTATATTCTATTCCCTTTAAACGTATATCGTCAAAGCAAGAAAGCTCTTCCAGATGATTTCATTCGTTCAAATATCTCCAAACGTTCGCTTCAAATATCTTATGAAATCGTATATTATTATACCTCTCAAAAGGCTCATTTATACAAAGCAATTTAATTGCCTGTTGAATGCAATAAATTGAAGCCGTAATAAATATGTTCCATTTAAACGTCCTGACTTTATTACTTAGTGAAAGCAAGTGGATTCAATATTACTTGAAACCACGCGTAAACTGTTTCAATGATTCATATTTTTCTGAATAACTTATGAGTAAATGATGATAAGCAAAGTTGTTAGAAATAGAATCTAAAAGATATCTAGTCTATGTATATTTCAGCAGCTCATATTTTTTTACTTATTTAGATTCCTTGTGAATGCTACATGTGTCCGTGTGGTGACGGATTAAGAATACGGATTGTCACCACCCCATATCATCCCATGGGTGTCGTAAGAGCCGACAGAGGGAGCATATTATGCAGAGAATAGCACTGTAAGAGAAGGAAAACTTGATTCAAACCCTATACCAATCCGTTTGGCCAGCGTGGTATAGTAGGCCAATTCCTCCTTTCAAAGCAGAGGCCTAGTCCAGCAGTGGACTGTTAAAGGCTGATGATGATGATAAATGCTACACAGTTGCCCATCAGGATTGCGACAGTATATGCTAAACGCGATTAGCGTGACCCCGCCGCTATGAGACGTCTAGGACACCGCGGTAGTACCTGTTACTGATTAGGGCTCGAACTACTCTTGATAAGAGTTTTAAACACCTCCTACGCTGGCCCTAGCTCAAATTACAGATTGACGGTGGACGCTGTTTGCAAAAAGGTTTTCACTGAGATCAGAAAAATAAAGCTATCTATGCAAATTAAAAAGCTAGTTAAAATTCTATCAAACTTTTTTCTAAACATGTGTCCGTAAAATATATTTTTCACTTCACTCTCATCGTCAAAAAGGATGTCTTAAAGCGTAATTTCTTTTCGGACAGGTTTAAATTACCTACCGTTATTTTAGATGCACAGTTTTTTGTAAAAGGAAACATGACGGACATACAGGGAAAATGTGAAAAAGCGCTGAATTCTCTATTTTCGTGGCTTATGAATTTTTATAAAAATGTTGGTGGTTGGCTGCCGTCATGGAATTCATAACATGTTATTTAATATGACATGTGATGGTTATCAAAGGATTTTTTACCTATATATTTTTTACTTAATATCATAAAATAACAGTGAAATAAATTATAAGAAACTTCATTGTAAGTATCTGAATAATTATTTTAGTAGCCGAGGCCTACATTAAAACTAACTTTATAATTATAGCTATATCTAAGGGTCGAAGCAAACGGGCCACCGACCACAGCCACTGGTGGCCAGCGACAGCCACTTAACACACTTTTTCATATATTTTACCTAACAATATATGTGTTATTATTATGTTTTAAGTAAATCTGCATCTACTAAATTAGATTCTCCACTGTATTACTAACTTCTTTCTCGGATTTAATTACTAAACAATATTGGTTTTGAGTAATATTCGACAGCAATACGGCTTACGAAATACGGCGTATTGCTTAGAATTTTTGTTACGCAGCGAAGTTGAATGCATCCTTCGTCCTCACAACATACCAGCACATGAGTGATACCAGCACACGAATACCCATTAAAAGAAAATTGAATCAGTGCAGTTATGATTCAAATATTTTCCATATCTGTTCTGCGCTATAAAAGCAAAGTGAATCCAAAGCGAGACCGATATTGAAAATTCCGTTCATACATTTGAACGAAGTTTCAGCACCAGTAAGAAAACAATTGAATAAGTTGGAAACTATCCTTGTATGAATATTTTGTGGAAACTGGTATGTAATAGTTGAGTGTTGCTAATGTAAACTGACGGAGGAAATCGTTAAAATAGATAGATAGATAGATAATTCTTTATTGTGCAAATGTTGGTACAAATTCGGTGTAAATGACAAGTGTACTACATACATATCAAATGCACAAGGGCGGCCTTATCGCAAAGTGCGATCTCTTCCAGGCAACCTTAGGATGGACAGACTGAAAAGACAAAAAGCTTTGATGTGTAGTGACTAAGTATCTGATTACTATAAATTGGTTTTATTTATTATACATACATACGCAGGCATATATACAATAGATATGATAGGTGCTAAACATATTATAAATAAATACATACATAATATGATACATACATATATAAACATATTTAATATTATACATAAATATAATACATATACATAAATATAATGCATATACATAGGTACATATAATAATAAGAACATAAAATACAGTGACAAAATTAGTTTACAATGACAAATAATGTTTCTTTAGTGCATTTTTAAAAATGTTCAATGATTTAGCTTGCCTAATTTCGACCGGCAGCGCATTCCACAAACGGACAGCTTGAACAGCGAAGGATTTATCGTAGAAGTTTGAGGAATGTGTTGGCATCTGCAGTCTCAGATCCACCGACGACCTCAAGGTCTTTAAATGTGTGTCATGAAGGAACTTAAAACGTTCTTTGAGATATGTGGGGGTATTAGGATTAAACAACACGTTGTACAGTAACATAAGAATATGGGTATTCCGGCGAAGTCGAATTGGGAGCCACTTGAGCCTGGATCGAAATTCAGATACATGATCATATTTGCGTAAACCAAAAATTAATCTAATACAGAAGTTTTGGAGACGCTCAAGTTTATCAAGTTGGTCCTTATTAAGATCAAGATAGCTGACATCAGCATAATCGAGTATTGGGAGAAGCAAGGATTGTGCAAGCGCAATCTTGGTGTTGGTGGGAAGAAAGTTCCTCAGCCTACGTAATGACCCAGCTGAAACAAACAATTTACGGCTGGTCTCTTGTAATTGATTTCCCCATGAAAAAGTTTTGTCCATATAAATACCAAGGTTTTTCACGTTATCTGAAATTGCTAAGATGTTACCATCGAACTCAATCTGCGGCAGCTGTGGCCAATTTATCTTGGAAATCATTCTAGAACTGCCAATTAGAATGACCTGTGTTTTTGTCGGATTCACCTTGAGGCCATAATTTTTATTCCACGCACAGATACGCGCCAAATCTAAGTTTATATTAAAAAACGCCGTTGAAATTGACTCGAGTGGTGCTTGTGAATATATCTGCAAATCATCTGCATAAAGGTGGTAAGATGAAAGTAACTGTTTGGAGATAGAATTTATGAAAATTGCGAAAAGTAACGGAGATAGCACGCCACCCTGCGGTACCCCGACAGTTGTATTACACCACGAGAAGTACAACTCATCGACACGTATACGCTGTCGGCGTCCAAACAGATAACTATGAAACCAGTCAATTACCGTTGGAGATATGTTAATAGAGCGGAGTATGGCAAGCAGGATGTGGAAGTCCACGGTGTTAAATGCGTTGCTAAAATCAAGCAAGGACAATAGCGTGAGTTTTCCACCATCCATGCCCAGCCTTATCTCATCAGTGATATGATCCAATGCTGTGGTAGTACTATGACCAGGACGAAAACCGGATTGGAAAGGATTCAGGAGAGCATTCTTGGAGAGGAAAGTAAAGAGTTGCGTATGTACAAGACGCTCAAGGACTTTAGAAAGGAATGGAAGTATGGATATAGGACGGAAGTCATTAATGGAACAGGGTTTGGATTTTTTAGGTATTGGAACTATTTGTGCATCTTTCCACGCTGATGGAAAGACGCCGCTGGTAACTGAGTAATTTAGGATATGACAAAGGATAGGGAGGATTTCATCTAGGATGGGCAGGATCATGTTTCGACTGATGCAGTCATAACCAACAGCATTGGATGAGATTGAAATGATGCTCTTCTTAACACCACAACAGGAAAATTGCTCGAAAACAAAAGGTGAATATCTGGGAGTTGGGATACGTGAAAGATCATGTAACGTGTTTGATTTTGTTTTCCCATCAAAGTTGGGTGAAGCAGTGAATTGTGCGTTAAGCGAATCTATATTTATATCTTTGGAGATTGTGTCATTGCGAGACTTACCAACTCCCAGTGTTCTAAGAAATTTCCAGATTTTAACTGGATCTCCGTTTTCAACAGAGTTGTGAATGTGATGGCGCTGTGCTTTCCTACACACCTTATTGCAGAGATTTCTGGCACTTGTGTATTTTTCTAAATTTCCAGGGGTTGGACGGCATTTATACTTCGTCTTGGCAGCCGCTTTCTTTTTCATAAGAATTTTAATTTTGTCAGTAAGCCAAGCTGCGGGTAGGTGCTTCAATTTAATGGCACGGATTGGTGCATGCTCGTCGTACAGGTGAGTTAACTTATCTGTGAAAATTTTATCTTTGTCATCTACACAGTCTGATGAGTACAGAGGAGACCAATCAATGCTACGGGCATCTTCGCAAAGCTTCAAACGATCCATCCCACCGAAGTTGCGTTGCATGTTAATTTTAGGTTTCACTTTTGGTGGGCGTATTTTATACGAAAGATAGATTAAATCATGGTAGGAAAAAGCATCTGCAGAGCACTGACCATGTTTGGATACAAAAGTAGGGGAAGAAATGAAAATGAGGTCAAGGAGAGAAGGTACAGAGTGTGGAAAATGGTGTGTAGCATTGAGAGGAAGAATAGATAGATTGTTCGAATGTAAAATACGCTCGAAGGTCGTGGCACGATTATCCTGTTTTATAATGCAGGTGTTAAAATCACCCATTATAATTGCGTGACTGTAAGAGGGTACTAAAGTTTCTAGGAGATGTTCGAAAGAAGGGAAAAAATTTATACGTAACGAAGGAGAATAATAGACCCCTAGAAGAACTTTAGAATGATTCAGTTCCACTTCTAAGAGGAGATGCTCGCCGGCATTCGAGGGTGGTGGTTACGATGAGATGCTTACTATACGGAAAGGGATTTGAGCTCGTAGGTATATAGCGACACCGCCACCAGCACCGGCCGCGCGATCATTTCTAATTAGGCGGAACCCCGGAAGAGAATATGAAGTTGATGGCAGACATGGTTTGAGCCATGACTCTGAAACGAGAATAGCATGTATGTTCTTACAATCAAAGGTTGTCAGCATATCAGGGAAATGAGCTGGAATACTTTGGGCATTTATATGGACTACATTAAAGTTCCCCGCGACGTCAGAGAACTGAGACTGAAGAATCTCTGCAAGTGAGGGCAGACTAGTGAAACTGTCATTGAGACTACTACTAGCAGTTAAAAAGCTGTCATCGTCACTACTTGTATCTTGCATAATATGTCTAATATAAATATATATTATCTATATATAAATAAAAATATTAATATAATATACTAATAATATGTAAGTTGTACTTAAATAAAAATATATATTAAAGCTATGTAAAAACAATATGTCCACCCGCCAGTTGCGTGTTACAAAAAGAATAATGTATATATAACACCACATAGCTTTACAGAACCGAAAAACAAGAGAAAATATGAGATATGACTTAGACCAGGTGATTTCTAATAAATATTTGATAGAGGCAGAAAGATAAAAAACCTGAGATTCAGATAGGGAGTTGAAACAATAAGACAGCTGACAGACAAGAAGTACAAGTGATGGTGACATTAGTGACATTACTGACATGACATATGTCAAAGTGAAAAATAATATAAAAAATCATATAAATAATAGATTAGAAAGAAGGTAGAAACTATGAAATGTAAATGCACCCGGTCATGTAAACAAAATCAAGAAGGAAACCTATTTTTTCGATGCTGCAGTCCGCTTGGTCTTCGCAGCAGTAACCTTCAATGCAGGCTTCTCCGGATCCGCGCCTTTGATCTTGTTGAGGTCTTCCAAGCACAACACCCGATGCCGCTGACCATCCGCGCCGAGGACGAATACAGAGCCCTCCCTCGTCCAGCACTTTGTCACGCCAAACTTCTCCCGCGCTGCCATGAACGTCATGTGTCGCGTTCGGGTCAAGAACTCAGACAGCGTTACACCGGAACCCTTCAACTTGGTTTTCGCGAACCAAATGCTGTCTCGTACTGAAGTGCTGTGAAACTTTACAAGGATGGGCCTGGGCTTATTTGATTGAAGACGGCCCATTCTATGGCATCGCTTAATTTCTGCTGTGGTGAATGTATCAAGCTTTAGCCGCTCCTTCACCACTTGGCCAACCACCTTAGCCGTGTCCTCTTTTTTCTCCTCCTCGACACCGTGCAGAAGAATCATTTTTCGACGGCTGCGTGTCTCCATACCATCCACTTGGCGGGCGACGGACGCCAATTGTTGAGCAAAAGACTTCATTGTTTGCATAATGAAGTCCTTGAAAATGCCAAACTCTTCTGCCAGGCCGCCCGTACCAGTTGAACTCTTCTTGAGAAGATCCGCCTCAAACTTAGCCATCCGTTCTTCAAAATACTGCTGCATATTGTAGATAGAGGATTCCATGATGATGCTGCAGAACTAGTGTATGTGTTTGTGTTATTGTTGTGATTTTTGTGGAGATAACGCTAGACTGGCAGGTATTTAACCTCAGCTGTATTTATTATACATTAAATTTATTTATACTTTATTATAACTATTTTATTTAAAGTAATTATACCAGCTGTCCAAAAATAGGTCTTTACTCAACTACCCACCAACAGTAGTAATCTGTAGTAAAAATAACATTATGTTTGCCGAAATGAGCAACTTTACGTTTATTAAATAGTGCTTTTTAATTTTAAATGTATAATTCTAATTGTAAGTTATTGTTTAAAGTGCACAAAGCGCCGCTTTTTGATATCATCATTATCATCATCATCAGCCCTTTATATAAACTGTCCCACTGCTGGGCACGGGCCTGTTCTCACTATGAGAAGGGTAAGGCCCTAGTCCACCACGCTGGCCAAGTGCGGGTTGGCAGACTTCACATGTTTTTCGAGAACATTATGGAGAACTCTCAGACATGATATACCTAATCTTATTCTCTAACATATTGTTTATGTCAAATACATATCTCTAGTAGCCGACCACATGAATAGGTCATATATTGGGACTGGCTGTAACTCTACTAAGTGTATGAGGAGGTTTCAATGTTGCCATACCCAGTCTTTTGTATTATAGCAATGCTTCTTCAGCTACGTTGTACACTACTGAAAAAAATTAAGGGATCAAAAAAAAATCCAAAATTTTGGGCAATTTTCAACAGGCCGTAACTTCGAGAGAAATAGTCGTACAGGAAATAAAAAAAAAGGAAATTGTAGCTCCA
Source organism: Euclidia mi (assembly GCA_944739405.2). Classification (NCBI taxonomy): domain Eukaryota; kingdom Metazoa; phylum Arthropoda; class Insecta; order Lepidoptera; family Erebidae; genus Euclidia; species Euclidia mi. The sequence goes on from OX123198.2 coordinate 20,387,347, forward strand.
AGTGTCTAGTTTTTGGTTTAGAATTTTAAAATTTTGTATCCTCCGCGGTTTTTGAGTAATTGTAGATAAACCAGCAACAAAAAAAAACAATTTTGTAAAGCTTTTTTTTTTTTAGCTTAACCACTATAAGGATCGGATACTTTGTTCATTTAGCTTTAATTTTTTTTTATTCACCTTGATTCGTCCACTTCTCGCCGAGATATTGGTCTTCAAATGCACACACACGTGGTACGCTTTGGATAACGCTAATGCCGGCGGTAATTATTCTCGTCAATTCAATTCCTTTTTAATTGTTTTGATTTTGAATTTAAGCATTTTCTGAAGCAAAAATGTGGAAAAAGTTCGGAAATCCTTTTTCTATTTTTTTTAAATTATGAGCTTTTCAGAGAAAAAAAATGTGATCCTTTAATTTTTTTAAAAATTTGATTGATGGAAACAATAAAACAGCTGGTTGGATTAATTTAGTTTTTTTGTAAAGTTTTTGTGGACATATTGAACTGTAAAAGGCACACTTAACATTAGCGGTTTCCTAAATATTTTCGATCTAGCGCTTGATTTTCCAAAAAAACACCAAAAGTCCTTTTTTTGTTGCATTTTCAAATTGATGTGACAAAAAGAAAAAGAACTTTTTCGGAAAAGCAATGGCTAGTCGTTAAGGAAAATTCATTCAAATTCTTGAAACCCACCTTCAACTTTCTGTGCAATCATTGGTTGCTGAGATATCGATAATCAAAGACAAAAGGATTCTTTCCCATTTGAAGACCGATATCTCGGCGAGAAGTGGATGTATCATGGTGTATAAAAAAACCAAATCAAAGCTTAATGAACAACATATTCGATCCATATAGTGGTTAATCGAAAAAAAAATTTCCTCGCCAGTAGACAAAAAAAAAAAATTATGAAGAAGACGTACGTCTTACACTAGCTGACGGTGTAGGCAGACATCAACGGATCTTGAAGACTACGGTACCCGTCAAGCTAGAACATCGGATAATCCCAACCACGGATAATCCCAACCACTTTCATCGTGCTTCCGGAGTCCAGAGACAACCGAACGTTACTGGGAGTCGGATTCATCCAAGACGCTAAAATGGTACTGAATCTTCCACAACTTACATGGGAGTTCACGGATGACCCAACTCGGTATGAATTGTACGAGGAACACTACGTAAATTTCACCGACTCCGGTAATAGCAGTACATGTCAAGCGAGTACCGAGTGCTGCGCTGCCTAGTGAGACCGCTTCCATACCGTGCTCACGTGCTACAACGGGATATAAACTTATTCCGCTCAACTTAAGGTCAATAAAGAAACACAAAACCGTCTTCGATGGATACTCGCCCCGCTTCGAGGAATATATGGTGAAGGATGCTGAAAAGATGGTCCGAGAAGCGGAAGTTACATTATCTCCTCACTCCAAAGGACTGTTTCCAAGCCATCGCAATTCGGAACGAGGCTCCAGCCCTAGCGTCGTCGACTCAATCGATTTATGTATGGTAGGCCTCTCTAAGGATCAGGAAAACCAGATAAATAAAATTTTATTAGAGTATCAAGATGTTTTCATTGATAACGAAAAACCTTGTTCGCTTGGCGAACATTGTATTATAACAAAGCATGCTATACCTATATCAGTACCTCCTTACAGACTTTCAGCAGCAAAAAAGAAAGTTCTGAAGAAAGAACTAGACAAAATGCTGACAAAGAATATTATAGTACCTTGCTCTTCACCATGGGCTTCTCCCGTTATTTTAGTACCAAAGTCTAATGGAGAGGTTCGAGTGTGTATTGACTATCGCCGTCTGAATGCTATCACTGTAGCAGATACTTATCCAATTCCTCGGATAGATGACCTGCTGCACTCAGCAAAACTCACACATTATATGACGTCGCTTGACTTAAAATCCGGGTACTGGCAAGTCAAATTAAGAGAGGAGGATGAGGACAAGACAGCATTCATTACTCCATTTGGAGTCTACAAATTCAAGAGAATTTGTAGATTCCAAATGGAGTTCGGGTTATGTAACGCTCCTGCTACCTTTCAGCGTCTGATTGATAGATTCCGAGTTAACCTGGAACACGTCACCATGCTGGCATATTTGGATGATTTAATATTTTTTTCTGGCACTTATGAGGATCACCTCTCTGATCTAAAGGATATACTGGGTAAAATGAGAGAATTTAATTTAACTGTGAACAAAGATAAATGCAAATTCTTCTGTTCGTCTATTAAATACCCATCATAACGCCAGACGGTTTAAAACCTGATCCCAAAAAGACAAAAGCAATTTTGGATAGAACAACTGCAAAGAATCTTCAACAACTGATATCCTTTTTACAAATGTGCTCCTGGTATCGTCGATTTATTGGTAATTTCTCAGCCATTGCTCAACCCCTCACGAAAGTTACAAAGATAAAGGTTGCCTGGGTGTGGAGTACAGAACAAGACGAAGCATATAGTATGCTGAAGCGAAAATTGAGTACCGCCCCGGTTTTGCACCAAGCAGATGATACCAAACCTTTTATTCTGAAAACTGATGCCAGTAACTATGCACTCGGAGCGGTTCTGGTCCAAGGGGAGAAGGATGATGAACACCCGGTTGAGTATGCAAGTAGACTGCTCACCTCAGCGGAGAGAAATTATTCCACTACCGAAAGAGAGGCTTTAGCTATAGTCTGGGCCTTAAACATGTTCCGTTCATACATTGAAGGAACGCCAATCACGGTGATTACAGATCATCAAGCTTTGAAATGGCTCTTAAATTTAAAATCACCTACTGGCCGATTAGCCAGATGGGCATTACAGATTCAGGCGTATAACCTAACTATTTCCTATTAACCAGGGAGATTAAACTCTGTCGCTGATGCTTTGTCGAGACCACCATGCTGTGATGATACTTCTAGCTGCAACATCTCTTCAGTAATAGTAGATATGCCTACCAGAAGCCCAAAACATATTCGTAAAGAACAAGAAAAAGATAGTAAGCTACAAAACATCATAATTAGTCTCGAAGAGAAAAAAAGGACCGAGGATGCTGCTTATTGGAGTAACAAAGGTTACCTAATGAATAATGGAATGTTGTATCGCTTGCATCCTGATTCTGAGGTCGATGATGCTCAGTTAGTAGTGCTTGAACATGAATGGGCAAATGTTCTTAGTGCTTATCATGATGATCCTTTAGCAGGCCACTACGGAGCTGATAAAACTTATAAAAGAATTGCCAATAGGTATTATTGGAGTGGCATGCGTAAATATATTGCAAGTTACGTAAATAATTATTTAGAATGTCAACGCTATAAGCCTTCTAACCAGAAACCCGCAGGTTTGTCTGTGTTTGAGGTTGTGTCGTTTGATTTATTTGGTCCTCTTCCAGAAACTGAGGATGGAAAGACATGGATTCTGATTGTAGAAGACATGGCCTCTAGATGGGTTGAACTTTTCGCTCTAAACACCGCCTCAGCAGAAAACTGTGCTCTGACCCTTATAAACGAAGTTTTCTTAAGATATGGAGTACCAAGGCGATTGATAAGTGATAATGGTACTCAGTTTGTGAGTAATGTTATGCAACAAGTAACCTATAGCTTAAATATAAAACATCAAAACACTCCATTGTATCATCCTGAAACAAACCCGGTTGAACGCCGGAATCGAGATTTAAAAACACAGCTGGCTATTTTGATACAAGGAGAAAACCATACCCAATGGTCAAAACTTTTACCTGGGATCAGATTTGCTATGAATAGCGCTAGTTCCTTAGCCACGAGTCAAACGCCAGCATTCTTGACATTTGGAAGAGAATTAAGATCTCCACGAGATAACGAGATTGATTTCCGAAATATACTCATCTCTGAGAACCTTATACCCGAAATAACACTAAAACTTAGAGATCTTGCTGACACTTTGGTAAAAGCTAGAGAAGTACAGGAAATGAAAGAAGAGGCTCGGAAAGCATATGTGGACCAACACAGACGCCCTCATCCGCAATATAAGCCAGGAGACCTAGTTCTTGTTAACCTACATCCTGTTAGTAAAGGAAAACAGGGCATCGCCGCTAAATTTGCACCTCGTAGAGACGGACCATGTGTAATTTTAGAACAACATGGTCCTGCCTCTTTTAAATTAGCTACTTTGGATAGTCCTGATATACCGATCGGTCTTTACCATTCATCAGCTTTGACTCCCTTCAAAAGTGAAACTTCGGATACAGTTCCAGCGCCTGTGCTACCTCTTAGAAGAAGAGGTCGGCCTAGGAAGCCAGTTGTCGCTTCCGCGCCACCACCCGAGATAAAAAGAGGACGTGGACGTCCAACGTGGTCGCTGCCCCCTCAAGGGGGACGAAGGCGAAGCAGGCTGCAGCGCCAGCGCCGGTACCCACCACGCCGGCGCCGCCACGAGTAGACCCAGTGATCACCATGGCCATCGGCGCGCTCAACGCCGTACTACAGGCCCTGCAGGACGGGCGGGATCCGGTCCCGCTCATCCTCAAATGCGTAGGCGAACTATGCGCTTATGGCCGCTAGTAGCCTACGCATTGTATACTGGAACGCCGACGGTATGTCCCCCGAGAAGACCAGGCTCTTAAGGTTGCTGCTCTCCCAGCGGCAGGTTGACATTGCCCTCGTCAACGAGACGCACCTTAAGGCCAGCTCCTCCCTCAAGATGCCAGGGTACCACGTGTACCGAGAGGACCACATCTCTCCAGCTGGGACTGCGTACAGGGGATTAGCAGTCCTAGTGAGGAGAAGGATCGTTCACCAACCGCTGCCTGTACCAACGCTGCAGTCGTCGTACGCCCTTGGCGTAGAAGTCATCAACAGCCGCCCCATCCGTGTGTTTGCTTTCTACAAGCCGCCCAACAACAGACTAGCGATGGCTGATGTTCACGCCCTGCTGGACTCGCCGAACGCGTCCATAGTCGCGGGCGACTTCAACGCCAAGCACACGGCTTGGAACTGCACCACCACCTGCCCTGACGGCCGCCGTCTTCTGGACGATGCAGACCGCAACGGCTACGACGTGTTGGGGCCAGAAGTCCCGACGCACTACCCGTACCAGGCAGCTCTCACACCAGACGTCATCGACTTGACGGTCATCCGCGGCCTGCCGACCGCACCATCGATTGACGTCCTGGACGACCACCTCCTCTCGGACCACCAACCCGTACTCCTCACACTGTCGAGTGCTCCGGCTCGAACAGTGACGCCACCCTCTCGTCACCGCCAGGATTGGCAAGCATTCGCCGAATACATGGCGGAGCACGCGCCCTATCGCCGGATCGAGACCAACGCAGATGTCGACACACTCGCTGAGCAACTCAGCACTGTTATCAACACAGCGCTTCGAGTCTCGCGTCTGGACGCTGCGTCGACACGTCGGCCTCCCCAACTCCCAGCTCACATCATGGCGATGATTGAGAGGAAGAGGAAGCTAAAATGCCAATGGCAACGCACCCGATGCCCGACCATGAAGTCCCAGCTCAACGCTCTGGCTGCGAAGATCTCGAGTGCACTGGAGACAGTCGCCACCGAGTCCTGGCACCGCACCATCGAGCGAGCAGGTGAAGACTGGTCAGGCATCCATCGTCTGTGCCGCCAGCTCTCCGGGAAGCAACCTCCGATTAGGCCCCTCCTGGCTAGTGACGGTAACCCACGTTACCGCCCCGAGGACCGAGCGGAGACCACCTGGAGACCCAGTTCCAACCGAATCCAGCTTCCAACATGCAGCATGTAGAAGCTATCCAGCAGCGTCTGGAGTCCTACTTCCAATCGCCGATAGCCCCCACGGAAGACCCAGTAGTCTTTTCCCCGGGTCAGGTGCAGCGAATGATTCGCAGCACCAAACTGCGGAAAGCCCCTGGTCCCGACCGGATCACCAATGAAGCCCTGCGTCACCTACCTCCGCGAGCAATCGCATCGTTGACGCAGCTATTCAACGGCATCCTCCGTACCAGCCACTTTCCCGCAGCATGGAGACTCGGCCGAGTCATAATGCTGCCCAAGCCCGGGAAAAACATTCTGAAGCCCGAAAGCTATCGGCCCATCACGCTGCTGTCGACACTCTCGAAAGTCTTCGAGAAGCTTCTACTACTGCATCTCACTCCACACATCCAGCCACGCGACGAGCAGTTCGGGTTCCGAGCCGAACACTCCACGACACACCAGCTCGCGAGGGTACTGCACCACATGACGGTGGCCCTCAACAAGAGGGCGAGCCCTGTCGCAGTACTTCTCGACATGGAGAAGGCATTCGATCGCGTCTGGCACGCCGGCCTGGTCTACAAGCTGTCCACGTCTACTACTCCCCGCCGAGTAGTCAAAACTGTGGCCACCTTCCTTCAGGACAGGCGCTTCCAAGTGACAGTTGACGGCGTCCTGTCAACAGAGCGCCCCATCAGAGCCGGCGTCCCTTAAGGGAGTTGCCTCTCGCCCGTGTGCTACAGTAGGTACACGGACGACATCCCCGTCGCTGGAGGCGCCATGCTGGCGCTGTATGCAGACGACGCTGCCTACATCACCACCTCCCTTAACCCCGCTCACGCGGCGGTTAAGATGCAGCGCGCACTGGATGCACTCCCGCCCTGGCTGGAAGACTGGAGACTGACGGTCAACGTGGCGAAGACCCAGGCGATCTCCATTGGTGGACGAAGACTGCCCCTGCCTCTCACCATGCTCGGACACCACGTCGACTGGTCCCCGACGGTGAAATACCTCGGCGTGACCATAGACCGTCGTCTCACGATGGCCCCGCACGTCAAGAACGTTATTGGCCAAGCACGAACCGCTCGAGCTCTTCTGCGTCCTGTCTTGGCGTTCGGACTTCCCCTCCGTGCGAAGCTGGCCGTCTACAAGGCATACATCCGCACCCGCCTCACATATGCCTCCCCAGCGTGGTACGCGCTGACTGCGGAGACCCTCCGCAAACGGCTGCGTGCGCAGCAGTCGCTCGCCCTACGCGCCGTTGTAGACGCCCCTCGCTACGTGAGGAACGACGTCATCTCCAGGGACCTACGCATGGAGAGCCTCGACGACTTCATCGGTCGCCTGAGCGCCAACATGTTTGCCCGCGCTGACGGGTCATCCTTCCGCCACCTGCGGGAACTGGCGCCCTACCATCGGCGCCCACCGGACCGACCACTGCCGCGCGACCTGATCCCCGCAGCAACCACACCGGATTGACTCCAGCTCGCTCAGGTCGGCTGACGGGCGCTTGCTGGGAGCCTCCCCCGGCAAGCTCGACCTCACCAACGTAAGCGAAGCCCCCACCGAACAAGCCGCCGCTGGCTCGTAGATCGCTTACCGGACGTTCCCCTCTAGGGAATACTGCCGGTGGGGTCAGGTCTCGCTAGCGGCGTGAAGCACACCCGGACTAGACGCCCGGATGCGACACCAGTGGCAAGGACCACAGCCCCGTGGCCCGTCTGCAGCTGCAGGCGGCGGCCGAAACCACTGAGACAGTCAACCACCTGCATCAGTTTCCCCCCGGTTCCCCTAGGGGAATCGTGAGAAGACCCGGAAGAGTATTTGTTAATCTATCTCAGGTTGCATTCGCTAACTACGTCCTACTTGGAATAGTTATTCGGAACTTCTTGAGCTTAGATAGTCTTTAGGCGACTTCCTCCCCTTTCGTCCTACTTGGTCTAAGGGTGCAAAGTCGATTGAGTACTTAATATAATTTGTACACATTCGTACAATAAACGCTGTACAACTCTACCAGGCGGCTTTTCTTGCTGATTCCCTGCATCCCGGACGAACCCCAGCTACACTAATAGGTTAATTCAGATTTAATTTGGGATTGCTACAAAAGGCTCTTGCGGCAGGCGCTTGGAACTTGTAATTATTGCTTTGGGGATGGTATGATATATTCTTGGCAGTCAAATATATAAAACGTATTTTAAAGTTTCTGATACGCATATGAAATATACCTACGCCTAAATATACCTTACAGCCATCAGAGCTTTCAGAGAGTTGTGTATATTTAAATAAAACAATCTCATTAATACATCGCACAAAATCGAAACACTATATTGATTTATAGGTAAGTAAAGTTTAAACGTTGCTGTAAAAGCTCCAGTCAGTACACAGGAGTCCATTGCAAAGCCTCCCCAAGCCTCTGCACACAGACCATCTTGGCCCGTTCAACCGCTTTCCGCATTTCCATAACCAATATATTGGTAGGTATTATTTTACCTTATTTTAATGATAACTGTTTACACAATACCATAATTTTACCACGTACTAATAAAAGAAAGGTCGAGTCATAATGAAATGGACACTGGAGCAATGAATTAAAGATTCTGAGAGAACCTTTTTAAATGTTTGCAACGTCTTTTATTTTTCCCGAAGAAGTTTTAATTAATTATCGCACTGTTTATACTTCCATTTACTACTGTTTTGGTAGCAACAAGCACATTATTCAGGCTTATTTGTATTATTTTTGGAAATAGAATGGTACTCGTAGGTAAAGCAAAATTTTCCTTAGTCTGATAGTAAAAGAATTAGTAACCTAGTTAGGTTATTACTTAATAAGCCATTTGCATAAATATGATTATCAAACTGTCATTAATCAAGATGAAGAATTTGTTTTGTCAATTGATTTTTTAACCTGTGATAAACTAGGGTTAGGGTTACAGGTAACTCAGGGCTAAATTGACTGCCACAGATGATCCGCACGCAGCGTGAAATCAACTTTTATAAAATCTTTTTATTTGATAGATAGCTTAAATTTAGGGCTGAGCCTATCTTTAGTTTGCCTTTTATAATAAAGCCTGAAAGGTACTCAAGTAGAAAAAGCTGGTTAGATTGATATTTTTAAGGCTCTATACTAGTATACATAGACGATGTATACTTATACAGTACCTACCAACACATGTTTGTATATACAGTTCACTACACGGGTGGTGTACCTCAAAAGTAAAATAAAACACACCGTTCTTCCAATACGTAAACTTAATAGAGCATAGAGACATTAGTGTCTATTAAGACAGGTATAAGAATAATAAAATCATTGCCAAATCTAAGTACTTGTCATTTCTTACCTAAAACATTACTTTCGCCCCAGACAAACAATGTCGTGGCAGAAAATAGTTTGATTTATGAGAACGCGTAAAATAAAATAAATCTTTAAAGTAATCAATCATTGACCTGAATATCAGCAGCGAACCAAAGTAGCACAGAATATAATAAATTGAAAACGTACGTAGTATAATTATATACGATGCGAATGGAATCTTAAACAATCCCCAGCTGGATAATACGACTAATGTCGTAATGTCTATGTAATTCCTTTCAAACTCACACGTCGGCGCTACGGCCCGAATCTCCCTTAATCCCTTAATACGGCCTTTGTGAGTTTTCCATCTCATAATAATGCTAGATAACACGCAGTTACTTTTATTATCTGACTGCGCCATTCACCAAACAGGTATTCTCCGTCACAAAAAGCGAGTGTAGTCGGTAATTCAGGTAAATTATCGACTAATTTCAGAACGTCAATACGAGTAAACATAAGGTAATATCATTAGAGCACGCACGCTGAGTACAGTTAGGTACCTACAGATTCAAATAAAATAAGCCCGTGTACAAGAAAACGACATAAACGTCCGAATATCACATAAACTCATTCAATATTCAATTAGGAGGTACTCGGATTATATTCGTTACTGAGAATTACTTCGGTAATACAGCAATAATTAGATCACGTGATTGCGCTATATCAGATTATATTCCATATAGAAATTGATGCTATTCCATGTGAGATATGATTTATTACATAAAACCATTTACTATAGAAATCTTCAGCAGAGGCTTTCATAAGAAATTATTGGTACTATTGTGCTAACCAAATGTAGGGCGGCAGACTTCATGCATCAAAAATGTGTTACAAATATTTTTCTTTACCTTCAAAGCGAACAATATCCCACAATTTTACTACACATAATTATCATAGTATAGTGCATTATTTGTTTCCAAACCGGAAAGTAGCTGTTTCGGTTATCTCAGCGGAAAAATTACGAAAGGTAAGTTAAATCAGTAATTTGAAACTCTCGGTAAATAGAATTTTTGGAAAAACCAAATAAAGAAACAAAAACAATAAGAGATTGGAACGGGTCACCTTTTCCAACCTTTTACGGAATGGATTGTAAAAATAATACCTCTCAAACATACCCGTGTAATACCTTCGTAATTCGTTCTTGCTAACTTCGCGTTTGACGTTGATATCAATATATTGTTTGTGGTCTGTTGTGAACTCAGGAACATGATCCGATTATATATCAATAAGTAAGTCCTGAGACGTTTTTAGCTCTGTATGTATTAGTGTATAAGCAACCATCGTATTTTCAACCGATGTACCAAAGTTCGTATGTAAATAAGCCGTCAATAACATGTACATTTTAGATGAGACGTACACTGGATGGTAAGACCAGTAAACAAACCGTGTTCTCATACCATAAGCGTTATTTATAGTCTATAGGCGTGAAATAAATGTCAACGTAATGTAGGTATACCTATCGATACATTACAGATGTATAAGGTAGAGGGTCTCCAACTATATAACATTCATGTTTTCTGGTGTTATGTAGCTACACGTTCATTATAGATAAAGTCGCCAGATCCGTGAACTTTCGTATTCATATTTATTTCCCTAAATTGTCTTTTAGAAGTTGCAACGATGTTGGCAGCTGACATATATACGCGGCGGGTACATAATGGGTAAAAGTTATTGTTCTTATAAACTGGCTGAAAATATGTTACGGCGTATCCATTTACCAATATAGTTTTCGGGAGTAACTATATATACTGCCATAAAACTATATTGTTATGAGACCGGCCCTGGATGAACTAAATAGCTTTTACATCCCTGTTTCGCCGCAATTGAAATTTTTGATATTGTTCGGTTTTTAGGTCTCTGATTTATGAACTAATTGCAAAAATAAATTGCATGACTACAATTAGTTTATTATATTGTAAGTAAAGTAGTATTTTTTATGAGTGTAATAACTGTAAAACTTTGCTGTAAAACTAGTGCAGTTCGTAACCCAAAATTTACGTCTAAGCTTCATAATTGGCAGTAAAAGCAAATGCGAACAAGTCCGTAATAATTAAAGTTATATACAATACGTTGATATAGCCAGCCCTACAATATTCAGAACAATAAACCACAGATCAGTGGGCGAATTGTTTGCGCGGGGATAGTTCACCGTCGCTTGTACATGCACAGTATCACCTGGTATTACTCGTATTTCTTTGATCTCAGTTTATGGCTTGCTGCTACAGGCACAATTTAATTTCTTCACTGTCGATCGCACGCTATCAGAAAGACAGCGCTGAAAGCCGGGAACACTCTTTGTAAACAATAACAATAAGTAAAAATAATAAAATAATAAAAATGTTTATTTTCAATAACAAAAAGTACATTTTTACAATTTAGGTAATTGAAGTCACCTGTTAAGCTAACAATAATTATGCTTGTGATAGGTGGCTCCGCTCCTCTCAGAAGAACCGACGACGGGTACTTTGTACAAATTATAGCTATAACATTTATAAAAGAAAAGTAATTGAAAATAAAGATGAAGTAAAAATTAAATAAAATAAACAATTTAGAAACAAATACAGGAGTATGTATCAATAGTGTGTGTTGTGTGTGTGTGTGTGTGTAATAATTTTAGGTAAAATGCAGCAATTTTATACTTTAGTAAATTACAAAATAAATAGTCGCTCTTGTTCAAGCATTTTATTTATGATGGGCAGCAGTTTTGAGAATTTTGAAGGCAATTTTTCAACAAGGTAAATTATAATAATATAACGATATAAGGTAGACATAACTTTTTCCTGCGATAGTATGAAGTTCACTTAATCTCCTTAGCTTTGTATTTTTTCATCCTAAAACTGTTGTCAAAAGTCACATGTAATTGGATGTCCACCTGTTTTAAATTCAGGGGTCACAAAAATCGATTTATTTTTCATTTTTGGCAAATAACTCGTTATCTATGGGTTTATATTTTTATTTTTAATCAATAGTGTAGAAAATTAAATTCTCTACAACTTTTCTATTTAACATTTTTTATACCTTGAACTGTTTTCGAGATAGAGGGCGTAAAGCGCGCGGTAAGAGAATTATCTGAGGTCAACTGGTAGTCTCGATCAAAAACTCGTAATATTAAGGTTATAATTTATTGCTAAACATATAATTATCATTTTTTATTAACTTTTAGATTAAATTTTTTTTTTTGTTAATTATCTATTTCATCTTCCTAGCACAGCCGGTTGTGCGGGCGCTGCTGCTGCTACAGCGGAGACCCTCAAACGGCGCAAATACGTAAACCTAGTAGGGGATTACGTATTTGAGCCGTTTTGGGTCGAAACGGCCATGGGGTCCAAGTGCGAGATCTCTTTTTAGAGACCTCGCAAAGAGACTTGTCGATACCTCGCGTGACCAGAAGGCTGGGTTGTATTTGGCCCAGAAGGTAAGTATCGCCATACAACGTGGCAATGCAGCCAGCGTTCTGGGCACGCTTCCAGTTGACGACGATGTGGATGAATTTCATGACGCCCTCTATTTTGTATATATTTATTTGGATGTTCTGTATATATTTCTTTGTATATTATCTGTTTTTAATTCAGGGTCTATTTATTTAATAACAATCACCTGCCCATGTAATTAAGAAATTGTTGAGGAAAATACCAAAATTGTATTTAATTCTAATCTAATTTAAACGAATGACTTTCTATATAAATAAAGAAGAAAAGAAATAAATGTTTAATTGATGTTTTTATCAAACGTGTGATTTTATAGATTTATAACAAAATTAATAAAAATTTCGAGATAAAGTTCTAATTTTTATTCTCTTCTTCTTCATCATCGTCTTCATCTTCTTCTTCATCATCATCTTCTCTTCTTCTTCATCATCATCGTCGTCATAGTCCCTCTGCTGCAGAATTTCCTCTTCAACGACATTTGTCTCTAAGTCATGCATGATTTCTGGGTCAAAAGTTGTATCATTAATATCGGTCTGATATTGTACAACATTGAGACAAGCTTGTCCATTACACTGGCCGCAAGCTAAAGAGCACTGTAACCCCACTTTCCTGCATCCACATATTGAGCCACAGCCACTTTTGCAGTTACAGAAGATTGTATTAAGTATGAATTACTTCTGGAGCAAGTGTTTAAATAGTCATGATAGGTTCCAGGATGCCGTTACGCATAGTCCAACCCCAGCCTTGAGGTTCTAAATCATGCCCTAACCAAGTTTGAATCTGATAATAAACGCGATTGAAATGTTGGTGAGATGCTCCACTCGTTGGTGGAATATTTGATAACTGCACAGGTTTATTCCATTTGTTAACTTGACGTATAATGCATAACGGAAAGGATCGATACTATCGTCATTTTTCAATTACTGAAAGAGATTATGAGTGTTATTGAATTGATAAATTTAAGAATTATTATAAAAAAGATCCAATTCAAACTAAAAGTTAATAAAAAAATGATAATTAAATGTTTAGCAATAAATTATAACCTTAATATTACGAGTTGTTGATCGAGATTAACAGTTGACCTCAGATAATTCTCTGACCGCGCGCTCTACGCCCTCTATCTCGAAAACAGTTCAAGGTTTAAAAAAATGTTAAATAGAAAAGTTGTAGAGAATTTAATTTTCTGGAATATTGATTATAAATACAAATAGCTCGAAACCCATAGAAAACGAGATATTTGCAAAAAAAATAAAAAATAGTTTTTGTGACCTTTAACCCCTGAATTTAAAACTTGCGGACATCCATAATATGTGACTTTTGAGAACAGTTTTAGGATGCTAAAGTACAAGTTTTTACGTGGTAATATACTGGGTATATCGATTTTCCGAGATTTGCACCTAATTTGGCCTAAAATAACTGGACTAATAGGTTTATTATGTCTGAGAGATTTATTACGAGATTGTTTTAAAATTTCTATTGAATTTTAATTTTATGACATATTTAACGAGAGAAATTTCGATTCGTAAATTCATTTGATTTTCATTTCTTTGCAATAATAATAATATGGCACCATGTAGCTGACGTATGAATAACAGCAGTGCAGTAAGTCCCTCTCCCCGTGGGATCTCCGCTTTGTCGTGGTGGGGGGGGGCTCAGTAGCCGTGGGTTTGAGGTACACCCACGGTGAAGCTAAGCGGGATCCTGGGAGGGGACGCAGTCCCCTTCGTCCTTCCCCCCAGGGCGGAGGGAATCCATGAGGATTTTCCAACCCGACACCAAAAAAAAAAGTGCAGTAGGTGAGTCTACCTAAGCAATTCTTTTATTTTTACAATCTTTCAAACTGTTTGGTAGCAAGATTCAGACATTCTCCACGTAAATGCGAGTATGAAACATAAACATAAACATATGAAACATACTTATACATATTATTTATTTCAAAAATACTTTCGAGATTAAACCTTAATTTTACATTTAAAGGAGAGTTTCATAACTGTCGCAGTACCTCGTTCACGACGACATTGCACAAGTATCATAAGGTGGCAACATTGTTGGATCTGGAGACTCGTCGATTCAGCATTTATATTTGACTTGTATAAGTGTTGTAAACAACCAAAATGCAGAAATAAATATGTTTTTATGTCTTTAGCATTTGTTTTGAACCCACAGACTGAGTGACTTTACGATTATGTCAGTTCTTTGAGGTAACATACAAAGTACCTACATGCACGAGTTTACTTTCATAGATATTCTTTTCATAACTTTAGTTCGTAGTATATTTGAGGATTAAAAAAAGTATATGTATTTTACTTCACTTCAGAAATAAAACTTTTGTATCAAATGTGGAGTACGTATATTGGCAGGATTAAAAGTATTGCAAGCAGAGCAATACTTGCGTTTGTACCCCAGCTTATATGTAGAACTTTTACTGCAAACAACTTTTCTATTCACTTCAGCGTTGGCATGAACCGTTACGAGATTTTCGCGATTTACGAGAACCAAGTTGTTCTTCGTTCTCGCAAATTAAGTAAGGATTTATAGATGTGGCTCAGCTGGTAAGTGCGCTGCGCACTTTGAAATATACTACAAGTTCTGAATAGACGAACACTTCAGCTTTCATTTTGTGATACATTCAATACTTGCTGTGCCAATAATCTTTCTGCCGAGGAGCTTTACAAATAGAAACTTGCAACTCACGTATTGGCGAAGATTATGGCAACATGCTGCTTTAGGAGTAACACTAGACTACTTATAACTGGAGTGTTAACACTTAGGTAAATAAATACAGTTCGTTATATTTAAATTGCAAGTAGTCGAAGACCATTTGGACAATCATCATCATATCAGTGATATCATACTTCCTGCTTTGTGTCTTCAACTTCGATCTTTGGCTAAAATCAAAAGTCAAATTACTAATACTCGTCCAACAAATTGTTCGTTTCGTTAGGTCTAAATGGCGATTTGCGCTCCGACTAGATGATTAATCAAACGTATAATGTACTAAATAAATAACAGTATATAAACATAACCTG
The DNA here is from genome assembly GCA_944739405.2 of Euclidia mi. Taxonomy (NCBI): domain Eukaryota; kingdom Metazoa; phylum Arthropoda; class Insecta; order Lepidoptera; family Erebidae; genus Euclidia; species Euclidia mi. Next base: position 20,402,850 of record OX123198.2, read on the forward strand.
AGCTTAACACATGTTGTATTTGTGCGAGTTTAGCTGGCAAATTGGCAGTAGTAAAATTGGTTCCTTTAAAATTGATTCAAGCTTCTTTTATACCCACTTTTATTTATGTTATGCAAATGGAGTAGGGTGTCTGAAGTTTAACAACTGTATGTGCTTGTTCACCAGTGGCATCGAATTTTGAAGAAAATATATTGCATGGCAAATAAAGTCAGTATTTGGAGTAAACAGTTCCTTATACAGTAGGTATGTACCGACTTATCACAACATCATAACCTGCGTCTAATTAGTTTGTTTTACTTAGCAAACTTTATGTTAATTGTTTGAGTGGAGAGCTTATTTTGTTCTAAATACATAAAACAGAAGACACTTCTATTGATCAAAACGATTAATTAATATTGTGTTATGAATAAAAATGTTTGCGCGTTATATTTGCAAACACTTATTTTTGTGTTACGCCGGATCTAAATAAAAAAACAGCCAGACAAAATGGAGAGGCCGTCGACCGTCTCGTTGTCACAAAAGTTTGTATAAGAAAGAGGTTTTTCCTTTCGCAGCATTAAATCAAACTTTTATTATTATTACAGGATTCACAACCTGGTTGTTCTAGTTTTTTTTTACCACATAATGTCAGCCTTCTTCTGCTCCCATCTTTATATATATTTCTTGTGTGCATGTGTATTTCACTGAACTCTTCCTAAACGACTGTACCGATTTTGATGAATTTTTTTGTGTGTGTTCAAGGCTTCCGTGTGGTGACGGATTAAGAATACGGATTGTCACTACCCCATATCATCCCATGGGTGTCGTAAGAGCCGACAGAGGGACCATATTACGCAGAGAACAGCACTGTAAGGAAAACTTGATACAAACCCTATACCAACCCGTTTGGCCAGCGAGGTATATTAGGCCTGATGATGATGTTCAAGAGGACTTGAGAATGGTTTAGATTCACAAAAAAGGGCGAATATAAAAAAGAAATATGGCGGTACGAAGTTCGCCGGGTCAGCTAGTATATACAAATATTTTCAAGCTACAAACTAATCATAACTGTAGTATATAGGTTGTAACATATCTCCTGTTAGATTTCAGATTTTCAGTAGCAAATCCTGAATCAAATTTGCACCTTTGCATTTAGAAAATAGAGGAGCAATACTACAATAACGAGTTTGCACAGAGTCAACGAATTTTATGAAGCGTACAATAACTTGTACACAGGTAGTTTTACGCTATATTTTTAACAAAATGATATTTATGAGGAGAGATCTAGAAGAACATTATTATCAAGACCTCGACTTCGATTGTTCTTAAGACTGCAATATTTTGCTATAAATTTATATTGCCTATTTAAAGTAACTAGCCCTAGCCCTAAAACTGGTGACGGTAATACAAGTAATGATCAAAAAGTTATGAAGCGGGATGCCTTTCAGTATCTTAGAGAACGATCACACTCCTTTACAGACAATCGCTCACCAAGACAGACAAATACAACACAATAAGCAACAACTATCGAAAGGACTCCAACACGGCTGGTCCCCGCGGGAGTACTAGACCACCACCCTCCAATCAAAAGGTGTGATCGGTTTCATATCGCAACTCTCAACACAAGAACCCTCAGGACTCACGAAAGTCTACTAGAATTAGAAAAATCTTTAGAAAACATAAAATACGACATCTTAGGCATAAGTGAAATGAGAAGACTAGGCGATAAAATAAAAGAACATAGTGAATACATACTATACCAAAAAGGAGAAATTGTCGGACATAGAAGAGTAGGGTTCTTAATTAAGCAGTCCCTAAAGGAATATATACAGGAGTTAACAGGAATATCTGACAGGATAGCAATACTTAACATAAAACTACCAGGATACAAAAAAACTTGGTCTTTCATACGAGTATACGCACCAACTGAAAAAGCAGAGCTGTCAGTACTGGAAAGTTTCTATGAGACAGTCTCCCAAGCTATAAAAAACAATGCTGACAAACATATATTACTAATGAGCGATTTCAATGCGCAAGTGGGTGTCAGGCAAAACAGCTGTGAGTACATACTTGGCAGAAACTGGTAGAATTTTTAATGGAACACAACTTAATAGCATTAAATTCATGTTTCAAAAAGAACAACAACAGTAAATGGACTTGGATCTCCCCGGATGGTTCTTACAAAAACGAATTCGACTATATAATTAGCAACAACCCAAAAGCCTTCATTGACACTGCAGTCATTAGCAATCTAAACTTTAATACAAACCATCGTATGGTGCAATGCTCTCTTAGAAAAAACCAAACAAAACCATCACCGAAGCACATAAAAACAGTTTAGTCAAAAAAGCAAGTCAATACAGTCCAAAAAATAGTAACGTGCTCAAAAAAAATGATAAAAAGCTCAACAATTATAATATGGAAACAATACAGAAATACAAAATTTTGGAAAAAGAATGACAAAGGATAAATACTACAAGCAGAAACATTGAAATAAATAACAAGTACCAATTGAGCGACCATACATTGAAACTAATTCAGGAAAGAAAAACACTTTTAACCAGTCAAGACAGAAAAGAAAACAGACAACTAATTACAGCGCTTAGTAAGAATATACCTGAAAACATACGAAAAGATCGAAGAAACAAAAGACTGAAAACATTTGAGCACCATATTAAAAAATCTGGTGAGAAAAGCCCTGCAGGAATTACGAGAAGCAGGCAAAGAATGGATACCTAAACCCAAGAACAGATCAAAAATCGTAACACAAAGACAGAACATTAAAGACATAGCCACAAACTTTCACAGTAATTTGTATTCCAGGCAAAACCAACAAACAGAAAACTACAAAGTAATATTTACTAAACAAACAAACCCACGAAACACGCTTAGAACTAGTAGGAAACATCCTCTCATGCGAAATTGAAAAGGCAATCAAACCTCAAAAAATGGAAAAGTCGCCAGGGCCAGATTGCATTACTAACGAACTGATGAGGGGAACGATAGAGGAACTGACTCTAATCTTAACAAATATCTTTAATGAAATTTTAATAAATGGCCAGATCCCTAAACAATGGGCGATATCGCACATAATCCTACTACACAAGAAAGGCGATAAGGAAAACATACAGAACTATAGACCGATAAGCCTAATGTTCAATATATATAAAGGTTTTGCAAAAATTATACTGAATCGAATTATTGCACTGCTAGATGAACAACAACCAGTAGAACAAGCTGGTTTTAGAAAAGGCTTTTCTACCATTGACCATATCCACACACTTAAACAGGTACTTGAGAAATACAAAGAATACAATAAGACCATATATATAGCTTATATCGACTATACCAAGGTCTTTGATAGTCTTAATAACGACTACATATGGGAAAGCTTAGAGCAGCAAGGGGTACCTGAAATTTATACAAAAATCATAAAAAAACATCTATTCAAACAGTATGGCTAGATACAGTTGGAGAGCATAGGAAAAGAATTTTGCGTACAAAGAGGTGTTAGACAGGGAGACCCATTATCACCAAAATTATTTTCCGCGGTACTTGAAAACATTTTCCGGAGATTGAACTGGGACGAGTATGCCATAAATATAAATGGAAGAAAACTGCATCATTTAAGATTCGCTGATGATCTTGTACTACTCGAAGAAAGCCCTGAAAACCTCAGATATATTATAAACAGCTTAAAGAAAGTACGAAAGTTGGACTACAAATGAATACCAGCAAGACTAAACTAATGACGAACATCACAAAGGTCATTATCAATGTAGAAAGTGTTTAGCTTGAATACGTGGATGACTACATATACCTGGGACAAATCATCTCCACCGAAAATCAAATGACAAAAGAAATTAACCTTAGAATCGCAGCAGGTTGGAAAAAATACTGGACGCTAAAAGAGTTCATGAAATCCAAAAACATGAGCATGTCGCTAAAGCAGAAAATATTTAACACGTGCATATTACCTTGCATAACATATGGATGCGAAACTTGGACCCTCACTAAAGCACTGAGAGATAAGCTCGCTGTAACACAGATAGCAATGGAAAGGAGTATGACCGGTTACAAACGTCAGAATAAAATCAGCAACAAAGATATAAGGACAATAACAAAAGTTACTGATATACTGACACACATAGACCAACAGAAGTGGAGATGGGCTGGACATAATTATGATGCGAGGTAAAGATGGAAAATGGAGCAAAACTTTTACAGAGTGGTACCCAACGGACGGCAAAAGAAAACAAGGAAGGTAGAACACAAGGTGGGAAGATGAAATAAAATTGGCAGCTGGGCCATATTGGAGAAGGATAGCGCAAGATAGACAACAATGGAAATCGTCGGAGTGCCAACAGGCACGCCGAACTAAGAGACTTTTTATAAATTAGCATGTTAGATTTAAGGAAAATTTTAAGTTTCGGAATAAAGGGCTTTATTATTATTATTTTTATTAAAAGTAACTATTTATACTCTTTTTCTATCGTCCATCGCAACAACGCGGCATCCAATAGTGGTGAAAAACGAAACCAATTTAAAATAATTGTTTTTATCCAAATAAATGTTAACAATCGTATCATCTATAGGTAGAGAGGTTTAGCGAAATTATAAGAATTCAGAACGAACAAGCACGTCTCGTCTGCTTTGTGATCTCCACGACCAAAAGAGATAGCGATATTCTGTTAAGTATTAAGTATACTGACTATAAAAGATCTTCATATTAACGGAAACTCAAGTGGTTCTTGCAAAGCTCAACACAAGAGGTATTGTGCCTTGTAGAGTACAAATTTGAAAAAACAATGATTATTTGAGCAAAAAGACAATGGTGTTCGCGCATTTGATTTGAACCCGATGTTTCTAATGCTGCTTATAACGGGGATTCGCTACGCGCGTTCTACGATACGCAACCTAGTACAAAATAGGTCAATGCTCTCCGTGACCATAACCAGAGCGATAATTTATCCAATGGCATTAGGCTGCCGTAATGTAGTTACACTAGACTGGTTTAATGGTTTATTTGTGCAATTATTGACACTACGTTCTCACGGCCAAAGATATAATATATCGTTCTCTTTTTAAGGTTATTGTTTAACAACGTCATGTTTATGTATTTCCGTGAGTTTGTTACTCGTATTCATACTTTTAGTCTTGTGGCAAAACTTTGCCGTTTACCGGATAAGAACGCAGTATTTCGTAGACATAACGGCACAACCTTTGACAATTTATTTTTGGATCGGTTAGATAGGCCTTTGGTGCTACTCCTCACTGAATAGAATTACAATATAGAAAAAAAATAGATGAAAAATTACTTGAAATGTAGTAAAAAAAGATTATATGGCATGTTGGAAAAGTGATATGGTATTTAACAGACAGTCAAGACAAATGGGTAGGTACTTACTGCTGAATAAATTTTGTAATTTATATGTCTGCCAGGTGCAGATATTTAAGTCCAACTTTGGACAGTCGAGAGACTATGCGGGCGGGAAGTAGTGTTGCAGGCAATCCAACCCACTTTGTACGATAAACTAAGTTTACTATAATATTGCAAATAATCAGTCCCAAGTTTACTTCTGATTTGATAATTCTTCGTTACTGGACTATGAATCGAGATCAGTTTAGCGAAGTGTCAATTCTAGAGTAATTGGATTCTGACTGCTCCGTTCCTACGTTGGGGCCTACGTTACGTCCATGTGAACCATAGCTAACTACAGTCATCTAACAAAATTTTAAACAATGATACGTACCAATTATTTTATGGAAAGGCTTGCTGTTTCACTTAACTTTGAAGAATATGGTTTGTTAGTTTGTCCTTATTTTACGTCGCAATAGAGCGATGTTTTGGGTTGATTTTTTTGTGTGGAGGTAAAATGAGTCTGGAGAATGACAAAGGCTAGGTATTTACCTCGAAAACCGGTGCCTTGTTAAAGTCTTGTTATCTATAAATTGGCAGGCTTTTATAAGCCTAATTGATTGGTCTACTTTTAGGGTGGTTTAAAAATGGACGTTATCTATTTTAAGTAAAGAAACAACGTTGTCGATTTCTTCGTTACATTATAGTCAATAAGATTACTGTTTTTTTTATGATAACACAATTAAAGAGAACTACAACAACGCTACTCTTCAACATAGAATAGTTTTCTACTCTATAGCATTTTACGACACCCATGGGAATAGTTGAGGCAAAGCGCTGCCGGTTGCTGATGATTTAATAAATTTATTCTTATTTTAAAGAATAATATTGAATACCTAATGTTTTAAGGATAGCCATTATGTAGTGGATATATCACCTATGATATTGTTAATTAATTCTGGCAACCTTGACCTTAAATATCGCTTTTCAGTTCCAAATTCAATTGTATTTTGGAATAAAGCAATTAATTACCTTTTAAAAATCGTTACTAATTTGCTTTTCTGACGTTTCATTCAGGTGATAGCTCTGAATTCATAATTTTTTATTCTAAGTAGGTAATTATGATCCGTGGAGAAGCTAATATTCAGCCAATTCCGGCAAGCGGACCCCAGATTGAAACTGGGATAACGCTGCTAACGATGAGGTAATTATGATCCACTGTGGCACCAGCAGATTAGATGAGAAATAGAAAAAATAATGATGTATACGGCCCGGCCCGTCCATTGGTAACGAAATAACGCATTGTGCGCCGCAGGTTTTAACGCTTTAGTCTGACATATCAGAATGAAAGTGATGAATTTTTACTAAAATTGAATACATTGAGGTAGGTGGATCCGTCTTTTAAAAATTTACAAATTCTCACCACTCATACCTATTATATCGCCTGCAAAAGAAATCAATAAACATCTAAAATATTTTCATTAATGTAATGTTACGAGCTGGGGTTCGTGATAAATTATATACACTATGCCAGAAAAACTGCACTTTATTCAGTAACACAATAACACTAGATACACACACTTAATTCGTCAACACTAATAACACACCATTCACACCACTAGAACAACACTAAACACTTCCGACTTACTTCCTTCGCTTCTTGTATTTCGCTCCGATATTCAATTGTAACTGTGTGTCTCGCGCGCTCGCGCTCTATTTATACTGGCCGGACAGGCAACGAGATCTTTCTAGCATATTCCCGCTACAGACGAAACATTCTAGTAAGTCGGGAACAGTCGACATACAACGCCATCTAGTACAGAGTAGCTGAATTACCTTCAAACCACCGATACATTCAATCTCTTGCAGTACCCCGATTCACCGATAGATGGCGTAACACTGCCCCCTCTTAAACGTGTTCGTCTCGAACATCGTTGGACCTATAGTAACGAGCCAACCGGTCCACATGAACTATCTTCGGTGCACCTCGCGACCCCTTCTGGATTCGATAGGTGACGTCGTTCATCCTGGTAATTATGCAATATGGCCCGTCCCATCTGGCTTGTAACGTAGGCGATTTACCTTTGCTTCGTACTGGGTTATGAAGCCACACCAATGATCCTTCATCGAAGCCTTTGTTGTTTGCCTTCCGGTCGTAGCGAGTCTTCATCTTCTCAGACATCTGTTGTCCAGATTCCCTGATGTGCTCGTACACGTCGTTCATCCTGTTGCGTAGCTCGGTCGCGTAATCTGTTATATTGCGTGAAGATTCTGGTGGAACACCGGTGATTAAGTCTGCTGGTAAACGGAGTTCTCTTCCAAAATTGGCAAAAGCTGGTGTTACTCCTGTAGTTTCGAGGACCGCACTGCGATATGACAGGAGAAATGGTTGGATGTGCTTGTCCCAATCTCTTTGTTTGCTCTCCACGACCTTCGCCAGGTACCTTTCCAGTGATTGGTTAAATCGCTCAACCATGCCATCTAATTGCGGATGATACGCCGTGGTCTTGGTTTTATGTGCACCCATTACGAGACAAGTCTCCTTGAACACCTCAGATTCGAAGTTCCGGCCTTGATCGCTGTGGATTTCCAAGGGCACCCCGAACCGACAAAAGACTTCATGCACCAGCTTATCGCCCACTGTGGTAGGTTCTTGATTTGGGATTGCAAACACTTCAGGCCACTTCGTGAAGTAATCCATCACAACCAAGAAGTATTTGTTTCCCTCCTGGCTCTCAAGAAACGGCCCAGCGATATCCAACGCTATGCGCTCCCATGGGGCTCCCATATTGTACACCTTTAATGCACCTCTGCTACGAGTATGTGGCCCCTTTACAGCCGCACAACTTGTGCATTTGCGGCACCAATCCTCGACGTCATCCCGACAGTGGAGCCAATAAAACCACTCTCGGATCTTAGTAAGCGTCTTCTTAACTCCCATATGACCTCCCGAAGCACCATTGTGATAGAGCTGCAAGACTTCCAGCACCTTAGTTTTAGGCACTACCATTTGCAAATGGCACTGGTTACCGCGAGCGTTTTCCCATTTGCGGCACAGAACTCCATCCTGGACAACCAAGCTTTCCCACAGTGCCCAATAACTCTTGGTGATGGGGCTCATTGCTGAGATATCACTCCATTTGGGCATAGGAGCGTCTGATTTCTTCCATTCCAGAATCGGCTGTACATCCTTGTCGTCTTGCTGAGCACTTCGCAAAGCTTCTTTCCATTCGTCGCTTAAGTCCGTCTTCAACATCCTCACTAATGCTGCCTGCTTTGCTTCCTATCGGGTACAGTGCTTGCACTGGTCGGGACACGGCCTACGCGATAGGGCATCTGCATTACCATGGGACTTGCCGCTGCGATGTTGTATTACAAAATCAAACTCCTGCAGTAGTTCAATCCATTTGGCTACTTGTCCTTCTGGGTCCTTAAATTGAAGTAGCCATTTCAGCGCAGCGTGGTCGGTTCGCAGGTGGAATTTACGCCCCAACAAATATTTATTAAAATGCTGCAACGTCTTTACTACAGACAGAGGTTCCCGCCGGGTGACGCAGTAGTTTCTTTCGGGTTTGGATAAGGCCTTGCTGAAGTATGCTAAAACAACTTCTTGATCACCGTTCCTCTGTGACAGCACGCCGCCAATTCCGGTGTTACTGGCATCTGTGTCAACTATGAATTCGTGCTCATTGTCAGGGTAGCCTAGGATAGGTGCAGTGCACAGATGTTCCTTGAGCTTCTGGAATGCAACGTCACAGTTCTCATTCCAACAGAACTGTACTCTGTCTTCGGTGAGCTTATGAAGAGGTCGAGCAATGTCAGCAAAGTTCTTCACAAACCGTCGGTAGTAGGAGCATAATCCGAGGAATGCTCTGACCTGCGTTTTGTTCTCTGGAACTGGCCATTCCTTCACGGCAATGATCTTTTCCAGGTTAGTTTGAATACCGTTCTCCGAGATCACATGTCCAAGAAAGTTCTCTTGCCGTCTGAATAACGCGCATTTCTTCGGACTCAGCTTCAAATTAGCTCCTCGTATCTTTGACAGGACTAGCGCCAAGTTTTGAAGGTGATGCTGGAAGGTGCGCCCCACGATGATGATGTCATCCAAGTAGACCAGGCTCCAATCAGTCCCACAAGCACTCGCTCCATCAGTCTCTCAAAAGTAGCCGGAGCGTTGCACAATCCAAAGAGCATGACGTTAAATTGCCACAATCCTTTGCCTGTGGAGAATGCCGTCTTCTCTTTGTCTCGAGGATCTATTTCCACCTGCCATTAGCCACTTTTTAGGTCTAAGGTAGAAAACCACTTCATCCCCGTCAGCATATCCAGTGTGTCATAGATCCTTGGCAGCGGGTAGCTGTCCTTCTTCGTGATTTTAAATTGTTACCTGTATCCCCAGAGGCTATATCACGTATACTCTTTGGACTAAAATCTAATGCAGAAGGCTGTGACGACATAAACTTAGAAATGATAATGCTCACACTTCCTCTTTCACTCGTTACCATTACCGATATAATAAACAAGTCAATTTTAACATCAGAGTTTCCGGCCGATTGGAAGATTGCGACCGTAAGACCTATCCCTAAGACTAACAACCCGATAAGTATTAAGGACCTTCGTCCTATTAGCATTCTGCCATGCCTCTCTAAGGTCTTGGAAAGGGTGGTGTGTAACCAGCTAACGGCGTATATAGAAAAACAAAACATTTTGCCTGTTTTACAATCGGGCTTCAGAAAGAAGCACAGTACTTCCACAGCACTACTAGACGTTACGGATAGCATCTTAACGGCCCAAGACCAAGGTATGAGTACTTTACTGGTTCTATTGGACTACTCCCGCGCATTTGATGCCATAAACATTTCGATCCTTTTGTCAAAGCTACAGTTTTATGGTTTTGACCATAAAGCTATACGGTGGTTCCACAGCTACCTAAGTAACCGTAGGCAGTATGTGGAACTGAAATTTGGTGATGGCACCACGAAGACATCATCTCTATCTAGTGTAGAGCGAGGTGTGCCCCAAGGCTCAATTCTGGGCCCAATTTTATTTATTTTATATTGTGCTGACTTACCATCATGTATTAAGAACTGTCATTATCACATGTATGCTGATGACGTGCAGTTGTACATTAACTTTAAACCTAGTCAGTACCATAGCGCAGTACAGGCTTTGAACGAGGATCTAAATAGGATAGCGGTATGGTCCGAAAAAAATTGTCTGGTTTTAAACCCGTCCAAGACCAAGTACATGATATTTGGTACGAATCACCAATTGAGCTGTTTACCGTCAAACATTAACGTTAATATTTTAGGTGAATCTATAGAACGGGTATATGAAGCTAAGAATCTTGGACTGATAATGGACACGAGCCTACGGTTTGAAACGCATATAGCTGCATCTGTACAGAATTGCTTTTACCGGCTGAAACTGCTGTATAAGATAAGACCCTATTTGTCGCAAACACTACGTGTTCAGTTAGTCGAGTCTCTAGTGTTGTCAAAACTGAATTATGCAGACACCGTGTATGGTCCACGCCTATTGGCTCGAACAACACGTCTCATACAGAGAGTTCAGAATGCGGCAGCCAGGTTTTGTTTCACGATACCTCCTAGAACTCATGTAACACCCTTTCTGAACAAAAACGGTATCTTAAAAATGAAATCACGGCGTAAATTACACCTAGCATGTCTACTTTTTAATATCATAAAACACCGTGAGCCTCTTTATCTATATAATAAGTTGTCATGGACGACGCGCAGGAGGGAATGCGAAAGCAGGCAGTGTTCGCAGCAGCTATCCATCCAACAACACTCTTCGGCAGCGTTTCGAGGCTCCTTTCGTTATGCAGCATCAAAGGTGTGGAACAATGTACCACCACCTTTACGACAGTTAAATTCGTTGCCTGTTTTTAGACTTCGCTTACGACAATATCTTTTTGAAACACAAAAGGATTTTGTCAACAACAGAATGGATATGTCGTTTATTTGATGGCTGCATTGATGTGTTTGTCTGGTCGTGTAATCGGTGCCTATAATGTTTCATTCATCGCGCCCGCCGTATACGTAGTTAGTTTCGCTTAGGCGCTGCAATCACAATCACAATCATTGTCACTCATACATATACTTACGCGGCGACAGATGTTGCTCTTATTTTTATATAATCGATTTTTTATTTATTAATTGATTGATTAATAAAGTTAAGTACTTATCAATTATTATTATTAATTTAATTTAATTAAATTTTTATCAATTAATTTTCTAATTTAATGCAATTTTTATCATTTAACTTTTTAATTTAATCAATTTTTTTTTTAATAATTTAATATAGGTACTAATTTATTTCAATTTTTATATTTATATTTTATTTTTCATATTTAACGCAATCTATAATTTAATTTATACCTCATATAGGATGTGATAATTATGTTGTAATGTAATAAAATTAACCAATGTATTTTAATTATTTATTGATACTTATTATAAAAGCATATTATGAATTATTATTATTACCTGTCACTACACAGATATGTTATTGTGGACGGCTCGGGTCCACTTGCCATCCGTGCCTTTCACATCAGGGCTCGTCTGAAAACCGGCGCCAGACCTTAGTGGCCTGGCATATGTCGAGATGAGCACCTGGTTGTTGCTTCGTGAGACACAATATCAGCTGTATACTTATTCTATGATATTTTCCACTATTGTTTGTTTTTATTTGTTTCTTTTTGTCTAGTATACGTATATATAACCCTTACTGTTTTCTTGATTGTATTTAATGTATTTTTTGTGACTTGTGTTTCTTTAGCAGCAATAAAATTTATCTTTCTTCTTTCTTTCTTTCTGATGTCATTCAATCGGCGGTAGTCTACACAGAAGCGCATGCTGCCAGCCCGTTTCTGACACCAATTTGTTACGAGCTGGGGTTCGTGATAAATTATATACACTATGCCAGAAAAACTGCACTTTATTCACTAACACAATAACACTAGGTGCATAGGGTTCCCACCAAGAACTTAGGGTCCCAAGCCAACCTCACCTGCAAGTGGTGCACCTGCCGATCAACGGACGAGGCTCTGGCAAACAAAATGTCCCAATAAGCGGCAATAGGCTCGCCACCTATTACGTTGGATCAAAACACTGGCGAAAAGTGGGCGTTTAATATGCCTCTGCCTACCCCTTCGGGGAAACAGGCGTGAGTCTATGTATGTCTGTATGTAATAACACTAGATACACACACTTAATTCTTCCACACTAATAACACACTATTCACACCACTAGGACAACACTAAACACTTCCGACTTACTTCCTTCGCTTCTTGTATTTCGCTCCGATATTCAATTGTAACTATGTGTCTCGCGCGCTCGCGCTCTATTTATACTGGCTGGACAGGCAACGAGATCTTTCTAGCATATTCCCGCTACAGACGAAACATTCTAGTAACTCGGGAACAGTCGACATAGTCCAACGCCATCTAGTACAGAGTAGCTGAATTACCTTCAAACCACAGATACATTCAATCTCTTCTAGTACCCCGATTCACCGATAGATGGCGTAACAGTAACATGGAATTTCACATATTTTCACATCATACAATTTATAAGCCTAACCTTATACGTACTACTTCTAGGATCATGTGACACCCTATATTTATTTTACACAAAGGGTAAATTAGTTTACATATACATTTTGGACTACCTGCAAATATTATAGTCACGAATGATCTGGTAAGTAGAACTAGGCTAAATAAACTTGAGATTAATATTTACTTAAAAGATTTTCGCAACCATTTCCTGCCAGTCATCCTTAGAAATTAGGGATCTTGCCCACACGCCGAGAAAAATTTAGACGGAGTAGTCGTGAAAGACGGTAAATCGAGCCGAAATCTATGATACGCAATGGAAAATTAGTCTAGGGACACGATTTTCTTATCTTGCGATGCCATCGCAATAGGTGCTATATGATCCATTTTTCAGGCCTTAGGTCATCCACATTTCTTAGTATTTGAACTCTGATTTTTTATTGAACTGATGATGCTCCATCCACCTGCTATCGTGCCCAGACACATGTTCCCTTAAGAGCGTTTACGCCATACGGCTTTTCATACAAACTTTCATGTCCTTATTTTTCGAAATCAATGAACAGATTTTAATAAAACTTCATACACATAAGTATAAATAATGCATAGGTGTAAAAAGTTAATAGAAAATATTTTCGAAAAAAGTGTTACAGCTAAATTAGGCTGATTTTAAATTTTCCATAGAAACAGATATTTCCAATTATCTTTTTTTAAATAAGATATTTCGAAAATGTTTTCTATTAAATTTTTAGACCTATGTATTCTGCTAATGCGTATGAAGTTTCATAAAAATCGGTTCATACATATCGAAAAATAAGGACTTAAAAGTTTGTATGAAATGCCGTACGACGACGTAAACGCTTTTAAAGCCGTAATGGACGCCTCCGAAATGCAGTAAGGATGGCTGCATATTGGGCGAACAAGATTTAATACATTGAAACTTAAGACTCGACATTGACACGAAAGAAGAAGAAGTATTTGAATTTAGTACAAGGAAGAATTCTCGTGTAACAACCCGAGATATCATACATTTTAGAAAAGGCTATTAAAATGAGTGAAATCACATTTTTAATGAATGTTCAATAACAACACAACGCGAGTGATTCGTGATAAGAAAAATTATCTTAATATATAAAATCCTTGCGTTACTGACTGACTGACAGACACGCTACAGCCGAAACTATTGGGTGCAGGAAGCTGAAATTTGGCATGTATGTTCCCTGGGGACCGTAGGGGTGCACTAAGGAGGGATTTCCCGAAATTCCCACGGGATCGGCCAAAACGGGCTAATTTACAAAAAATGCAGGCGTAGCTGCTGGCGTCCTCTAGTTCTAGATATTTTTTTATCTGTCGACATGCTATTTTAGCACAAAATGTTTACGTTATCATTATCGTCTGTGCATTAGAATCTTAATATATAAAATCCTTGCGTTACTGACTGACTGACAGACACGCTACAGCCGAAACTATTGGGTGCAGGAAGCTGAAATTTGGCATGTATGTTCCCTGGGGACCGTAGGGGTGCACTAAGGAGGGATTTCCCGAAATTCCCACGGCCGATCGGCCAAAACGGGTTAATTTACAAAAAATGCAGGCGTAGCTGCTGGCGTCCTCTAGTTCTAGATATTTTTTTATCTGTCGAGATGCTATTTTAGCACAAAATGTTTACGTTATCATTATCGTCTGTGCATTAGAATAGTGACGAAAAATAAGCAAGCCAAACATTTCTCTTGTAAAGTTATAATAGATAAAAAGACAGTTTAAAAACTTTAAAGTATTTATGGTTGGTATGGTTGTCACAAATTGTACCAAAACGCGTCGTGAATCATAAAAGCAAGTTAAAAAGAATTCCAGTGAGTTGGACATAATCGCGGTTATGTTTGGCGGTTTGACGTATGTAAAACTTGTCGTGAGGTTTCATGCCTTTTTAATTAGGCATCATCAATGTTCACTGTACAGATGTAAAACCGCAGTGATATCGTGATGTGATGTAAACATTCAAACTGACGTCATTAGTACTAAAGTGTGACAAATCGTATGTAAAAGACCGCAATCGTGCAATCATCAGTGTCCTAGCGTTGCGGCTGCATCCAAGACTTTCAGTATGGAGCTCGAGGTCCCCTAACACGTCTAGCAAGATTTGACACAAGCTTTTCCGCACAGCATCTGCCGTTAGACCCTAGTAAGTAAAGGAATAGGGATTCGATGGCTTGGATCATGAGTGTCAGTGTTTTCTAGAGCACTGATTTTCCTTAACAACTGTTTAAGATCATAATAACAACCAGGATCGATGGCTTAACATGATCTCCAAGGCAAGGGGCAAGCGTTAATTAATAATTTATTACGCACATAACTTCGAAAAGTCAGTTATGCGAGCCGTGAGTTTAAACCCTATCTAAAATGGAATTACACAAATAAGATTTAATATAACAAATAACAATTTAAAGAACTCCTAAAAAATTCCGATGTTCTTAGAATGCAGCTGTCTCGTTGATTGTACTAAAAATATAAGAAATTATAAAGTATCTGCCAAAAGTATCTAGACACCGAATGAATGAAGATAAAGCGCTGCATCTCCTCTTATAAACATCGACAATAATATCTCTCTCCAGGTCAATGAATTGGATGCTTCGTAACAGATAAAAGCAATATATTTTCTGAAATAAACAGAAAAATAATGACAGCCGTCAAACACTATTTTGGTTTGCAAAGATACATGTTTACATAAAAAAATACTTTCAACAAACATTAGAACAATGGCAGAATTAGGTCTGGGTTTGTTGTGGCGAGCTTAAACTTCATATGAACAAAAAAATTGTTTATTTTTTCTAATATTTGTTATATTTTCACAGCTTTGTCTCGATAAAGCCGGATTATTTTATGATGATAAAAAGCATTCCAATTGATTACGAACTAGGTGCTTACTTTATTATTTGATTGTTGCCATAGACAATGGTGTGACAGGAATAGACGTTTGACATTGATGCGTATCGATTATTAAATAAGTAATCGATATGATCGACCTTTATAGGGTTGGTTTGGTTTAAAATATAATAATTAAAATGCAGCTAATTAATTGTTAATCAACATTATATCAATAAGCTAATTCTTTTGTAGCAAAACAACTTTTAAATCAAATAAAAACGTCACAGCATCGTTTTAACGTTATATCGATTTCACATAAAATCGATTAAAAATGTGCAGCTCTGCTTTTGTCTTTGGCTGTGACAGGTAGATGCTACAGAATAGTTCTGCGTTTAGATGTCAATCTGACATAATGCCTTTGATAATTCAAACATACCCACATTGTTCATTCTTAACTAAACATTAAACACCGATATCTTCTTTTTCTGGCTTTCCCGAGTGAAAATAGAATAATTTGTAGACTCTGTTACTTACGCCGAATTTTTGATATATTTTTTTATTACTGCGCGCTTCAATTTAATTTCAGACATTTTGATGTATGGAGATCTGCCATTGTCCTTTGAAATTCTAGCTACTTAAGAAACAAACCGCATGTTTTAATATTCTAGCATTGGATATAGAAATACACTTGCGCTTTTTACGGTACGAACGCTAGGAGGCGTTCGGGCTTAGGCCGACCTCGCATTACGTATTAGGTGTGTGCCTTCCTTGAGACACCCAGGCGTGCGCTCAGCATTCACTCTGCAGTACGTAATGAACGCCGGGCACACGCCTGGCACACGCCGGGCACACGACGGTCACAGGCCAAACGCACGACGGACACACGCCAAGCGCACGTTCGGGAAACGCAAATATGCCTTCTGTGAGGCCTTACGTAGCTGTAGAATAATTCCAAACATATCTGTATAGTTTAAATAAGCTCCTACCAAACTTATTCGATTGGAAAATATTCAAAAAAGGTCACATAGTTCTATGAACATAAATATTTCATCAATCAAATAATTTTGTTACATTTCAATATTGCTTTTGTCTTAATCATTTCGTAGTGAGAAGAAGCACGTGTTCAGCAATGGGATTGTTTATATGTAACTGATGTTATTTTATTAATACATACATACATACATAGACTCACGCCTGTTTCCCCGAAGGGGTAGGTAGAGGCATATTAAACGCCGTCTCTTCGCCAGTGATTTGATCCCACGTAATAAGTGGCAAGCCTATTGCCGCTTATCGGAATATTTTGTTTGCCAGAGCCTCGTCCGTTGATCGGCAGGTGCACCACTTGCAGGTGATGTTGGCTTGGGACCCTAAGTTCTTGGTGGGAACCCTATTTTATTAATATTACATTTTATTCTATACTGAGCCTCGCGTTTTAAATCAATTGCATATTCCCAACGACATCAATAAACAGTCTACTTACCAATCATGCTAATGAAAATTACCGTAAAACATATTGACACATAGCGAAGTCATTGCAAAAATTGGAAGTGCCAATCACATGCAATGAAATATTGTTTTGTTTATCGTGAAAAAAATATTTCGATGTTGTCAGAAGCCGGGCCAACTTAATTTGTCTTAATGTTTTTATTATGTTTAACTAACAACTCATATCCATTTTGAGAGATAAGAATCCGTATCTTTGCTCATTACAAATTCTATCTTTGCATGGATTATACTCCTAGACATCATCATCATTGGCCTATGACATCTTGATCAGATGATTTAAACAGCATCTCATAAATTGCACTTTCGCTGATGGCTAAATAGTCCGATACGGGAGCCGCAGCAGCGACCGCAGCGTCGACAAATTAGGCTGGAAGTAGGTATGGTTTTGTCTTGTCTTTCGTGCCTACGAGCTCGCTTTTGCGCCAGCACCTCCAACCAAGCATTATCGTGATGTTCGAGACCATCTGCAGTGATCTTTCTCCACTGATCACGCTCCGCTGCAAGATCTTCCCAGTGGGTAAAGTTAATATCAAAGGAGATCATGTCTTGTTTAACGCTGTCCTTGAACCTCAACTTTGGACGGCCTATAGGTCGCTTTGCGTCGGCTATTTCTCCAAGGAGAGTTTGTCTAGGCAAACGAGAGCACTCCATACGATGTACGTGACCCAGCCAGCGCAACCTTTTTTGTTTTAGTAGTGCGGTAACACTGGGCAATTTTGTGAGTTCGAGCACTCTCTCGTTCGTGACTTTGTCTTTCCAGGAGATGCCCAAAATGCTTCGAAGACAGCGCATGTGGAAGGCATTCAATCGCCTCTCCTGTCTGGCGTACGATGTCCAGGTCTCAGCTCCATACAAGAGTACACTCAAGACGCATGTTCGATACACGATCATTTTGGTATTAGTGGTAAGGTGTTTGTTATCCCAAACTCTTGGACTGAGCCGCCCAAACATCGTGGCCGCCTTGCCGATGCGAATATTGATCTCTGCATCCAGTGAGAGATTGTTCGACACCGTGGATCCCAGGTAACAAAACGATTCAACCACGTCTATTGGTGTACTGTCTAACAGGATTGTTGGTTTTTCCGCACTCCCTTGCGTCATAACAACGGTCTTCTTAGCATTTATAGACATTGAGAATAACCCACATGCCCTTTCAAATTTTTCTATTATGGTTTGAAGCTCCTCGGGAGATTTGGCTATAAAAGCTGCGTCATCCGCGAACAGGAAACTGTCGGCATATAAATCCTTGCGATGACGTTTGGATTTCAATAGTGAGATGTTAAACAACTTACCGTCAGCCCTTGTATAGAGATGTAAACCCTGCTCATCATCACTGAAAGTGACTTTCAAGAGAGCAGCAAAGAAAATACCAAAAAGGGTCGGTGCTAAGACACAGCCTTGTCGTACGCCTCGATTCATTTCAAAACTGCTCGACGTTTCACCATTATTTACTACCGTGCCTTTCATATCAACATGAAAACATCTAATAAGTGTAAGGAGCTTAGGAGGACATCCAATCTTTTGGAGCACGGTGTATAATCCCTCTCTACTTACAGTGTCAAACGCTTTATTTAGGTCGACAAAGGCTACAAACAGAGGTGTCTGTTGTTCGCGGCATTTTTCTTGTATCTGTCGAAGGGTGAAGATCATGTCAGTTGTTGACCGCTGAGCTCGAAAGCCACATTGTGACTCAGGATACACGCGATCTGCAAGTTTTTGAAGTCTCGCTAGGATGATACGGCCAAGCAACTTGCCAACGATGCTCAGGAGGGAGATGCCACGGTAGCAATTGCAATCGCCACGGTCACCTTTCCCTTTATATAAGGTGATGATGTTAGCATCGCGCATATCCTGGGGCACAAAGCCCTCAGCCCAACATTTACCAAACAGATTGAATAAGACAGGCGCAACACTCTCCAATTTCAAGATTTCAGATGTAATTCCATCACTACCCGGACTCTTACCCGATTTGAGCTGACGCAAAGCTGTGTGAAATTCTGCAATGGTCGGTGGTGTATCAAGTTCGTCCCAAGCCGGAAAAATTGGAAGCCTGTCTAGAGCCTCTCGGTGAATGCGTGCGGGCTCAGAGTAAAGCTGGGTGTAATGCTCTACCCAACGAACTAGTTGTCGTTTGCTATCAGTAATGACAGTTCCATCCACTTCCTTCAATGGGGCCGTCTTTTTTGGTATAGGACCTAACGCTCGTCTTATCCCCGCATACAAACCACTGAGGTTGCCGGTTGAGGCGCATGTTTCGATGCTGCCACAAATTTCGCTCCAATAACCATTCGCAATGCGACGCACGTGACGCTGCAGATCTGCCTTTGCTTGTGAAAGATCGTTCTTAGATGCTATGGTTGGTCTGAGGCGGTGAATTTCTGCAGATTTGCGCTTCGCATCAAGCAATGGCTGGAGCTGATGCAAATTGTCAGCAAACCAATCATTCCTAGTGCCGCATCTATAACCGAATGCCCTGGCCGCTGCATCAGTTAACAACTGCTTAACCTGACTCCATTCAGCAGCGGCAGTTATATTTGGGTCCCAAGTTGATACCTCATCGCGAATGATACTTGAGAACAACTGTACCGTCTCTGTGTTTTCTGATGGTGGAAGATTTATCCTTCTCTTGCCAAGAGGCCGAGAGGAGTAAATCCTTTTGGGAGTCAGTCGAACGGTTGTCACGACAAGAGAGTGGTCCGTGTCACAGTCAGCGCTATGAAATGCCCGGGTGTGGATAATATCCCTCAGGTCTTTCCTTTTTGTCAAAACTAGGTCTAATTGGTGCCAATGACCAGAACGGGGGTGCATCCAGGACACCTTGCGCATGAATTTACCAGCGAAGTAGGTATTGGTAACACACATATGATAACGAGAACAGAACTCCAAGAGCCTCTGACCATTTTCGTTTTGGCCACCAACTCCGTGGTCACCCAAACAGTCCGGCCAAGACGATTTGTCGCAGCCTACGCGGGCATTGAAGTCACCCAAGACATAGGTATATACATATTTGACATAAGCTCCATACAAAATATTTAAATATGGCTCTAGTAGCCAAAGCCATTGAAAGATAGATAGAAACGGCCGTTAGTCGTGGAGTTTAAACTATTTTGAAGACATCAACTTTATTTTTAAATTGTCTTTCGAGTATGTGCCTCGTAAAGCTTTGTTCAGAGTATTTGATATATCGGAACTACGAGCGCCAAAAGAGTGTAGCCCGATTTACTTGTTCGTAGCGTTCATCCCCCTCACTAAGTTTTATTGTATCCGTGAACGTGACGCGTTACGCAACAGTCTCGAAATATGGGACACTTGAAACAAAGGTGCGTAGTACATTTCCGAATGGACAATTCAAACTGCAAAGAATAGGTGTTTGAAAAGATTCCGATATATCGATTTTCTCTAGGTGCAAGCAGCTATAGCCCAATGGTGAGGCCGACAGGCGGGGCTCAGGTTCGAATACACGGTTTTCCACAAATGACTTTTCAAATTTGTGTGAATTTTCAAATTTTAACTATAACTTTTTGAACAGTGAAAGAAATCACAGTGAGGAAACCTGCATGTGTGAGAGACCTCGATAATTTTCTCGAAAGACACGTGAAGTCTGCCAATCCGCAATTTGCGGGGCGCCGGCGTAGGGGATTATAGCATCGCCTAGTTCTTAAATTAAATCTTTTACTTTTATCATAGTGAGAAGACGCCATAACCCGATAAGCGCCAATAGGCTCGCCACCTATTACGTGGAATCAAAACTCTGGCGAAAAGTGAGCGTTTAATGGTGAACGCACACTTATCCGAGCCGAACGCGTCGAACGGGTCGAACGAAACGAATTTTAGAATTCTTTATATGAAATCTCATGAAACCTCGCACACTTGCCCGCGTCAAATCGTCCGAATCTGGAAGAACCCCAGAAATCCTAGACGAATTCGAATGACATCATCAGATTCGGTGCGGTTTGTGCGGTCGACTCGATCGATGCGCTCGCATTCTATCAGTTGGGTATGACAGAGCAACGCGCGAGTACTATTTCCGCATTGTGTTTCTTCATCATCCATTAATAAAGCACTGACAATAAAACCTCGTCAAGATCCATCATAATACACATGTAATAATAGTGCGACAGGTGTAAAGGAAATGGAAACCATTTTTTCGATGCGCTTGATTCTTTCGGCGCGGTCGATTCTTTCGGCGCGGTCGATTCTTGCTAATATGCGAGGGCTCCTTGACTTCGATTCGTTCGACGCATTCGGCTCGGATAAGTGTGCGTTCACCTTTATGGCATATAAAGATGAACGCACACATATCCAAGCCGAACACGTCGTTGGTCCAGGATTTCTGGGGTTCTTCCAGATTCGGACGATTTGACGCGGGCAAGTGTGCGAGGTTTCTTGAGATTTCATATAAAGAATTCTAAAATTCGTTTCGTTCGACTCGTTCGACGCGTTCGGATCGAATAAGTGTGCGTTCACCTTTATATGCCTCTGTCTACCCATTCGGGGATACAGGCGTGCCGCGTGAGTCTATGTATGTATGTATCTCCTGCTAGCTTTCTTTGTTGTCTCGGCGAAGTAGTACGTCATCCGAAAATTTAAGAGAAGCTCTGATTGTACGCTAATAGTCAACGAAATGGAAATCACTAAGGATTTATGTACTATCTTTGAAATTGTTTGACAAATATCTTTGTACTCTTTTAATTCATATCAAGTATTTTATACGGTTACAACGTAACAGTTTAAATACATAATGTTCAAATATTGTATAAAGTTGCTCTAATTAAAAGTATATTGAAACAAGTCTCGCATTGCATATACTCGACCAGGCACGGTTTAAGCACTTGTACAACGTGTAGCTCGGATTAGTTTCCACCTAGTTTACAGGCCAAGGAACATCAAAATTCGATGCTTCGTTTCAATAGGACTTCAAACGCAAACGAGCCCTGTAACTGAAATAAATACTGGTATGTGTGCTACACACATTCAGATTTTGAAGCAAATATATCTGACATCAAATGTGTGTTCATTAATATAACGCTATATCCATCAAACTAACAGCATAATAAATTAACGTTTTGAATGAAATGTAAGTTTAATATCTTCGTTGATATTAATCTTAGGAAATAGTTGTTTCCTGTAGACTATATGTTTACTAATGCTTTCCGTGTACATTGTCATAAAAAATGCCATCTGTTATCTCTTTCTATCCTTCGAACTACATATATTATATATAATAATATATTCGTTTGGTTGCTACACAGACGTAATTTTTATTGACGCAGAAGGTACAGTTTATTTTACACACGGTTACCATTTTCTATAAATATATTATATAATTGCTAAATTATTAACAACCTACTTGAAAGGTTCTTTAAATAACTAAGCTACCTAACGAAATGACTAAACATACCCTCGTCGCATCGACTAAAAATCAAACCACCCTTGGGTGGCTCTCGTTCCAGTGTTGCCCGTGTCCACGTTGATGAGTGAAAAATAGCAAACAATTATGCCAAATTTATACTTTCCTACCCAAAAAGTCGGTAGATTAGATTAGAGGATTGTGATGCGGGTACCGCGTTCGTGTCAAATTTTCTTTTAGATTGCGCGTGGCATAAAAATCTAACAATTTTTTTTCAACATATTGGAAAAGTTAATTAATTTTTACTTTGAACAATATAAATTATAGGTGGAGAGCGACATGCTCTCTCGCAAAAATAAAATTGGAAAGTTAAATAGTATAGAGGGTATAATATTTAAATTAATAATACATTTATGTATATATCCCAAATACTTCATTTAGACACATAGCGACCGCTTTTAGTGTTAATTGAGATTGCAAATATTCAGCATTGCGAATATTAATTACAATAATGGCTGTGCAAAAATATGACGTACTTTTACATGAACCAGTTTCAGATAGTAACTATTTGAAATAGTCTGTTAGATTAAGCTTTAATTTGTATTAAAATGTGTCTTCGGGCTTAAAAGTACATACATTTTTCGCATACAAGTGTGTATAATTATAAGCATAATCTTGAATGGCTATCACAAGTTTAACAACATATATTTGTTCTTAGAATGCTCTTTCAAACGTTACGATTCAAGTTACTTTTCTAATTTCTGTCCCACTGCTAGCGCATTTAATTTTGTTTAAAATAAGTATATCTCCAATCTCATTTCTTGAATCCTCTTAAGGAATAAAAATGTCATACCCATTATTAAAAATATCAGTCAGAAAATTTAACCTGATAGTGTTAATATTGTAGCACTACGTTTTTTTTAAAGAGTGGCAGAACTACACATAGGTATAGACTTATAAAACTGTGAATACTAGAATAACAGGAGACCATCCAGCTATATTATTTTTAATTATTTGTTTCTCTTTCACGGCTATTCTTTTAACCTTTGTTAGAAGAATAACCGGCCCTTTGGCAGGCGTACACGGAGACATAGGTCCAACGCGCAGAGGCCCTTTGAGAGTTTTAATCAAGAATATGATGGGACACAAATTGAGGAGCCTCCATAACTGCACTATTAAGTGCAGTTACGGATTAGCCGCAGCAGGTGCAAGACTATTGCTACTTGTATGGAAACTAATTAATCTGGGATTTTGCGATGGGTGTTAAATGGACTGTTAAATAATTATTAATGTTAGAGTTGTGATGCATAATAACGGTTAAATTGTATCAAAGCTTCGATTAATACGACTCAATAGATAATGAGAACAGAATGTATATTTATTATAAAACAAATTGTTGTTACGTTAACATGATACCTAATTTTAAATGCTCCATATTATCAGTATTAATCTGAGTAAATCCTGATTTATGATACCTACGTAAATATGTCCGGCTCTGATAGGACGAAATCGATAACAGAGCTGTTTGCTGAACTAATATTGGTTATATTTGTTAATGGAGTTTATCACAATTTACCGACTTAAACTGATATTAAGAAGGCGAGGTATTAAAGAAGTAGAAATACATTTTTGACCTTCAACCGATCGATGGTGAATATACTTTATGATGCTGTGTTTGATTTGCGGACATAACTTTATGATTATAATTTTGTTTCTAAATACGTGTTTATAATAACTATGTACATATTTGTGTAATGTAAGACTTAACTAAAGTGACTTTCATTTACATGAAATTTATTGTAAAATAAACAGAAAGAACATTAAAGTATATTAAGCATTTATTATTAACTTAAAATTTACAATTGAAACTGCAAAAAAATAGCATGTTTTTTTTTACTACCCATTATATTTAGAAACGTGTATCCCCTCTTACTTCTACCGCATAAAGAATAAGGCTATTATTGAAATTGAGTAAATCACAGTAGTACCCAAATAGCAGACGTCTAGAATACAGATTTGTTGGGATCACTCATATCGACATACGAAACGTCCCAATTTATTGGAGTCTCGTATACGACGGAGCTAACAAGGATTATCATATGATCTTTACCAATATTTGTGAATTAGTTTATCAGTGCCTTACCGATTTATATGCGAATACATATAACCATTTACTCAATGCTTTCAATCAAGACTCTAATGCCTTCACATTACATTTTTTACACATCGTATTTTGTTACCGTAATATAACTTGTATCGCAAAGGAAATGTTTGACAATCTTTGTGAGGAATTAATCAACAAAACTTTTTCCATAACCTTCAACTTGCTCGACTACATTTGAATTGTTTGAGTTGCTAGAAGTGGTCTTGACAAGTCCTCTTGAATATTGAAATAAAGAATCCAGTATTTCGATTTCGGATTCGATTGTATTTAAATGTCAAAAGCACAAATGCTCGTTTTGCGTGAGAGCTCGAACAATTTTACCGATAAAAGAATAATTTTGAATCACGGAGAGCATTATTTTTATTGCAAACCTTCTTCTGTTTCTTATTCTTCTTGTTAGTTCTTAATGGATTCTTCCATAAAGAACTAACAAGGAGAATAAATAAAAGATTAACAAGAGTCAAGTAACTCCATATTTTACCGACAATTCATCAACCGTGGGCGGTGGTCACGGTGGAGCCCCAACTCCCGATTCAATTTGTTTTTAAAATATTTATGTCCATTTAGATGCACGTCATTTACACGCCTTTCTTTAGGCAGTTCTTCTTAAATCATTTACTTTGTTAGTTTACTTACACGTTCGCATGCGGCTGCGATTTTTTTGCGAAACATTTGCGGCGACGAAACATGTGCAAAACTGTCAAAACAAGAACAAAAAACCTTGAGGCATGATTGTTCTGTCAAAACGTCTGCGTCTGTGTAACGACGATTTCGCAGTTTTCTGCGAAACTATTTCGGAACAGTAGTGACAAGGATGCAACTAATTAATCTTACTGTATGATAAAGTGAGACATAGCATACACGAAACTCTTCCATACAACTGACAGATTTTTTTATGTTTCGCTGTCGCATGCGAACGCCGAAGTGTACGTACTAACCGTGTTAGCGGGATGACGACGTGAAAATGAGTTTACTTCAGTCGACAAAAATGTTATCAAGTACTTAAATCAGTGCCAACCGACGAAATGATGTCAAATATCTACATATATCGTTCATCAGCGTCCATTTAACAGCTTTAGAATTGCTAATAGCGTACACATTGTTGTAAGTTCGCTCCTATACACAACCAATCAATCGCTTTGAAAATCAATCACTTTTGAATGTGGTAAAATTCTATCTCGAAATGATCTGAAAATATACTTCAATTTCAAGCGCTGAAAGCAACGGAATTAGAATAATTTATCAGAAATTGGCACCGACGAATGACTTGAATACTTTTTTAACAATTTTATTAGTAAAATAAATGTTTTTTATAGCCTCACGCCTGTATCCCCGAAGGGGTAGGCAGATGTGTAATATTACACCCACATTTCGCCATGAATTGTTAGGTCCCACGTAATAGGGGGCGAGCCTATTGTTGATTAAATTTACGCATGGATTTCATATTTGACTTTTATGAACAATATATTTTGGAAATGTGAACAAATTTATGCAAGATCAAAAGTACGCCTAAACGATTAAATCAATAAAATGTTAAAAGTAAAATCAACAACGCGGTTTGTGCTCTATGTTGACATATGACAATGCAAACAGTGACACATTTTCTGTGGGCAAAGTCGAAATAATTTTTGAGCATTTATTGACGGTGTAAGTGAAAATAGCGCGGACCAGATGACACAGGGTTGATACGACAGCCCATGGCATTTCACCGCGATTTACCCGGATCAACAGTATTCTGTATCGATCACATTAATGAACGCTAAAAACTTCTTTAGCATATTTATTTGACAAATTATTTACCCACCAGCTTGTTAGGTAATTGTAATTAAAGAAATAAGACGAAAGACACAAGATTTCTATTTCGTAATAAAACAGTTTGTAGGAAGTTTTATCTGTTTTTGCGAGTTGACTCTACTCGTAATGGTACATGAATTTATTTGTACTTGAAGGATTTTATTCTAAACTCGACGGTATCAAATTTTATTGACAGTGATTTTGCCGTCCAGCTATGTAAGTAACTCAAGTCATACTAACAAATTACGATACTTGACGTGTAGTAGTAGTACGGTAATCTTAATATATAAAATCCTTGCGTTACTGACTGACTGACAGACACGCTACAGCCGAAACTATTGGGCGCAGGAAGCTGAAATTTGGCATGTATGTTCCTTGGGGACCGTAGGGGTGCACTAAGAAGGGATTTCTCGAAATTCCCACGGGATCGGCCAAAACGGGTAAATAAAAAAAAATTGCAAGCGTAGCTGCTGGCGTCATCTAGTTGTCTATAAAATACTTTTTGTATATTAAATATTTATGTAAAGGGTCTATAACAGGACTTCAGCGGTCAGTCTTGTCATAACCATGGCTAGTGAAACCCACGCCGTCCCCAACGTGGGGACATACATATAAACGTTAATTCACCTTTATTTACAATTTTCAAGGTAGTAGAGCCTTGCTGATTCCAGCATGAATGGGCCGGCTCGACCGGGGAAGTACTACCCTCTCACAGAAAATCGACGTAAAGTAACAGTAGCTAAACTGTTGCGTTTCGTTCGGTGTGTGAGAGTGCCAGAGGCCCTATCCCCTATCCCTTTTCCCTGATCCCACTCCTCATCCTATCCCTTTTTCCAACC
The DNA here is from genome assembly GCA_944739405.2 of Euclidia mi. Classification (NCBI taxonomy): domain Eukaryota; kingdom Metazoa; phylum Arthropoda; class Insecta; order Lepidoptera; family Erebidae; genus Euclidia; species Euclidia mi. The sequence goes on from OX123198.2 coordinate 20,430,279, forward strand.
CCAAGGGGCGGCAACGCACTTGTAACTCCTGTGGTGTTGCTTGTGTCCATGGGCGGTGGTAATTGCTTACCATCACGCAATCCGTCTGCTCGTATGCCACCTATTACCATAAAAAAAAAACACTTTTAGCTTTTTCAAAAAGAGTAAACAGCAAATAACGTACCTAATTAATTCTTTAATATCGGTCGTTTGATAAGGAACAGTAGGCAAATGCCCTTTTTTGTACTGACCGCTGAGCTTAACGACTTTTTTGGCACATTTACTTCACAAAATCTCCTTCACAGATATGCATTTTCCGGCCTTATCGAATTTCAATTGATCATATTATTTTTCGGCATTGCCTTGGCCAAAAATACTATCTGAAGACAGCTTAGATTGGAGCGAATAATTACAATTTCTTCAAGGAAAAGCTTAACGAAGTGAGAACAGGTAGTTTTCAAATAATTTGGCGTCTACTAATCTAAAGGACACGTGACCATGAAGGTCATCAGAAACAGCCTCCGCTTTTCAGTTTTCGTTACATTTTTAGTTGGCCTCGAGTTTCACTCAAGCCTTAACGGGATTATGGGTGGGCTGCCTCAGGTGTGTAGTTTTCTACAAGGCCGGTACGGTTTACTAGGTAGTAAAAGCTTGCAAGTAGGTACATAAGCAAGCATGCCGTTGCTTGATGATAAACCTCATTTTAAAGCTTAGGTCAGTAGATCAGTTCACGAAAGTTGACCACAAATGGCGGCCGTCGCGCATATGTACATTCGTGCACCAATGGCGTGGCTCCATTCTTGACGCATTTAGGGAATGCGTCAAGAACGGAGCCACGCCATTGGCATTCCACCCGCGCCTCACCCCGCACCTCCACGGGGACCTAAAAAATTATTTCTGCGCAGTGGTCATATTTCATGAACCGACCTATAACTATTATAATATTGACATCACAATATACCTAATATTAAATAAATGCGTAAAATAGAATAAAATAGCAAGATAGTCTGAAATTACTTTCAGGTCAATGATGATTAGTCATATACAGGGTGTAATACACACATACTTAATATTTAAACTTAACATATTTCCTGGTTTACAATGGAGTAAAATTAAAAAAAATCTTAAAGCCGCTTATCCCACGGCTTTCGATATGCTAAAGTATTATCTAACTAAAGACACATTTAATAGGCATCGGGGCGGCACGAAAGATGACCAATTCCAAGCTCCAATTATCAGTGCAGAGCAAGTGAGAGTCGATGACGTTCGTCTTTAAACTGCCTTTGATTGTTCAAATACTCTGTTCCCGGAACGTTGCTTATTTGACAAGGTTATCTCCTTAACCTTTAACCATAGCTAGGAGAACCTTAAACCTTTCACCCGAATAGATAAGCCAAGGACGAGCTTGTAAATTGATTGAACAGAATCACACAAATCCCTTTACAAAATCATCATCTATTCTAGGAAAAAGAAAGCCTAACATCATTAGAACAAATCTACTATACCTATTACAGACCAGTTTATTTGTTATATCAAACAAAACTGATAGACAAGATTTTGATATCGATTTTATACGTAATTTGATGATACGAAATGTCTAACAAGAACGAAAATATAATTGATAAAGTTTGTTTTGTGTTGTGTATTTGTTTTGGTACTTCGTCGGTATTGATATGGTCCCTCTTCAAGGATCACTGTCTAAAAAAAACTTTATTATGAATTTCTCCGCCGATCCTAACATACTTTGAAGGCGATCCTATTTTAGTATACCTTGATGTATAGGAAATATAATGACGAAACGCTGCTGAATCGTATTTAAGATTCACAGAATAGATTTAGACTAAATACCATACTTGGGGACCTAAAGAGTTGAGCTAGAATGTTCAAGCATTTAAATTGCATGTATACAAGTCGCACATAAATTGTATTGTATATCTAAATAATAGGTAAGCTTTTAAGTTAATATCCATTTAGAGATCTACATAAAATTACAATTTAGAACAATCACAAAGCACACTGAAACATTTTTAAAATAAATCGTTCAGAAAACATTTTGTAAGCGGTCATAATTTTCTATTAACATTAGATGATGGTAAAAACGAATAAACCGACTTATGGATATTGTAGTAAAGTGCTATTTTCCCTCCCTTTTTGTCGGATTGGCGACAATAATAACCCACTAACGCGTTTCAGACATATGTTGCACTCAGCGTGAATGCGTCTAAGCGATACAAGACTTTGCTCTTTCGATATCAGTGTATACGTCATAATTGGCTTATGTTCTAATCGTAATAATCTTTTCATTTTTCATGTCAGTGTATCGGTGCGGTGAACATACGCTTCTTAAATCAAAGGGTATCGAAGGGAGCGATAATAATCTGAAGCCTTACACGTCCATAGCTTTATGTTCAAGGGGATAAGATGATTGATTCGAGTGACGGGCGCAGAGATGGCACACGTACATCATGTGGGCGAAACTGCGGCACAAAAGGATCAGATGTACTATAAGACTGTAATCTAATGATCGATTTACTTGTTGCTTGACAAATTGTTTTATATAAGCGTACAAAGTACCAATATTTGTTAATATCGACTCTCAATGTGGCTTTTATAGAATCATGCTTATTACAGATCGGTTAGGGGCGCACATATATTGACATTTTGCCAGCTGAATTTTGATCTCAGCATTACGTAGGACCGCACTTGACCGCAGATAGTAATCTAGTAAACGATTTTAGGTCCCCTCGAACCACAATAAGCGCCAGCTGCATACAAATGCGTAGACCTATGAGACAGTTATGTAAAAATATTGTTCAAAACACAACATTTGTAGTCGTGGAAGACAGTATTGGTCCACCCAAACCCTAAAAAAGGCGATCGCTCTAACCCGTCCAACTACAGACCGATAGCCATAACCTCCCTCTTCTCGAAGATAATAGACTTCATTATTAACTGCCAGCTCCTTCGGTTTTTAGAGGATAATCAGCTGCTTAGTGATCAGCAATACGGCTTTCGTAAGGGTCGGTCGGCTGGTGATCTTCTAGTATACCTGACACATCGTTGGGCACAGGCGATCGAGACAAAGGGGGAGGTTTTGGCGGTCAGTTTGGACATAGCGAAGGCACAAAGCGCTTCTTTCGATGCTCCCTTCTTAAGGGCTTAAAGGCGATAATTTTACGTACGAGACGACAACGAGGTAATTTTTCAAGGGAAGGACGGAAGTGACAGTTCAGTGTGACCATTGTCAGAAATTTTCAATAGACTAAACAAAATGTTACTCAATCGATCTAATCGATTTGACTTATAATAAAACTAATTCTATTTCAAACATCCACCCGCCCCGGACCGGCCTACCGGTCCGCTAATTAGTTGGTAGACGTGACAATGTTGCAACCGCTCTCCTCAGAATCGAACCGTCCACCAAGACCTCAGCAAATCGGGGAACTCCATCAGCCCCAGTTACCAAACGGAGGATGCGCCCCCTGTGCCATCTGAGTGGCGGAAGGTTAGCCTCCTTGATCAAAACGAGGTCACCAATCTTGGGTGGATCGGTCTTGTCGGTCCACTTAACGCGTTGCTGGAGTATGTGCAAATATTCCAAATTCCAGCGTTTCCAAAAGCTCTGAGTAATCTGGCGTACCAACTCAAGACACGAGAAACGACCAGGTCTCGTATCAATATAGGGGTACTCAGGCAAGGCGACAAGTGGGCGACCAATCAAAAAATGGCCCGGCGTAAGGGCCTCCAAATCATTCGGATCTGAGGAGATCGGGCACAACGGCCGAGAGTTCAAAACGGCCTCAATCTTACAAAACACAGTTGCGAGTTCCTCAAATGTAAGGACAGACTCACCGATTGTCCTGCGCAAGTGTGTTTTGGCCGATTTTACGGCGGCCTCAAATATACCACCCCAGTGTGGACAATTTGGTGGGGAAAACAACCAATTTATCCCACGTCGGGCAAGCCTATCACCTATATCAGCTTTGTTGGTTTCAAGGAAATTAACAACATCATTCAAATAATTATAGGTGCCCTTGAAGTTAGTGCCGCAGTCAGAACGGATCAAGGAAGGCAGCCCTCTGCGGGATACAAATCTGTCAAATGTGGTTACAAACGCCTCGGTCGTAAGCGAGGAGACCAGTTCCAAATGTACAGCCTTTGTGGAAAGACAAACAAAAACACACAAGTAGGCCTTAACAGTCTTGCTGTTTCGAAGTGTCGACGTTTTCACCAAAAAGGGACCAGCGAAGTCCGTGCCAACACCGTCAAACGTCCTGCTCTCAGTAACGCGATCTGCCGGTAAGTCTCCCATCAAGGGCTGCATGGTAGAAGCCTTGAGCTTATAGCAAGGGATGCAGCGAAAGACTACACTCCGAATAATTCTTCGGGCAGACAAGATCCAAAACTCGCGTTGCAAAATGGCCAACAAAGCATTACAACCAGCATGCGAATTTTTGAGGTGACGGTCAGTTACCAACAAGCGTACCAAATTACCGTCCTTAGGTAACAAAAGGGGGTGACGTGCTCCGTAAGGGAGGTTGGCGTTCTTGAGACGCCCTCCAACGCGCAAGAGACCCGTATCGTCAAAAAAGGGGTTCAATTTGGAGACAGCTCCCGACAATTTCGATCTCCCTGATTTAAGGATAGCAATCTCCTTCTCAAAGTGTGCCAATTGCACAAAACGAACCCAAAAGGTGAGGGACTCCTGTCGTTCCTGTGGTGAGAGAAACGGTGTCAGTCGTTTCTGTTGTGGGTGCCTAAAGTTAAAAACAAAACGCTTTATCCACGCAGTAACACCTAACAACTTATCGAGGGAGCTGTAACGATTTAACAAAAAATCGGGGTCGAAGGCGCATTCCACCTTCTCAAGAGCGAGTGTTCGTAGACCCGGCAAATTGGAAGTATTCAAAACTGGCGTTCGAGGCCAATCAATTTCTGGTCGACTCAACCATTCCGGACCCCACCACAGCGAATGACCTATCAAACTAGGCGTCAAGCATCCGCGCGAGGCATAATCAGCGGGGTTGAGCTCACCTGGCACGTGTCTCCAGACAAGCTTGACTTCGGATTTCTGGATTTGGGAAACGCGATTAGCAACAAATACCTCCAAGGTGTGGATCGAAGCCTTCAACCAACAAAGAACAATTTGGCTGTCTGTCCAGGCGTAGGTCCCATTAATGCAAATGCTTTTACCCAAAGTACTGGACACGTGGTTCAACAAGCGTACAAGTAGGGCTGCTCCCGAGAGCTCCAATTTTAGGATGGTCAGAGATGTCCGAAGGGGTGCGACCTTGCTCTTCGCCATGATCAGGGAAACTCTCACCTGACCTGAGGCACTGACTGTGCGCAAGTACACCACAGCCGCGTGACCACGCTCCGAGGCATCACAAAACCCGTGAAGGGTGGCCTTGTACTTCCCGGGAGGAAGGATGGGACGAGGCAAAGAGATCTCGTTGACGGCAGGAAGTGAGGATACAAAAGAGGTCCATTCCTCAACAAGAGTGCCGTGCAGAGGTTCGTCTCAGGTCAATCCTGCTGTCCAAAGCTTCTGCAAGAAGCATTTTGCCCAAAATATAATTGGACAGATCCAACCGTTCGGATCAAAGGTTCTGGCGACAGTAGACAATACGAGACGTTTAGTCCAAGAACAAGGCAATTTCAAGTCTACGTTATACGTAAAGATGTCTTGGACTGGTCTGTACTGAACGCCTAGAACAGCCATCATGGCGGGGTTGTCAACAATCTCAAACAAATGTGGATCTTGCTGATGATCCTCTGGCAAGCCTTCCAAAAGCGCTGGTGAGTTGGAAATCCATTTGCGCAACTCATAACCAGCGGAGGCCAAAATACCTATCAATTCTTCCCGCAGGAGGATCGCTTCGTCCACTGTGGAGGCGCCCGAGCAAATGTCATCGACGTAAATATCGTCTTTCAAGATGGCGGAGGCTCTTGGGAAACGTAAGCCTTCGCGGTCTGCGAGCTCCCAAAGAGAACGTATTGCCAAGTAGGGGCTTGACCTTAACCCGTACGTATTAGTATAGAGCTCGTAGACGACCATGGGATCGCGAAGAGACTCTCTCCAAAGGATCAGCTGGAAGCGACGGTCATCAGGGTGGATAATAGTCTGCCTGAACATCATTTTTATGTCGGCCACAAAGACGACCTGATGTCGTCGGAAGCTGGTGATGACGTCACAAAGGTCCTTGACCAACTTGGGACCAGAATGCAAGCACTGGTTCAAGGATACGCCTGTTGAAGTCTGCGCAGAACCATCAAACACTGTGCGCAGCTTGCCAGTCGATGGCTTCAATACCGCATGATGCGGGAGAAAGTAATGCTCCACCGAACGCCAATCCAAATTTGACACTGACATGTGTCCCAATTGTTCATATTCTCTCATGAACTCAATAAACTTCTGTCTGAGCTCCGGATCACGACCCATGCGACGCTCCATAGCCAACAATCTCTTTTCGGCTAAAGGTCGTGACTCACCAAGCGGAGGCCGAACAGACAGGAAGGGTAGCCTCGTAATAATCCGACCAGAACGGAGTCGACCAGTGTTGTTCTGGAAGAACAGCTCGCACTCCTCATGTTCTGGATTCAAACGGGCAGCTTGAGGAGGCTCCTCTATCTCCCAAAACCTCTGAACTGCATCAGAGAGAGCAGAGCCTACAGCCAACAAATTATCAAGTTCGGGTGGAGGGGGGTCCCTAGGTACAGGTCCCATCAAAGCAAATCCAAATATGGTCGGGATGGCAGTCAAACCATTTGGCACCAAGACCCGTTTCCCACCAATCAAAATTCCACCGAGGACATCAGAGCCAATCAACAAGTCGATTTGTCCCGGTGTGTCAAATTTGGGGTCTGCCAGTTCCAATCCCGATGTCAAATTCACCACAGCAGCAGATAGCTGCTTCTGTGGGTGCATACCCAAAATATTCTTCAGCACAATAGCCGAGGTTCTAATCCTCGGGTGTGAAGATTCAACAGGGCCAAACAAAACCTTAGCTTGCCCTTCAACATTAGAGGCTACGTCCCCTATGCCCCGTATACAATTTGGAAAAGAGCCCATATTTAATTTAACCCCCTTGTGAACCTGTGTCCAATATAGCACGGACAACAACAGAGGTCCCCGTGGGTCCCCAGACCCTAACAGCAACCGTTGGTAGGATAACGGTCTCAATGTTGGAGGTTGGCGTTATAGGGCAGGGGTCAATAGGGCAGGGGTCAATGACCTATTGTTGCCTGGGCGGCGACCGTTGGCCAGGACCTGGCAAGTCAAAATGAGGGTGCTGCTTGAAGTCCTCAAAGGCGCGATGACTTGATCCGCGCGCCATCTGTGGGGGGTCATAATGACGCACCCGCCCAAAACGAGGTGGGCGCGAGTCAAGGCGGGGACGCTCCGCCAAAGGAGGGGAATACCTGGGGCAGCAGTCATGGTGCTGGTGACGCTGAACAGCACTTTCAGGTGCGCGAGAGAGAGGAGGCGTGCGCACGCTACGGTTCTCCAAGCGGGGTGAGTGGCGATCAATTGAGCGAGGCGACTCTCGGCTACGCGCCGGTGAGCCTCGGCTGCCGCCTTCAAAACACCCGCCCGTGCGCGGCGTCGGCTGGTTGGACAAGCGGCCAACCTCTCTGGCATTCATACAGAGAATGTCCAAATGCTGTCCTCCACAGTTAGGACAGGGGCGAGAGTTTGGGCAGTCTCGCTGGTAGTGGGACCCCAAGCAAGAGAAGCAAAGGCGGCGGGCATTCGCGATGCGCCTACGAGAGGCGACATGTAGGTCCAAGAATGCCCTACAACTGGCCGTTCTGTGCCCCGTGACCTTGCAGTAAGAGCACTCCACTGGGCTCTGCGTGAATGCAAAGCGAGGAGGGCGCCGGTCAACATTGGCTCGGGTGTGAACGCGAGCCTGCTCCTTGACCTTGGGCGGCTGCGTCTTAGCCGGCGTGTCACCACCGGAGTTGTCCAAGACCCGGCACTCATCCTCCAGGAGCCTCTCCAGGTCAGCAAAGGGGGGCAGATGGGTCCCGCTATCCCCACCAAAGGAGCGCTGTTCAAAACGCGACCTCAGGTCGGCAGGCAGCTTCTTCAGCACAATGTGCACCAATAGATAAGACCATTGGTCTACGGGCAGGTCAAGGCACTTAAGTGCGTTGATGGCCACCAAGAGCGGGTTCTACAGTTGGGTGCGCAACCCAGAGACCCGGGTGAGCGTCGGCAAACCCAAAATCTGCTCGATGTGCGTGTCGGCGAGGCCACGCTTATTATGGTACCTACGGGTAATTAGGTCCCGAGCCGTCTGGTACGCCTTGTCAGACACGGGCAGATGCTGGATGAGGCCCTTAGCCTCCCCATCCAGAACCGACATTAGATAGGCCAACTTTTGTGCCGGCTTAAGGTCAGCCCTATCATTGACTAGGCTGTCGAATAAATTAACGAAGCCCAGGTAGCTTCCTAGGCAGCCATCAAAATGGGGGAGGTCCAAAGTAGGGAGCCTACTCACCAGCCCCGTTGCTGACCTAGGAAGCTCCTGCTTCAGGCCGGGTTGCCCTTCCCTATCGGCAACTAGTTGTCTCGCACTATTGGAGACAGCATCATACAGGTCTAAGACCTGGGCATAGTCTTCACTGACCTTATTTCGCTGGTCAGCAGTGAAATCAGTGACTGACACTTCGAGACAGCAAGCGCTGAAAATGCGGAACTGCTGTTCCACACTTGCCAGGCGATCATCGATCCGCTCGTACCTTTGAAGTAAGGCCTGCTGGCGATCAGGCCGGTTCACTAAAGCACTGGCCGAGGCAAACCAGCGCAAATCTGATGCAATGGCACCAGCAGCCGCACGCAAGTCCTTGATAGCTGACATAATCAAAATTCAAAAGAGCCCGGACAAGCGTTAAATAAAATTAACAAGCAAAACTTAATATTTGTTAATTCTTTGAAACCAACAAGGTATTAGCCTGTTTACTGCTGGTACAAGCAAGTGGCAGGTATTTACTGCCCAACAAAATTAATAGTTTCAATATATATTGACACAAAACAAAGTCAAAGCTATCAAAGTTGAAACCTCAAATAAGTTAATTAAAGTTAAATATTCAAATAAATTAACTAATTACTTGCAACAGACAGACTGGCTGTGTTATTTGAGATATACAATAGGAAGTAAGCACAGAATATGTGTTACCTAGCAATATTATCTATATTATAACAAAACAAAGTTTATTAATGTGACCCGCCCAAGTGGCAAGGTCAAGTTGGATGTTATAATGTTTATGAATATATGCAATAAACTAAATTTACTAAATTTATTGATACATACAGCTGTTATGTATCCAAACAAACTGACTTATTAATGCAACAACAAATTTAAGTTAGATTTTTCAACAATACAAATCAACAATTACTGATTGAGGTTATGTGACAATGTGTTTCAAATTATCTAGGTCAACTTATACAATTAAATATTATGTATTTTAGACAATAACTGACCTGACAAACACTACAATACTGTCTACAAGGTGATAAGATACAAGCTCATACCAATCTGAGTTTATACTCAGTAATGCAACAGCGGCTAAATTTCAACCACGCTCTGCTACCAAAATTATGTCTAGAATTACCGTAGGCTTACTGGGAATTGGTTGTAGGCACAGTGGAAGCTAATTTATATTCATCCAGTTGTCCTAAAGCAATCAAATGTCTGACATATATTGCTGAGATTCTCAGCGATGACAAATTATAATGTAGTTATATGAAAATTTTACCTTATAGCTCCTGGTGATGTTCTTGAAGTGGACCTATAGATTAACTTATAATTTTGGCCAAAATAACAAGAGAATCAATAGATACCAGTTTACAATTCGGCGAAGTCCTTCTCCAGACCACGATGCATGTTAGCGGTTCACAAAACTTTTCACAAAAGTTCAATATGTCATCAATTTACAACAAACCTTGCCGGAAGTCAAAAGCGGCAATTACGTATTAAGTTAATTACAAGTTGATTCAATTCGCGTTAATTCAAAGGGCGATCAATTTAATTTAGGTACAAGGCACGCGAGCTTGCAAACGGCGTGTTAATTTTTCAAGCGGAAGGACGGAAGTGTCAGTTCAGTGTGACCATTGTCAGAAATTTTCAATAGACTAAACAAAATGTTACTCAATTGATCTAATCGATTTGACTTATAATAAAAACTAATTCTATTTCAAACAGTATAGTTACTATGTCAGCACAGCCACCACCGTCGAACTCAGGCAAGCATCTCTTTTTGGAGGTAAAACTTCACCGCATAAAAGTACTTTTAGGTGTATATTATTCTCCCTCTAGTCGTGTTAACTTTGTTGATTCTTTTGAGCAAATATTGGAAAACCTAATTCCTTCATATGATTACACACTCATAATGGGAGACTTCAACACCTGCCTCCTTAAACAGGATTCTCGTGCTACTGCTTTCCGACGTGCTGCAGAGTCCTGGAATCTGTCAATTTTAAGTTTAAACGTAACACATCACTTCCCTAATACTATTCCTTCTCTTCTTGACCTTATTCTGGTTTCTTCCCTTAATTTCGTTCATAGGCATGGTCAATGCACAGCGGATGCATTTTCTTACCATGACCTCATTTTTGTATCATACAAGATTCGTCCTCCCAAAGCAAAGCCGACGATAGTCTTGCAGCGCAATTTCAGTGGCATGGATCATGACAAACTGCGGGAAGATGCCGTCAATATTGATTGGGATCCACTTTATTCTTCAGACTGTGTCGACATGAAAGTCCATATTTTAACAAATAACCTCGTTAAATTATATGATGTGCACGCGCCAATCCGTGCTATTAAACTAAAGCATTTACCAGCACCTTGGCTAACAGAGGACATTAAAAAAATCATGGCAAAAAATTCTGCAGCCAAGACGAAATTTAAGCTTAGGCCTACCCCGCTAAACCAAGAAAAGTACGTTGAGATCAGAAATCACTGCAACAAGGTGTGTAGGAAAGCACAACGCCAACATATTCATAAATCCGATGAAAATGGTGGTCCAGCAAAAGTCTGGCAATTTCTAAGAACTTTGGTAGTTGGTAAGACATGACATCAACCCATTCCGAATAACGTCAACCTTGATTCTCTCAACATACATTTCACTAATTCGTCCAATTTTGATTGAGATATGAAAAGATATACTTTACAACATCTTTCTTCCTTACCAACCCCAAATTATTCTCCTTTTGTTTTCTCGCAATTTGCCACCTGTGATGTTAAGAAGAGTATACTGGCAGCTACATCCAATGCAGTCGGTAATGACTGTATTAGCCGCAAAATGATCCTTCCTATCCTAGATGAAATTCTTCCAGTCCTATGACATATCCTTAACCATTCCGTTGTCCGTGGCATATTTCCATCTGCGTGAAAAGAAGCACTGATTATCCCTTTGCCTAAGAAATCAAAGCCTTGTTCCTTTGCAAATTATCGTCCCATATCCATACTTCCCTTTCTGTCAAAGGTCCTTGAACGTCTAAAACACACCCAACTCAGTTCTTTCCTTCGTAAAAATTCGCTCTTGAATCCCTATCAATCTGGTTTCCGCCCCGGCCACTGTACCGTTACTGCATTAGTTCATGTAACTGATGACATTGGACGAGGTATGGATAATGGGAATCTGACGGTCTTGTCTTGTCCTTACTCGCTTTTAGCAATGCTTTTAATACCGTAGATTTCCATATCTTACTTGGCATCTTGCGCTCTCTTAACATATCTCCAGCGGCAATTAACTGGTTTCATAGTTACCTGTTTGGTCGCCGGCAGCGTATATGCATCGAAGACTTGTATTCCTCATGGTCTAACACGAATGCTGGTGTACCACAGGGTGGCGTGCTATCTCCGTTACTCTTCGCAATATTCATTAATTCTATCTCAAACCAATTACTTTCTTTCTACCACCTTTACGCAGATGATTTACAGATCTACACGCAAGCGCCCTTAAATAAGTTAGCAGAAGCTTGTTCAACTATTAACGCTGACTTTTGCGCGGTTCTGTGAATGGACCAAGAAATACGAACTCTTAGTAAATCCCGATAAATCTCAACTGATCATTATAGGTAGCCCCAGACTGGTCTCAAAAATTAGTTGGTTCGATCTTCCGCGAATAAATTTTGATGGAAAAATTCTACCTTTCAGCAAAATTAGTAAAAAATCAAGGGATCTATTTTGATGAAACCTTGTCTTGGGAGGCACAGTTGCAAGAAACTAGTCGCAAACTATTTGCATCTGCAGGTTCATTGCGTAGGTTACGCAACTTCCTTCCAACTGCCACTAAAATTGCGCTTGCGGAATCTCTGCTTCTGCCTATACTTGACTACGCTGATGTCAGCTCCCCAACGAAGAGCAGCTAGACAAACTTGAGCGTCTCCAAAATTTTTGCATAAGATTTATATTTGGACTTCTCAAATATGATCACGTTTCAGAATTTCGCCTCAGGCTCAAGTGGCTGCCAATTCGTCTTCGCCGGAATACTCACATTATTATGCAATGTCCTGTTTAATCCTAGTACCCCCTCTTACCTCTAAGAACGTTTTTAGTTCCTTAATGGCACACATGTAAAGTCCTTGAGGTCGTCCAGGGATTTGACGCTGGAAATGCCAATGCATTCCACAAATTACTTTGACAAATCAACAAGGAGTAGGGTTACAAAGAATACTTCAAAAATTAGTAGGGATGACTATAACGTGACGTCTTTTAGAAAGCCTGGTGCAAGATTGTTTGATGTTTTAAATACTTCAACTACTGTACTTGAATCTATCTTGACAAAAAAAAACTACGTTATAATAATGGGCGGTATAAATGATGTAAACCCTTATGAGTTTCTGTCTAAGCTTTCTATTTTTTTGAACTCTGTAACTACTGCAAACATTCTTGTATCTGAAATTCCCTTCAATAAATCTCTTAATGTTAAGAAATTAAATTATGAACTAAGATTTATGTGTAGTAAGTTTAATAATGTTACATTTGTTGACATGAACTATAATTATTACATACCCCTTAAACATAACATGTCTTAATATGTTGGTCGCTATCTATTGAAAGACATCTTAAAATTACACTATGCGCAGAATTTTAATAATTATATGAAACATAAATCATGTACGAGTATGTCATGTTAAAACACCATATCACCAGATAATAAGTATTTTGTCTCTGTGTCTACTCAAACTTGTAATGAAAAACTGCATGATGTTGAACAAGTAGAAACCAACTTGATTGAGAATTCTGGTATGTTTTTTCGCGACTAAACTAAACTTACTTCATCAAAATATTAATGGGCTGATATCGAAAGCAGATTTACTTACAATCGTTCTTGAATCTTTGCAACGGGACAAAAGAGACATAGGAGTACTCTGTATTACCGAGCATAACATGATCAAAGAAGACAGATACTTATTAAATATACCAGATTATACACTTGGGTCTATGTTTTGCAGGAAAAATAGACGCGGTGGTTCATGTAAACTAGTTCATAAAAAACACATGTTTACTCCAATTAAGGATATCAATAAGTTTTCTGTTGAAAATATTATGGAATGCTCGGGAATAAAACTTCTAGAACACAAACTCTATGTGATATGCATATATAGACCGCCGAAATGTAATGTAGAAGACTGTAATAAATTCATTACTGCTTTCAATTCCTTGTTGAGTGAGTTTTGCTACGGAAAAAATAAGATAATATTTTGCGGAGATTTTAATGTAAATGTTCTCCAAAAAAATTTTGAATGCACTCAATTTATGCAAATATTATGTTCATTTAACTTGAAATTAGCTTTGAAGCAACCTACACGTTTGGTAAGCGGGACGTGCATCGATAATTTCATACATAACACTAGGCGCAGTTCGTGCGAAATACTTGAGTATGCTCTTTCTGACCACACGGCCCAGTTATTTACAATACCTGTGAGACAGGTAAATCCAATTAATTATTGGTTTATAAGAAAAAGGGATTATTGTAAGACAAACATTGAAAAATTTAAGCAATATATAAATTCACTTAGTTTTAATGAGGTATTTTGTTGTTCAGATCCAAATGTAGCCTTTACAGAATTTTATGAGCTGTTTTGTCTATTTTATAATCTATGCTTTCCCACGTTAATTATTAAAATTTCGGCTATAACAAGACCAAAATGGATTACGAAAGGCATAAGGGCATGTTGTAAACGTAAGCGTAAATTACTGTGACAATATCGAAAAAATAAGACTCCTACAAATAAAAATAACTTTATGAGCCTGTCGTCTAGGTTGAACAGGATTATAAAGCTTACTCAGAGATCACAAAATGACAACTTCATTCGTAATGCATCCAACAAATGTAAAGCCACTTGGGCTGTCATCAATAAAAATAAATGTAATGCACTTAAAGAGGACATTCAGAATCTTATAGTTAATAATGAAACTATCAGAGACCCTTTGCAAATAGCGAATTTATTCAATAACCATTTTGTTGATCAAATAACCAAACTGGAACAAACTACAGGCAAAATATGTATAAGCAATATGCCAGGTTCCTTGTTTATGCCTCCTACTATTCCTGATGACATTAATGCAATTATTTTAAAACTAAAACCCACAAATAGTACTGGCTATGACGACATATCTACCAAAATATTAAAACATGTATCTTCTAAATTATCTTGTATACTGTGCTAATTGATTAATATTTCTATAACAAATGGTGTATTTCCCAAGGAACTGAAAATCACCATTATAAAACCACTTTTTATGAAAAATAACAAATCTAATATGGACTGTTACAGACCTATAGCTCTACTTCCAGTCTTATCTAAGATATATGAGAAAGTTATTCATGGATGTCTTTATAGTTATTTTGAATCAAATGGGTTACTAGCAGATGAGCAAACTGGGTTTAGAAAAAATAAAAATATAAACATGGCAATATATCAATTTCTTAGTATAGTAATGACTGAAATTGATAAAAAAAGTCAAGCAGTTGCTGTTTTTATGGATTTGAGTAAGGCCTTTGACTGTGTGGACCATGTCACGTTATTAGATAAGCTTTATGCTTATGGAGTAAGGGGAACTATATTAGACTTAGTGAAATCATACCTAAGTGACAGGATACAGATAACACAAATTTCTAGACTGTGTACATTTAAAAATATGGTACTACCATATTTTTTTTACTTACCATACCATAATTACTCATCTGAACCTAGGAAGGTAGTTTTTGGAGTTCCTCAGGGTAGCGTGTTGGGACCGCTTTTGTTTATTATCTATGTAAACGATCTGCCTCGGATAACAAACCATAAAACCATATTCTTTGCAGACGATAGTACAGTCGTGCTTACTGGCAATAACAAATCTCAGCTTAAATATGACATAAACGAAACCTTACAAAATACTGTTCAATGGTTAACAGTAAATAATTTAAAATTAAATATTGATAAAACTAGCATAATGGTGTTTCGAAATAGAGCAAACAAATTGACTGACTTAGATGTAAGTTATAATGACAAACCAATAGAAAGGGTAAAGACAACAAAATTTTTAGGAATTAATATTGACGAAGCTCTGAACTGGAAATCTCATGTAGAATCATTATGTGCAAAAATAAATCAGCATTCCTATGCTCTGTATAAGCTGTCTAAAACTGCCAGTAGATCAACGGTTATTACGGCCTATCATGGTTATGTATCGCCGATTCTTAGTTATGGTGTCATATTCTGGGGCAATTCCACCGATGTCGAAAATGTATTTATTTACCAAAAGAAGTGCATTAGGTCTATATGTCAAATAAAACAAACAGATAGTTGCAGACCTTACTTTCTAGAGCTGAAAATATTGCCGTTACCATGCATATATCTTTTGGAAGCTGCATTATTTGTTAGGAAAAACTTGCAACTGTTTGAAAAATTGAAAAGTAAGAGACATCACCTTAAAATATCGTGTCCATCAAATTCTACAGCTTTCTTAAATAAGAGTGTATTCTGCATGGGTCCGAAAATTTACAATCACTTGCCTAAATCAATATTTAAAACAGCAAATGCTAATATATTTAAAAGTAGAGTAAAATGTCTCTTACTCAAAAAAATATATTACTCGGTTCACGAATTTTTAAACGATCAAATTGTTTAATAAAAAAGGAGTAATTATAACATTAAAATTGAATTTTTATTAATGATTAATTTATAGGACATTTTCATTGTATTTTTAAAATGTATTAATGTGATTTATTGACATTTTTTATTAAATTTTATTATTGTTTTGTTATAATTTATTAATGTAATTTATTGACATTTTGTTTTTCTTTTATTTAATTAGTTATATTTAAATTGTTTTAACTGCAAATATTTTTTTGCATGGCGCAAGGTAAAATATAGTGGATCTATTTTGTACCTATCTTCATCACCATTATTGTACCTATATTTGAGCAAATAAAGAATTTGAATTTGAATTTTAAATTTTAAATCCTTTTCTGTTCAGGCTGTGCGTCTGTAGAATGCATTGCCAGTAGAGATTAGAAGCGCAAAATCTCTAAACATATTTAAGGGAATGATAAAAAAGCATTACCTCTCCATCTAATATCAAAAATGCAAACAAAATAATGACTATATTGAATGTCTTGCTATAAGTATATCATCTAGTCATTGTATCTGAATGGTTCTGGTATTTTTTTTTATTGGTTCAAATATACTTAGTATGTCCAGCATATTATAAGTATTTATATATACACCACTATTTTTAATTAGTACAAAAAATTTAACAGGGCACTAAGTATCTTTAACTGATCATATTTATGTAGTTGAAAAATAAAAACACTAAGTCCCAAAACTGTCTCAAAACTGTCCACAAAAATACGTGATAGTTGGTAAATGCAATACTAATACTATGACCGACCCGTGTACTATCATGATAAAATTAACCATTGATAAATCCTCCCCCCGCCCCTCTGCGCCTGCGCCACGCCCCGACGATGCGACAACACAGTACTAAATTGTTAGCTAAAGTGAGCGTATCTAATTTCGTTGCAAAAGTTAATTGTTTGTCTACGTTTGCCCGACGCGATGGCCTATCATATCAGACTATGTAGCTATGCTTCGTGCGTACTTTTTGAGTGGAAAAATCGCGAATGCAGCTGTGTACCCATGGACATCGTATTGTGAGTGTACAAAAGTGACCGGGTCAGTGTCAAACAATTAAAACAGTGCATATTGGATGCTTTTGACAACGGTGGTGGACATTTCGAAGGACAATGGAAATACTTGTAAGTTTAGTAAATAATACGTACTTAAGTAAATAATAATTTGATGCGGGCGGCTCAAAATCGGTCTGTGTTCTCCACACACCTTGAGGAAGGCCTATGTTCAACAGTGGACGTCTCTAGGCTGACATGATGATGATAAAATAATTTGTACATAGCAGATGATTCTAACTTCATAAATACGCCAAAATTACTCTTTTCTTTTAGTCCAGAACACCATCTTTTATTTTGATATTTGTTTGCTTTCTAATTACATACCTCCGTATTTAATTACTTGTTAAACGATAAATTTTACCGGTCCTAAGCCCGACTGAAGTATGAAGGAGAGGGTAGAATTAACAAAATTAAAAAATAACTACCCACATTTATTATTTTCCTTCATTTTATTTTCTATGGCTACCTACATCATAAGTGCGTCAGAGAGAATGCGAATGAGCAGGATGGAATATTATCAATGAATTAGCGAATGGATTGTAAAATATGACTATGATTTAAGTGAGATTTTCTACAATAAACAAATGATAATAACTTTGCTCTTTATTCATATTATGAAATTCTTACGTCATATTTAAGATAATAATATCTTCGCTAATCTGTCCTTAAAGTTTTTGTAGTAATTAAAAAATAGTGGTGTATATATATATATATGTATATTATACATAGTATTAAAAATTTGTGTATGTATGTATTGTATATATGTAAGTTGGTATACAATATGTACGGTTGGTAAATGTATATATTTATATATTTATTTTATTTTTGTTTAATATTATGTTTTTCTTTATTTGATTATTTAAATACATCACCGCCACATATAACTGCTTACATTATTTCTGTCCATCCTAAGGTTGCCTGGCAGAGATCGCATCTGGCGATAAGGCCGCCGATTGTACATAGATATTAGTTAATTTACTAATGTACCTACTGTACGATTTTATTTTGGTGTACAATAAAGTGTATTATCTATCTATCTATCTAACTCGTCATTTAGACGAAAATATTGTTTAAATTGTCTTAGTAAAGTTACTTGCTAGGTGTCTTTAGATTTAAAAAATGTATTCAAATGTGATTGCTTGACAAAAATGAGGTATGCTCTTTGCAAACTTCGCAACAAAGATGTAGGAATTTATGACTACTAGACATACGTATTTTGTATGAAGCTTAAGTCAAATATCTATATTTAGTAGCCAAATTCATGGATGATATGGATTAAAATATTGGGATTGGCCGTAAATCACTTGACCGTATTGCACATGAAAATGAATCCACTATGACCACAAACTTATATTGGCGTGTAAACCGATTTCGATATGGAATATTAATAGCGCGAGCTCAAAATTATTCCCCCAAAATATTTAAGCCACGAGAAAGGTTGGCAAAGTTAATGCAAGTAGACACCTAGTTGTAAGCATCTGTATGTCAAACACTCATCGCTGGGTTTTCTAGGGCAGTGCTTCGTAACCCATCCAGCGTAGCGAGGCTTTAATCAGCAGTCAGAACCAAAAAGTAATCACATTATACTTGAAACGACGGAAACAAACTTTTTAATATCAAAATTTCAGCGAAAATATTGAGAATGTTCGCAAACGTCTGAGTTATTTAAATCGAAAAAGAACTTTACCTTTTTATCTATTGGAGTTGGTAGGTAATGTTATATTTGTTGTGCAATTAGAAAGTTAATCATAAGCTAGATTTAAGAAACCTGCACGGCAGCTACTTGTATAAAATGAATATATATGTATATAACATGTAAAACTAATATACTGGGGATTAAAAAGAGTGGCCATGAGTTTTATTGCCTGTTCCTTCGTTCATATCGACCTATTGCATTGCGTACGTGGCAGTAAATGTAAATGTAGAATCATGTAGTAATTAACTTAAATTTTGACGTTCATAAGCGTCACTTTGTGGCCTAAATGAATAAATAATATTGACTTTGACTTGACTTTATAAAGGTAATGTGGAATAGCAAGTGACTGCCAGTGATTATGCCTTCCGTACTGGTATATACCTACACGGCATGTGTTCGCTTCATAAGTCAATTCAAGTTTGAATATGTAGATGCTCTTATACTTTATCTATTTGCTACATCAATAATTATAGTTCAGTTGTTATTCAAACGCTACAAGAAATTACTAATTGGGAAATAAGCACTTATCAAAATACTTGCCTAATTTATAGTAAACTGACCAAACCTTTCAAGAACTTTTATAATAATGTTTAATATCGACATCGACGTCTTGATGAAGTTTTAATGGGTATAATTTTACTTCTAGATCTCTCTATAAGATCTTGTTTAGTCTATCAGATATAATGGAGAGCGTTGTTTTATTTTCGTCACGGGTTATAGGTACCTGTGACGGAGAAATCTTAAAAAGAAAAGAACATAAAATCATTCAGACTAGAAATTATAGAGCGATAATTCTACAATTAGGTACTTTAGTATTATATGAACTTCAGTAAGTAAAAGGTGACGTAGCGGGAGTGTAAGCGAGTGTCACGCCAAAGGTTGCGGATGCGAATTCCCGCTCGAATCAAATATCTGTATGCGTTTGGATATTTGTCCTGGTATGATATTCAGCCGGGGGTGTTTCTATGTATAATATGTATGTATTTACAAAAAAATAAACAGAAAAATATTATAATAATATATTTTGTATGTTTATCCATTGTCTGGTACCCATAGTACAAGCTCTGCTTAGTTAGCGACTAGATCGTGTATCTGGTTGAAGATTAGAAAGAATAAAATGACTTTCGATATAATATGGAAAAGCAGCCAATCTGATCCATCCAGTTCCTCCAGGTTCAGCAATAACAATACGTTTTGAAATTCACGAAAACCCGGAGAAAGGTTTTCTTGGAACGACAAATGTGATTGTACAATCTACATATTTCGTACGACTCGTAGTCCGCTGACTCAGGCTGTCTGTTTGTATGGATTTAGTCGACGAACTTGAATTACTTGATGATTTATATATTTGGTCGTTATGGGATGTGACCCCGAATCACATTTAAATATTTGTGTGCTTGTGAGTTTGGGCTTGTAGTTCCGCATTGTTTGCAAAGCGAGAACGTCTTGCCACGTACTAACCCTCACAGTCTGTTTCATATTGTTAAAATGACTGAAATGGGTATATAATTACGTCTCTACATTATCATTGCGCGACGTTGTAGGCGTGAAACAATATCATAAACGGTGTGAACAGCGCCTGCCTAAAGTTACCTCTTACGAATAGCTTTTTCTAGGAAATAATTGTGTCTTTACTTTTGTTGTCGGATGAGTGTTATGTTTCAGAAACACTTGACTAGCCACTGAGTGCTCACATCATACGAAGACTATGATAGCGGAACATACACCTTCATATCCCGTAGAAAAATATTGACGAATATCTAAAAAATTATAAAAAAAAGATATTAAAAAAAAACTTTAAATAAGTAAACCTTAAAACTTCAAAATGAGGTTTTAAGTATTTGAACTAATATAAGACTTTCTTCAAATATGTTTTTCACTTTTAAAGCGTATTGTATTGTAGCGTTTCCGTACATGTTATATTAAACTAATTGATTAAAAATATTTTTTATTTTTATAATTTCAATCAGGAAATTGAATTCCAATTAACGACATGCTGTTGGCGGAACGCCGAAAACATTTTTACAAATTAAATATTATATTTCTTCCGACGCTGATTGCAAAGCGAGCGTTAAAATATTAAAAATCATATCAAAATATTATTCATGACCCAGGACAAACAGTCTAGCGTACATTTTACTCAAAGTAACATTATATACGTTGCTTTGAGTGAATTCTGATTTTAAGTAGCAGCTTTAATGAATCCTAAGGATGACGGGTGTTTCGTGCAGACAAGGATGAGACTCAGCTCTTGGCGGTTTTATATAATAGGAACACAGTAATGAACACAGCTACAAAGGAGGAGAAGTATTTAGGTAATATTAAAGAGCCTACTCATCTTACAGAGCACAAATGATATTAAATTCATTTTGAAAGGGATCTGTTAAAGAAATAATATGTCTAATTTTGTTGTAGATATATTGTATGCTTCTCAGAATATTCAATGCCAGACATAGGCAATTTATTTACAATATATCTTTATTGAGTAACGAGATCATTCCTTTTTTTTTTAACCCGTGTGCCTCATGGTCCCATATGTCGGAGGGTCGGGTTTCGCACAAGCATACGTCGCAACTCCCCGACGGGTATTGTCCCGCCAGATGGTCAGGCGGGCCCCGAACAAAACCCCCTTGGCGGCGGATGAAGGTGTTGGGCTCTGCCGCCAAAACACTCAGCGGCCGCAGAGGATAGGGAGGACAGCAACGCAACACCGCATCTCCTCTTCCTCTGCGGCCCCACCGCGACGCATCAAATGGTGCGCCCCCATTTGTTCGCGGGAGATAGGGCGCGCGGCAACGCAACACCGACACGCCTCTCCTCCCGCGCCCACGCCCGACTGCGAGGGACAGACAGAACTGTCCCCCGCACCTGCACTGTTGGACGCATCCTGCGCAGGCCCACTGCCAAGCCCATGCGGAGCGTCCACTCCAGGGATCCCTCTTAGCTTCACCGCGGGGTTCCAAGCCACGGGGGGGAACGAGATCATTCCTCCGCGAAATCAATGTGCCGTCGCGTTTATTTTCTTAACTGTTTATAACTTCCTTTTCAGCTGCAAGGTTGAAGACATTTTTTTATATATTTGGCACGGTCACTAATTGCGACCTAAAATTAAATATTGTTTACAGGACAGAAATAAAATACATATATTAACATCGATTTGGCTTTATTAAACTTTATGGTAACTAATACTTTGTACTACAAGATTAAGTTCCAATATGTACAAAGTATGTTCAAAACGCATAATCTTAACGCTTAGTAAAATAGTTTAGATTTTAATAAAAAGATACAGAATTAAGTAAATAAATAAATAAATGAGATTTTAGGCACTGCACGTGTTTAACATCATATCACATTCATGGGTTCTATACAACGTACACCACATCTATATTCAATTATTCTAGTAAGCGTTTCCGTTCTTATAACAATTATTATCAAAGATAATTTTGAATACATTTTCTACTAGAATTTAGGTTAAGTAATAAAATGTACAGTGTTTCAGGAGAATAGGGCTATAAATAACTTTGTTACGTCCTATTCTCGAACATCTGCAGTTGACGAGTACTTATAGTCCAAATGATACGCAAATTGTTTGGATTTCATAAATCATGTAAACAAACATTAGAACAGAGCATCCCAGGATCTCCGTGAAACGTTTATAGAAAACTCTCACAAAATGAACGCAATTATTACGATTAATTATTCTAGATCTACTATGTATATTGCTTAAAAACAGTATCAGACAATATTTATACAAACTTAGCTATTGAATTTCACCAATTAGCTATAATTGCACATTAGATGACATGAATATCAGTTTACTTATTTATTTTCGTCTCTGTTTCTTCGAGCTAACGTCATTTATACATATTTTTTGGGAATTCCTTCCAATAAATATCTGTGCTATTCCTCATCTTTACCTACTAAGTCTAGACAGAATGAATCAGTACAAATTACGCGTTCAAACAGTGCCTATGGAAATCTTTATCTTTATCTATTTCACGAAGACTATTTAAGGTACCACTTATTATACATTTCATCTTTAGAGTAACACTCTCATAAACTTACATAGTTTTACTTGGTCACATTGGAGAAGGATCAAAGTATAAAAACATACACCATATTTTGATGCTATACATGGACAAATAAGTCTTCAAAATGTTTAATAACGACACGATGACAGGCTCATTATTCAGTTTAAACTAGCGTATCTCCGAGCAATGCTGTCTATTCAGTACTCGTTGAAGTGTCTTTTCCTTCATCCAGCTAATCAGAACGCGTCCTCGTCTTTGGCCTGCGTCAACAGATGAAACTAATGACATTTCGAAGCTTATTTGACTTCGGTGCTGTTACATTTGGTTAGCTCTAAAAGTCTTACCTGTTTTTGGCACATTTTCAATATTTTAACATATCTTTGTTTAACACAAGAACTGAAATATTCATATTTCCAGGAAGGCCATAAGTTTCCACAAATATTCATCAAACGTATTTGAGATCAGGGTGACATTTGGTACTTGATTACATTTAGTATTGTCTTACAAGAACACGCCATTACTCTGACGCGGTTTTAAAATACTATGTATAAAATAGAGAACAATTTTATAGGCAGACGTAAGCGTCATCATTTCTTTCGAAGACTTTCTAGGTGATTCTGTTCAATATGTACAATGCTACAATGTTTCTTTAGTAATTGAGGATTTTAAAGAGCAAAATTTAGACAATTAAGGGATCTCACACAATTCAATAGATCTATTGACATATAGCAATGTAACTAAAATAATTTAATAAAATAAATCCCAGTCAGAAATAATTCCCAAGATGTCTCTCTCTTTCATTAAGCCTAACAATGACTAGATAAAATAGATTTAATGGACTTAGCTAACAATAAATCTTCTCATAAAACTTGATATGTACAATCGATAAGTATAATGTGTACCTGTTAGATTTATATAAATACATATATACTGAGTAGAAAATATTCGTAGTGATATAGGTTAAGACTTCGTTGAGTGAAGAGTATTGATAAAATTTAGATAAGTAGTCCACGTATTTTATAAAGTAATCCAACAAAGTACATTTACAAGATTAAGTTTTAAGGTAAACAAATTTACAATTAAACTAATGGCATTTATTACTGGCAGTCTAAAGACTAGTGAGCATGTATTAACACAAAATGGAATAATTAACTTAGCTGTTGATGTTGAATTTGAGGCTTCGGCTGCTGGGATGCGCGGTGGTGCTGGAGAGGAGTGGCGTGGACGCCTCGCACAGATCGCTCGCCGAGTATCGACTACGTCTGAGGCTCGCACTCGCGTTTGTACCCGCGTTCACACCAATACTTTTATTCTCTTTGTTCGGCGAACTCTTCATATCGATCTGAACCTCAAGATCTCTTGTACTGCCGTTGAGACTCCTTATCGGCTCAAACTTTTCACTCGTCGTACTCGACGGGGTTTGGCTTCCTGGCTCTGTTTCCACTATTTGTTCGAGCGTACTCGGCCTGCGGCCACGTGAGTCTGCGTAGTAGTCAACCGCGGGCGCTATAACGGGCGCCAGGTTGCCCACCGGCTCCAGACCTAAGAGCAGCATCACAGTTGCTGGATGCTCCATTATATACTGCGTTATGCATTGTATGAATGATTCAGTTTGTGTACCCCGATGCACCTTAGGACGCTCTGGGGTAACAGGCCTTTCCTGCTGTCGAAGAAAATAAAACATTTAGAAAAAGCAAAAGGTTGATTATTATGAAGTTCAAAGTATCAAAAGTTCTTACTTGATCCCAACAGAATACGTCAGGTGGATGGCTACAGCTCCGCGCGAGCTGGTTCGGTGGAGCGTTCCACTGAAGGTTTGGGTTGGAATGTGCTGAGTGCCACTGCGGGCCCGCCATCTCCTGCAGAGCCTGGATGGCGTTGCGGACCTGTGCCACAACAATAACATTGTAATTACTGTAAGTACTAGGGCTTAGCAATGTTTCAGCTTCCAAGAAAAGTTGTGCTATGTTAGAAGTTTACAAGAATTTTGAGCATATAAAATGTTGAGCACTCTCTACTTTTAGAAAATACTCAATAATATCGATATTACAAAAGTATTTATTGAGACTAAAATGCGATATTTGCTTTTTTTATAGTAATAGGCGGCAAACGAGCAGACGGATCGCCTGATGGTAAGTAATTACCTCCGCCCATGGACACAAGCAAGACCAAAGGAGTCACAAGTGTGTATGTATGTTCCGTTTTCACGCTGAAACGGGTGAACCGATTTTGTTGAAATTTAATATAGAGATATATTGGACCATGCAGACAGACATAGGCTACCATAAATTGCAATAATTAAACTGGGAGAGATCGCAGGGAGAATAAGTTTTTACGGCACAAATTTACCTTTTGGAAGTAAGAGCGCATGCACTAATAATTGAGTGCACATTGAGATAACGTTGTTAAACATATCAATGGCTGCGCATGTGCTATCGCATATATGTCAGTACTGTCACATCATACATAGTGTCATATTGTGCACGGTGATTAAATCGTTCGCATTATATAAATTATATATACTATGCTTAAACGGCTGAAACGATTTTCCCTACTAATATTATTAATGCGAAATTGTTTATAGATATATATTGGACATGTATTAGAACATAGCTTTGACATTTGATTGTATGCAAGGTGATGTTATTATGTACTTTTCGGTAGATAATGTCATGGATACTGATCGAGTTACTTTGTACCCTATAGAGTTTCTGAAGTCTTTAGAATAATCAGGAGTGCCTTCACACAACTTGAGACTGAAAGTAGATTTGTGTTATCCCGAATTTAACCCGTACGACGCGGCGGGCAAAAGCTAGTGTTTTATATGAAGATGACATCATCATCCCAATTAAGTATTCATATTTTGTGTGGTTTTAGGCAAATTGGTTGGCCTCGCGTGGTGTGAGTAATCTGTCTACGCATGACATCATTATTTGACTTGCCTCCATACTGAGTGCCGCCACGTCGTGGTGCAAACTCGACACTTGCGTATCAAGTCGGTCAACCGACGACCTTGTGTTGTGCACTTCTAAATTTAGGCCTTCCAAGGAGTCGGCGCGGCTTATTTTGGGCGTTGCTACGGAGCGCTGCCTTTCTATCCTCTCTCGTAATTCTCTGTGTGTAAGTCTTTGTCCATCCAACCTGTGCAGACATGTTATTTATATTAAACATACACATCAGAAAAGACGAAAACAAATACGTTTCTGGCAATAAGTATATTTATACAAACTTTGATTCTAACACTCAAAATGCTGGTTACATGTTAAGTGTACCTGAATTTTGCATGTCGTGGGCTGTTCGTGTTTGACGTAGGCTTCTTTGGTAAGAGTGCCGAGTCTTCCGCAGCGTTTTCGTCGTCTTCGGATATCGAAGGTAGTGTGAGTGATGGGTGGCCGTTGCCGTCAGACTCTTGTTCAGCTTCGTAACCTTCTCTCAAGTTGTAGGTCAGGTCGTGCTGGATGTCATGGATGAACTCTTGTTGGTATTCGGGATAAAGTCGCAGCGCTTCAGCCAACCCACCCATGTGGATACACTTCAAATCGCAATACGTAAGCGCCTGTTGATAATAAATCAAATAATAATCTGAACACAACCCGATTCATGTCAAATAACATTATGTCGATTATTCAAATCTTATTACAAATTAGACTAGACTGCCTCATTGGTCCCGCGGCATAAATGTGCGCTTGGGATTGGGAGGTCCGGGTTCGTTTCCCGGGTCGGGCAAAGTGTTATTGGGTTTTTCCGTTAGGAAATTCTCAGTAGCAGCACGGACTCTGGTAAGGTGCCCGGTACGGCAATAGGCTTGCCCCCTATTACGTGGGACCTAAAGTTGCATGGCGAAATGTGTGTGCAATATTACACCTCTGCCTACCCCTTCGGGGATACAGGCGTGAGTCTATAAAAAATAATATTACAAATTAACGCAGCTTACTTACTCGATAAAACAATTTAGATAATGAATTATTCACGTTACCTTAACATCGCTGCTCGATTTCACGACGACGTCGGGGTTATTACTCTGGCCCGTACCTGAGCCGTTGTAAGCTTGCAAATGGGTGTTCATATCGCATCCGACTAAATCTCCTTTCCCTATTTAATAGATGGTTCATGTAGATTATAACATATGGCTCAGTTGTAACTTGTCATATAACATGTATTACTAGTAGGTAGTGATACGTACCAAGTATAGCGACGACCATATCGTTTTGCATCACTTCCATGGAGCCGTTGCATATGTAGTAGATGTACGTCAAAGCGTCCCCTTTATGGACGAGGTACTCGCCCGGGGCGCAGAAGTTGTTCCGAATATGTAACGACAGAAGCTTCAGACAACCCTGAGATGCTGATTCAAATATCGGCAAAGATAATATTTCACGATGCAAATGTAGTGATACGTCACCTCTTAATTCTTCAGGAAACTCTTTCAGCGTCTAAAAATAAGCAGACCTCAAAAATATCTAAGCAAAGTATTTTCGCATATGAGTTCAAAGCAAGCTGTGCGTACATCTAAGCGGTTCATTATTATGAAATAAGGTTTTAAGAAAATCTAAAGGCTGATTAAAAAGATTTATCTTATGAAAATGAAGCTCGCGGAAGATATATTTCGTTTCCAACTCATTTAGTGGTGAGATAGGGACTAACTTCAAAGCAACAATTATCTCATAGTCGGATCTCCATTTAATAACTTCCTTACTGATAAGTATTAAAATATGTTCATGAACTTTATCATCACGGCATTATCTCGCTCTAGATTTACATACCAACAACCTTTTTTTGAATCTTATAAGATATATTTAAAATAGTATATTTGTTAAATTTGAAAGTGAATCGATATGTACCAATTTTATGTAGTAATTCAGTACAGTGTTGATCTCGGCCCTAAACTTAAGCTAGGAAATGAAAAAGTCACTACTAAAGCTAACTACTCGAGTTCAATTTCAAAATTGCCTACAAATGAACAAATGCATAAAATAATGGTTGTTAAATAGAAAAACAACATTACTTAATGCGGAATATCTTGAAATTAATCTTAAATCTATGTCGTTATCTACTAATTCGCAAAGGAGGGTAGTTTAAAATGTCTGTTAGTACAGTACCTTCGTCATCAGCTAATTGCAAGTAGATTTTTAAGATATTACGGTTTTTATTTAATTTATGGAATAATTTAAAGTTAAGATGTGAGAGAGCTTATGTATTAAATGTGATAGTGTAGAATATATTAAAGAAAAAACAACAATCTATAAACCGAGACTATTTCTCAGTCCTCACATGATTTATGTTAAAAAGACGTTGGTTTATCTAGTATGCATACGATATTTGTAGTACTACGTTCTTATATCTGATAGCGGAAAATATTTAATTGTTATATATTTACCTCGTGTATATCAATGCCGTGGTTCAGCGACCACATAGTCTGGAAATAGTCCTGCATGCGCTGCTTCAGTTCCTTAGGCACCTGGTTTATCGTCAGAAAGTCTTTGAGGTCCCGCCATTTGCTCTGGTACATCGACCGGCGGGAATACATCCTCTGAATGATCGCAGTCACGTTACCGAAAACTACGGCGTGCATAAGCGCTGGAACGTAACATGTGTCCTACTTTAAAAGCCGAACAAACAATATGTTGACTGCTGCGGCTTGTCGATGCGCTGTTCATTGTGAAACACATGAGTATTAATAATTTCATAACTTTAGATATTCAAACAGTTTACACGTTATCTTAGTTTTATAATGAATTTATTTGAATTCAACAATTTGTGGTTTGTAATACCTTCTTTGCTTTAGTAAATGTCTTGTTGCATGTAATTCTGAAGCACTGTGTTTGACAGTTCAACATGACCTGAATAAAAGCCGCGGTCAATCAAAGAAACAAGTTATACAGCGACGCCGTTTAAATTTGCTCCACTAAAGATGATATGCAAGTAGATGAAGGCCCGCCGAATAAACCGATCACGGTGTTTACTTTAACTTACAAGTCAACGCAATGTTACTAAACGTAATATTGAAGATAAACAAGATACAGTGAAATGCAAATGTGGGACGGGATTCGATAAGCGAAAGAAGAAAAATAGTTTAGGGGTCGTACCTCCTATCAGCATGGTTATTATGCTGAAGATCTTTTCTGCGAGGGTGTTGGCAGATACGTTCCCGAAGCCGACGCTGGTGAGCGAAGAACAGGTGAAGTAAAGTGCCGTCACGTAACTCTTGCTGTGCGATATATTTTATCTTTAAAATGTACCTATGCTATACAAAATAAATGTGCTATAAAAATATTAGGTATCGGCACTTTTAATCTCTCCGCCAAAGTATTTATCCACCCTAAAATTTATAGGTACCAATTTACTAAGGGTTGTATTTAACTGTTACTCAATTTATTTTATTTTTTCACTAAAATACTGACTTGCACACTAAAATACTATTTGCACACCAAATATTCCCACAAGATATTTCATAACAAACACCTGTTTATTCACCTTTGCCAATCTCTAATAATAAAAATAAACCTTTCAATTATAATTTAATAAGGTAAGTTGACGGAGCCCTTCTTCGCAGGGCTCCTATTTTTGGGTGCAGGGTCACAAGAAAACCTAACATAACCTATTAAGTTTTCTGAGTGAATTCGAGTATATTTTGTGGTGCAATTAGTATTTTAGTGTGCAAGTCAGTATTTTAGTGAAATAATAAAGTTTCTTAGCGTAACGCATTTCAGTGTGTTACTTAAGATATTTGATGCACTGTTAAAAATATCCCTTTTACTAAAATGACGCGAAAGCAATAAAAAGTTTCTCTTGGTAAATCTCTCTCATCGATGAATTTGAACAGTTGAAGTCTTCGAAGTTGAAAGAGGGTTGATATTAAAAACATGTACTTGTAACTTTGCCTCTGTCTGACTAGTCTAAATTGATTTGTTCTCGTTGCAATGCTTACGTGCATGAGCGGCTCGAGCCGCTCAAGTTACATGTATTGTACAATCAAACAAATCATGCCCCTATAGTTAAGACATCGCGGTATTATTGTATCAGTTTTAATTGCTTTCCGAATTTATTAGCTCTACATTTATGCCTAGTCATTATTTTGTATAGCATAGGTACATGTACATATTATAATATCATTCGAGTCTTAGCCAAGAAAACGCTTCAATATTACCGACCTAAATCCCAATCTTCACCTTTGTGGACCTCAATTTCTTTGTCGGCTATAATGAACCAGATGCAGGCCAGCCAATGTGCCAGCAAAGTGAAAGAGAGCATTAACATAGTCAGTATCAAAGCCGAGTACTGCGAGTATCGATCCATTTTCTGCAGCAGTCGCGCGAGCCGTAACAACCTTGTTAATTTTACTAAATGCACGTTTCCATGTGTCGACTCCTGTGGAAACATGTAAACATTTAATTATTCACAACTACAAAGTAAACTGCAAAGGGTAGTATTTAAACGAGTGACTGTAAATTAAAGTTGTGAGTGACAAAATAATAATATATTTTATTAATAAATTAATTTAGGTTATAAAATTACTAAGTGATCGACTGACTGCGAGTGATGAGAAATCAATAGAACTGCAACAGGTAGTTGAGCCTTGCTGATTTCGGCATGAATGGGCCGGCTCGACCGGGGAAGTACTACCCTCTCACAGAAAATCGATGTAAAGTAACAGTACCTAAACTGT
Source organism: Euclidia mi (assembly GCA_944739405.2). Taxonomy (NCBI): domain Eukaryota; kingdom Metazoa; phylum Arthropoda; class Insecta; order Lepidoptera; family Erebidae; genus Euclidia; species Euclidia mi. The sequence goes on from OX123198.2 coordinate 20,460,847, forward strand.
TGCGTTTCGTTCGGTGAGTGAGAGCACCAGAGGCCCTATCCCCTATTTCTTCTCCCTCATCCCACTCCTCATCCTATCCCTTTTCCCAACCCCAAAGGGCGGCAACGCACTTTTAACTCCTGTGGTGTTGCTTGTGTTCATGGGCGGCGATAATTGCTTACCATCAGGCGATCCGTCTGCTCGGTTGCCGCCTATTGGCATAAAAAAAATAAAACTTACAAACATTAATTTGAGTTACTTAAAATACAAAATGAGAAATCTTCATTATATTCTTCTTCTTATTCTTATTGATTTATTTATACTGAGCGGCATTTTATCTTACATGAAGTGTTTCGTAATACAAAAACCACATTGAAAAATACTATAATGAGCAGAGCTATGAGCTCACATTTTTATGAAAATTTTCTAATTAAATTACTATTTGAAGAAACACTATTAGCCAAGAAATTTAATTATTTGAAGGTAGGTAATTAAATGAATTTATTAATAAATTAAATAAGAGCAGCGATACCTGAGTGGAGAGACCGACAGACTGCTATGCAGAAGGTCTCGGGTTCGAATTCACGGCACGCACCAATGACTTTTCGGAGTTAAATGCGTATTAAATTGTTAATTATCGCTTGCTAATCGGTGAAGGATAACATCGTGAGGAAACCTGCATGTCTGAGAGTTCTCCATAATGTTCTCGAAAGACATGTGAAGCCTGCCAACCCGCACTTGGCCAGCGTGGTGGACTATGGCCTTACCCTTCTCATAGTGAGAAGAGGCCCGTGCCCAGTAGTGGGACAGTATAAAGGGCTGATGATGATGAATTAAATGAAACAATGTATTCAGAAAAAACAAAGCAATATGCATTTACTTAAATCAAATGAACAAAAATAAAATAAGACGCTTCAGTCTTTTAAACAAAGTTGACGGAGCCCTTCGCAGGGCTCCTATTCTTGAGAACAGGGTGACAAGAAAACCTAACATAACCCATTAAGTTTCCCGAGTGAACGAGACTCTGTATTTGTAGTCGCTCATCTAGTAATTTAGTTGCTCACCTAGTAATTTAGTCACACGGTTAGAATTTTAATTGCTGACTTTTAGTACGCTCGTTCTAGATTTTATTATTAATCAATATTCGTCGTTAGTTTAGTTAATTTTTCGCTTACTCAAATTCATTTCGCTCAAGTTATTAAAACAGTATCTCATCATCAGTCGCTTAGTTTTTTTTTATTCGCTCGTTTTACAATTCCCCAACTGCAAAGACCTCAACAATGAAATGTGAAACAGTTGTGTACCGAAATGTGGTCAAAGCGCTGGGGACCGTTTCAAGTTTAAGCAGTTAATTAATAATAACGCTGTTAAATTAATTAGTTGGTGGCATTAACTCACCGCGCCGCTGGTCACGTTGGACGCGTAAAGTAGGTCAAACGGTAGCGCCGCCAGAAGATCCACCACAAACCAACTCCGGATGTAATTAAGGGCTATCGCCTTAGAATCCGATACCCCCTCGCCTTTCTTACTTACGAATGTCGTTCGGAAATTAAGCATTATATCTGGAAAATGCATACGCGATGTAATATTTTCCGTTACACGGAGATGAAGAAGTGAATGTGAAGTAATGTACCTATAATGAACAGCGCTTCTACTACCACGTCACTCGTAACACTTATCCTAGGGTGTCCCACGTCGACGAAGCTCGCGTTGTAAGGGACTACCACCGCGACGTAGAACGTCGCTATGAGGATGAGCCAGTCCCAAAACGTTTTGAACACGCCATAGTGTGATATTATAAACCGCGACCTCTTTACTGCAGATGTTTTGTACTCAGGTAAAGGTGGATCTGATGAGTGTAATAGATTCTGCAAGAATATTTTATACTTTAAATCAAAACTCAAACCGAAACTCCCACAGATATTAAATCATTGCAAATGCATGCTATATTTATCATAAATACGTTTCTGGTGAGAAGCAGAACCGCATCTCAGAGCACAAATAATTACCTTACTAACATTGTTGAGTTTCAGTTTAGACTTCGTTTTCTCCGGCTTATAATGTCCTGAAAGCTGGTATAGTACTGCCCTAGAGCGTCGCCTGCCCATGTTGGCGGGCGACGGCGCTTCGGGGTCAAGATTGCCATTCGGGTCTGGAAGTAGGCAACTAGATTCAGCGCGGAACCGGGCGCCCAAGAGTGCCGCTGCGGGTACAAATGGGGATAACGCTAGAGTGACCACGCCAGCCGAAGGCCGCACCGCGGCTCCTGCATGCACAAACCACCCTGCTGCTGTTACACACTTGACGACTGGCTACAAACCAGCTACGATTATCTATTTATCGTAAGGAAAATACGCCCCAACGTACGATTTTCTTATAAAGACGCAAAAAACATATTTCTCGATTTACTTTATTCACAGTAAATAAGCTTATCGCGTTGATCTTAAAAAAATGAATTATGTATGTTTACGATATCATAACGTTATTTAAGCCAAGAATTATGTTCCTCGATATATTATAAGAAAATCTGGTAAGTCGGCACAAATACTGTTTTGACACCACAAACGTTCAAAATATCCAAGTATTATTTAATAAATTTGCATAATCTATATACTTTGATCATTTGCATCACAATGCAAATGATCAAAGTTGTTAAACAAAAGATTCAATTTTATGAGTATTATAAACCCAATCAGAATCTGAGGTCATAACCGACGTAATTGTTAACAATTTTGAACTTTCGTACTAAGGTGTCAAAAGCATAATGTCGCCAGAAATAAAATTAAGCAAGTACCAAGCGTACAATGCGACATTTGAAATTTACGTAAACAATAATCTAAACTTTAAAAAGGAAGCATTATTTTAACATAACATAACATAACATAACTTCACGCCTTTTATCCCCGAAGAGGTAGGCAGAGGTGTATTACACACCCACTTTTCGCCAGTTATGTTTCGGTCCCAATGTAATAGGGGGCGCATTATTTTACTGGATAATATATACAAAGCACACAAATTGGGGCACTTCGATAAAATAAATATCACGTGCCTTGACTTCACAAATGACTAACATTGAAAAACTGCCCAGAGCAAAAGAAGTATTTAATTACATTCCTTCTTATGGTGAGACGAAGAAATGCGAATACACAGCCAGGGTAACGTAGACGGATTACTTAATCACGAGTGCGCGGACGAGACAACTATGGCTTAAAAACTTTTCGCAATTACGTATAGAACCGCATTTTTTTCCATGACTGTGTACTTCACTCTACTTAGCTTGATAAATTAAATTTATTATAAGAAAAGAAAATGCGTTCCGTAATTTATCTTAATGTTTGCACTTAAACAAAGGCTATTTAAATAAACAGCACATTGACGAAGTCGAAACCAAATTAACTCTGAAATGGACAGCTACTGACTAAACTATTGTCCTTAACATTAACTACCATCATAGCAATTAAAAGAAAGACGAAAATAAAATAATTAAATTATTTTAAAAACATACATATTGCTTTGAAATATAATTCAAATCAATACTCTAGATATTGTACCGTAGAATAATACTTAGGTATATACAAAACAACCAGGGTCAAGTGTGGGTATGTGGGTGTGGGTGTGTTGTTTTGGTTTCGGAGCAAACATTTTAAACTAACTAGACATTTATTTCTGAAGTAATAAAAAGCTGTTTATTCCCGATGTCCACCACTTGTCTGGCCACCACTGGGGGACAGCGAGACAACTTTAAACATTATTCTCGTTGTCCACCACTGGGGGACAGCGTCACAACTTTGTATAACATTGCAGCAACAAATGCTATTCAATTTGGGTCTAGGTTTAGGCCCACAATATGCCTAGTGTTGGTTGGTTAGGTGCGACTGTATGTAGGTAATTCAAGTAAATAAATAGGTTATGTTAGGTTCTCTTTTGACCCTTAACCCAAAAATAGGAGCCCTGCGAAGCAGGGCTCCGTCAACTTAGTTTATTAAAAAATATTTAATTGGACATAAAGTCTACTTACTAATATATAATATGCTGCAATGTTATACAAAGTTGTGACGTTGTCCCCCAGTGGTGGACAACGAGAATAATGTTTTAAAGTTGTCTCGCTGTCCCCCAGTGGTGGCCAGACAAGTGGTGGACATCGGGCATAATCGATAATAAGCTTATACGAAATAATACATAATTCTGCTATGCATGCATCTATCTACGAGTGACAACATAAACAGATGAGATAATACAATCAGTTCCTGTTCCTAAAAAAAAATCATAATATTTTTAGGTATATTATAATTATGAATTCTAACGCTATCAAAAAATTAATGGATCATTGTGTTGTGTCACCGCTTTCGACAATTTTGGTGGATGATTATCATTACAATAGGCTTAATTGAAAATTGGTGTATCATTTATAGTTTATTCAAGTTCTTTAGCTGCTTATTGTATTGTCTCATCATCAGCGCACATAATACATTAGGATTCAAAAAACGCCAATTAAAATAGGGGTGTTGTTACAATGGTCTATCTATACATGTATGCGTAAGGTAAGGTCCCAAAAAATTCATAAATTGCATACTGGCGACATATCGAGTTCCAAAGTATAGATAAGGGCTTTTATTAGTTCAAAGAATTATTGTTACTCAAAAGTTATATCGAAATACAGGGTGGTTTCAATTAGTTCAGTATTTAAGTAAACGATATTCAAAGGTTGTTTAAATTCTTAAACAACCAGCCTATGCTTCAAGTTTTATTAAACATTGGCGGGACGAAATAATCTCAAATGTTGTTGGCGGAATTCAAATAACTTATTCCAAAACTTTCGGTTCGCTTCATATTTATTTTGATAACTGTATGTTTCGCATGCAAATTTAAGGTTTTTGAACAGACGTCAAAGAACCTGAAGCATATGCTGCAAAAACACATTCTATAAAAAATACTATCAACAGATAAAACATAAAATAAAAGACAGAACAACATTAAAAGTATCTCCAAACATTAATAAAAATATAAACCTTGTTATTAGTGCTTACACCTAAACTGATAACAACGAGCGCCTTGGGAAACAGATCGGTGTTAAGTCGTCCTTAACTTACAAAGTGTTTGGCTATGTGTTCAATTTAAAGATGTACAAAGAAAAACAATTTAATTAATTTGGCTACGTAGTGTTAGCATACTAAATCTATTTTCTATCTACTCAGACTTATTGCCTGTCTAGCTACAGACTTATTGTATCAATCTACACAGTGGGTACGATGCAAACACTCGTAAAGGAACTTTACCGTGCTGTGATGCTCGCAACTCGCTAGCCAACTGGGAGCTACGGGAGCTCAATCTAATGCTATCAACCTTATAGATGTACCTATAGCACTAGAACAACGTGCTCAGTAAGGTTAATACAAATGCGCAACCGTCATCATCTCAGAAAAACAACTTATCATTAAGTGTTCAGAGGCCGCGGTCAAGGCCACTATTTCAAAGGTACTTATAATAATTTTTGTAGCTTGCGTTTTATTAAGGAGTTTCAAGTATCGTCTTAACAAAGGTACTTACCGCTGTCGAAGTTCTCATTAGTGTTCATGGCGGCCATCTTAGTGTTGGTGATATCCTTGAAGGAGGCGAGGAATAAAACCACTTCTCGTTTCTCATTTTTAATTGGAACGATGTCGAGCAAACACCAAAAGGGAGATCCTGTAAAATTCAATAATTGTAAATTTCTATTGAGTTTCATAGGGAGAAACGAGTGCCTTGAGTAACATTGATTATGAATGAAGCATTCAATTTTTGTCGACCGACTTTGGAGCGTAGTCATTGTTCACAAGTTTGGTCAGACGTCATTTTTAAGTGTCTGTGTGGCGACGTTTGGATGGCAGTAAATGCTGGTGACGACTAACAGCTGGGTGCTTGTAAAAGTTTTATTTTGTCGAATGGAATCATAAACTCCTTATTGGTTTTGTTTAGGATTGCGCCATGGACGATGGTTCACAAAGTTAAGGCATGGAATCTAGGCTCTGATCAAAAAAGCTCTCTAATTAATACAGAATTATATCTAGGTGGCACTAAAAATACTTTAAAATTGAATTCTGATACGGCGAATTACTGAATATTTTGTTATATAATCTTAACGTATTTCATTGTATCGATTTAATCAGCAATAAGAAAGTAACAGACGTCGTGCCAATCATTAATAATACCGGTGTTTATTCTTTCTGATACGTTGTAATTATAAACGAAATGGGGAACATTTTAATTAAAATTTTAACATTACTCTGTTTTGATTTTGAGACTAAAACGATATTTTCGTAATATGTGTGATCTTAAACATAAAATTGTTTGTCTTACTAACAAGACTATTAAGGAAGACTTCGATACCCTGACGAATCATAGTGCAACGGCCGTAAATGGTTTCATAGCTTTAAAACCTTCGCAATTTAACTGAAAGCTTTCCACCTGTATTGGGTTTCGCCTCTAGCTATTTACGTTATCGTTATTACACAATTATTTTATACGGATTTTAGCTCTTTCATTCCGGTTTTTAAATTGTTTAGGCTTAATAATATAAAATAAAATGTTCCGGATTATAAAACTAGTTTTGTCGAAGTATCTTTGTCAATATAAGTTTAATTAGTTTGTAAGTTACTGAAAAGAAAAGCTTTAATTAATTACAAGACCTAGATTAGAATTTTAAGTCCTGTAATTTCTAATTAATAGGCCAGTTTTTATTAATTGGTGCTTTTTTCTTATATATGTCAGCTTATGTATTTCAAATGTGTATTTTATACTTTGCCTTTAGAAAACATTAAATAATATATAAAGAGACAATGTCAAGTTTTTAATTAGGTAGAGTAGAGATGATACTTTTTGGCACTTGGAGATTTTAGGCGGACCATGAAATACGACAGTATTTCTTTTCATCTTCTTGTAAAGGGTGTCTGGCAGTTTGACTCCACGCAGTATCAAGTGTAGTGGGCTGAGCCTAATGTTTACTAGTACCTAATACATTTAATGTATTCAATCAGTTTACAGGAAATGTAAGATTGAACACTTTTTTATATTGAAGCCTATCAAAATGACTCATCAGTCATTGCGATGGCATAGTGAACAATAATTTAAGAAACAAATAACGGTTGATATACACTTACCATTTTTCTTGTAAAATATAAGTTCGAGTTTGAGCTCGTGCTTGGATTCAAGCGCGGTGTCGATTTCATGCCGGTGTTCGTCCCGGGTGTCTGGTTCGTGCAGGAACTTGCACGCGCAGCCCTTCTGCATGATGTGCGCGCGCGCCCAGCCTGTCAGCTCGCAGAACCCGTCGGAACAGTACACGATCGGGTACGCCGGCACTTGCGCGTTGCCCAGCACGAAGTTGCTGTCTGTTGACAAATACAAACAATATAATATTGTAGTTAGGAATGTTTTTTTTATGAAAAAGACTATTCCAACTCTAGGAATAATGGCTCATAGCTGAGTAGTGAGAGACTTAACAAACAATCAATTGATGTACACAAAGTATAACCAGATTAGAAACAACATTTCTTAGCTACGATCGAAACCACGACATTTGACGTAGTTTTTGACGTCGAGGCTCAATCAACCGCTTAAACCACCACGCCATACATGTAGTCAAATTGACCAATGTTTACGTTACGTTGCGCTTTTTTGCTGTAAGAACAAAGCTTTGGTCGCTCCGTCGTCATTTTCTGGGCTAGCAATTATGTATCGAATTGGTTATGATGAAATTTACGTGCAATCACTCCTAATATAAAGATTAATCTAAGCTCACGAGAAAAATTATAATTTTTCACATCATGAGATTTATCAGAAACTAAGAAAACAAAATTTTTACGCTGACGCTTTCTACATATGTTTACAATCTATGAACTAATCAATCTGGAGCAAAAAACGACGCACGAGCATAATTCAATTCACAATACAATATTTAAGTTTATACAATTTAATATAACTTTAAACAAATTGCAGCGACTGAATTACAAACTAACATACAATTATAATAAAAGCGAGTGACCGAGCGTCATTTAAAGTTTAGAAAATATTAGTGCAAGCATACACAGTAAGCTTTCATATATTGTTTGTTTTCACAAAACTGCTGAACAATACAGGATTTCAGAGACACTGCCTGAATATTATAGTGGCACGTCGAACATGAACATATCATTTATAACTTCCCTTAGTGCCGTCCACGTGAAAAACAAAACGTTTATCTTTTCTAAACATTCACATTAAATAATGCTTAATAAAATGCTTTTGCTACAACAAAAAGTGATCTAAGCTGCTAGAGTGGACACAATAGCATTTTGAAATAAACTTTGAGTCTTCTAGTCTTTGAGTCTTCTAGTCTTTGAGTCTCATTTGAAACTGTCTCGTGACGTATTCGTCGTAACTTACATAGCCGGTAGTTTGAAACAGTTACCGGTGCACAACGAAGCTACAATTGCATTTATAATGTTCACTAAAATTCAATACTATTACAATACAGGCTAATTCAATTGTGTTGTAATGTTAAATAATAATTGTTATCTAATTTGAATAGCTTTTCAGTTCACTGGGTTCAATTGAATAAGGTTTATAGTATACAATTCATTTGTTGGTCAATGCTAATGAGGGATCTCTGGCTTTTCGCCGAAAATTTTGCAGCCGGTTATCACTTGCCAAATAACGTTTCGCAGAATTTTATTTCGCAGAATAATCATTTGCCAACTTGTGATATAATTTTGTTTTTATTTCCCAACCTCACAGTTGCCAACTTTACATTTGGTCGCAGTTCTAACCTAACCGATGTAGCATATTTAAATGCCCTGTGTAGTGAAATAAGAGCGATTTATTTAACTACACATTGATTTTCGCTTGCTCGGCTCGTGCGTTGTGGTCGCAGTTCTAACCCAACCTAACCAGACATTGTTTCAGTTGGCGTGCATTGTTTATCACCATACGTTTTTTTTTTTTTTTGTTTTACGAGGTGGAAAATCCCTTCGGATCTCCGACTCTTGGGGGAAATAAGAGCCGGAGTATGTGGTGTTTCCACTAAAAACCACCTCGACTGCCGCCATGTACTCGTGTGTCGGAGGGTGGGGCATCACCTAAGCACTCGTCGCCACCCTCCGACGGGTATTGGCCCGCCAGATGGTCAGGCGGGCCCCGAACAAAACCCCCTTGGCGACGGATTAAGGTGTTGGACTCCGCCGCCAAAACGCCCAGCGGCCGCAGAGGATAGGGAGGACGGCAACGCAACACCGCATCTCCTCTTCCTCTGCAGCCCCACCGCGACGCATTGAATGGTGCGCCCCCATTTGGTCGCGGGAGATAGGGCGCGCGGCAACGCAACACCGACACGCCTCTCCTCCCGCGACCGCACCCGACTGCGAGGGACAGACAGAACTTTCCCCCGCACCCGCACCTTCCTGGATCCCTCTTAGCTTCACCGCGGGTGACCAATCCACGGTTACTGAGCCCCCCCACCACGACAAGGTGGAGATCCCACGGGGGGGTTTATCAGCATACTAACCTAACCTAACCTAACCGATTTCTTTCGATTTCACCTGAACTTCCCGAAACATCACCTGAACAGACGAAACGTTAAACGTCTAAAAGTTGTCTGGCCTAATAATTTGACAAAAGATAAATGCCCCAAACGTTTTTTGTCATTACAATAATCAGCTTAACAATAATTCTACCAAATGAAACGTTGTCATAAAAAAATTGACAATCGTTAGTCGTCAAAGTGAAAATTAGGCGAAACATTGGTTGGCAAGTGATAATCGGCCAAACAATATTCGGCGAAAAGGCAGGATCCCGCTAATGAGTTCTAAATGTATTTCATTAATCACATCGGTTGAAGTTTCGGAACAGTTGTTCCTTCCATGAATTTTTTTTAGCTAATGTGTTCCGTTGTAACGTTGTCCCTAACGTTAGAACTTTCCTCTTTGTGTATAAAGTTTCACAACACAATGAAACACAAATTCTCAAAAATCTGTTTGAAAGGTTCTAATGCTGTTACATTTACAATTTTTAGGGTTCCGTACCTAAAAGGTAAAAACGGGACCCTATTACTAAGCCTCCGCTGTCTGTCTGTCCGTCTGTCGGTCACCAGGCTGTATCTCATCAACCGTGATAGCTAGAAAGCTGAAATTTTCACAAATTATGTATTTCTGTTACCGCTATAACAACAAATACAATATTAATAAAAATAAATAAAAAATATAAAGGGGGGTCCCATACAATAAACGTGTTATTTTTCGTATTTTTGGCTCAATATTACCTACTAATGTTAACAGGAAGATGCTTAAAATTTTCACAGAATATGTAGTTGTATATTACATTTCAAAATAAATAGTTAAATACAAAAAAGTTAATATTCCCATACAACAAACGTTATTTTTAAGCAATTTGTTACTCGATCTTAATAAACAGGTAGAAACTTAAAAAATATTTAAGTAAACATAAAACAAACGTGATTTTCTTTTATAGATGAAGGTACGGAACCCTTAGTGCGCGAGTCTGACTCGCACTTGCCTATTTTTTTTTTCACTTGCTTAATTGCAAAACATATACTAATTTTCACTTGCTAGACTGCAAAGGATATACTAATTTTTGTTATTTGATTTGTTCGTGAAACATTTTATACAAATAGTTTATGGGAAACCTACACTACATTTCACAACGTTTTCCGGTAATACATAAGAAGTACCTAATGTAATTTTTTAAACGTTTATTGCGCTAGATTTAAAAATCCCTCAGCAACATACTTTCTCTATTCATAAGCACTCAAGCAAATTCAACGTATGTTATTTGTCCCCAATATAAAAATGTATGAAGTGTAGAGAATAATCAAAGGGTAGGTGTATAGGATGTAGGTTAAAGCTTTTCTCAGCCTCCGCACCGCCCTTCTACAGTCAAGAGGCAAGTGGACTATGAGAGTTTAATCTCACAATTTTGTTCATAGCGTCCCGTGAAAGTAGCTAAGTGCTAGCACCCGCGAGACGCACGATTTGTCATATTTTATTACTGCTAAGGCGTCTCACTGCGATTACGAAAAGGAATTTAAAAAAAGAACATTTCGGTAGACGGATAATTCTCTAGTTAATGGACTTTAACATTTTTCTCTCGGCCCATAACTCGGCAGATAGTGACAACCGAGTCATTATCGTTATGAATAATGAACAAAGGATAGAAATATCAAATATTTATTTTATTTAGGCCGCATCCTACAAACACACACATTATGATTGTTAAACGAGACTGTTGAAACTAATTCAATATCGTAAATAGATAAAAATGACCCCAAAGCTTATTTATGAATTCGAGAAATAGTAAAATAGAAAAGATTTATGTGCAAATCTCGTGGAAATACGTTTTTCTGTAAGTTTTGTTGAACAATAAACAATAGCTTTGAGATTTCTTATACATTTCTCAAGCATTTGATACAATAATACGTACGTCTACATGGATTCGTGTAAGAGATAACATGAACACTGGTTATTTTACAAATAAAGCGTACCATATTATTGTTTTGAATAGAATGGAATAGAATAAATAAAATCTCACATTACAATATATTATCTTTAAAATTACAACTAATACAATCTAGGGGATCATGCTGTTTCTTAAGGTAAACAAGTCAAGTGCATTAAAATGACAACAATCCAATTATGTTAATACAGAGAACTGCAAGTGTTTCTTCATAGACTAAGTGAATTTAAATACAAAAATACCTACTGAAAAATAAAATGGAAACGATCTACCTGCAACCTAAACTCATGTTTCCAATCTTGGAATTACAATCACGCCTGAACTGCATGATAAATAACACGCTAATTTATAATCTTTGCATTATATTGCATAAATAAATCTGTAACGGCACAATCAGTAGGATGGCACCGCCTTAGGTACGTACATACGTACCTATGTCACCCACTTTGGGAAATTTGGTAATGGCAAAAACGCAGTAAAATGTAGCCACACCGTGCACTGTACGTGGACCGGCCGTGATTTCGCCCGTTTCTACCCATCGTGTCCCGCCTGTGGCCTGGGCACGGCCATGTGTGAACGAGTTCATACACAACTAACACAGCGATCTTGTTTTGAACTTTTAACGACACAGCACAGTGCATGTCCCGGGCGAGGCCCTTACATGTGTGGATTAAACTTAAGAATTCACAAGATACAATTACCTCCTTCTGTCACTGAATCACAGGTATTTTTTAATTACTTGACACCCAAGATATAATTAATATTATTAGGTTTACTTGATTGTGTCTAAACGCCACATGCTGATTAAAAAAGGAGTTCAGAACCTTACTATTCCAGGAATAAATTCGGTAGCTCAATGATAAAAAATGATAGGTAATACAAAAACGTAATGTTTAAAAAAGAATGGAGACAAATGACTTACGAAACACTCTGTATTATCATCATACGTTGGTATCTAACGAAAAGATTCACTCTCTAAATTCAACTCAAATACATTGACAGGTTGGACGAGGGACCGTCGCGGTCGGTAAGTATTTTCCATTAGTATTATATTATGAATGCAAAAGTTAAGAATGATGAACATTTGTTGTAGTACGGCTTACGGAATTGAAGTGAACAGGGAAATGAACATACATTCAAATAACTTTGGGTGAATATGGTTTACCATGTTCACTTCTTTTCTATGCTAATATTTACGTAACACAGTCTCAATCGCGTAGTTATTAAATTTTAAAATAAAGGTGAAATACGTTCAATTTGCATAGACTTCAGGTGTAGGTTACACTAACAGTAGTTACCGGATGACTGACTCATTTCTCATAAATTCATATTATACTCGTACATATAATAGGTATATTTATACTGAACAGTGTTGCTGGATTTTATTGTGAAAATATATATATTTAAAGAGAAAGTAACCTTTTTACAATATTCACGAGACATCGACGGTTACACGCATTTATAACAGGATTAAGGCGGTAATACGTTTGACAACTTCACCACAAGGATGACTACATAAAACAGTTGCCGAAAATTTGCATTTATATTACACCTTTATCACTCAGTGAAACACGCGTGAAAGGTACATTGATAGGTGTAATACACAGATCATATCTATGTCTATGGTGTAAAATGACCTGTCAGGTCATGCTCATAGTGCTTCACTATTGCCGTGTAGCAGTATATTATTGCACCGTTTAGTCGATCAGCACACTGATTTGACTAAACTTACTGCGTCATACCACGTGACAATCAAATTATAATAAGTAATTTCTGTAAATATAACTAAAGAAAAGAATACAATAAAAACGCTGATACAAACACAAATTAAGTATATTAACTAGAGGACCCGTGCTGCTCCACAGCATAATTTAATAGCTCTTACATATAGGTATGATGAGTACATTGTAGCCTTATCTAATAAGTAAAAAGATGATATTCTAACAAAAAATATATATATCACAAAACTTCTTTTCTCACAACATTGGCTTTGCGTTGCACCTTAGGTATCGTGAAATTTCCACCTTGGCATTACTGAATGGTTTGCCGCGCAATAGGGATTTAAATAATATGTATAACTGAACATTGACGAAAGAAAGTTCTTCAATATGACTGTGCTGCCCTACCATTCTTTCCATTAGGACTCTATAATGTCCTTCATCCATGTTTTCAGAAAATAGCAAGTTATGAACAATTTCGCCAGTACCATAGTCAGTAATCGTATTACTGTTTTCCAGGTGAACTCCGAATTGACACTCGGGATATAGCTCACTTACACTCTTAAGTTCAGCATGCCCTGCGTACTGTCCATTGGCACCCATCACACGTTTGTAATCTGTTGCATTTGTAATGGTCTGGCCATATGCTTCGTCCCCAACAATGAAGTAACTATATATATATCCCACTTATTGACTATGTTATCAACAGTGGCCAAACGAATTTCATAATGTTTATTCTCGCTTCCATGTAAACAATAAGAAATTGCGCGGAATAAGCAATTACCGTCACCAAGAATGGAAATCACTTGAAAATAAAATTGTTGATGGTAGAATTAATCAAATCTCGTAAGAGAAGGAAAACGTGATACAAACCCTATACTAACACGTTTGGCCAGCGTGGTATAGTAGGCCAATTCTTCCTCTCGAAGGAGAGGCCTAGTCCAGCAGTGGACTGTTAAAGGCTGGTGATGATGATGATGATGATGCAATCGTACGCAGTTACCGATTTTACATCTTCGAAATAAATTCACATTAATAGTGTTTTGGCAAATACATTTACAAATAAAACGCAGTAATTTAATTTTTTTTTTTATTATTTGTCACTGTCACTCGAAATAAAACCTCATATCTGAATCGGCATCTTCTCCGACTGAGATAATTAATTGCTGATTTCAAATTCGGTCGAAGTGGACATATTTATCCCAGTCTGTAAATATTGTCAATTGTGTTATTTCTACTACTGATTAATTTTATCAATGTAGGGATTTCGTATTGCCACCACATCGGAACTATCATATATATATATATATATATATATATATATATATATATATATATATATATATATATATATATATATATATATATATATGTCAGTTATTGAAGCTTTACGCTCACGTTTCTTCGGAGTGGACAGCTTCTAGTCTTCAAAACTAGTTTCTCCAAATTTTCTTTGGTTATTCGAGAAACTGGAGCCTTGCCGATGTCCAGAGCTGCCGCAACTCTGTACACAACACTGTCGATCGGTATTACCGGGCTCCCGTTTGCACGCTCTCATTCAAAGAAGGTCCTCAAACTAAGCACTAACTTTGGGAACTGGGCTTTGAGAGTTTAAAACTATCATTTTTGTTGTTTTTGGCATTGTACGTACCAAATAAAACTCAACAAAAAAATAAAAAGTAACACGCCAAACAGGCAGAATCACAAGGCGCTCGTACTGACGTATTCGATTACAAGATGGCCGCTCCTATTCATCGATTTCATGTCGATTCAATGGCGTCAATCTCTACTGACAGAGGGTTCGTTTCATGCATCTGACATTTTGAGGATTATATTTAATTATATTTAAATAATTTATTTACAGTTAATAATAATTATAAAAATAGAGAGAGACATACCAGTATCAATTTACTTTGTAATTTTTAATAGATATTTTTTTTAATAATTGTTTTTTTTTTGCCAATTTATTTTCATAAGTTGAAAGTAGTATGCGTGATATGTAAAATGAGAACTGTCATGCATATCATCATACAGCGAAAATACTTATAAGTAACTAACTAACGCCAATTTCACTTGTTTCTTTATCTGTCAAAATTAAAAATATAGAAAAACTACTTTTTTATAAGTAAGAAAATAGGTTTTATTTCCGTTATCCAGCTAAATATGTCTGTGAGAAGCACGACTTATTTTGTTTTGTGTATGGGTGTGATTAATCCATCATAATTTAGAAATGTAATAATGACGTTTATAATTTTGGTCGAAATTGTAGTTTTGGTAGGAATGGTAGCTTTGGTAGCAATCGTAAGTAATATTGCTAACAAAACTACAATATATGCCAAAAATACCATGCCATCAGCGATAATTCACTACTGTAGTGATAATTTGACCACCATCGGATATAATTTTACACACCACCTCACTCAAAGGAGGCATAACGTTTTTTCCTGGCAGTTACCGCAAGAAACTTATTAGATGCCATAAAAATATTTTTGAATTTAGAACCACCCATGTAAAAAGAAAGCAATGGAATCTTAAGAAATGTATAGGAAAATATTGAAAAATAAGTTCAATGTCCACACCTATCTTCTTTCAAACTTACCCAATTCAAATGAGCATACCATCAAATGAAAGAGCTCTTTTCAGCGCGTGTTTTAGGCCTTTAACGAAACGCCTACCTCAATGAGAACCAGATATATAGAAGCAGAAAGTCATTGACTACGGCTACGAAAATGTAAAAAATGTATGGGAGAAAACTGTTTTTGCATGTAACTTGACGAATGTGCAAGTAAGGTAATTTCTAATGCTTGATGACAAATCTATGCAGCGAGAGCTTTCATTAAAAAAAAATCATGCGAATTGGTTGCGTAGAACGGGCTGGCCGACTCGTATTATAAAACACAAATTCTTTTAATATATAGATTTAAGGGTATGTTCAAATTTCTCTATGAAAGCACTAGTTAGATTGCGTGTTTGGATGTCTCTACATTTATATTTGAAACTATTATTTATGGATATAATTGCAGTTAATATGCATCGCAATGTATTCGTTTTATACTTGTTGAATTCAAACCACAATATCTAGAATTACAATTTAGCGTTTGTACTTTAAGACCTCGTTCATTTTAGTTCCTTCGAATTCGATGAAACCATTAGGCAGTCATAATATCAGACTATTTACCGGAATAACAACAACCTGTATGGGCATCCTAATATAGGCCAGTGTATAATAGTTTGCGTTTAGTGGCCGCGGCCTAGTCAATGAATACAGATAATTACATAGAAGCGCAGTTCTTAAGGATTCCATGTGCCGATTCCTAGTGGAGACTGTCTCCAGTTTAGTTCGTAGTTGGCGCCGTTGGCGGCGCTGGCGTCGTTCTCCTTCTCTTGCTCTTGTAGTTAAGATACACAGGAGGAACGTTCTCCTTTCTTACTCTCGTAGAGACGGCTGTCACAGCGCGACTGCCACGCCGCCAAGCGGCAATTTGGGTCACAGAAAGTTTGTCTTCAGAGCGCTCATAGGAAATGCGCCTCTATGTAAATATCTGAGCTCTTTGGCCTAGTCCTAATTGTCCAATGTCAAATCATTGTCAGTATGACTGACAGAAAGTTGACGTCGGAACCAAAGAAAGTCGTAGTGCTTACTGAATATCTGGGTCATTTTGAAAATGGGAGTAGAGCATACAGCATATTTTGTTTGTAATGTATTTGATCAGGGCAACGTCAAGAGTGCTGTTATTTTGTATTAATTTTCGGCTGTAAGAACTATCCGTCAGAAATGTTCAAAATGGGACGACTTTTCCTTTTTTAATAAAAATGCTTTTTAATGGATAAAGAACGCTGATTTGACAAACTCAAGGATGTAAAAAAATAAAAAATTTCAGCGATTTCTTGAAAATTGCTTATAAAGGCAAAAAAGAGAATTTATTGTAATGGCACAATTTATAATTAATTACTTATATTATGTATTCGGTGTGAATATAATTGATGTACGTCAATTTAGGTTCATCATGTCAGCCTAGAGACGTCCACTGATGGACATAGGCGTCCCCCAAGGTTCCCCACAAAGATCGATCTTGAACCGCCCGCATTCAATCGCTTCCTGCGATCTTAACCAGATCGTCGGTCCACCTTGCGGGAGGCCTACCCCTGCTGCGTCGTACGGTACGTGGTCGCCACTCCAGAACCCGCCTGCCGCAGCGACCATCGGTTCTTCGCGCTATGTGCCCTGCCCATTGCCACTTCAGCCTGGCTATTCGGAGAGCTATGTCGGTTACTTTGGTTCTCCTGCGGATCTCCTCATTGCTGATTGGATCTCGCAAGGAAACTCCGAGCATAGCTCTCTCCATCGCCCTCTGAGTGACCCTGACCTTTCGGATAAGGCCCATAGTTAGCGACCACGTCTCAGCGCCGTAGATCATCACTGGCAACACACACTGGTCAAAGACTTTCGTCTTGAGACACTGCGGGATATCGGACGTGAAGATATGCCGTATCTTCCCGAACGCCGCCCAACCGAGTTGGATTCGACGATTGACCTCTTTCTCGAAGTTGGACCTACCCATTTGGATCATTTATCCCAGGTAGACGTAATTGTCGACAACTTCGAGTGTGGTTCCCAACCTGGATAGGAACAGGTACGACGTGGACGTTAGACATGATTTTCGTCTTGTCCATGTTCATCTTAAGACCTACTTGTTGGGAGATTCTACAGAGGCCATCGAGCATTGTGCTGAGATCTTCCATGGTCTCAGCCATGACTACGATGTCATTAGCAAATCGAAGGTGATGTACTCGCCGTTGATGTTGATGGCGAATCCTTCCCAGTCCAGAAGCTTGAAAACGTCTTCCAGCGCAGCGGTGAAGAGTTTTGGAGATATAACATCTCCCTGCCTCACCCCTCGCTGTAGCCGAATAGGTTTTGAGCTCTTGTCCTGGAGGTGGACTGACATGGTGGCGTTTTCATACAAACACTTCAGCACTTCGACATATCGATAGTCAATGTGGCATCGTTGGAGAGACTGCAGCACTACCCAGGTTTCGATCGAATCAAAGGCTTTCCCCTAGTCCACAAACGCCAAGCATAGAGGCTGGTTATACTCCTCGGACTTCTGTATAACCTGCCGTAGCGTATGTTTGTGGTCTATGGTACTATATCGACTGCACGGTTGGCGTAGTGGTTTAAGCAGCCGCCTCACCGCTTGACACTCTGCCGAAGTGTTGTGGGTTCGATCCCCACACGAGACAACATTTTGTGTGATTCATAAATTGTTGTTTCGAGTCTGGGTGTTCATTGTGTCCGTTAGTTGTATGTTTGTAAAGTCGCCCGCGATACAGGATTTAGTCCTAATGCGGGAGTTGTCTTTAAAAAAAAAAAAAAAACTATAGCCTTTACGGAATCCGGCTTGTTCGGGAGGCTGGAAGTCGTCTAGTTTGCTCTCGAGACGATTCGTGATGACCCTAGAAAACAAGTTATAGACGTGACTCAGAAGTTAGATGGGTCTGTAGTTCTTCAAAAGGGTTTTGTCGCCCTTTTTGAAGAAAAACACCACCACACTTCTGTGCCATGCCTGTGGCGTTTTGTCCTCGAGTATGACGGCAATGAATAGCTTCCGAAGCATTTCCACGGTAGGTGCGCCGCCAGTTTTCAGAAGCTCTGTAGTTATTCCGTCATCACCCGGTGCCTTGTTGTTTTTAGTTGTTCTAGGGCTACACTAATCTCATGCATGCTGAAGTCTGGGATATCTTCGGTATAGTGACGGGTCAATCCAGCTCTAGGGTCAGTGGCTGGAGTAGTAACAGGTGTTCGTGTAGTCGTGTATAGTTGTCCATAGAACCATTCGATCTCCTCCAGGAGCTGAGGTTTTGACGAGATAATTCTGCCATCCACCGTCTTCAGCTTTGTAAGCTGACTCTGCCCGATAGACAGATCTCTTAACCAACAGAATTTAGGTTGCTGGTTATAATTTAATAATAGATGATTGCTTGGTGTTTGGCAAATACGATATGGTACAATAGTGGTTAGTATGAAAAAAAAAACAAAAGCGATGTTTTCATTCAAAGCGTAACATCATTTCGGCTAAAATTGATTTATAAGATATGAAGAATATTAGGTAATTGATAAATCCATCTAACATTATTATAAAAGGATTACCACATTGAATCCTCAGATATTGGACTGAAGGTTATTATTTTTTTCGGCCCGGGTATTAGCGGCACGAAGTAAGGAATAATGAAAGGCGGGTACATGGTAAAACTATGGCTTATCCATAATTTATTTTGATCAAATACGAAACAAAAAATGTTGAGAACGTCTGTAATGGATATACATATGTATAGGTATTTTTTAATTGCAGCGCCCTAATTATGTTTGCTAACTAAATAAATATACATAGGTGGTAAAACAAGTGTAATATCTAACACAAATGAGCATACATCATGTCATGCTTTGACTGTGTTATATAAGAAATGCTGTGTGCTGTAGAAACAAAAAATTAAAGAGTAACTACATATTTTTGTCTAGTATGTCATTCCTTTGTCCAATGACAGGTCTGAAGGGGGTTACCCTATAAATTTTCTGACATGCTTTGAAAAATATATTTGTTGTATAATATTTTCAAATGTTACAAACGTAACTTCTAAACTCAAATAAATCTTTTTCAGACTCCAATTTGGTTCGAGTGCTATCTTGTTAAAGAAAACAAAATAAGTAGGACCATTTACTAACCGACGTCGGTGAATCAAATGCTCAACAAAAATAAAATATTTAATAATCATAAAATCTATGATACTAGTTAGTTATTGGGTGGGAAACTCGTGTATAGCTGAGTTTTGTCTTTAGAGATGTGTTTGTAAACGAAGATTTTAATAAAACTAGAATAAACTTAATAAAAGAGGAGGATATGTTGATATCATAGCGTCGCGATACATCTGCTGAAAGTTCCGCGCCGACCTTCAGCAACAGAACTATCGGTTGTAGTATTCGGTGGCCATAACGTCAGCAAAATGCAGTCAGCAAAATGACAATAGCAGCTAGTGTTCCACACAATCTGATGCTCGACGGAAAGTTCAGAACGGCACCGAATGCAACGTGCTTTCAGCTGGTGTGTCATAGGAGAATTGAAAAACACTACGAGAGTTTTCAAGCGAACGTTCCGTGTGGAAGGTGATGCATATGATCCGCGATACTTAGTGTATGTAAAGCGTAGACCTCATTGCATTCATCATTACTTTTGTTATTCTCAAACTCAAAATGCTTTATATCCATTCGATAGCTAGTGGAGGCAGACCGATAGACTGCTACGCAGATGGTCTCGAGTTCAAATCCGTAGTTTATATCGCCTTGGTCTGCCTTGGTACTTACTAATGATCATCATTATTCAACCAAGTCTATTGTTAGATATTATCTTCTTAGTTATGCCACTGAGATTAATCAAAAGCTTTGCGTTAATTTGTTAGCATAGTTGGCTGTTTTGTTGGTTTAATCATTCCAACCGTAAACATACGACATAAAATACTAGATTCGAGACGTTTAAGACTACGGCTCTCTACTAAAATAATCAAAATCTCAGTGTTTTACGAAATTAGTTAGGGTATTATGCACACGTTCCTTGAGCGGGCGGGCCTCACTTGGAAAACATGGGCCCCGTACGCTCGGCGTTTACTCTGTTGTATAAAATGAACGCCAGGCGCATGCCGAGCTCACGCTCGAGGAACACACATGCCCTATGTGAGGGAGGCCTAACAGTGAAGGGAAAACAACGTGAGCCTGAGAGAGACCTGCATGTCAGAGAGTTCTCCATGATGTTCTCGAACGACAAGCCAAACTTAGCCAGCATGGTAAACTATGTTTTACCCTTCTCATAGTAAGAACTGGCCGTGCCCAGCAGTCGTACAGTAAATATACAGGTCTGATGATAATGATGGCTCCTTAATAAATCAAGACTTGTTTGCGCATCACGTGTCTCTGCACATGTAACTTACTTACCTAATTATATCTATAGTCATAATGATGTGTGGAAGGCCTAAAACTATTTATGAAATAAAATCGATACCACTTAACTGCGTGAAAAAACGTTGTATATAGAGCAGCGTCAGCTGTGGGATCGACTAAAATATCTATTCTGAGTTTATAAATAGATTTATAATGGCTAGGTTTACGTATAGAAACCATTTATTTGCGTTTAGGTACGTAGGTAAGTATTTATATACTAGACTTAGAATTGTGTTCTGTAGTACGTAGTTGTAGGCAAAGTTTTGTCGTAAACAGAAACGTAATAAAATACAGCTGTGCAAGTGACGTCATAATTTGTTCTAACTACCTCCTAGATCTTTGCACAAATATAGGTTTCTAGTACATGACTATAGCGATGAGTCAATTTTAAATATTGTCGAAATACAGCGGGATCACGTCTTTCTGAGTGGATTATTATAAGACAAGTTACAGATATAAAAAATATTGACATAGTTTACTTATCTATTTCATGGATTAAAATAAATCTCTCAAAGCTGTTAAGCCTATTGCTAACACTCATATTATTCATGCAACATGTACTACAAATATTGTGGACCAACGTTGGGCACGAAGACCAACTTCGCAAATATTGGTGGCCAATACAATTCATGCTGTTAAAGCTAATTTGTATCGGACGGAGTTTGATGAGATGTTACGTCAAAGTTTGCTGGTTGGCGTAACAGGGGAACTCTGCAGTGCTAATGTTCAAAACTTTTAACTTTTCCTCAAATTGTTCGCCACTGATAAATTGTCCCTGCAGACAGAAAGTCATTTTACCCTCACTCAAAATGGTTTATTTTAATTAAAACAACAGAAACTAATTACGTATGTATAATTAGGTAAGGTTACTAATGTTTTAGAAATTGAATTATAATTGCGTGCGGGTATTATGTGTCTTTATGCCTCGGCTAAAGACATCAATATGATATTACGTAGACACGAGCGAAACGGGGACGATAAACGATTCTAAATATATCCCGGTAGATAATTGTACATTATTTTGAAACATTGTTTAGGTTTAATATGTCACTAGCTTTTTCCCGCAGCTTCGCTCGCGTAAATTCGGGATTCTCTAGTTATAGTATATTATCTATGTTCGGGGTAACACAAATCTCCTTTATTGAGAGGATACTTCTATAAATTATTGTCGTTTTAACTGTTTAAGAAATATAACTGCAAAAAGTATTTACACATAAAAATTACTTATTACTAAGACTTTGGAGTAATCAAAATGTTATCCGGTATCTGTGAAGTTTGGCTAGAGTGGCCAATATGGCGACTGTGATTTGTCTGTCAGAACCATTAGATTTTAACAAAATACTCGTCAATTCGAATTTTGCGGACATATGTTGTCGACTCGAAATCTTTGTTTTTTATGTTTTATTATTCAGGTAAAGTATCGATGTACTCCTTGACGAAATTATTAATATAAGATTTGACACTGCGATAGCAGCGCAGTCCGTCGGTTCCAATGTGAAACATTTCAAAATCCACAACTATTTACAAATTAAAAATTAAGTAAAAAAACATTTTCCAGTGGACTTAATTGTGAATCTAAACCATTCTCAAGTCCCCTTGAACACACATAAAAAATTTCATCAAGATCGGTCCAGTCGTTTAGGAGGAGTTCAGTGACATAGACACGCACACAAGAAATATATATATTAAGATATTCTTTTGACAACAGTTCTCTGCCAATTTTGGTTAGAAGATTCATTTATAAATAATCAGAAACGTTTGTCATATGCTCTTATATTTACATAAAACGTTGGTGAGCGTATCTATTAAGTAAAAACAGTTTATCAAAGTTCGTTTAATCTTAACTTTAAGTTAATTCAGTGCAAGTATTATCTACAGTAAGTTGGAAGGACTTTCAACTTTGCCTTTGAACAGGCAAGATAAGAATATTTTAAACAAGTCCTATCAGCAAAGGCAGGTCTTAATAACCACACTTATAAAGTAGAGTTATCCAGCCGTGCACTACAGCTGTGCTTTTGATTATAAAGCTGAGGCTACGAGATAGTACGAGTCGATAAATCAAAATACTTATTTTTCTTTGTTGACTTTAACGAAGACAACTTCTTCGTAAAAAAATCATTAGTAATATAATATAATATATGACTGCCTCCGTGGTCCAGTGGATAGCGTATGCGTATGCTGATCGAAGGTCCCGGGTTCGATTCCCGGGTCGGGCAAAAGTGTTACTGAGTTTTTCTGAACTCTCAGCAACAGCTCGAAGTCTAGTGATGTGCTCGGTACCGTTACCGGGCACATCACCAGACTCCGTGCTGTGTTGCCCTATTACGTGGGGCCCAAAAATTCAAGGCGAAATGTGAGTGTAATATTAAATCTTCACGTAGCCCTTCGGGGATACAGGCGTGAGACTAGGAAAGAAATATACAGGCTGTCACAAGGCCCATCACCAAGCCCAAGTCTACTCGTTGTGGACATCATGCCAAGTCATACTAACCAAAAATAATACGTGGGAAACGATGTTTTTTTTAAATTTTCACATTTTTTAAACCCAAATTAAAAGCGCGCGCGTGCAATGCTCGAAATACCTACTTATCCATGGGGTCATAGAACATCTGAAGAACATATTGGCGGGGTAAATGCATCGATTTTGTACCTAATTAGAAAAATGCCATACTAACTTTGAGCCTCAATATCTCCTGAACCAGTAATTTCCCAGGTATGGTGCTGAAGTAAAATAGTAATGCTCGTAGTGATTGGTACAACATGGGATTTCAGTTTTCGTTAAGGGTCTTTTTACACCCTGTATACATAATTACAAATGGTGAACATTACATAACTGTACCTTTATAGAAATTTCTTGCTTTCTTTCTTTCTTCAAGTAAGACAACACATCTCCTTTACAATTGAAAATAGAATGCTGACTTAATATGTATCAAATAAGACCAAAATAATACTTCTTGTTAACATTTTAATATATTGCATGCCTAATGGTAGAATATGGCAGAACTTCTATAAAATGTAATTATATAACTGTAAACTCATCTTCGCAATAAATAAATGATTGATTGATTGACAGGAAGTCTTACTGACTGAAGACAACCCACAGACAAAATTATTGGGCGCAAGAAGCTGAAATTTGTCAACAGCCTCTAGTGAATGATGGAGTATCCAAACTGTAACAGAGGTTCAGTCGATGCGTGTATTTTATAAAAAAAATAACAGTTACAACGTGAACTTCCATGACATCATTGTTTTATAGGTATGTTAGACTTCATACCAAACGCTACACGTAAACGCATATGTATATTCAGTCTAAGGGTGTTAGCATAAGGCACATTACGACAGATCAGGGATTTCTATGATTTAGTGCTGAGCGTGATAAGCACTACAAGACAAGATCTGTTCGCTTTGAAACAATGTCCTAACCAAAAATAAAGCAATGTCAAATAAATATTTCCATTTTACATCGATAAAATTGACCGTGAAAGGCGGCCTAAATTGTTTACATATTTATGTTCACCAAAATTGTTGTGATCTTCGAGGGTTTATTGAATGATTTCCAAAGGATTACTTAAGTTACTTGCTTCAGTAAAAGGTTGATAACAAAGTTGTTCTAAATTTGTGGCTAGTTCAGTACCTCTAAAGTCACATTGAGTTCGGTTGTCAAACTAACTACCTTAGTTGATAAAACTTCACCTACTGATAACTTTAACGAACTTAAGCCTCCTAATCTTGATTGCATAGCTTAGAATAAACTTAACCACTTTTCAAATTTGTTTAAACTTTATGATCTATTCTGTTATTACAGGCGATTGTTCAAGACAAAGAAGACATTTTCTTTAAGTAATTTCAAATTACATAGGAATATATAAAATGAATCTAAGAAAATAATCTAAAACCCTTCCACAGTGTTCTGCTAGACATAAGCCTCTCTGAATCTGCGTCACCATAGCTCGTGACCCAATAGGAAGATTTAGCCTACAATACCTCGGTGGCCAGACGTTTTGGTATAAAGTTTGATGACGAGTTTCCTTCTCTTCGCAAATATACTATTTACTTTGAATATTTTCTATAATCCCCACCTATGACACCCACAGAATGAAATGGAGTAGAGTCACTTTGTATTCTTAATTCGTTACTACGCTGAAGAAAAAAGATAAATAATGCCAAAGAGAAACCAAAGCTATTGGTAAATAAACAGCTTTTAGAAGGATTCCATTCATTTTGCTTTATCAAGTTGTAGTATCAATTAGGTACGATATTTACGAAGAGGTTTGACGGAAGTAGGTACTCCGAAAGATTTTATCTAAGAAAAGATACAGCTCCGCGAGCTCAATGGGACGTCCAATTAGTTGGACTGGTATTCCAGAGGTTATCAAATTTGTCTTTTCAAATACAAATAAATATCTACAAATATTATAGAAGCAAAAGTGAGTTTGTTGGTTACGTTTTTAAGTCAAAACGTCTCAGCCGAATTTGAAGAGTATTATTTTCTTTATAGAAATACATATAGGTATAGATAAATATCTCTCATTGACATGGATTAGAGCTTTTGCTGCGACAATAAATAAACTTGAAAGGATTGAAATAGGGCCTGAAAAGTGCAATGGAGAAACTATGATTCTTTTAGTCAGGCAGTCCAAGAAGGATTTATTTTGTATTTTTATACTATGTTACCTTTCATCCACGAGCAAAGCCGCAGGTGAAGGCCTGTATATCAAAATACGCTTAATATAGCTAGATTTGAATAGGAATCCAAGTTTATTGAGTGTGGTAAAGAAGTATTAGGGACGACGAATATTTATATGAAAAGGGTTTCCCTTCCGATCAAGGTAAAACGTAAGCTGACGAACATTTGCCTAAGTCACGTATTGAGATTTCACTTAGCGATAAATTTAATATATACTTATAAGTATATTTGGGCGAGTCTATTCTGGCAACAATTTACTGTTTATGAAAATCTAGACTTTAGACATGGCTCTGCCCAGTACAGTGCAGCAGTAGGAGTCGGTGTTCGAAGTGAAAAGTAGCCTATGTATAGTATACAAGCTGCAGATTTCTCGAGGCTCCTCGCTATCTTTACACGGAAATTCCAATCACGAGTCTTTCTGCGTAGTGGTCTGTCGGTTTTTCCACTAGCTGCCAACACACTTACGTATTTATAATATTAATATGGGATTTTCATGACAAAAGGTCATACTTTTCTTGAAAGCAAATGAGCAAGTAATGTTTGGATGTTATGAAATTAAACAACTAAACATTCCGAACATGGACTGCTTCCAATTTATTTTGTGTCAGAATGCACAAAATAACTACCATCTAAAACCAAAATAACTTCATCACTTTTGAATTATGCCTTGTTTACTTATAACATAATATATAGGGGAACTCTATTATGTAGATTTGGAACCCCTTTAAATATAAGCTGCTGCGGCAGACAAAATATGTCGGCAAGCAATTATAATTGGTCGTCAACTGAGTATAGCGACATATTTTTACGACTCAGAGTTTTACTCGGTTTTGTAATCCTTTATATCTTACTATCAGCAGAAGAATCAGTCATAAGTAAAACTAGATCGGAGGATTTTTTTTGTTAAAAGTTACAGAATAACGTCACATAAAATCCCAGTTTTATTAGGTAGTGTAGGTTATATATAATACCAAAACAATAAAAATATTAGTATAAAGGCAAACGAAGTAATAAAAGTGAACACAGGCATCATCCAAAACGTACTCTAATAGGTGATTATGTATAAATTCAAATTCGTTTATTAAACACCTTATACAATTATACAAATCTTAAACGGTAATGGCTACAGTAGTATAAACTGTGTCGTAGCCGTTAACGCCCACATCCGAATACTTATAAAGGTAAAACAAACATAAGCAATTCACATTTAATATTTTAGTATTAATTGATGTTATCTATGGATAGTTGTATAATTTTTAACTAGATATTAGTATGAGTGGTGACATTGTGAGAGGCATGTGTAATGGGTGTGTGAGTGACTGGGTGATAGGTTATGTGTGTGTGATATGAATGTGAAATTTTTATGTTTAATATTTCATGTGAGAGAAACAAGCCATCCTGTGAGTTTGAGCTTAGCCATTGCAATAGTCAATGGATATATATTGAGCTCCCTATTAAGTTTATTATAAAGTTTGAGGCTTAAAAAGTAATATTGGCGAGATGCCAAGGCAGTTCTGTGCATTAGTTTGTGCATAGTACATACTCGGTCAGATCTGCGCGTTTCTTTGACAAAATTTACATCGCACGCTATTTCACTATGCTTGCGCAAAGTGACTTGGAGTATATATAATTGTCGAACCGTAAGTACCTTACACAGACTATAGAGTTCAGAAGTCGAAAATCTTCTAGGCTTACCAGTCATTCATTAGGGTGCATAGGGTTCCCACCAAGAACTTAGGGTCCCAAACCAGCCTCACCTGCAAGTGGTGCACCTGCCGATCAATGGACGAGGCCCTAGCAAACAAAATATCCCGACAAGCGGCTATAGGCTCGCCACCTATTACGTGGGATCAAAACACTGGCGAAAAGTGGGCGTTTAATATGCCTCTGCCTACCCCTTCGGGGAAACAGGCGTGAGTCTATGTATGTATGTATGTACCAGTCATTACCTTTAATATACATCTCTGGGCTCTCTCAAGACGAATCATGAACGTTTTACAAGTACCACCCCAAGATATAATGCAATAGCCTAAAATTGATTGAATAAGAGCATAGTAGACCATCTTCATGGTATCTAAGTCTGTAGAACTTCTTAGTTTTTTGAATACGTACAGTAACTTTCGAGACCGGGAGACAATTTGATCTATTTGCAAATTCCAAAACAATTTGCTGTCCAATATTATCCCTAGGTATTTTATGCTACTGGTAGGAGTAATTGAATAACAGCTGCAGTCGCAACCATAAGGAAACCATGTGTGTGCATTTATAAAATAAGATGCTGGTTGAGAAAGGGTATTGGGGGCAAACGCTATAAATTTAGTTTTTTGTAGATTGAGTGTGAGTAAATTAACGTCAAGCCATTTCATCACTACACTTAAGGCAGTTTCAGCACTATTACGTACTGTTTGCCATGTAGGTCCATCGACTAGCAATACTGTGTCGTCGGCATATGAAACAATTCTACAGTTTTTGATTTTAAAGAAACAAAACTCATTGACATAAATGAGGAAGAGAGTGGGACCAAGGACACTTCCCTGGGGAATTCCCTAAACCAGAGGGAGTTCCGAACTAGTGATGCTATCAATAATAGAACTTTGCGTACGGTCCTTGAGGTAGCTTGTGAAAATTTGAAGAGCTAATCCACGTATCCCAGGTGATTCCATCTTTTGTAGAAGAAGGGGAACAGAGACAGTGTCAAAGGCCTTAGAAAGGTCTAAAAATAACCCTATCGTTTTTATATTTTTGTCTACATTATTTATTATATTATTACTAACATCCATATCCATAAATGTGATACTGGGAAAAATAAATCTAGAACACACCACACCATATACTGTCGTAAATTATGAAGGTTTAGATTATATCTACAAATTCAACTAGGAATAATTACAAATATTTTTATAATCGCAGGCATTAATTAGCGTTAATCTTGGATTAGAAAAGGCTAACTTACAGCTTTTGTCATTAAGAAAAGAGTTAACAGTTATATAATAACACATAGCTGGGATTGCCTACATTCTGTTAAGTTGGTATTTATAAGATTATAATTTATGATCGTGCATTTATTTATTTTAGTCGGGATTATTTTTTTGTGTAAATATCGAAATTTCATGATTGTGACCATGCACTGTCAAGGGTACCGTCCCTATAAAGAATGTCAAATAAATGCATGAAACCTGGGAACCACGGCTTTCTGTAGCATTAAGCAAGCTATTATAACAATGTAAAACGCTAACATAATTATTTGAAACAGTCATTGGTGCGCGCCGTAGATTTGAATCCTCTGCGTAGCAGTCTGTTGGATTCGCCATTTAAATACTTAAGGCCGGTTTCACCTCTGCCCGATAAGTTATTTTTATACCTATTACTTGTAAGATAACTTCGTGGAAATATTATTCCAATTTTGAATTCATCTGGAGAGTTATGTCTATTCAGAAGTGGTGAAACTGAACCTTAATTATACAATTAAGGTTCAGTTTCACCACCAATAAATATGTTTTATAGCGTATATAAAAAAAAAGTTTAAAGACTACACGCGCCCTAGGAATAAATTCCTGTATGGGGACAATTACAAACATTCAATTTGGGGTAGTATGCACAAGAATACGAGTAAAGTAGCGTTTGTAAGTCATACTGAGGGGACGTACGCTCCTGACAATTGTAGAATAGGCGTTATTCATTTTTGTTTAACACTCAAATATACCTTGTGACGAAAAGATGTCAATTTAAGAATGTCTACATTCAAACTAAGCCCTCAACACTCTATGCCCTCTACGCCCTCTATCTCGAAAACAGTTCAGGGTATAAAAAAAAATTAAATAGAAAAGTTGTAGAGAATTTAATTCTCTACAATATTGATAAAAATACAAATATCGTAAAACCCATAGAAAACAAGATATTTACAAAGAATGAAAAAAAAAAACGATGTGGCCTTTGACCTGAAAATGATAAGGGACCTTTTGTAATTTAAATATTTAACCGTCACCGTAAATCTAATTCGATAAATGAGATTAAATTTCAAAGGAAGACTGATAAAGCAGATTCAAAACGCAAACACCACCAACGTCTCACTGGGGTCGTTTAGTCTATCAACATGAATAGAACATTTTAAATTAGATACTTGATTAACATTTGAATACTACATGAAATAAGTATTTATCTTAACCGTGTTTATCTCGACTTTTGTTTTATTATAAATCTTACAGTGGTTTACTCCCAGATGTTTGACAAGCAAAGACAAAGGTCACACTGTCTTTCTATGTACGAAGTACGGTTATAACTTCTAGTAGTGTATAGTAACGAAATAAATTTTCAGTCACAATGGTAATTTTGAACATGTGCCATAGAACAGGTTCACTTGAAAATCAAATCGAGGTTAAAGTTTTACTTTCATCTCTTTTATGTCTACGAACATGGCTTAAAACGAATAAAGAGAATGTCAGTGGCCAGACAGGTCAAAACGCTAGACGATGTCAACTCAGTGTGAGCTGAGAAACTTCTTAATATACATTATAGAACATTATACAAAACGCTGACATACAAGATATACAGGTGTACATATAAGCTAATATTGAACATGAAGTGGTTCATGCAGATATTACTTAAATGTATTTTGACTTGTAAAAGTAATTTAAAGCAGAAGAGTAAGTATTTGTGAGTGCACAAGCTATTTTTAGGAAAAATCCATCACATAATATAAAGTATTCAAAAGTAACCAGTCTAAATGGAACAGATCTCAGTATTTTATACAGAGATCCACTTCACCCATAAATGGTCAAATAAGTTATTATCTAAAAGCATTGTAACGTAATACTACACGTATTGCGTTATAGTATCTCGCAGGCGCTTAACGCCAGCTTAGCCGTTCGCAATATTACCAAATATGGTCATGTTCACTAGCCAAAGGCAGTTGTGAGTCATAGGCCTATATCTATATAAGATGGGTGCGCGATCTAAGTCGATGACTTGCCCTACACACCGTCTCGCTGATGGTTGTAGTAACTACAACTACAATCCGACATCTCTTTCTACTGTCCCGCTGGGGTTCTTCCTACGGGCTCACTGCACCTGTCTTCTCTCTACGAGCTACAAGCCACGAGCTGCTGGCGCCGTGCCGCTACTAGCCAGCTGCCATCCAAGCCTCCGTTCCTGCCTACGAGCTCCTACAGCCAGGTCACGGACGCCTGAGCCTGACCACTCGGCCCACATCGGCTGCACCGCCTGAGACCCCGCTCAGCCTGAACCTCGACCACAGAGCTGCCTGCGCAACGCACCTTGGCCAGCTCATCGGCGACCCTACAAGCAGCTACCCTGCGAGCGTCGGAGAGCAGCAGGAGTCTACGCTCCAGCCCTCAGGCCAGTGCTTACCTAGTTCGGTCATACTGTATGTAAGCGGTAGTGAGACATAATAAAGAACCTGTTCAGCGTAGCAGTGTTTCTCTCGAACCCCGACATTCTACCTGAGATCCTCCGTCTCAGCATTATGTTTCAAAAAAAGTTTCTTCGTATTCGTGAAGAAACTGAGTTAACTCTCTAGGCCAGAATATTCATTCGTCAGTAATTATATTCCATTCCATAGTTTTCTATCAATTTGTATGTAAAAATAATCCCTTACTGACTAACTGACAGACAACGCACACCCAAAACCATGGGGCACAAGATGTTGAAATTTGGCATGTATGTTCCTTGGGAGCCGTGGGCCTCCACTAGGAAGGGATTTTCCAGAATTCTCACGCGATCTGGCAGAAACGCTTACATTAATAAAGAAAATTGTGGGCGTAGCTGCGGGCATCCTCTGGTAAATAGATAATACTATTTCTATAAACGACCACTTACGACGTATATACATTATACACTATGCCGTATATACATTATACACTATGCAAAGTGTCGTGTAATATGTTCTATGTGATGTAGTAACCATGACACAATACATATAATTATATCTTAACAACTTCCAATAGTGCTTCATTAGATCACATATCATGAGAAGTAATACACCCCGAGAAGTCATTAGATTAATATTTGTAGCTATAAGAAATAAAGTCGTTCGGATAACAACTGAAAATATATGCTGCTGTATGGTAAGTTGGGCATTCTCCCTGGGGCAATAAGATAATATGACACACGGTTTTCGCGACAAATGATCCTGTAATATGAAAAAACTAGATAAGTCCGCGGCTATGCCCGTGTTATTTACGGCTACTGCTCTGCACTCATGGCTCATAGTGTGGTGTTATATAGTTTATAGGTTTCCTCGGTAAATAGGCTATCCAACACAAAAAGAGTTATTCAAATCGGACCAGTATTTATTGAGATTAGCACGTCCAACCAACCAAACTCTTACGCTTTATTCTATTAGTATAGATAACATAACTATACGAGAGAGAAAACTAAAAGTTCGAAGTCATGCTATATTTAAACCGAATGTTTCTCTTTAGTGCAAGGTAGTCGGTGTTGTAAACACATTTCGTTGCTGGTAGCAATTTCTTAGCAGTTCGAGACTAGAATCTTTCTCACGCGAATCTTTTCATTTCACTGCACACGGGTTGCTAAAAATAGAACATACTTAGACCTTTGCCCTTTTTAGGTGTCCACAACATCATTTAGCTTATAGACACATATTTCATGACATGGGTTTTGATTTTTATTGAGTAACCTACACTTTAATATAAAGCCTTATAATGTGTAGGTACGCATTTTTGCGAAACCTGCTTAGTATATTAGTATCATTCGTTTTCACTTTATGAATATATTGAAAAGTTATTGAAGGCATATCTCAAAGAACTTTGTTCCAATTTAGTTTATTTTTTACGTATTTAATCGAACACTGTAGTGAAGTGTATTACGCCCTTTCTCTTCTAAAATGAAAAACTATCATAGATGTTAACCTAACCTAACACTATACGATAAACTTTCAGTGTTCTCTTTTTCAAATGTCTTCTCTTCCGACACTGCATACAAACATGTAACTAAGTTCTAAATCTTTTGTGTCTTTTTAAATCAGTAGGCATTTCATCATCATCATCATCACCATGCCAGAGTCCACTGCTGGATATAGGCCTCCCCAATGGCACGCCACTGAGCTCGATTTTCGGCTTTTCGTGTCCAGCCGCTTCCAACCACAGAATATAATACATAATTTAGCTACTTGTTATTAAACATTACTTTAACAGCAAAATATTGGATCATACTATCATTTAAAACCGGGGAAAAAGGTAAATCGGCGTGACAGTGACATCATTTTCAATCCTTGACCCAATTATTTATCACTTTCACACACAGCTTCAAAACGTACCTAATCTGTTGATTTATTAATACTGCAAACTAATAATTAGGGGTATCAAAGCGTTCCAACGCCATTGGCCGACTCCCTCGAACATTTTTATCAGCGAGGTATAGGATTAAAGAGCCTGAATCTCATTTATCAGCAACATTTTGCATTTTCTAATCATGATAGCTGTTTTATATCGTATGCAGATGCGTGTGATAAATGCATTTGAGATGTTTAATATGCTTACACGCAAAAGGTTTTGCATGCGAAACTAATTCTCAGATTCGACGTATTACATAATATATGTAACTCTGTAGCAGCTGGAAGCAAGCGATGCAAAATAAGTACCACTATACTAGCTTGGAAAGGATTGATTCGGATTTATCAGTAATAACATTCGTAGTATTTAATATTTACGAACAAATATACCTATGGATATTTTCTGACGATTTTATTGAGATCAGATTTTAATTTTATGAACTGAAATGTAAATGCGAATTCAGTATGCATCTACATTACTACAAATACAAAGGGGAATGGGCAAAAATATATGGAGCTTGGTCCAAATTTCCACCACCAATAAGAACTATGGTATATGATGGTACACTGCGTGCTGAATCATTATAAGAAGACTGCAACCAAAAATATTCACTTTGTAAAAAGTTACGACGCCATGAAAACTTGCAATTTAAAAACCTTTTTACGCTTCTTTATTTCACTATATCTCTTAAACTACTCGACTGATTTAGGTGTATGACACTTCGTTGTAATTCATACGTTATTCTGGTTGATATAAGCACTTTCACATTAATAATTTTAGTAGGTAGAGAAAATCGTTTCAGCCGGTTGAGCGTAGTATAGTATATAATTATTAGTTTAGTTATGCGAACAATGTATTTCACGCACAATATGACAATATGTATGATGTGACACTTGACAGTATTGACAGATAGCACATGCGCAGCACTCAAATATTCGCGCATACGTTCCTACTTTCAAGAGGAAAATTTCTGCCGTACAAACTTCTATCCTCCCTACAATCCCTCCCAGTTTATTTTTTGCAACTTATGGTAGCCTATGTCCGTCTCCATGGTCAAATATATCTCTATATTAAATATCAACAAAATCGGTTCAGTCGTTTTCGCGTGAAAGCGGAACATACATACATACATACATACACACTTTCGAATTTATAATATTAGTAAGGAGTAAGGATGACACTTGGTAAATGTTTTTTTCTGAGTATGAGTGAAAATATTATGGTAATAATTATGTTTAGGGATAAAAGCGATATGATAAAAAACAGTAGGAGTTTAAATATAACATTAATGATATTATCAATTACAATTTTCGGAAACATGAGTGTTATGAACATCGCCTGTTGCACTACAAATAGAATGAATGAAAACTTTAGGATGAAAAATTTTAGGAAGAGTGATCATTCGGATTACAAATCGTTAGGAAGAACAATTTCGGGTAAAGAACTTTAGGTGAGCCAATATGGACCCATTAATATCACCAATGAAAAGGAGTTGTGATGACGTGGTAACGTACAACACCCAGTGATTTGCCTCCGGCTTACATTGTTTGTAGAATGTGCAGCTTGCTCCTATACGATATACCAGTTCCTATAAACGTCGCAAATAAATAAAGGATTTATTGTTTATCGCTTCGTCATTTCGTAAAGTTTTAAGTGGTTATAGGTTAATATTAGAAATAACTTTACGTCCATCATGACTGCACTATAGTGCACGTTTGCGACTCTCTGGCTAATTTTACCGAATCGGTTCGGTCAATGCGCCGACGATTGAGGGAGCGGAACAGAAATAACAGTCAGTTAATTGAAACTGGCGCCAACTTGAACCGATACGATGTGCAATCATACTACTTCAGTAAGATGGTGCACATCACTCGCTGACGTTTGTATATTATGTAATATTAAATTACTCACATCAAAGCATTCCGTCAATCAAAGTGTTTCATAGTTGTTGAGCTTGATTGGCGTCTCTCACGAATCGATTCACTCAATAAACAAAGGTTTCACGGACGACAGATAAAATCGATTGATACTTAGACACCAGAATCAATATTATCTTCAACGTAAAAACACGATGCTACTTTTTAAGTAACTACTATATTGATATTAAGTATACACTATTTTCGCGGGCTATTAGTATTAAAATTAAGTCTTTGGATACTTACCTATCCAGTATTTTAATTTCAATCGTAAGATGAGCAACACACGCGGGGTTAAATTATAAATTATAATTTCCAATGGCGTGGCTGCTCTAATAACATATCTAATGAGACTGTCAAACTATTCCTCATCCAAGCCGTTAGCCAATTTTTATGAAACGTTTTTGAATTCCACGTCCAGGAATAAGTTTACTTACTCTATGTTACATTGAGATAGTCCAAATCGTTTACTCTGCTCTATAGCAGAGTAAACGATTTGAACGTATTTGAATGTATTGGACGAGTACCTATGTACTCGTCCAATACATTCATATAAAAAATAAATACTTTTGATAGCACAATAAAAAAAAAAAAGAATTTGTTCCACGCGGTTTTCGATCTCACTAGGAACAAATGTTTGCACGATCCCGTATAGTTGTTCCGGATACGAGCTCGGAGGGTTGGCGCTTATGATTTATTTGTTTGGTAAGTCTCCTTTATACTAAATTAACATTCACTTCTGTGAAATATTTTTTTTTTAGTATAACCGCTTTGAGACTCTTTGCTTGAATCTGTGTTTCCGGGTATAATCTATTCAAGGTATAATCTAGACTAGACGATGATGTTGCGGGTGAATAGGCACACTTAGCAAGCGTGCTCTATCCTCGTATCATCGTTTTACATCAGATCATGGCCAAACGTCGGTCTATCTCCAAGCAAAAAACTACTATTTTGGCTTTATTAAGTTATCTAAGATCATACCGATCAGTTAAGTAAGCGTTGTGCAACAATAAAAAAAATAACTCAAAGAGCCTGAATAAAATCAGCAGATAATAGAATTGTCGGCATCACTAGATAATCCTCCCCATGGCGTTACTCCCTTTCACTATCGATCTATCTTTTTTCAAACAATGCTCTCTGATTCTACCGGATCCGGATAAAGCGACTGATTACTAACATTGTTTGTGTTTATCGTGGAGTGATGTGTCACGCCTGCGTACGCACGCCAGCTAACACGTGTGTATACAATATGCATGTACACAATAAGCACCGACGATAATGAAATGAAACTGTTACCAAACCGTTTCTCAAATTAAAAACCATTTGTAAGTTTATGTGCAGCTGTACTCCATACCCGACGGCCTTGAGAAATAATTCGAGTTTGTACAAGTCCAGTTCAAATATTATTACTTTTCTTCTTGGGCCGAAACGTGCCTGGGTTCTTTTGACGAAGTTAATCCCTTGCATTCATCAGAATTCCTATAAAGCCCTACAGGGAGCGAGCTTATGTTCGCGCGCTCAATAGATGCTGATACCGGTCCTGTTTCAATCGCTACGCGCATTTTACGCATTTTTCATAGGTACCTTCCTTTGGTAAACCACTTTCAGCTTTAATATTTCAAAGTTTAGACGCTTATTAAAGCGCTATCTTTTATATTTTGATACAAGAATGATTAATGAAATATCATGCTTTGTGGTGAATTATTATTGTAGCTTAATCTCTGGGCGTCAAAATACGATTACAAGCGAATTATAGTGTTGAATATTTAAGAATACAGATATTAAATTGTAAGTAAATTATCAAAATAAGAGAGCATAATTTGTTAAAAGCGGACTCATTAAATTATCTCACAGTTAATGTTAATAATGCTGTTTCAGAGACTTGTAAAGTTTCCGTAAAACTAACAGATTGTTAGCATAATCAGCATCACAAAGTGCGTAGTCGTCATATTCAGTCAAACTGCAATCGCTTCGTAGAAACAACGTAGAATCTTAATTAAATTTGTGAGTACAGCTTCTAAATAAATCGTTTTAATCTTCTTATTTGCTTATTTATCTACACAGTTGCTTTAGCGTACCTACTTACTCGTTTAATCTAGTATCGTCTAAATGGAAATGACGGAGGCTTAATAAAATAAATAACGAGTACAAGTTAGGGGTTTAAGTGCTCTCAGTTTACCGAGCTGTAAAAAGAAAATAAAGTTTTATTTTACGAAATGCTGACTACAATGTGCGGACGCGAAGTATAGGTACCCGTGCCGATGTAAACGTAACTATTTTTTTTATGAATACCAATTCAAGCTAACGGACTGCATTGAATTGCGTGCCTGATGAATGAGAAAGATAGAAAGGAGCTACGTTTTGCATTATGTAAAAATTAAAGATTTTAAGAAAATGTGTGGTGACGTAAATGTTTTATTTGCTACAGCCAAGTAAATAATCAGTACAGGTTTACTTGCGAAACTGTTAAAAAAAGAATGAATAATTAATCATACCTATGTAGAGACCGCAGTAGTGTGTCTTTTAGTTTGTAAATGTAAATACATATGTAAATTGTTTTATACGAATAATACAAATATGAGTTTCCTTTAGACAACGCCAGCGAAAGCAAAATTGACTCTAAAATATTCACAACAATAATTAAATTTATTCTGTCCCTTATAATGAAAATCTTTACAAAATAAGCATAGTTTTGTTGATCACAACAATAAGGCCGACCCATTCATGCCTTTAAGAAGGAGTTCATTTCTACTCGAGGGAACATGAAAAGAAAATGTCCTCAAACATAGCAGTTGTGTTGTTAACAAACGTGAGGCAAGCCGACTAGGCCTCACCTCAGGAATTGTACTAACTTAAATAATTAGAACAATGCTCTTTTTAAACGGTTGTATACTAACATCAGCTAGAATTACATACATACATACATAGACTCACGCCTGTTTCCCGGAGGGGTAGGCAGAGACTACGGAGCGCCATTTGCAACGATCTTGACATATCTCTCTTGCTTCATTCACTCCCATCAGATTCCTCATGCATGCTCTTCTGTTCAGGGTGCTTCTAACCTGTCCTGTTTTTAGGATGTCTCCAATCTGGTCAGAGAACGTCCGCCTAGGTCTTTCCCTTCGTCCTGTCCCTTCCACACTTGCCTTATATATCTGCTTGGTCAGTCTTTCGTCATCCATCCTCTCCACGTGTCCAAACCATCTTAGCATACTTTTCTCGATGCTTGTCACTACATCTTCTTTTACCCCACAACACTCTCTTATCACACAATTCTTTACTCTGTCAGTCAAAGAAACACCACACATACTTCTCAGTGCTCTCATTTCCACAGCATTTATTCTACTTTCATGACTCTTCTGCCATACCCAACTATCACTACCATACATAAGAGTAGGTACTAACACCCTTCTATGGACAGCCAAACTTGCCTTTTTGGACACGTTTTGGCTATTCATAAACGCCTTCAGAGCTCCATTCACTCTATTACCTGCAGTAACTCTTCTTTCAATATCTTCTACATTCTTACCATCTCTTGTAAACAGCGTACCTAAATATACAAACTCATTCACTTGCTCCACTCGCTGTCCATCGATCATAACATTACAAGCCGTAACGCATTCCTCCTTTTCAAAAACCATAACTTTCGGTTTACTTACATTTACTTTCATTCCCTTCCTCTCTAACGCACCATGCATGATTGTTACCATCTCCTGCAACTCCTCCGCTGAAGACGCAAGTGTAACCTGATCATCGGCATAAAGGAGGCATTTGACAAGTAACTCATTCATCCTTAATCCACAGTCACTATTTTTCAAATCTTGCAAACAACTGTCCATGAAGAGGTTGAACAGCCACGGCGACGCTACACGTGTGCGTCAGGATGGCTGGACCATGAGAGATTTTGGAAGTTTGAGCAATACCAAACTTTTGTACCTATTTTATACTATTTGGTACCAGACATAAAAAAATTAGTACCTCGCTAAAGAGGGAAAACTATTACGAGGAAAGTGGCCAGCCATTCTGACTTCAGAATGGCTGGACCAAACCGGTTTCACCTAGTTGTAGGCGTTATAGCTAGTTCATCTTTTCGTTAAAATTTAGTACCTCATTGGTACCTGAACATATGTTTTTCTTATATTTTTTCGGTAAGCCATAAATAAGTTACACCTACAAGAAGAATTCGCACTTGCCCGATTTTTCTACCCGACTGTGGCGAAGCCCAAAAGGAGTGTTATTTAAGCCAGTAGTGAAAAAATATTGTGAAATTGCATGGAAAATCGAAATACAATCAAAATAGTAACAATTTTATTTTCCCATACAAACTGTGCCTGCTTATCAAACATTTTATGTGTGCGTTCAGAAATTGAAATTACATTTAAGAAAACTTTATGACTATGTAGGTGGTAGGTAGTAAGTAGAAGTTGGCAGGTAGTAGGCAGGCAGTAGGCAGTTAAATACTTATTTTATTTTAATTTAATTGCTTATTTTTAAAGCGATCATCATTCTCTTAGCGTTATCCCAGTTTCAATCTAGGGTCCGCTTCCTAGTCTAACCGGATTTGGCTGAATATTAGCTTTTCCACACAGCGACTGCCTGTCAGACCTTCGCAACCCGAAGGGACAGCGATATTCCATAGGTTAGACTAGTGTCAGTTTATTTAGAAGGTACTGACGCCCTGTAACGACTGTCAAAAATCTTCATGACAAACGGGACCGACAGCTTAACATGTTTTCCGAGGTACGGGACAAGCGATAATTAACAATTCATCATCATTCATCTCCTCACGTCTGTATCCCCGAAGGGGTAGACAGAGGTGTAACATTACACCCACATTTCGCCATGAATTTTAAGGTCCCACGTAATAGGGGGCGAGCCTATTGCCGTTACCGGGCACATCACTTACATGGCACATTACTTCGTGCTGCTACTGAGAATTTGGAAAAACTCCGTAACAATTTTGCCTGACCCGGGAATCGAACCCGGGCCCTCCGATCTGCAGTCGCATACACTATCCACTGGACCACGGAGACAATTAACAATTCAATACGCACATAACTCCGAAAAGTCATTGGTGCACACCGTGGATTCGAACCCGATACCCTCTGCATGGCAGTCTGTTGGTATATCCACTAGGCTATCGCTGCCTGTATTTTTAAAGTGAATATAACTAAATATTCTGTGAATATTTCAAGTATCTACCTGTTGCCGATAACAGGTAGATACTTAAAGTACCAAAAACAAATAACGTTTGTTGCATGGGAGCCCCCTTAAATATTTATTATGATATCTGTTTTTTCGTATTTGTTGTTATAGCGGCAACAGAAATACATCATCTGTGAAAATTCTTAGTAATAGGGCCCTGGTTTTACCCTCTGGGTACAGAACCCTAGAAAACAGCTATCCTATTACATATTATACAAGTTCAATACTTACTAAAATGTAAGAAAAAGCAGTTTTTTTTGGGATCTCAGAGATGTTTCCTGAATATGCTCATATTCATAGGTAGAAACATTCTGTGATTTAGTTAATGATTTAAAAATAGTCCTGTATTTACTGTTCATTAGTTAATTAATACAATGGCATCCTTACTTCCGCAAAACTTCTGTTATCTAACTGATTATGCAGTATTACTCAACATAATTATTGATTCATTTTAAACTACTCAATACCAGCATTTATTTTTGCATTTGTCGTTCAACTCTAGTTAAATTTGATTTCTATAGTATAACACAGTCGAACATTATTAAAAGTGGGTATACGTAACATATTTGTACCTGTTTTCATAATTATGATAATAATTTTAGTGCGAACTTGGTCATCGTTATAAGATAGCTCCAATAAATTTATTTTAAAACTACTTTACTACCTACCTACTACCTACCTACTACCTACCTACTACCTACCTACTACCTACCTACTACCTACCTACTGCCTACCTACTGCCTACCTACTGCCTACCTACTGCCTACCTACTGCCTACCTACTGCCTACCTACTGCCTACCTACTGCCTACCTACTGCCTACCTACTGCCTACCTACTACCTACCTACTACCTACCTACTACCTACCTACTACCTACCTACTACCTACCTACTACCTACCTACTACCTACCTACTACCTACCTACTACCTACCTACTACCTACCTACTACCTACCTACTACCTACCTACTACCTACCTACTACCTACCTACTACCTACCTACTACCTACCTACTACCTACCTACTACCTACCTACTACCTACCTACTACCTACCTACTACCTACCTACTACCTACCTACTACCTACCTACTACCTACCTACTACCTACCTACTACCTACCTACTACCTACCTACTACCTACCTACTACCTACCTACTACCTACCTACTACCTACCTACTACCTACCTACTACCTACCTACTACCTACCTACTACCTACCTACTACCTACCTACTACCTACCTACTGCCTACCTACTGCCTACCTACTCCCTACCTACTGCCTACCTACTGCCTACCTACTGCCTACCTACTGCCTACCTACTGCCTACCTACTGCCTACCTACTGCCTACCTACTGCCTACCTACTGCCTACCTACTGCCTACCTACTGCCTACCTACTGCCTACCTACTGCCTACCTACTACCTACCTACTACCTACCTACTACCTACCTACTACCTACCTACTACCTACCTACTACCTACCTACTACCTACCTACTACCTACCTACTACCTACCTACTACCTACCTACTACCTACCTACTACCTACCTACTACCTACCTACTACCTACCTACTACCTACCTACTACCTACCTACTACCTACCTACTACCTACCTACTACCTACCTACTACCTACCTACTACCTACCTACTACCTACCTACTACCTACCTACTACCTACCTACTAGTTACTACCTTCTGAAAGCACGCATAAAATGTTTGATAGGTAGGAACAGTTCGTATGGGAAAATAAAATT
The DNA here is from genome assembly GCA_944739405.2 of Euclidia mi. Classification (NCBI taxonomy): domain Eukaryota; kingdom Metazoa; phylum Arthropoda; class Insecta; order Lepidoptera; family Erebidae; genus Euclidia; species Euclidia mi. The sequence continues at coordinate 20,502,892 of OX123198.2, forward strand.
GTTACTATTTTGATTGTATTTCGATTTTCCATGCAATTTCACAATATTTTTTCACTACTGCCTTAAATAACACTCCTTTTGGGCTTCGCCGCAGTCGGGTAGAAAAACCGGGCAAGTGCGAATTCTTCTTTTAGGTGCAACTTATTTATGGCTTATCGAAAAAATATAAGAAAAACATATGTTCAGGTACCAATGAGGTACTAAATTTAAACGAAAAGATGAACTAGCTATAACGCCTTCAACTAGGTGAAACCGGTTTGGTCCAGCCATTCTGAAGTCAGAATGGCTGGCCACTTTCCTCGTAATAGTTTTCCCTCTTTAGCGAGGTACTAATTTTTTTATGTCTGGTACCAAATGGTATAAAATAGGTACAAAAGTTTGGTATTGCTCAAACTTCCAAAATCTCTCATGGTCCAGCCATCCTGACGCACACACGCTACACATCCCTGTCTAACACCTGTTTCGATGGTAAACCAATCCGTGTACGACCCATTTATCCTCACACAAGCTCTAGAATCTTCATAAAGGGATTTCAGAGCTCGTATGAGGCTGCTGTTCACCCCATACATCGACAGTACCGACCACATTTCATTCCTCACCACTTTATCGTAAGCCTTTTCCAAATCCACGAATGCGCAATAGACCTTTTAACCTTTGGCCAAGAATTTTTCGGCTACGCACCGCAAGGAAAAGACTTGATCCGTGCACCCCATACCCTTTCGGAATCCTGCTTGTTCATCCCATATTTTCTTGTCGGTTACTTCCATAACTCTTTCAATCAGTACCTTCGCATACAATTTGCCAACAATGCTGAGAAGGCTAATGCCTCTATAGTTCTTGCAGTCTTGTTGCGAGCCTTTTCCCTTATAAAGAGGCACAACCACCGCTGTGGTCCAGTCATCAGGTACTCGGCCGGTGCTCCAGCACAAGTTAAATAAGCACTGCAGCTGACCAACTATGATGTCCTGTCATGCCTTCAGCATTTCAACTGTTGTCCTATCATATCCTGCAGCCTTACCTAATTTCATACTTCCCAACGCCTTCACAAACTCATCCACACCAATATCGCTTTCATCATTGCTATTATTACCATTAATTTCGTCGATCGATGTCTCTATCGCCGTTCTTTCATATAGACCATCAAAATACTCCTTCCATCTCTTCAGCACGCATGATTCACCATTCAGTATCTTTCTATTCTTGTCTCTGATTGACGTGTATTCTGAGGATTGAGTTCTTCCTCGAACTGCACGAACGGATTTCCAGAAAAACTTTATGTTTCTCCGGAAATCTTCAGATAGTCTGCTATCAAACTCATCTTTCTTTTCCTCTTTTTTCCTTTTAACAATTTCTTTCACAATTCTTTTTGACCTAAAAAACTCCTTTTTTGCTTCATCTATGTCATCACTCGTTGCCTTTCCCATTCTTTCATTTGCTCTGGCAGCCAACCAATCTAACCAAGCTTTCTTCTTCTCTCACTGCTGATTGTACATCCTTGTCCCAACATGTATTCTCAACCTTTCGTATTTTCCGTCTCTTGATCACACCACATACTTCAGACGCTACACATACTATCTCTTCTTTAAAAGATTGCCATAATTCTTCCATATCATTTATGCCATCGAACCTCTGAAATCTTGCTATCAATCTTCGCTTATACTCATCTTTCACATCTTTTTCTTGCAGATTTTCTACTTTTATTCTTTCTAGGACCCTATTTTCATAATGTTCTCGGTGTCGCCATCCTTTAAAGAGTCCACTTATCCGGCTCATCACCAAGAAGTGGTCTTTGTGGATGCCGATCCCTCGATACACCCTTGTATCTAACACATTCTTTCTCAAACGTTCATCTACACTTACAAAATTAATCATACTTCTTCTAACATTCTTAGCCTCACGCGTATACATGTGTATCCTTTTGTGATCAAACATGGTGTTTGTCACACAGAGGCTCCACTCTAAACAAACCTCAAGCAAAACTTTTCCATTTTCATTCACACTCTCATCACCAAATCCACCTAAAACCCTTTCAAATCCATCTCGTTTTACTCCCACCCATCCATTAAAATCACCTAACAAGATCAATCTTTCGTTATCCTTACATTTCCTCAAAATCGCTCTTAAGTTCTCCCAAAATTCCTGCCTTTCGTCTTGTTCTTGCTGTGACATACCCGCTACTATATTGACCGGGGCGTAAACCCCTACAATAAAGAGACGAGTAAGTCCTACTTTCATTCTCATCCACAATAGTCGAGCATTTACACATTCATATTCCTTAACGCACTCATTCATTCGCGCAGACAGTATTAAACCAACTCCCTTGCAGGCTCTGGTGGTATCGTCTACCCCAAACCAATAAGCCGTGTAGCTGTCATGCTTGGTGGGGCCACAACCTTTCCTTTTTGTCTCATTCACACATAGAACATCAATCTTTCTATCATCCATCATCTGGCATACTTCATTCAATTTACCATCCATTCCTCCTCCAACATTTTATGTTGCAATCTGGCTTTCCGTAGGCCGCTTTTCGCCCTCGCGGGAAACGAGACGTGTTGGGTTGCGAACCGCGTCGCCGCCGTCTGGAGAAATATTATTTTCAGTTCTCATAGCGTTCCCACGAGTAATAGGGATTTAGAATGTCCATCCCCGCAGAGCCCTGTACGGGGGTAAGATGGAATACTAGCTGTGCCCTGTGACCACCAACACATGCACCCTCCGTTATCGACCAGCTTGCCCTGTGGCCATGAATCCCTCGGCACGGGTCGGTTGACACCTTGGATTGGGGTTTGTTTTCGGGTATGCTCCCTGAATGTTGGTTTTATTTCGGAGTTTTCCTTCTCCTAGACGGGTTGCCATCCAAAGCTAACGAGGCCCATCCCCTCAAAGAGAGTGGTTTAATTTCGGAGTTTTCCTTCTCCTAGACGGGTTGCCATCCAAGGCTAACGAGGCCCATCCCCCCGAGCTAGAATTACGTGATGTAAAACAGTATATTACAAAATGTCCTTTAATATTCAATTTGATATTAAGCATTACAGTATTTGGGATACTTTATCATAATGTTTATTTGTATTGTTATTGGGTTTGTCTAGAATTACCGTAGGCATACTGGGAGTTGGTTGTAGGCACAGTGGAAGCTAATTTATATTCATCCAGTTGTCCTAAAGCAATAAAATGTCTGACATATATCGCTGAGATTCTCAGCGATGACAAATTATAATGTAGTTATATGAAAATTTTACCTTATATCTCCTGGTGATGTTCTTGAATGGACCTATAAGATTAACTCATAATTTTGGCCAAAATAATAAGAGAATCAAATAGATACCAGTCTCCAGTTCAGCATAGTCCTCCTCGGGCACCAATCAGGAATTCACACACGTGTTTTACAAAGTTCAATAAAATACTATTTTTATCACAACTAACCGGTGCCAGTTATTGATCAAGGAAGTGGCAATCAAACGGGTTCTAAATACAAGAACGCTCACAAAACGAAATCTATCCAGAGCTAGGTTTTTTCGCTGACCGCGGGAAACGACAATGAACGAAAAGATTGACAGTTCCGTGTGACCATTGTCAGAAATTTTCATTAGACTAAACAAAATGTTACTCAATCGATCTAATCGATTTGACTTATAATAAAACTAATTCTATTTCAAACATCCACCCGCCCCGGACCGGCCTACCGGTCCGCTAATTAGTTGGTAGACGTGACAATGTTGCAACCGCTCTCCTCAGAATCGAACCGTCCACCAAGACCTCAGCAAATCGGGGAACTCCATCAGCCCCAGTTACCAAACGGAGGATGCGCCCCCTGTGCCATCTGAGTGGCGGAAGGTTAGCCTCCTTGATCAAAACGAGGTCACCAATCTTGGGTGGATCGGTCTTGTCGGTCCACTTAACGCGTTGCTGGAGTATGTGCAAATATTCCAAATTCCAGCGTTTCCAAAAGTAATCTGGCGTACCAATTCAAAACGCGAGAGACGACCAGGTCTCGTATCAATATAGGGGTACTCAGGCAAGGCGACAAGTGGGCGACCAATCAAAAAATGGCCCGGCGTAAGGGCCTCCAAATCATTCGGATCTGAGGAGATCGGGCACAATGGCCGAAAGTTCAAAACGGCCTCAATCTTACAAAACACAGTTGCGAGTTCCTCAAATGTAAGGACAGACTCACCGATTGTCCTGCGCAAGTGTGTTTTGGCCGATTTTACGGCGGCCTCAAATATACCACCCCAGTGTGGACAATTTGGTGGGAAAAACAACCAATTTATCCCACGTCGGGCAAGCCTATCACCTATATCAGCCTTGTTGGTTTCAAGAAAATTAACAACATCATTCAAATAATTATAGGTGCCCTTGAAGTTAGTGCCGCAATCAGAACGGATCAAGGAAGGCAGCCCTCTGCGGGATACAAATCTGTCAAATGTGGCTACAAACGCCTCGGTTGTAAGCGAGGAGACCAGTTCTAAATGAACGGCCTTTGTGGAAAGACAAACGAAAACGCACAAGTAGGCCTTAACAGTCTTGCTGTTTCGAAGTGTCGACGTTTTCACCAAAAAGGGACCTGCGAAGTCCGTGCCAACACCGTCAAATGTCCTGCTTTCAGTTACGCGATCTGCCGGTAAGTCCCCCATCAACGGCTGCATGGTAGAAGCCTTGAGCTTATAGCAAGGGATGCAGCGAAAGACTACACTCCGAATAACTCTTCGGGCAGACAAGATCCAAAATTCGCGTTGCAAAATGGCCAACAAAGCATTACAACCAGCATGCGAATTTTTAAGGTGACGGTCAGTTACCAACAAGCGTACCAAATGACCGTCCTTAGGTAACAAAGGGGGGTGACGAGCCCCGTAAGGGAGGTTGGCGTTCTTGAGACGCCCTCCAACGCGCAAGAGACCCTTATCGTCCAAAAAGGAGTTCAATTTAGATACAGCTCCCGACAATTTCGATCTCCCTGATTTAAGGATAGCAATCTCCTTCTCAAAATGCGCCAATTGCACAGAACGAACCCAAAAGGTGAGAGACTCCTGTCGTTCCTGTGGCTGTCTGTCCAGGCGTAAGTCCCATTAATACAAATGCTTTTACTCAAAGTGTTAGACACATGGTTCAATAAACGTACAAGTAGGGCTGCTCCCGAGAGCTCCAATTTTGGGATGGTCAAAGATGTACGAAGGGATGCAACCTTGCTCTTCGCCATGATCAGGGAAACCCTCACCTGACCTGAGGCACTAACTGTGCGCAAGTACACCACGGCCGCGTGCCCACGTTCCGAGGCATCACAAAACCCGTGAAGGGTGGCCTTGTACTTCCCGGGAGGAAGGATAGGACGAGGCAAGGAGATCTCGTTGACGGCAGGAAGTGAGGATACAAAAGAGGTCCATTCCTCAACAAGAGTACCGCGTAGAGGTTCGCCCCAAGTCAATCCCGCTGTCCAAAGCTTCTGCAAGAAGCATTTTGCCCAAAATATGATAGGACAAATCCAACCGTTCGGATCAAAGGTTCTGGCGACAGTAGACAACACGAGACGTTTAGTCCAAGAACAAGGCAATTTCAAGTCTACGTTGTACGTAAAGATGTCTTGGACTGGTCTGTACTGGACGCCGAGAATAGCCATCATGGCGGGGTTGTCAACAATCTCAAACAAATGTGGATCCTGCTGATGATCCTCTGGCAAGCCTTCCAAAAGCGCTGGTGAGTTGGAAATCCCATTTGCGCAACTCATAACCAGCAGAGGCCAAAATACCTATCAATTCGTCCCGCAGGAGGATCGCCTCGTCCGCTGTGGAGGCGCCTGAACAAATGTCATCGACGTAAATATCGTCTTTCAAGATGGCGGAGGCTAGTGGGAAACCTAAGCCTTCGCGGTCTGCGAGCTCCCAAAGAGAACGTATTGCCAAGTAGGGACTTGACCTTAACCCGTACGTATTAGTATTGAGCTCGTAGACGACCATGGGATCACGAGGAGACTCTCTCCAAAGGATCAGCTAGAAGCGACGGTCATCAGGGTGGAGAACCGTCTGCCAGAACATCATTTTTATGTCGGCCACAAAGACGACCTGATGTCGTCGGAAGCTGGTGATGACGTCACAAAGGTCCTTGACGAACTTGGGACCAGAATGCAAGCACTGGTTCAAGGATACGCCTGATGAAGTCTGCGCAGAACCATCAAATACTGTGCGCAGCTTGCCAGTCGATGGCTTCAATACCGCATGATGCGGGAGAAAGTAGTGCTCCACCGAACGCCAATCCAAATTTGACACAGACATGTGTCCCAATTGTTCATATTCTCTCATGAACTCAATGTACTTCTGTCTGAGCTCCGGATCACGCCCCATGCGGCGCTCCATAGCCAACAATCTCTTTTCGGCTAAAGGTCGTGACTCACCAAGCGGTGGCCGAACAGACAGAAAAGGTAGCCTCGTAATGATCCGACCAGAACGGAGTCGACCCGTGTTGTTCTGGAAGAACAGCTCGCACTCCTCATGTTCTGGATTCAAACGGGCAGCTTGAGGGGGCTCCTCTACTTCCCAAAACCTCTGAACCGCATCAGAGAGAGCAGAGCCTACAGCCAACAAATTATCAAGTTCAGGTGGAGGGGGGTCCCCAGGTACAGGTCCCATCAAAGCAAATCCAAACATGGTCGGGGTGGCAGTCAAACCATTTGGCACCAAGACCCGCTTCCCACCAATCAAAATTCCACCGAGGACATCAGATCCAATCAACAAGTCGATTTGTCCCGGTGTGTCAAATTTGGGGTCCGCCAGTTCCAATCCCGATGTCAAATTCACCACAGCAGCAGGTAGCTGCTTCTGTGGATGCATACCCAAAATATTCTTCAGCACAATACCCGAGGTTTTAATCCTCGGATGTGAAGATTCAACAGGGCCAAACAAAACCTTAACTTGCCCTTCAACATGAGAGGCTACGTCACCTATGCCCCGTATACAATTCGGAAAAGAGCCCATATTTAATTTGACCTGCCCTACCAAATAAGTGGAAACAATGCAACCTTGTGAACCTGTGTCTAACATAGCACGGACAACAACAGAGGTCCCCGTGGGTCCCCAGATCCGAACAGCAACAGTTGGTAGGATAACGGTCTCAATGGGGGAGGTTGGCGTTATAGGGCAGGGATCAATGACCTATTGTTGCCTGGGTGGCGACCGTTGGCCAGGACCAGGCAAGTCAAAATGAGGGTGCGGCTTGAAGTCCTCAAAAGCGCGATGACTCGATCCGCGCGCCATCTGTGGGGGGTCATAGTGACGCACCCGCCCAAAACGAGGTGGGCGCGAGTAAAGGCGGGGACGCTCCGCCAAAGGAGGGGAATACCTGGGGCAGCAGTCATGGTGCTGGTGACGCTGAACAGCACATTCAGGTGCGCGAGAGAGAGCCAAAAACACAGTTCAAAACACCCGCCCGTGCGCGGCGTCGGCTGGTTGGACAAGCGGCCAACCTCTCTGGCATTCATACAGAGAATGTCCAAATGCTGTCCTCCACAGTGAGGACAGGGGCGAGAGTTTGGGCAGTGTCGCTGGTAGTGGGACCCCAAACAAGAGAAGCAAAGGCGGCGGGCATTCGCGATGCGCCTACGAGAGGCGACATGCAGGTCCAAGAATGCCCTACAACTGGCCGTTCTGTGCCCCGTGACCTTGCAGTAGGAGCACTCCGCTGGGCTCTGCGTGACCGCAAAGCGAGGAGGGCGCCGGTCAACATTGGCTCGGGTGTGAACGCGAGCCTGCTCCTTGACCTTGGGCGGCTGCGTCTTAGCCGGCGTGTCACCACCGGAGTTGTCCAAGACCCGGCACTCATCCTCCAGGAACCTCTCCAGGTCAGCAAAGGGGGGCAGATGGGTCGCGCTATCCCCACCAAAGCGCTGTTCAAAACGCGACCTCAGGTCGGCAAGCAGGTTTTTCAGTACAATGTGCACCAATAGATAGGACCATTGGTCCACGGGCAGGTCAAGGCACTTAAGTGCGTTGATGGCCACCAAAAGCGGGTTCAAAAGTTAGGTGCGCAACCCAAAGACCCGGGTGAGCGTCGGCAAACCGAAAATCTGCTCGATGTGCGTGTCGGCGAGGCCACGCTTATTATGGTACCTACGGGTAATTAAGTCCCGAGCCGTCTGGTACGCCTCGTCAGACACGGGCAGATGCTGGATGAGGCCCTTGGCCTCCCCATTCAGAACCGACATCAGATAGGCCAATTTTTGTGCTGGCTGAAGGTCAGCCCTATCATTGACCAGGCTGTCGAACAAATTAACGAAGCCCACGTAGCTTCCTAGGCAGCCATAAAAATGGGGGAGGTCCAAAGTAGGGAGCCTACTCACCAGCCCCGGTGCTGACCTAGGAAGCTCCTGCTTCAGGCCGGGTTGCCCTTCCCTATCGGCAACTAGTTGTCTCGCACTATTGGAGACAGCATCATACAGGTCTAAGACCTGGGCATAGTAAAGCTATCGAAGGGAACTTCTGTAAGCCATCCTTTCCATCCGCACCACATGGGAAATGACTCCTTGGCCCACGACGCAAAGCAGAAAGCCGATCTTCTGGGCAAACTCTTTGCATCCAACTCGACCTTGGATGACGGGGGACAGGAACCGCCTACTATACCGCTGTTGAAGGGCTGTATGCCGGATATTCGGTTCCACCAGCGCGCAGTCCGTATGGCACTTCTGTCCCTCGATATCCATAAGTCGAGTGGGCCTGATGGACAGAAGCATAAAGGTCGTAGTTGACGGTGAATGCTCTGACGCCTTGTCTGTAAATGCTGGTGTTCCTCAAGGCTGCGTGCTATCGCCTACCCTGTTCCTCCTGCATATCAATGATATGTTGCTAGATAGCGGCATTCATTGTTATGCAGATGACAGCACAGGTGATGCTTTATATACCGGCCACGCCAACATTTCTCGGGAAAAAGTCATCGAGAGCCGACATAAACTTGTGTCTGAAATTGAGACCTCCTTGGAGATAGTCTCAGATTGCGGAAGACTTAATTTGGTCCAATTTAACCCCACAAAGACACAAGTCTGCGTTTTCACCGCAAAAAAACTGCCGATGGTCGTATGTCCTCGTTTTGAGAGCACCCCCTTGACTGCCTCCTCCAGTATTGGAATACTTGGTGTCGACATATCGAGCGAAGTCCAGTTCCGCGGTCACTTAGAGGGTAAGGCTAAGTTAGCCTCAAAGAAGCTTGGCGTGCTAAATAGATCGAGACGGTATTTCACTCCGGCCCACCGCTTGCTCCTTTATAAGGCGCAGGTCCGGCCGCATATGGAATACTGTTCACATCTTTGGGCAGGGGCACCCCAATACCAGCTTCTCCCTCTAGACCGCATCCAACGGAGAGCCGCTCGAATTGTCGAATGCCAAGATATTTGCAATCGGTTAGACCCCTTGGCGCTGCGTAGAGATGTAGCCTCGCTATGCATCTTTTATCGATTCTACTATGGGGAGTGCTCCGAGGAATTGTTCGGATTAATCCCTGCCGCCTCTTTCCGCCATCGTTATACGCGACAGCATTTCCATCCCCATCATTTAGATGGTTGGCAATCCACAACGGTGCGTTTCTCTAGAAACTTTCTGCCTCGCACCTCTAAACTGTGGAATGATCTGTCACCTGCGGTTTTTCCGAACCAATACGACCTTCAAACCTTCAAAAAAAGAGCGTATTCCTTTTTAAAAGGCCGGCAACGCACTTGTGACTCCTCTGGTGTTGCGGGTGTCCATGGGCGGCGGTAATCGCTTAACATCAGGCGATCCGTCTGCTCGTTTGCCCCCTATTCCATAAAAAAAAAAAAAAAAAAAAAAAATAGTCTTCGCTGATCTTATTTCGCTGGTCAGCGGTGAATTCATTTACTGACACTTCAAGACAGCAAGTGCTGAAAGTGCGGAATTGCTGTTCCACACTTGCCAGGCGATCGTCAATCCGCTCGTACCTTTGTAGTAAGGCCTGCTGGCGATCAGGCCGGTTCACTAAGGCACTGGCCGAGGCAAACCAGCGCAAATCTGATGCAATAGCACCAGCAGCCGCACGCAAGTCCTTGATAGCTGACATAATCAAAATTTCAAAAGAGCCCGGACAAGCGTTAAATAATGTTCAAAAATCAAAACTTATTTTTTCTTAATTCTTTGAAACCAACAAAGTATTAGCCTGTTTACTGCTGGTACAAGCAAGTGGCAGGTATTTACTGCCCAACAAAATTAATAGTTTCAATATATATTGACACAAAACAGAGTCAAAGCTATCAAAAGTTGAAACCTCAAATAAGTTAATTAAAGTTAAATATTCAAATAAATTAACTAATTACTTACAACAGACAGACTGGCTGTGTTATTTGAGATATACAATAGTAGGTAAGCACAGAATATGTGTTACCTAACAATAATTATTATCTATATATTATAACAAGACTTAACAATTTAAGGTTCAAACTTAATATATATGCAATAAACTAAATCAATTGATACATATAACTGATATGTATCCAATCAAAGTGACTCATTAATAGTAACAGCAACAAATTTATGCTAGATTTCAACAATTTAAATCAAACAATTACTGATTGAGGTTATGTGTGACAATGTCTTTCAAATTATCTAGGTCAACTTATACAATTAAATATTTTGTATTTTAGACAATACTGACCTGAGAACACTACAATCCTGTCTACAAGGTGATAAGATACAAGCTTCTAGCGGCTAAATTTCAACTACAGCTCTGCACCAAAAGTTATGTCTAGAATTACCGTAGGCATACTGGGAATTGGTTGTAAGCACAGTGGAAGCTAATTTATATTCATCCAGTTGTCCTAAAGCAATAAAATGTCTGACATATATTGCTGAGATTCTCAGCGATGACAAATTATAATGTAGTTATATGAAAATTTTACCTTATATCTCCTGGTGATGTTCTTGAATGGACCTATAATATTAACTCATAATTTTGGCCAAAATAACACGAGAATCGAATAGATACCAGTCTCCAGTTCAGCGTAGTCCTCCTCGGGCACCAATCAGGAATTCACACACGTGTTTTACAAAGTTCAATAAAATACTATTTTTATCACAATTAACCGGTGCCAGTTATTGATCAAGGAAGTGGCAATCAAACGGGTTCTAAATACAAGATCAAAACGCTCACAAAACGAAATCTATCCAGAGCTAGGTTTTTTCGCTGACCGCGGGAAACGACAATGAACGAAAAGATTGACAGTTCAGTGTGACCATTGTCAGAAATTTTCAATAGACTAAACAAAATGTTACTCAATCGATCTAATCGATTTGACTTATAATAAAACTAATTCTATTTTAAACAGGGTTGTTGCTTGAGATTTTAAGCAACAACTCTGAAGGCATAAGGTTGTGGTGCACAATGTTTCTAGAAGATGTCCGCAGCTACACCCGCACAATATTTGTTTCTGTCCGACCTTGTGGGAATAACGGGAAATTCTTTCTTAGTGCACCCCTACGGTCCCCAAGGTAGTTTCGGCTGTGCGTTGTTTGTCAGTAACGCAATAATTTTATATACTTATACAGATTATAGGGATCCGGACCAGTAAGTAATAGACAGTACGTTCAGTTAAAATTTCTTGATTTAAATATGAAATGTTCTACCAAATGTGAATATTTGAACTGAATACCAATTAATGTGCAGATGTACAGAAGTCATATCTGTCAATAACTTTAATAACTTAATGATTTTTTATATGTCCACTCTACTAACACGCAGGTATTTGATCAAACTCAGTTTTTATAACAGTACAACTAAATATGTTATATCATACTTTGTTGTATGGTGTATGTAAGACAAAGAAGAATTAATAGTCATGTGATGATGATGTCAGTTATCCTAGATTAAGACTATATATTATATATATTCAATGTACTAATTATAATTAAAAGAGTATTAAATCATACTTGAAGCGATTACGTTGTTTCTCTTGACTCACCGGAATCGAACCCTTATATGGCGACCCTGCCAGCGCGACGCGATGTACCGTTAAAGGAATCGTTAATGTAAACATTGAGTGGTTTGTGAAGTTTTAAGACTAATAATGGTTTCATTACGTTGGAACGATTTCTTACTACTTGGCTTAACTTTCGTACGTTTGAACTGTTTGTCGCGAGATTTTCGTCTTACAAAGAGACAGTATGGGCAAGCAACAGTCTAAAGAGCAAGGTGTGATAATAGCGCAAAACAGCGCTGGAAATTCCGCTGCTACGGAACAGTTGTTGCAGCATGCAAGTAGCACAAACTATATTCTCTACTATAACAATTTGTGTTGTTTTGGCTGTTGGAAGAGCGGTATGGTTGTTGCGGCAAATGGATCGAGAGAGGCATAAATGAGTACGAGTTGCGAAGATCGCTGAGCTTGTTCCGTAGACAGGCCACTGGTGTCCCGGCTGCTGGGACTTCTCCGGCGTGAGTACAAAGTGGGTGATTTGAGCCAAAATAAGTGCGTACGGTAATAAGTGCGTGAGGTAACAAGTGCGGCTAGTGTAGTCAAAAATCAATAAAATGTGTATCGTAAAAACATTTTACACCTATTTTACTCATCTTAGATAGGATTTTCTTTTTAATTTGACCTTGTAGGTGGTCTATATTTTATTTTTCTTATTAACGCCTAATGTCATGATATCGTGACGATGATATTATTAATATCTAGATTTAAGTAATATGTTATGGCAAATTAGGCTAAGGAGGTATTTGATAAATTAAAGTATATTAAAGATTACCTCACCAAACTAGGCCCAAATCGAAGGTCGTCTACTATAAGAGAAATTAAGTTACATGAGACAAACGATATATATACACAGTTTTGTTCTTTACAAAAGATAATTAGTTTGAAGATAAAGAGTTATGGCCCGGCTCCATTAGGAAATCGAGAGTGATGAAATCAATATTGTGACAGACTTATGTACAAAAATAATTAAATTATATTCAAAAATTGTTCAGCTTTGTTCGGATAGTACAGAGGTTACGATAAACACCATGGAGAAATTTGATCTGAAAACTGACAATGCATTGTTGCCCGTAATAACAGGGGATATTGATATAACCAAACGTTTAATCTCAAGTATCGAAATGTATGACTCTATGATTGATGATAGTGGCAAAAAGCGACTGATCCAATTTGTTTTGATGTCCCGTATATCAGAAAGCGCCAAGCTGCGCATGCGTAATGATTATTCATCTGTTACAGATTTAATTACTGACATGCGTAACATATTGTTGCCCAAAAAATCAGACACAGCGATCCAGAATAAGCTGCACCATGCGAGATAAAATAACAAGAGCATTGAGGAGTACGGTAAGGAGCTGGAGCAGTTATTCGTGGATTTGACTATTACACAGGCTAACGGCGATTCCGGAGCATATAAAACATTGAGGCCAATAAATGAGCGTATTGCGATTAAAAGATTTGCCGACGGCCTGCGTAACAGTCGAGTCAGTACGATTATTGAAGCACAAAATTATAGCACTTTAAACGATGCCATCCAAGGTGCATTGGACGAGATGGCGCCGAATGCAGAAGGCGAACGAGTGATGAGCTTCCATCAAAACCGAGGTAGGTCAAACTGTTATCACGGTGGTAATTTTCAGAATAGTTTTAATAGGGGTACGTTTAGAGTATTTTCAAATTCACAGAATTATAATAATCGTGGTCGTGGTAATAACTGTGGTCCAAGTGGAATTCGTAACTTTGATAATTCGTCTAACTATCGCGGTCGTGGTGGTTTTCGTGGCCACACAACATTTCGTCGCCCGGCCCGACAACATCAGATTAAATTAGCTGATTCGAGTAATGGCCCGGCTACACGCTCCGTCTTGCCTGCGATCATGCCTGTACAAACCCGTTTGCGCAAGTAAGCGCGCGCGTGTGGACGGTAAGACGGTAGCGCGCGCAGTCCTCAAAGCGCGGCTTGTGCGATCGTCGACATGCTGAAGATTTTGACTGCGCAAACTTTACTTGCACGATTTTACTTGAACGTGTGGCCGGTTATTCAAGCCGCGCAACAGTCCAACGTAATTATTTTCAAGATTGTACTTACCTGCGCAAACAGGTTTGTACAGGCATGACCGCAGGCAAGACGGAGCGTGTAGCCGGGCCAGTAGCCACTACAGTGTGTTCCGTCTTTTTGCACAGTCATGACTGCACAAACCGGACTGCGCAGGCAAGACGGAGCGTGTAGCCGGGCCCAGTTCTCAGTCCATACAAAATTCTGAAGTAAAGACTGAAACTGAGAATAAAAATTTGTTTTTTCGTGCATAAACATTTTTAGTGTCAAAATATTAATTCAATAAATTTAAATGTTTTTCAAGTGTCCCGTAGTTGGTTACTTGACACCGGCGCGTCATTGTCTATAGTTAGGCAAGATGTATTAGAAAACTGTAATGTTCCATTCCATATAGAGCGGATTAAAATAAATGGTATAGGAGGTCACGTATATTGCGATGGCTTTGTTTATCTTACATTAAGTTATGGTAATGTTGAGTATGAGCATAAGTTTTATGTATTCAAAAACTTTTCTTGTAGAACCGATGGCATTTTGGGACAAGACTTTTTGAGTAAATTTAATTGTATTTTAGATTTTGAACAAAATGTTCTGACTATTAACCATAAGGTACCCGTTAGTATTCCGTTACAAATGGGACAACTAGGCAAAAATAGTTACATGACAATACCGGCCAGGTGTGAAGTTACATATTTAGAGCAAACACACTTACAAGATGAATGTGTTATTATGCCTAAGCAATTATGCGAAGGTTTATTTTTAGCTTCAATCTTAGTGAAGCCTAAGGACGGTAAAGTACCTCTTAAGTTTTTGAATACTAGAGAGACAGATGTTTGTTTAAGTTATTTTACACCGGACGTTGTAAGTTTAAATGATTATTATTTGTGTTCTTTTAGTGGTAATAATTTAAATGCTGACCGTGTCAAGCGTTTGTTTTCTACTTTTGTATTTTAAACATTTAAATCGAGAGGAACAAACTTCAATTGAAAACATTTGCGCAAAGTACTCTGATGTGTTTTTGCTGCCAGGTGATAAGTTAGGTGTTACCAACTTGTACCAGCAGTCCATACATTTAAAAGATAATACTTGCCCGGTATATACCAAACCATACAGACTTCCTAAAAGTAAAAAAGCTGAAATTGATAGACAAATTGGCGAAATGTTGCGTAATGACATTATAGAAGAAAGTATTAGTGAGTGGTCCAGCCTTGTGTTACTGGTTCCTAAGAAAACTGATAGCAGTGGTAATAAAAAATGGAGTGTTGTTATTGATTATAGAAAATTAAACGAAAGCCTTCAAGATGATAAATTTCCTTTGCCTAACATCTCTGATATCCTCGATGCTTTATCAGGGGCAATATATTTTAGCCATTTAGATCTTAGCCAAGGTTATTTTCAATTGGAATTAAGCCCCTAAAAGGAGAAAGTACAAGCATTTACTACAAATAAACAATATCAGATGAAACGACTGCCTTTAAAAATCAGCCCTAGTGCTTTCAGTCGCCTAATGACAATAGCAATGTCTGGTTTGAACCATGAAAAGTGCCTTATTTATTTAGACGATTTAATCTGTATAGGACGAAGTTTAGAAAACCATAATAAACATTTAATTGACATTTTTGAAAGACTTAGGAGCGTAAATTTAAAAATTAACCCCGAAAAATGCCAATTTCTAAAGAAATAATTGCTGTATTTAGGGCATTTTGTTTCTGTTAGTGGAGTGTCACCTGACCCTGAAAAGACGCGAGTAATACAGAACTATCCTATTCCAAAAAATAGTGACGAAGTCAGACGTTTTGTCGCTTTTCTCAATTACTACCGTAAATTTATACCACATTTCGCTGAAATAACAATTCCGTTAAATAAACTTTGTAGAAAAGGTGTTAAATTTATTTGGAATACAGAGTGTGAAAATTCTTTTCAGTTATTAAAGCAGTCTTTGACCAATCCCCCAATATTACAATATCCAAATTTTGACAAGGATAATGAGTTTATATTGCATACAGATGCTTCTGGATTAGCCATAGTTTCCGTTTTATGTAATAAAAATGACTTACCAATTGCATATGCAAGCCGACCATTAAATAAATCAGAATTAAATTATCCAACGATAGAAAAGGAACTCCTTGCTATTCTTTGGTCAGTTAAATATTTTAGACCCTATTTGTTTGGTGAAATGCTTATAATAAAAACTGATCATAAACCATTACTTTACCTGTTTAGTTTCAATAATCCTTCTAGTAGATTGCTAAAATTTCGGCTAATATTAGATGAATACGATTATGTGGTTGAATACATTAAGGGTGTGAATAATGTGGCTGCAGACGCGTTATCTCGCATCGTTATTACTTCTGATGAATTGTTGTGATGATTAATCAAAATGTTGTGAACATCATGACTAGGAGTATGACGAAAAATCGATTAAGTAGCAATTCGTTGGTCGATAAGAACAAAACAGATGATCGGTCTGATCAACCGAGAGTCGTTGAAATTCTTAGAAAACCGAAAAATTGTACCGAGCTAATAATTTCTACTTGTGTATTAGCATCCTATGCTAAATACGTTATACGTATGTCAATTTATATAGACCCAAGTTCTCGATCATGCTCGGCGCGAGACGCTTTCGTGAGAGATTTGGAATCTATCTGTAAGAAACTATCAATGAATGAAATTTATATTATGAAGAATAATAATAATGAGAAGTATATTAAATAATTGTTAAATAAATGTTGTGGAAATAATAATTGGACCGGTCCACGAATTTATATTATAAAAGGATTAAATAAGAGTAGTAAATGATGATGACAAACGAGTAGTACTTAATGACTTTCACTTGCTTCCCACGAGTGGGCACGCAGGCACTAGACGTATGATAAATAATATAAAAAATACTACTTTTGGCCAAAAATGTCTGAGGACGTGGCAGAATTTGTTAAGAAATGTGACAAATGCCAAAAACAAAAGCATTCGTTACATACTAAGCAACCAATGGTAATTACTACGACTGCGCAGTCGGCTTTTGATAAAATATTTTTAGATATAGTTGGGCCCTTAGATAAGGATTATTATGGTAACTCTTATATACTCATATTACAATGTGAATTAAGTAAGTATGTAGCATATCCATTAGTTAGGAAAGATAGTGTAAGCGTGGCTCGAGCGTTCGTCGACAACTTTATATTAAGGTATGGTATCCCACGTGAAATTGCTACGGACAGGGGAACTGAATTTATTTCCAACACAATGATCGAGGTATGTAAACTATTAAATATTAAACAAACAGTTGCTTGTGCCTATCACCATGAATCGATTGGATCTTTAGAAAATTCCCATAAATCATTAAATGCATTTTTGAGAATTCAAACAGATAATAATAGTAGATATTGGAGTGACTGGCTCCCGTATTGGTGTTTTTCCTATAATACCTCTGTACATTCGTCAACAAACTATACACCTTATGAACTTGTATTTGGCAAATTATGTAACATTCCTAGAAGTTTACAAAATTGTACTGTTGAACCTTTATATAATTTCGAAAGTTATCCCTTACAATTAAAATTTAGATTACAAAAAGGACAATACGAAGCACGACAAAATTTGTTAAACTCTAAATTGTTAAGGAATGTAAATTTGATGAATATTTGAAACCTGTAATGTATAAGAAAAATGATTTATTGTTAGTTAAGAATGAAACTGGAAATAAGTTTGATTATGTGTATGATGGTCCTTTTAAGGTATTAGATGATCTTGATCCTAATGTTAAAATCTTACGTAATAATAAAGAAGAAATTATACATAAAAATAGGACAAAATTATTTAATCATCATCATCCTCTTAGCGTTATCCCAGTTTTTATTCTGGGGTCCGCTTTCTAGTCTAACCGGATTTGGCAGAATATTAGCTTTTCCACGGAGCGACTGCCTGTCTGACCTCCGCAACCCGAAGGGATAGCAATATTCCATGGTTTAGACTAGTGTCAGTTTATTTAGAAGGTACTGACGCCCTGTAACGACTGTCAAAGATGTTCATGACAACTGGGACCGACGGCTTAACGTGCTCTCCGAGGCACGGGACAAGCGATAATTAACAATTCAATACGCACATAACTCCGAAAAGGCATTGGTGCGTGCCGTGGATTCGAACCCGATACCCTCTGCATGGCAGTCTGTTGGTATATCCACTCGGCTATCGCTGCCTGACAAAATTATTTAATGTTTAATAAAAAAAATAGTTGTTAGTTTATCTATTTTTTCTGTTTTGGTAGGGCGCATGGTGTATGTAAGACAAAGAAGAATTAATAGTCATGTGATGATGATGTCAGTTATCCTAGATTAAAACTATATATTCAATGTACTAATTATAATTAAAAGAGTATTAAATCATACTTGAAGCGATCACGTTGTTTCTCTTGACTCACCGGAATTGACTTGAATGCTTGCTGAAAAATCCTAGATGTATATATGTTACCATCTCGTACCACAATAGTTCTAAACTTTTCAAAATATATTGTAGTTGCTAATATAGATAGATCTTTTAAGTTAAAACATTTGAGTCCTCTTGCTACACTGTCGTCCACGAACCACGACTTGTGATCTTAATTACTTCTTACCTAGTCGTTGAATGCAATACATCTGGTGAAATTTCTACTTAAATGAAAGTAATGAGTTTATCGTCGTACGTATATAGATAGTATAATGTGCCAATTAAATAATTAATTAACTCTTGCTAGACGGTATAGGATAAAATAGTGAGGAAACCTGCATGTTTTAGAATTTTCCTTAATGTTCTCGGGTAACATGTAAAGGATACCAACCTGCAATTGGTCAGCGTGGTGGATTATGGCTTAGTCCTTCTCATAACGAGAAGACGTCTGAGTCCAGCAGTCGAATTGATTATAAAAAAGGCCGACGAGTTTATCGCCGATGGGTGTTTAATTTGTCTCTCGTAAGTAAAATTCTAATTTCTCTAGCGGGATACGTTAGCGCGATTAATATATACCCGTGAAATAAACTTGTATGTTTTTAGAGATGTGCACATAGCTTATAGTAATAATACATAATTATATAAATGCACTTTACGATCTTTAAAATATTAAAACCGGACGCTTTTGTTTACTCATGTTGTAGAAATTAACCGTTTCGAGTTAAATAACATACATACATACATACATAGACTCACACCTGTTTCCCAAAGGGGTAGGCAGAGGCATATTAAACGCCCACTTTTCGCCAGTGTTTTGATCCCACGTAATAGGTGGCGAGCCTATTGCCGCTTATTGGGACATTTTGTTTGCCAGAGCCTCGTCCGTTGATCGGCAGGTGCACCACTTGCAGGTGAGGTTGGCTTGGGACCCTAAGTTCTTGGTGGGAACCCTATGCACCCTATGCATATATATCGAGTTATATTAGCATGCTTCATTTTATGTTCTTATTCAAACTACATAGTATAAGTTCTGGACTGGAATCTCGAAAGTTCTGGACTGTCACTCGCGTCGACGATCGCCGCGACCAATCAGCGAAAGGCGTGCCCCTCCTTTGGGAATGGGAGACAGGGACGGAAATATGGTATCGCTCGCACTAGACAAGCGTGGAACGATTGACGTTGATGCGATTAGTTATAGATAGGAAGGTAGATGGCGCTACCAATTTTTAATTGACCATTTTTACTTTTTTTGAGCACTGGACCTTTTAAACAGCTTATGGAGTCCAACGCGTAATGATTCTTTTAAACTAAAGTGGAATGAGACATCCTCTGAGAATTGTCGAAGAGCTTTCATAACTGCGCTATTGAAACGTAGGTAGGTACAGACATGGATTAGCACTAGGGATTGCAATCAGCGGTGTTTTCAATCCAGCTGGATTCTTGCTGGATTGGCCTGAATCCAGCTGGATCCAGCGCGGATCCAGCAAAATGTGGAACAAATATAAAAAGACGACATTTTTAAGACTTTTTTTACTAAATAATTTGTTTAATAACTTCTTACGTTAATCTATGGAATTTGTCACTAATTTGCTTTGGTTTCTTAACCATTTGGGATCAAAAGAATCAACTTAAAATTAAATAACACATAACCTCATATATCATTTAAGATAATGTTTCTAAGTAAGCAATATCTTATTACGTATATGTTTAATGATAGGACGGCTAATCAGTAGCAATCAGTCTTACAATTTATTTTAAAATTAACTACCAAAAGGACCGTAATAATAATACTATTTTAATTTTTAATCTGCAATCTATTTTTTATATAAAAAGAAGTTACGAAACTTCTGAATCCGAAATAATCTTCTCCGCACTTGTTAGTATAGGTATGTTACGAAAATCGAAAGCTGATAATTAGGCACTTTAAAATCTGACGACAAGAGTCTGACTATTTATTTTAATCCTCTGGAAGTAAGACCTTAGAAAACAAATTTTATCTATAGTCTTATCTCCTAACCTGCTTCGCACAGAACTGCATATGTAACTGGCTGCTGAAAATGCCCTTTCGGCCTCTAGACTGGTCGGTTTTAGGGTCATTATATAGTCATAAACCATAGATAAATGTTCACCTCGTACTCCTTCGGTCTCATTAACGCTTATTTCTTTTTTCAGGACCTTTTCGTAATCTAATAAACCACTTGGCTTGGCTTTTGTTTATTAAAATTCGCCTTCTCTCTTTTAATTTCCATCTCAAGCTCTTGCTCTTAAGTCATTTTCACGGGTTCTGCGTCATCAATATCATCTAGACCATTCTCTTCTAACACCATGATATCTTCATCTTCTTGCACATTTTAAAATGGCGGCAATTCGAAACTAAACAATAGAAATTGATACGATTGTGGATCCGCATTGCTGGATCCAGCACTGTATGCTGGATGCAGCATATTTAAAAAGGCGCTGGATCCAGCTGGATTGCTGTATGCTGGATCCAGCAATTGAAATTCCTAATTAGCACTATGCAAGTCGAATTAGAATGTTTTGCGTGTACCTAACTAGTATAATACAACAATATGTCAACTATGTGGCATGATTTTAACTCTTTCATACAACGCACGTCATATTTTTAGATTTTTTATTTTTATGGCATTAAGACGAGCTGGCAGCCAAAGAACTCAGATTTATACATAGAAGCACATTTCCTAAGGGCGCTTTGAAGACAAACTTTCTGCGACCCAAATTGCAGCTTGGCGGCGTGGCAGTCGTTCCCCCAGTGTATCTTAACTTCGACAACAAGAGAGACGGAGAAACGACGCCAGCACCGCCGACTACGAACTAAACTGGGGGCAGACCCCACTTGGAATCGGCACACGAGATCCTTAAGGTCTGTGGTTCTATGTAAATCTGAGTTCTTTGTGACAGCCCACCTGATGGCAAGAGGCAATAGTCACCATAGACTTTCACTACAGTATCATTCAAATCGAAACATAATACACATTTGTTCGTCACTACTTGGCACAATAACTACAATATTCACCTAGCCAGTGTCTTAGCAGTAACAATGTTTAACTAAATCCTCGACACAGGTATTTCATTGTCAAGTATTACCTTTCATAAACAACGACACTGTTATCAAGAGACGGATTATTCTAAATCTTTGATAGTGAGTATGACATCAAGTGTGGATTACATACAACATGCGTAAGCATAATTATATTAATTATGTACAGGTACTGACTAATTATAACGCGAGCACTTAATACCTCAATGATTCCGTTTTATCTTCTATGGTGGCACCGAGAGATCAAATGTTTACGTTAACGAACGAATAATTTAAACGAATAATTATGAGACTACTATTACGCTGTGACTTATTTGCGTGATGGATACAACGTTTGATGAGTAATGGAGATTACTGTATTTCCATAGCAGTCGATGTCTCACAATAATGGATATTCGAGAATTAGGCAAGATTGATAACCCAACTCCTAATCTTTTCTCGCAAGCTTCTTATTCGTAACAATCGGTTCTACAGCCATTTTCAAAATAATTCTCCCCATCGGAATTTGGTGAGGTAAAATTTTGTTCAGACTGTTTCTTTTAAATTTTGTGTAGTGATGTACCTTTACTTTGATGATATGGATAGTACTAAGCTGAAAAATAATCGAAGTAAGGTAGCTCGCTTAAGCTATCATAGATAATATTGGATTATACGGTATACATCTTATGGTGAGACATTCTGAATGTTTAAAAATGAGGCTTAAGATAAGTGTTGTATCTTAAGCCCATTTTTGTTGTTTAAACCATAATCTATATGATAGAATACACGAGATTCTGTTGTACAAAATCAAACAAGCACTGGCATTAACGAACCTGTAGTGTCGTTCTCCTTATCAACGCCCAATAGGGTATTTGACTAAAAAAATCTAATTAGTCCGTCAGTTAGATTATCGAAAAATATTGGATACGTATTTTTCTTTAGTCACGTAAACAAAAAATGAAGACTACAAACTTCGCTGTAAACTCGTGTGACGTCACTTGCCAGTACACTTTTTACTGGCAAGTGACGTTACAAGCCCCCACTCCTAGACGTTTCTCCATCTTTAATGCGTTTTATCTACGTAATTTTTTACTGATTTGAAAAAACAAAAAATACATACGTATCCAATATTTTTCGATAATCTAACCGACGGACTAATTCGATTTTTTTAGTCAAATACCCTATTATTAGAACTGCCTCAGTGGTCTCGCGGCATAAATGTGCGCGTAGGATTAGGAGGTCTCGGATTCGATTCCCGGGTCGCGCAAAGTGTTATTGGGATTTCCGTTCGGAAATTCTCAGTAGCAGCACGGAGTCAGGTTATGTACCCGGTACGGTAATAGGCTCGCCCCCTATGACGTGGGACCTAAAAATTCATGGCGAAATGTGGGTGTAATATTACACCTCTGCCTACCCCTTCGGGGATACAGGCAGTCTATAAAAAAATATTAGAAGTACCATCCACTGGTGATTTAAGAGAGAAGGAGAGAAGAATATACCAATACCACAGACTACATAAGAAAAGCGGGATTCATTTTACTTAGTTTGCATACCTGAATCATCCGCATTACAACATAATACAAGAATAATCGCATTCCTCAACTTTAGTACAATTTTCACCGAAAAACGAAGAGTGTATATTTTTTTTGACAATCCAATAAACAGTTATATTTTAATGTTTACTGAACACTATGTAGAAATTACCTACACTTTTACGTATTATAGTATTATACAACAGCAAGTTAATATAACGTATAGCTCTAAGTTTAAAAGTTAGATTTAAGTAGGCGAGTAAAGAACGCACACTGGGGGCATAGGAAATTTATTAATATGGTGACACATAGAATATACTCGTTAATATCGAGCACAAAGCATAATCCATCCATCACAAAGGTGCAATGCACATGCGTATTAGTAAAGCAATGTTGAGTTTTCACTGACGTTTCAACAGCTGGGTCTGAAATCATACATTCTCATTAGGCTGCGAGCCTGTGGAGTCCCACCACGCATGTTATCATGTATACATGTATTATATTTCCGACTCCATATCGAAATTGAGGAAGGATGTAACTTGCAAACAAGAGCAATTGTCCAGACCGAGAATAGGATCTGTTGGCGAAAAGAAAACCTTTGAACTCACGACCAGTAAACATTATAAACAATCCCTGGCGTTAGTAAGTGTTCAAGTCTGATCGTGTTACTAATAGTTACAGTCAACTAATTTACGGTTGACGCCTGTTCTAAAGCGAAGCAATGTTTGTATTTCATCTCCCTCGTCTGGTTACGTGCATTCCGGCCGGTTCATACAATTGCGCTCAGGCGTACACTACATACCATGTCAGCAAAATCAATAGCGGGATTTTGTTGAATGCCGATTGACGTATTTACTTCCAGTGCGATACAGTTTAAGCTTTTGTTTCAATTTTCATTTGGATTGATTGTAAATCGACGTACCGTAGCTGACTGTCATAGACATTGTCATTGACACACGTTTGACAAATACATGATTGTAAACAAAACAACAAGCGACAACAATAAAATAGTAACTTTATCTACATTAAATAAAGTAGCACCTACACAAATAAGAACAACCGAAAATTTCATACATAAAATAGTTGTAGGTAATCTAAAGTATACCAAATGATTCAAATATAACTTAAACTTCTTATTGTAAAACAAAAGCAGATACCGTTTGGTCAAAAGGAAAAAGGCGAAGCTTTTCCCCATTTTTCTCTAAAATATATTTCTCCTCATTTCCTTTTTCTCTACTAGGATAAAAAGAGAAGATGACCAATGTCAATGACGGTCAGCTACGTTACGTCGATGTGAGAGAATACTGTCCTTTCCGAGCCGGTAAATCCATGTTGTAATCAACGTGGCTCCTTCACACATTCAATAAAAACAGAATCATAATAATTCCACTCAGTAGTCGGCAAAAATCAATCAAAGCCACATACAAGTGTACAGATGAAAAAAGCTGTACACCAATGAAAAGATTTCCATGATTAAAATGGTACCAATGTATAGGATTATCTTCTTTTCAGCCTTTTATTACCGAGCCTATTAGCCAGCCTTTATTTATTATTATTTATTTAATTAGCCTATACTTTCCCACTGCTGGGCAAAGGCCTCCCCCATATCCTTCCACAATCGCTTGTCATGCGCAACCTCATACCAGCTGTTGTGGTAGGCGTCCAATTCGTCTCGCCATCTTTTTCGGGGCCGGCCTCGGCGGCGCTGTCCATCTTCGGGCACCCATGTTGAGGAGATCTTTGCCCAACGGTCTTCGTGCATTCGGGTAATGTGTCCCGCCCAGTCCCATTTGAGGCTGGCTGCCTTTTTTCCCACGTCTGTTACCCCTGTTCTGGCGCGCAGTGTGGTGTTTCGGATCTTGTCCCTTAGTCTGACACCCAACATGCTGCGTTCCATTGCTCTTTGGCATACTCCGAGGCGAGACCGTTGCGATTCAGTCAATGACCAGGTCTGGGCACCATAGGTAAGAATGGGCAGGATACACATATCGATGAGCTTTCGCTTTAGGGAGATCGGCAGATTACCCTTCATGAGCGTCTTCATGGACCAGTAGCTCTTCCAGGCGTTCTCGATTCGGCGATCGATTTCTCTTTCTTGCCTGTTTTCGAAGGAGACTAACTGGCCCAAGTAGATATACTCATCGACGTACTGTATCTCCTGCCCATCCACCTCGACACGGTATTTGGAACTATTAGTCATTACTTTGGTCTTTGACCGGTTCATCGGAAGCCCCACCCCGAAGCCTGCTGTGCTCAGTTCTTGGAGCATGGTCTGTAGTTCCAGGGCTGTGGACGCAAAAAGGACAATGTCGTCGGTAAATCTCAGGTTTGTAAGCCTCTTATTGCCGAGCACTATGCCTTTGGTTTTCCACGAGGCTGCCAGTGAGTTGAATACCTCCTCAAGAGTGCTGGTAAATAATTTGGGAGAGAGCGGGTCACCTTGTTTAACACCCTTTTGTATGCGGAATGGTCGTCCAGTGATATTGAGCTTGATGTTGGCGGAGCTATTGCGGTAAATGCTTTTAATTAATTGAATATATTGTTGCTCAAGTCCTTGGTTTTCTAACGCTTTGAATATTGCGAAATGCCGAATGCTATCAAAGGCTTTCGTATAGTCTACGAAAGCCAAATACACTGGTTTATTAAATTCTGTAAATTTTTCTAATAGTTGGTTTAACGTTTGGAGATGGTCAGTGGTTGAGAAACTAGGACGGAAGCCAGCTTGTTCTGGAGGTTGGTGTTTGTCTAATTGTCCGTCTATGCGATTATGAATTACTTTGATAAAGGCCTTATATATGTGGCCGGTAATTATTGATGTCACTTTTGTTGCCCTTCTTACACAAAAGGATTATGTTCGAGTGACACATATCATTTGGGACTTTGCCTGTACGTAGAATGGTGTTAAATAGGTTTGTAAGTGGAGACAGTAAGGAGGTGGAGCCGACCTTAAGAGCCTCGGTAGTAATGCCATCCTCGCCTGGACTTTTGCCGTATTGCATAGTCTTAAGCGCTCTATGCACCTCAGAATCACTTATAAGTGGGATGGTATCCGGTAGGTATCGGACAACACTACAGATGCTTGCAGCATCTGTAGTGTTGTCGGAATATAATGACTCATAGAAATCTGTTGCTATGTCTATAATTTTCTCTCTGTTGTGATGTTTTATGCCATTACTATCTATTAGGCTATTAATCCAGGATTTCCCTATAGTAACTCCTTGTTTCAAAACCCTCAGAGATGTGTGTTTTTCCAAAGCTGTTTTGACTAAATGTGTGTTTAAATTTCTTAAATCCTTTCTGATATTTCTTTTGACTTCTTTATCTAATTGTCTATATTCTGGTGTTCCTATTTGTTTCCTTGTTCGTTCTTCTATCAATTTCAAACTCTGTGCTGTTAATTTGTTTTTAGTTCTAGGTGTGCTTTTTATAGTTTTCCAACTATTTTTTATTCCAGTGACTATGATATTGTTCTGATTTTCTGAGCTTATGTCATCAATATTTAGATCTTTAAAATAATTTGATAATGTCAGATTGAATTGGTCTTCGTTATTAATTAGTGTGTCTTTGGTAAATCTCTTGAGGTGTTTTGTAAAAAAATTTGGCTCTTTGGATTTTAAAGTCTAGTCGAATTTTGGCTCATATTGGTCTATGGTCGGAGTTAAATTTTATTCTGTTGATAACGCTAACGTTCTTAATTATATCGTTGTCAGAGGTCAAAATATAGTCGATTTCATTATGTGTATATCCATCCGGCGAGACCCAAGTCCAACGACGCTGCGCCTTTTTCATGTAGAAGCTATTAGCTATATGCATATTTTGACCAAATGCAAATTGAGTGAGACGATTGCCCCGCTCGTTCCGATCTCCTAGTCCAAAATATCCCACGGTATCTCCACAATCCAGATCTTTCTTTCGTCCTACTTCTGCGTTAAAGTCCCCAATCACCAAGTTCCAAGTGCCTCTATTTTCATCGCAAGCTTTGTTGACAAGATCGTAAAAATCTTCTATGTCTTCGTCAGTGTGTGCAGATGTTGGTGCATAAACTTGAACAATGGTTAGTGTTTTATTATGGCTCAGTTGGAATCTTAGTACCGCAACTCGCTCAGAATAGCCCAAGAATTCAATAATGTTATCCTTCCATTTCTTTGCTACCATGAAACCCACCCCGTGCTGTCCACTGGTCTCACCGAAGTGAAAGAATATAGCATCCTCTCTCTCTTCTGTGTTTTCACCTTGTCTCCTAACCTCCGAAAGTCCTAGTATATCCCAGTTGACATAGGTTAGTGCGTTTTCAAGTTCTAATAAACGCTCGTCACTCATGAGCGTTCTAACATTGTACGTGAGAATATTGAGAGTACTGGTATCCTTTATACAATTTGCCGAAGTCGTTTGACGGTTTTTCAATCTCGCCCGGAGATTCTTAGCTCCCCTGGCTCCAGGGCCGTGATTGCGCCCGTCTACGCCTCCACAGCCTCTGGAGTCGCCGGGCACTTGGGGCCTGTCTTTTAATCTTCTATCCATGATGGGGGGTTGTGGACCATAACCCACCACGCTGGTCCAGTGCGTGTTGGTGGGTCGCCATTGCCTCGTTCGTTTTTCAGCAGAGTGTACCGCGGGCAGGAGAGGTTGGCTTGAGCCCCTTTAGTTCTT
The DNA here is from genome assembly GCA_944739405.2 of Euclidia mi. Lineage (NCBI taxonomy): Eukaryota > Metazoa > Arthropoda > Insecta > Lepidoptera > Erebidae > Euclidia > Euclidia mi. The sequence continues at coordinate 20,530,545 of OX123198.2, forward strand.
AGTTAGGGCTCCTTACACTCCAGCCAGCCTTTGGTCTAGCTAAATGTTGCTGATATTTCGGTACAGACTTACACGATAATTGCAGCCAACAAAATTTATTCCGTAATTATTGGCAGACAAATTGTCTATATCGTGGGAAACAGCCTCGATAAATCGCAGGCTTGGTCGCCGGACCGATAAACGTTAGTGTAAATAAGGTAGCTTTTACCAAAACGATCATGTTATCCATAGTAAATAAAAGCTCTGAACTGACCTCGGGACTGCTTTTTGTTTTTAGCGGTCGGCGGCGAATACATTACTGTTTTATGTGATTATGAAAATTGAATATATGCGATGAGCACGAGTATTATAGTGCCCCTTTGTAAATGGTTTTGTGGGTATCTGCCTATACAATAGGGTAGTTGGATACCTTTTTGAACGACCTGGCTGGTATTATGCCATTAATGGACATTTGCTTCATTTTATGTATTGTACGATCAAAATACATTGGAAGTCTACGAATAACACCCGATATTGAACCTTTTTGGTTATAACCTTTAGTCTGTGTAATTTCGCCGTTTTCAAGTAAGCACATCTGAAATGCCAGGATAGCAAAAAATACTTGAATGTAGATCTACATTTCAGTATTTGCTTTCCGCTTCGGTTTCCTAAATAAACTTTCAGTTGTCTGTAAGTATCTCGAAGTTCAGGATTGTTGAAGCAGCTCGAATGTGTACGCTAATTAGAGTGACTAGGGATACTTTAGTACCGGATAACAAGAATATTTTCAGATTTGGATTCGTAATATACATATGTACCTATACTCCGAATTATTGACTTTGCTAAAGACGAAGAACAAACTTAGTAACTATGTGAAATGTTATCTTTTTATTGTAGAGCTAAACTGTACCTACGGCATACGAAAAATATATGAGATTACCCAATTATAGAGGCGTAGTGGTTTAAGCGGTCGTCTTACCTTGAAACTATGCTGACTGTTGTAGACCATATGAACCAATTTCTAAATCATACAAAATGATGACGTCAGAAGTGATAAAATTCCACTACACCGGCTCCATAATCTACTTGCGCCAGCCACCTTAGTGATTATAGCAGTGGGTAATAGAGTGACTTATCAAGGCTGGTTGAGGTACCTAATTTTATCGCAGCTGCTGGTATCCGAACAATACTTATGTTTTAATTGTTTCGTTCTTATTCTTGTCCACATAGCACAAAAGGTGCTCATAGTGTAAATCGGCATTTCATTTATTTTCTTGCGCTCATCAAACCAAAGAATTTAAAAAATCTCAGTCTTAGTAGCTTTTGCCAACTTATGATCCACCACAAGCCTCTTACAAGCACAATAATACAAGCATAAAAAACTATTTAACGACACGAGGTATTTCATTAAAGATTATGAAACTAAGAATTCTTTTAAAGATGATCGAAATGAAGACTTAGTTTACAAGGTTTGAGTCTTTACTTACAGGTTTATAAATTAATTTTAAATTTACCCGTTTTGGCCGATCCCGTGAGAACTTCGGGAAATCCCTTCTTAGTGCACCCCTACGGTTCCCAAGGAACATACATGCCAAATTTCAGCTTCCTGCGCCCAATAGTTTCGGCTGAAGCGTGTCTGTCAGTCAGTCAGTAACGCAAGGATTTTATATATTAAGATTATAATATGACGAATTTTGATTTCGTAACCATGACCTAGATCTTGGATGGACCTAGGTTACGAAAATATAATCATAGTAACATATTTTTATTACAACAGCTGTGAAACACTAGACGTTTACTTGAATAAAGGTGAAAGTGCGAAAATAGGTAGTTATCCGTACCTACTCCGTTTGCGTAATTTTCTTTAACTACGTGCCCATCAGCAATGAAGACCTTTTATATACCCTATCTTTTTTCTGGCATTTTATGTGCCTCACCTGTACCTACCTATATCCTACGGAGTCTCCTCAACATACATATGTAAAGGTGCTGATACACTTGCCGTTGTTCAATTTGTCAAAATAATTCCCAAAATGTCTGCTTTTAATCATATTTTATACAAGTCACAATTTAATAATCAAAAAGCATTTGATTAAAATACCAAGATAGCGTTTCTGACAGTATATAAATTCTCCCTAGACAGTAGAATTTGCTGCTAAGAAATATTTATTTACCCAATAAAATAAGTTTGTGGTTTATCTTCTACCAACTTTATTACGTGAGGTAAGAACGTACTACATGTCGCCTAATATACACTTATTAAGTGTAGTTCGTGACAACTTTGTATTACTTGCAAAGATATACTATCCATATAGTAGTCATCCATTATCGACCACGGTCGAAGATGTTTTTGGACTGTGACGATTCACAAAGACAAGGACGAAATTTTGTTCCTGGCAAGGTATACATACATACCAAGCTGTGTAGTAATATTAAATGTATAAAGTAAAAATAAACGCAGTAAATGCGTATCATTTAGCGGAGAAACATTGCCGTGGTCATAATTCTTCGCGTAACATGTAACAGTTTACCGACCGACATTCCTGTTTATAGTTTATATAACGACGCTAGGAATTTCCCTGTGTTAAATATAAGTTGCCATCGTTTCCTAGAAGGAGTACCTGGATTTGTCATTACGGTTAAGTTTTATTTACTTATTCTTAGTTTTTTATGCGTATGATAAATGTACAGTGGTAAAGACCAAAATGCCAAAACGTTCTTTACTAGTCATATTTTAGGAAGTGCGTAGAAAAATATAAGTTGCTGCATTGACCACATAAAATAAAAATAGTAGTTTGTAAAGTAGATTGTCTGGGCTCAATACTATTATATTCGATGGTTGTTCATACACGATACAGTTCACACTTTGCCGGACAACATTTTGGGAACAATAAACCAGCTTCAATGCCACTAGCTTAATATGCTTAATTCAAATACATTATCATCATAAAAAGAGAGGGCCGTGAAAAGGAAATTACTTTGCTAAAAATCCTGGCTAGATACGACCCTTAAAAGTCACCCATTGTTTCAGTGCTTATTAATTTATCGATTAATTTCCGCAGCTGCGATAAATGTGTTAAAGTCAACATGCCGCACAACCTGCAAGTGAGAACTGGATCGTTAATTACAATCATGTAACGTGCACGTACCAACACCGTTCCATAAAATAACAGATATAGATGCAACGCCTGCTACCTACGCTGAAATACATTGTTGCTATGCTCCACGGGTTCTCGGGTTAATTTAAGACCGTCACCGACTTGTGACGTTGGATAAACAATTTTGTGTTGTTGGTGTAGCTAAAGAAAATACTACACACAACTGTGTATGTTGAGAGCTCTCACAAAGATCTGCTGAGACGGTGGCTATGAATTAAGTTCTTGAAAAATATTTGAAGCTTCTGCACTCAACTTTAAATCATCAAAGTTTAAGTTCATTATTTGAAGGCAAACAAGTATATGATCCTAAAAGTTGTAAAAGTATAGCCCTACTACCTCACAAAACGGTCATAGTATGGTATTTCTGTCGAAGGCTAGACTAGATGCAGGTATTAAACCTTAAAACTACCTTAAATTTTATGCACAGATCTAGACTAACCTTAATCCTAGATCTTAATTAAAACCATTATTCATTATAAAATATCCCAATTACATGCACTTTAATGTGTTATATTACATTGACTATCCTTCGGCTTGAGGTGAACCCGAAGATTGAAGAACTTGGGCTTCACCTGGGCTTAATAAACTATTCTAAAGAACTGCCTTTGTACAGCAAATGGGACGAATTTGAACCATTAAACTTAGTTGATTGATTGATTGATCATATTCCAATTTAGTTCGTTCAAGTTGTAATGAAATTGTATAAATCGTTTATGAAAATTTGCTTTTAATATTCTGAAACGTTTAAATTACTTATAAATCAAAAAACATGAAACAAAATAAAATGCATATTTCAGTTAAATTTAGTTTCGGACTCAAGGTTTAAGACAAATTCATAAAATGAATTCGAAGTAATGCTGTTAAGATACCAATTAGCCAATTTAGAGCGGTTTCAGATTAGCGTTTTATACGCGCGTATAATCTCGTTTTTGGAAGTGCATATAGGCGCGTATAGGCGCGCCTTTTGGCACACGCGCAACTCGTACGAGCGTTGACGCGCTTCTAAGCTCGTAAAACCACGAGCCGTCAGAATCCATGTTGACACTGACAAGACGTCACTACCATTTCGAGCGAACACGCCCGTTGACGTGAGTCTGGTTTTTTGAAGCGCGTAATGTAGCGCGCGTGTAAGCGCGTATGCTGAAACGACCGTATACGCGCAAAAAAATACGCTAATCTGAAACCGCCCTCACTCAAGCGTCTCCAAGAAGGTTCGTTTGTCTTCGATTAGAGCGGTTTCAGACTAGCGTTTTATACGAGCGCATGTAGGCACGCCTTTGGCACAGAACGTTGACGCGCTTCTAAGCTCGTATAAGCGCGAGCCGCTAGACGATATCACTACCGTTTCGAGCGAACACGCCGAAATATGTTCGTTAACGCAAGTCCGGTTTTTAAATTGCGCGTAATGTAGCGCGCGTGTAAGCACATATGCTAAAACGACCGTATACGCGCAGAAATATACGCTCATCTCAAACCGCCCTTACAGTTAAAATATTACTATACCAGATATTTAGATATAAGGAAGGTCAATTCAACCGAAGTTGCAGCTTAGGACGTTTACAACCATCGGATAGTTAGTTATAGTTTTCGAAAGTTTTGAATAACTGTAAAAGAAAAGTCCAATAATACTTATTTTTTATATAGAGATGTAAGAAATAAAATATATCTATTGTGAAAAGGACAAACACGTGTCCGTTGAGAATACAATACCTTAATATTAGCCTCGTAATCCCAGTCGCTATTAGAACGCTAAATAAAGATACGTACTTATTTAGTTGCGCCCTTCTGTTCAATTGAGATAGTTATATTGTGGAGTTGTTTTCTTTCTCAACAGGAATACCGCTGTGCACTATGTTACATAAATCGTAAAATAGATTTATATACAACTCTTTTGAACGGAATCTTTTTTTCACTTATGAATTTACTAATGCTAATGCTTCGCTCCCTTGGCTTATAGCGTAATTTTATATAGCCTATAGCCTTCCTCGATCAATGGACTATCTAACACTGAAATAATTTTTCAAATCGGACCAATAGTTCCTGAGATTAGCGCGTTCAAGCAAACAAACAAACTCTTCAGCTTTTTAATATTAGTTTATATTCTTTAATTCTTAAAGACACACTCAAGGTACATAAAACATGAAGTAACAAAGTACTTTTACACGTCTAGAACCTACTATTTACTACTGGTGATAAACTTGAATACGCAAAGTAACGAGTTCAAATCCCAGAGGATACCGGCGTATTCATATTATGGTATTACGTCCGCATTCTACTGGTTTTTGCACCAATATTTCATATTATTTTCACGCATGTTCTAGTGTAGTGGAAGCGAGATTGAATTATGGTTCAAGATGTCTTACAGATTTGTGAAAATGTCAACTTACAATTAGGCAGGCGTCGCTTGCACCTTGAATATATTAGATAATTATTAATAACATGAAAGTGACGATTTATCGGACAATAGAAACACAATTCGCACATCTGATTACGATTTCGTAAAACTTTTGCTAATCATAAGCTTCCATAGAGACTATAAGCTCTTGTAGCGGTAGCTACATAATTGAAACCTTTTATCGTATTACGATGTAGACAATAAACACAGCGACATCTAACTGACACGACGGAACTAACATCCTGAATCGCGCAATCAGAGTTTTAACACGCGATTACCATATATACAAATGCTCAAGTACTTCCGTCGGAGTACAGTCCACCAGGCACGGACGCCTAGCATGGTCAAAGGATCCTTCCTTAGTATAACGAACTTACACTGTTTTTTATCTATATTCATAAATGTACTCACGTGTGCCATCGAAGCGTGTGGCGATGGTATCGAGGAAGGTGTTCTGGGGCGCGAGCAGCCCCTTGCGTACGGGCATCCCCTCGCGCCGCGCACGCCGCGCTCACCACCCTCCACCTGGAAACAAACGACCATTAAAACTCTCTGCAAGTACAACCCAATCAGCCTAAATAAATATCGACTTTTACAAAACGTATTTACATTCATTTTATCTCTCTACAAGACTGAATTCTTTTTGAAGAGTTGTGTTAATAATATAAAGGCTCAAATCACGGTATTTAACCTTAAGTAAGTACCTAAGCATTTGCGGCCTTTGTCTTGCTAGATAGGAAAAAAAGAGACACCTTCTTAGAAAGGTATACTCTTATATAACAATCTTATATCTGGTCGTCGACCGCCACTTTTATGTAGGTATATCAAAGCCTCGCTACTAAGTACTATATTATTAGGGCTATTTGTATTCAGTCGACCAATGGCGTAGAGATTTTTTTATAGCTCGCCTATTTTCACGTACCATTTCCCAAATCTGCCGAGTGTTGACTGATGGTGGTGATTTGTGATATATAAAAGTGCCCATTACTATGGGTACATGATCCAGAATTGAGACACCGACAATGTTAAATGTTATTAGCGAAGTATATTTTTTCTATTGAGGTGGCAGGTAACCTACTGCCAGTTAATAAAATTCCAACTTAAAGTAACTCTTTGATGCTGTAAATTACAAAAAATTTACATTCTATTAATGCCATCACTTAATTCTCGTAATAATAATAATTATTGTTACCCCAATCAACAAACGTAAAAGATAGAACGTTGTATTGTGCACTTTTTATTCAGTCAAAATTGTAGTTAGGCTCAAGGTATTCATTAAAAGCGAATAATAAAAAGCGCAGAACAAAGCTTAATGAGCAATTATGCCCTCTCGGATTGAGATTCAGCGTTATTTTGAGCGCACAAAGTGACTGCCGTATTCCTGTGATCGTGGACATGTATTTAGAGTCCAAATTAATTACACCCGAATCTATCAAATCAAAGCTCTTCAACAAATGTACGTACTTGGATGGCCCTCAGTGTCGTAATTACATAACTACAGTGTTAAATTATTATCGGTTTTTGGAGAACAAACGATATTAAAATTGCCTCAGGGCGATCAATCAAAATTAAACTCCGTTGTACTTTTGCTGAGCGATGTTTTCGATAAACAACTTCAACATGCGCCCTTCGGCCATAATCTTTGACTAAAGTGTACGTCAGCAAAATGTTACTTATGATGTATTTCCAATAGTTCATCAAAGTTTACGGCGGGTGCGTAATATTATTTTGGTGCATAGTTTAGACAAATGTGGCAGATTCAAGACTCTATAAACCTGAGCTTTAAAAATTGTAAGTCTAGGTTTAATACCTATATCTATTATTTGACCTAAGGTTCAAGGTTGTGCGTTCACTCGTAAAAGGCCATGCAAAAACGTATTATTTTAGAGACACACCAGAATTTCAATTTAGCTAACTCATTGTCATTATTGTGCTTGATTGAAAGGGAATCTTGATTCTGCTACGGATGGTGTTCCATTAGTTAATTGTCCGATATAGTTGGGTAAGGTTTGGGAACGGGATTTATTATACGTCTACTGGTAAAGTTTGTGATTTAATCGATCGAAGTTGAATTGTAAATCTACGATGGGTCGGTGGCCAACGTTTAGAATGTTACCTAAAAGGTGATATTCTAAAGAGAAAAATGATTTGCATTATATTCCCCCTTTCTTTTAAAATTATCACATAGCCACAACAGAAGCAGAAATTATTACATAAGACACAAAGAAGCAGGCCAACGGTTAAGTTGTAAAGTAAACTAAATTTATTTTAAATGTCCACATGTAAAAAATGTTGACTCTGCAGTCTGCATCCTATATAAACAGATGCCGGCGCTAGCCTGTGCGTTCGGTTCGTTAGTTCGCATGCAAAGTTTAGCTGTATGAAACACACGCCGGATTACGTGTGAATACAAAGTAGCCATGCATTTTTACAGAATCATGAAATGTAAATGCAGGTACCTAAATAGGACGATAGCCACAAAACACGGTATTACAATAAAAATAATTTATTTAACTAAGCGCAAACGGCTACGTGTAGTAAATCTTAACTTTTATAATTATCTATCGCATAAATACGTAAAAACATAGTGTGTCAGTGTGCAACTTTCTGCTTTTAAATATGACGTCATCATCATCGTCCTAGCTTTACCACGATTGCATGCAAGAATTTTGACTTGAGGCAGAGAGAGAGTCTAGGGTCAGGTTTGAATTAATATTTACCTTACATAATGCGCAAACTAAAAACAGCGATATTTCGTGGCATAGACCTATGCCAATTTACTCTTATGGGAGTAAATTCATTCAATGACAAATATGTACAATACTGACGGGCTAACGTGCTCTGCGAGTCACTTTTTCTCTCTTCTTTTTTTTATAAGACATGTAATAGAAAATAGCTGGCGTTGCCAAGCTACGTTATAAAGTGGATAGCAACTGATTGAAGCGTGATGGTCAATATTGGCTTACAAACGCGACAGTGCCACGTAGGCATATCCCGTTAAATGACTACGTCAATTTATCTCGAGTAGCGTATTTTAGAATTGGGGTGATTTATCGAATAAAGTTCTTCAACATTTCGTTTTCTTTTTTACCTTAAAATAAAGTTGAAGTAATACTTATGGCCTTATTCAAAACTCGTGCGCTGTGAGTTTCGTAGTTTCAGATATAACCTTACTCGTATTTGTGCCTTTCTAAATATACTCCTACAATTTTTATAAGTACATGCGAAGCGAGGCATCAACGTGAAGGACCCCTTAGATTATAATGACCAGTCGGGTAGCCTCAGTTGAAGAGCTTTATTTGTATGTGTGTTGTGTTTAAATATTTTATTATATTTGGGTAGCGAGATTTCCATTGACGTAAAAATGGCATGAAGAAAGCTATGTAAAAAACTTTTCTTTGACTGCTTCAGACTGTTTGCAACAAGTAACCCAACAATATGTCATAATTTTTCTTGAGAACGGCTTCCACACGTTATTAATAGTCGCAAGGCGAGACATGGAAAATTTACGCAATGAACATTGGACTCGAACTTTGGCTCTCATATCACATCAATATTTATGCATTACTTTTTACACTACAATAAGGCGGCGATAGCCGAGTGGATATACCAACAGACTGCCATGCAGAGGGTATCGGGTTCGAAACCACGGCGCGCACCAATGACTTTTCGGAGTTATGTGCGTATTGAATTGTTAATTATCGCTTGTCTCGTGCCTCGGAGAGCACGTCGCACCCTTAGTAATATAAGGGCACAATCCAAAAAAGTAGATTTTTGGGAAATCGCGTTTCAAGATTCTGGATTCCACCATTACAGCTATTTTTTGAAATAACTTCCTAATTATTTAAGTTATAAATGTGAAAGTAGGCAGATTTGTTCTTCTATAAATGCACTATATATAGCAGTTAAAAAAAATAATACTGGAAATATATTGTATAAATTACAAGTAATAGAAAAAAACCCTTTTAACTAAGGCCCATATGGTACAAAAATCATAACAGAAATATGGAGCTATTTCATTTTGATCTCATATATTATTAAAGTCCCTATTATAGTTTAGTTCTTAATTATAGTTAGTACTGTATATTACCAAACCAAACCGTAATCTAAATCTTTTGTTTCTGTTTTATAAATAAAATATCAGGTAAAATTAAAGTAATAGTTTAATAAAATCAGTGCAGAATGTAACAATAATCTTAAAATTATGAATTCTAATAAACAATTAACCATAATGTCCTTTGTTGCGAACTAAAGGGTCAAATCACTTGAACCCCTTAGTTCGCAACAAAAGGTATGGTTGAAATTGATATTTTTTTCTGTGATTCTATCTACAAATTGTTATTATTAGCTAATAAAAATGAAAAAATATCTAATATCAATAGATTCTTAGAAACGGCATGTTAAAAATACTTAACATTGCGAAGCGGACGGTGGTTAAGTGGAAAAAACAATGTTATGTATTATTAACATTGCGAAATACACAGTCAATGAAAAATAAAAAAAACAAACTGTTTATTTATATTCTATTTATTGTAAAAGTAATAAAAAAATGAAATTAGTGACAAATTATTAAAACAAATAGTGATAATATAATATGCCTACTATATTATGTCGGATAGCGTCAGATTTCTATCGTTTCGATAGAAGTTCATAATAAATCATGATTTTTAATATGTGAATATTTTTTTATATGTAAGGGACTTTATTGTACTGAACACAATCTTTTCTGTACATAATCCATACATTGTTTACGCAAATGTCTAAGAGCTGAGAAAACAATGCCATGTACCATTTTCGTGTTGTATAAATGGTGCGATAAAGGGAGATAAGCATATCACAGAAATCTACCCTCCCATATGGTAGTTATAATGTTTGACTATCTGTGGACATGAAACGTCAACCTTGGCTTCAAAGGGTACGAATCCACATAGGAACTGGTCAAAATCACACTTTTGTCATCATGCCATTTTACGACACACGCTTTGTTCTCATTATCAACTAGGTATTTGTTTACTTGACCCTCTACCCTTCTTTACAATACTTTATGATCTGATAGTTTAATTTGTCATTCTCTTAAACGATTTGATCTAATTGTGCCCAAGGAAAAGATATCATATTCTTGACGTAACATGTGGATCAGCTCAAGTGATGAGAAAAAGTTGTCGAAGTACACAACCGCCGGCTTATTTTGTATAGATACTCTGGCAAAGAGCTATTACCACTTTTGCACCAACACCTTAAGATTTTTTATATTTTATAAAAGAATGATATCTAATCGTGTCTTTGCCAGCGTAGGGAATAAAATCATACACGCAGGCAGAAATAAAAGCCCTAACAAACATTTCAAAAGCTCCATTTCTTTGGCTTCTTTGCCAAATATTGACGCCTGTTTCCAGCTGTTGAACCTTTATAGGGCACCATCATTTCGTAGATATTATAGCGATGTTCTTCTTCTGTACTGAGGCAGTTTCTACGTACACCATCTAAAATTGATCGTACTTTAAAATAACGATCTCCATTCTGTTGAGAATTATCAACGGAGTACAAATACTGACGAATTTGATCATATCGCTTTAAACTCTTAACATCTGCGATTAGGTTATAGCGTAGATTCTTATTCTAGTAATTCCGATAGCACGGCATCTTAACGACACCCATCAAAATATTAATTGCAACAAAATCCAATAATTCGTCCCGAGTAACACTGTTGGATTTTAGATTTCGTTGTACAGAATATAAATTCGTGTTTAGTATAATTATATCAATAATATCTTCACATAAGGAATCATAGAAGTAATCTGACGGAGACTTCGATTCAGATCCGAATTGCGTAAAGGTTATTGGTTATTGGTCATCCAGTACTGCTTTATATTTAAATTTAACGATTTCCCATCTGAAATTCAGTGGTTTTCTCACAAATTGTTTCTTTTTTTTTTGTTTGTAGTGTTGGTTTAGTTCTTAATCTGCTTTTGGAACGGGTTTTTTTGGGGATATTAGAAGCTGCAGTACTATCTTGATAACGCAAGCAAATGCTGCGGTGGATTGTGAGTAACGAGGACTTCGCATATAGCTGGAGTGGATGGTAGCAATTCGTCTGGCAAAAGTTCATCATCTAAGATATTCAGTCGCTCAAATGAAGAATTTAAAGAGCGGGGTGTGGAACTATGTTCTGTATCTTCTGTTCCTTTTTCTTCCTCGTCTTCGGATGTACTAGAATCGGCGGAAGAATCTTCTTGTGGTGGCACAAGTACTAGAATCTTTCTCACACGTTCTAATCGGATGTAGGGCTGAAAGAAATAAAGTAAAATTCATGCAAATACCCCAAGCACCAAATAAACAATTTAGAATGTCAAAAAATATATATTCAGTTTTGAAAAAAGAAATACAACTTTATGTTATACAAGGTAAAGTTCAAGTTCAAGTGCCGAGAAAAGTGTCGAATTAAAAAATATATTGAATTTTTCATGTAAATAAGGGCCGAAAACAAATTGTGTCAACAAACACAAAACAATTTACGTACTATAACGAACCAATAAGATATGATTCTATAAAACATTTCAACTTTTTTGCAATATATCGATCTATTATGAATAAGGCCCAATTATTTATTACATTTTGCGTAATAAATCGGCACAACTACATTTTTTTCTTTATAATACAAAATTATAAAATCAAAACTCACAAGGATTTTCGTCATAGAAGGGCACAAACACGAATCGCATAACGATTGAACAGTCCGCCTCCGACAAGTACGGAAACGTTACGGTTTGCGACCTTATAGCAGTAAGAGCGGGGCACGGGCGGAGAGAGTGTGAGAGGGACACAAGTATATTAACCGAGTCATTATTGTCCTTTTTCTCTTTCTGTCAGCGCTAACTGGTAGCGGATTTCATTTTGTGCCCTTAGCATTCAAAATCAGAGTTTACAAAAATTTTGACTTGATCCCTTATATTACTGAGGGTGCGACGTTAAGCCGTCGGTCCCGGTTGTCATGAAGATCTTTGACAATCGTTACAGGTCTAAATAAAACTGACACTAGTCTAAACCATGGAATATCACTATCCATTCGGGTTGCGGAGGTCAGACAGGCATTCGCTCCGTGGAAAAGTTAATATTCAGTCAAATCCGGTTAGACTAGAAAGCGGACCCCAGATTGAAACTGGGATAACGCTAAGAGAAAGAAGACTCGAAACAACAATTTGTGAATCCCACAAAGTGTTGTCTCGTGTGGGGATCGAACCCACAACACTCGACGCAGTGTCAAACGGCGAGGCGGCCGCTTAAACCACTACGCCAACCGTGCAGTCAGTCTTAATAATAATGTTGTCAACAATTATATGGTAGGTACCACTGTAGCTTAATGTCACTAGCGACATGGTTTCTACATTTGTTTCTCAGTTACAGTTCTAGCCTGCAGATACACAAAGGCACTGTGTCACAGCTTACCATCAGCACCAGGGATGCTGAAGACCGTGCGAAGTGGAGGAGACATAGCCGGAAAGCGGACACCGGGCTCCAAGGCGTGGGTTTTGGAGCGCAACCGGGACAGCGCTAGGATGATGATGATGATTTAAATATGTTTTGTATGTTTATGTACATATGTATTTGTATGTATGTATAATGTATATATGTATTTATATGTAGGTATATAGAGTAGAGTTTATGAATAGGTATATATGTATGTGTTTATAGATATCTATATATTATAACTGTTACACGTACAACTACCACTATTTTCTGACCAATAATATTTCCATCCAAAGGTTGCCTGATAGAGATCGCTATAAGCGATAAGGCCGCCCATTGTACTTCGCTTATATTGTATGATATCCTATGTTGTATTTCTGGTGTACAATAAAGTATAAAATAAATAATAAATAAATAAATAACTGGCACAAAGTGGTTGTGAAAATCTTTTAAGCAAATATTTATCTCAAGTTTATTTAGCCTGTTAGTATTTACCAGGTATTTCGTGGCTATCATATTTGCAGGTAGTCCAAAATGAATATGCAAACTAATTAAAGCACTACTTAATCGTGATGTCGTTTTTAATACTACTTTTCTTCAGTCACACCTCCGACGGGTATTGGCCCGCCAGATGGTCAGGCGGGCCCCGAACAAAACCCCTTGGCGGCGGATAAAGGTGTTGGGCTCCGCCGCCAAAACACCCAGCGGCCGCAGAGGATAGGGAGGACGGCAACGCAACACCGCATCTCCTCTTCCTCTGCGGCCCCACCGCGACGCAACAATGATGCGCCCCCATTTGGTCGCGAGAGATAGGGCGCGCGGCAACGCAACACTGACACGCCACTCCTCCCGCGACCGCGCCCGACTGCGAGGGACAGACAGAACTGTCCCCCGCACCCGCACCTTTGGACGCGTCCTGCGCAGGCCCCTCCAGGCCCACGCGGAGCATCCACTCTCGGGATCTCCATTAGCTTCACCGCGGGTGTCCAAGCCACGGTTACTGAGCCCACCACCACGACAAGGTGGAGATCCCACGGGGGGGACAGCTAGAGGCCTGACATATCAACCAAGTAATGGTTATTTTTAAAACATTAGGTACCTATCTAATAATTATTATTTATATATATTGCACATAATCGACACACTCAAACTTTTCAACAACACATAACCACGCACACACACAAACAATAACAACGACATATTTTTCCTTTTGCCCTCAAATTGTTCTCTCTATTAATTTATTTTCTGTATCAAATAGCAAAAATTTCGCGCACTATGTCGCAATAAACACCTCTCGGGGGCGGTTTTAACCCCCGGGAGATTTAAAAAAAAATAATACCCTTTATTTAGAATATATATAGGTTGTCACAAGACCCTAGACGTAGTATGTAATAGACTTATAAATTGTATGATGTGAAAATATGTGAAATTCTATGTTACATTAATTAAAATATTTTAGGAGATGTAAATTGATTTCTTTTGCAGGAGATATATAAGGGGAGAGAATTTATAAATTTTTTAAAGGCGGGTCCACCTACCTCAATGTATTCAATTTTAGTAAAAATTAATCACTTTCATTCTGATATGTCAGACTAAAACGTTGAAACCTGCGGCGCACAATGCGTTAATTCGCTTACAATGGACGGGTCGGGCCGTACACATCATTATTTTTCTAGGTCTAATCTAATCTGCTGGTGCCATATTGGATCATAATTACCTATTTAGATTAAAAATAAAAGAAAACAATTTTAGAGCTATCACCTGACTGAAGTGTTAGAAAATCAATTTACTTTTTACTTTATTCCAAAATACATTTGAATTTACTTAGAACTGAAAAGTGAAAACCAGCGGTCTTACCACAAAAGATATACTAAACACCTTTTTAACATGTGTTTAGCTAGACAGTGTTAAGGTTTAAACATCTCTTAAAAGCTTGTTTAAGTTCCTTTACCACAAAAACGTAGTTATCATGTGTCTAGCTAAACATGGTAGCATTTTACGATTCATGGTAGTATTTGTCGCGATCCTTGTCATGCAAATATCTTAATACTGTTTTAATCTATTATAAGAATATTTTGTACGAAATAAATACTAGATATATATATAAATATGATCAGTGTTAGTAAATAATTACTTATAACGTAATAATTGTCAGTGTCTATCTGATAACTATTAAATATTTTTTATTAACAATGTTGACGAAAAGTTTAAAATTGTATGATACGGAACGTATTTCGCAGTAACTGTCATGTCAGTTTGTTTTGTATTTTAATACCTTAGACAAATTATTGGTATCGCTTCGCTATACTAGACACCGCGCTGCCTAAGAAAAATAGGTCCATAAATGAGGCAACTCATTTTGACAGTGTGTGTCAAACAAAAGCAACAAGACGCATGCGTGAAGAACTGTGTTGTCAGCTTCTCAACAGTTACCCGAGTAAATGGCAAAATATTTTATCCTGTGGTCTAGTGGATAAGTTATTGGTGTCTAAAACAGTTTAGAAAATTCTTAAAAAATACAATTCCTTAAAAGCATCAATATATTTGTGTATAGGTTAGGCGTACCGCATAAGTTCCTTAATGAGAAAAATGGTGGGTATATTATCCAATGATTAGGTCTCATTTTATTATGATGGTTTGTTTTATGTACTTATAGTATTTTGCAAATTATTATTAGAAATAACCATAGAGAAAATAAGGTGGTTTCAAAACAGTGTTTTCTATTTCCATGCTACTAGTCCATATAAATTTAGTTACGCATTATTAATTTAACATGAATAGTCGTGAAAACTACTTTGAATAAAACAATTATCTTACACACTTAATTACACATATAATTAGGTAAATCGTGTTGCTTGGGAAAGATGTTCAGTTTCTAAGAAGTAACATTTTTCACCTTATTTGTAAAGGTATAAACATTAAATAATATAGAAAAAGGTAAACTATATAATAAATAGGTTAGATAAAAGAAATAGTAAAATATAACGAAATGCAATAACTATAGATTCACATAATAAAAATCTCAGAAAAATAAAATCTCTCTCTCAACTGTGGGGAAGTTGATTCTTGTACCAGCAGCAACACTGAATGACGTTTTCGGTTTTTTGTAATTTTATGTTGAAATTTCAAAATTATTCTTATTTTACAGATAGTATGTGATACCACAGACCTTATTATTTTTTGCTGAGTTATTTTTACTCAAGATAAAAGCGCAACTTGGCATTGTACAGCGAATTATTTCCGTAATTAATTTGGTGGATATATGCACCTGACACATGGCTGTCAGTGTGACAGGCTCAACCATGCCAGCTGGCATGGTTTTTTCTGCCTCATTTTACAAGTATGAGGGCTCCGTCTAGTAGAGCAGAGCGAGGCCAATCATTAGTCTATGTTTAATACTTTGTTTTGATTTGAAGTGTGGTGATTTCCTTGAACGTAAATTATGGATTTATTTTTAATCAAAAAGGAAACAGATAAAAATTATAGAAACTATGACACATCATTTCAAATATTAAGGCAGTTAAATGATAATTATTGTCATATTATTTAATATTAGTAGATATAACAATAAGCTTGGCATATCTACGCCTTGTCGCGCCCAGCATCTTAATGCACACGCCACTTGTATGCGTGGTTTTATTGTGCCACTGCGAGAATCAGACGGAAGATCATCTTTAATCAAATCTATGATTTTGAAATTAAACTACAGTTTACGGATTTTATCGCGTTATATTGGTTTCACTTGTTTTTACATTTAAACCGAATGATCTAGAAACTACATTTTTATTACTAGCCAACGTTTCGAATTCTTTACAGGATTCATGTTCACGGCAGACTGAGGTGGTATTTGTCTTTGTCTTGAATTTAAAAGTTATCTCAAAGTACCCGAACATTTTTCAACTATTGGTATTACTATCTACGCTGAATGTGCTCACTGTGTCTTGATGTCTTCTGGTGACTTTGTCCTTCTTGGGTTTCATTAGCCTGATAATGATTTTTTTAGCAATATTCTTGCTAAAACGCTGTATCTCATAAACCGTGATAGCTAGTAAGCTGAAATTTTCACAAATTATGTATTTCCGTTGCCGCTATAACAACAAATACTAAAAATAAAAAAAGGGGGCGCCCGTTCAATAAACGTGTTTATCGCGTAATTTTTGCTCAATATTACTAACGGTAACAGGTAGACGCCTAAAATGTTCACAGAATATAAGTTCTCTATTACCTTTCAAATTAAATAAAAATACATATATAATAAAGGACTATACGAAAGAGCAGTGGACTGAAAGATGATGTGGTGACAAGGATTGAGAAAGGAATGCTTAGGTGGTTTGGACACGTGGAGCGAATGAGTGAAGAAAGAATGACGAATCAGATATATAAGGCAAATGTATGTGGGCAAGTCGGTCGCGGCAGACCTCGGCGGACATTCTTCGGACCACCAAATTGGAGACATCTTAAGAAACGGAAAGGTCCGAAGTACCCGCAACCGGCGAGCATGTATGAAAAGAGTAATGAGTGTAGAGGAAGCGCGTGAGGTTTGTAAGGATAGGAGCAAGTGGCGTTCTGTTGTCTCTGCCTACCCTGACGGGAAAAAGGCGTGAGTATATGTATGTATGTATGTATATAATAAAGGGGGGCTCCCATACAAAAAACGTAATTTTTAAGCAATTTTTACTCGAAAAATATTCAAGTATACATACAACAAACGTGATTTTCTTTTATAGATGATGGTAACGGAACCCTTCGTGCGCCAGTCCGACTCGCACTTGGCCAATTTTTTTAAGTGGTAGTCGGTATAATGTTCAAATGGATAAACTCAAAACTGTCTCTAATTATTTCTAATTCGTCCATGTCGTCCATATCCATAAAATCCACAAAATCAGTCAGATCTGATATATATCCCTTTTAATACCACTGTTCTTAATACAATATTAAACTGATTAAGTTTCAAAAAACGAAATTCGGTTGTTAGTACGTAGCGAGTTTTAAAAAAAAACAATTTTTCACAGCTGAAAAATGTTTATTAATTTACACCCGAAATTACATTGACTAATCTAGACCGAACTCAAGCTTTCGCGACCGCGAGATGTAGGATGTTGGCGCGGTAGATGAAAGATGCGAACTGGATGATAACTGTATGCTAACTAACTGGCCGCATGGCGGTAATGGCTTATATATTAAGGCGCTGTCCTAAGCGACTGTTTTGGTAAATGAGGGGGTGAAGCAGGGGAGGTGAAGGGAGCTTAGCTCCGTCTACTGCGGGGCGCCCCCCTTCATTCTCGTCGCGTGCGGCCGTATTTTGGCGACATCCGTATTCCAATATTTCAAAATCGCAAGCAAAACGTTTTAGCATATTGAATTGAGATACTGATATTAAAATTTATATTACATACATCAATCTGTTTGTACAATATAGGCATAGCGCAATTTTTGTTCTCAGTGCAGCCATGAGCAAAACTGGTTTATATTAGACGTTATAGGTATTAATAGTTGACGAAAGTAGGTAAATACCTACGTGCCGTAAGATGATAAAAATAATAAAGTCAGTTCCATGTATGGAGAGGCCATTATTATTTTTGTTTTTGTATAAAAATAGTGAAGCAGTTCATAGAATACAGGCGTAGGCCTGTATTAGAAAACTGCTTCACTATTTTTCTAATTCCATTCCTGCCAGTTTTCAAATCTGTTTTGCAATAAATTGGCTGTGACATACAGACAGACAGACAGACAGACAGACATGGCGAATCTATAAGGGTTCCGTTTTTTATATTTTTGGCTACGGTACCCTAAAAACCATAATACTGCCCTACTAAGCGCAAGAGCCGTATCTCAACTATAGCGAGTTACGAGATAACTGAAGTTTAGTAAAAGTTGATTAATTTTATTTATTTATGGATGTTTATTATTATTATAGATATAATTATTAAGGTAAAAGTTTCGAAATACGTCGCCGTTTTGAGGCGTTGTGAGTGATTTGGGGGGGAGGAGGGGAGGTCTCGAAACCCCCCCTCACCATTATCACTTGCCGGAGATACTTGGTTTCCTCTGAAAAAAAAATATCTCCAAACATCGGTGTGTATGGCACTGCCAACTTCCACATTCATCACACTAGTTTAATAAACTAAGGTTGACGGAGCCCTGCGAAGGGCTCCTATTTTCGGATTAAGGGTCAAAAGAAAACCTAACATAACCTATTTAGTTACTTATTACAGTCGCACCTAACCCTAGGCACTCGAAAGCAATGACGCACAAATTTGACATTAGCTGTCAATATGATAATTCCAAGATGGCGGTTTTGCGTTTCGTTTCACGTTTTTCACATAAAACCTAAAAATTACATTTGTAAAACTGTACTAAAGTATAAAAACTACGTTCCGTTTTACATAATTGCCGAAGTATTTATGAAATTTTGCAACTCGCAACTCCGGCAGCCAAAATTACTTTTATGGGATTAAAGCGAACTCCCTTAAGCCCCCTACACTACCAATGCCCTCAAATTCGGGCGACTCGTTTCGAAACCTAACCCATTATTATTTTTCAAAATAGATGAAATATCAAAAATATATGTGGATATACCTTATTCATGAGATAGGTACTGCTATGTCACTTAGAAAATTATAGAATTAGAATTTGAGTTACTGCTTTTTCGTTAGCTCTCCTCATACATGTTTGTTTGGAAAAAATAGAAAAATTTTCTTTCGCATCAAATATGTGTTGTCTCATAGAAAATAAATATAAAAAGATATTTATTTGTATTCATTTATCATTTATTAACGAAATACAGAGTTTACAGCTCATCAAAAATTAGATGTCTGCTACAACCCGGCAGGTTTTCTTTATTCTCATCGAAAGTTAAAGGCAGTGTGTGAGATGATAAGGCTTCAATAATTATTATTTGCTGTTGTTCACGAGGCACAGTTTCATTTACTTTCCTTTTACGGCTTTGTATTGTAGAAATTTCAAGCACTGATGAAACATTTTCCTCTCCGTGGTCTTGCAATGCCATCCCTTGAGCATGACGAGAATCAACAATTTCATGCAACTGCCAATTCATATAAAACGCCACAAGCTTTTCTTTCATTTTCTTCTGCCAGAAAACATCATCTCTTTCTATAATTTCTATTTTTAGTGGTATACTTTCGCCACTCCACACAGCAAATAAACACTTTTGTTTGCGTGTAAGGTGGCGTTGCTCCTGAATTTGGTAATAACAATTACAATATTTGTTTAGACTAGTCAGTTCCCTTTTTTATCATTTTTCTATATTTGTCTTTTATTTGCTCTTATCCTATTCTCCAGGCCATTCTTATAGGCCACTATACAACATTACATTTCCACAATCGTGTTTGGACCTATTAATCCATCTGGTGTGGCACCAATAAACGGATAATCCACAAGGCTCGATTGTTACATTTACTTGCTTCGCCAGTTGTTGCAAAGCCAGTTGTTCATTTTAGACTCCATGCGCAACTGCTTTTACATTGCAAATATTTTATTTGTACAAAATATTTTTTACTAAGTTGGCTTTACTGCTGTTATCTCTTCTTTTTACCACTATACCAAAATTTCAATCTTTCAACATATTCTTACGCAATTTGAACCAATCACTGCTATCCCTCTTGTTATATTTTTTGCTTATCACTACGGATTTGAGTCAAATTTGTTAAAAATTGTTTGGCATTTCTTGGCTAGCTCTTGAACAAATCGTGTTAGGAATGACTGCAGTCAAATGTATGTAAGACGTTGCAGAACTGTTATCTTTAACTTCACTGTAATTACAATAAAGATAATTAGTTAGGTACTTTATTATTTAAAAAAATACTATATCTTGTGTTATAGTAAACAGAGAAGTAACTTTCTTACCTATAAATGATTGATTTTAGAAATTAAAAAGATATTAGATGTACTGATACATACCTAATAGTTTATGAATTATCAAAGTTTGACCCGATTTACCTAAATAGGTTTATGTTCACAACACAATAATACAACATTCGTTACCGCTTGTGTGCGGATTGCGGAGCGCCATATTAGCGCTGTTTATTGTTCGCCGTGGATCAGCATCTTAGCGCTTCAGGCGCTCTGACAAGCTAATGAATTTGCAATATAAGTACATAAAATGATTCGATTTTATGTTATTACTCTTTCAAAAATTGAAAACTGTGGCAGCTATGTATTGTGAGAATAATTTATATAATTATATTATGCATAATCGATAATCTATAACATAGTCAGTCATATAAGACTCTTAAGAAAATAATTTGTGTAAAAATGTTACATATTTCATAATCACTTTGCCATGGATGAATTTCTATTTTATTACGACGATTTCTTGTACAAATCTTTCGTAGAAATTTATTTCTCTAATTGTCCATATTTTATTCTTCTAATCATATATTTATAAGCACAGAAACAATAACACATTAAACGCAACAAGAGTATAAACTTAGGTCCTAATTATATGTGCCCATAGTTACATGAAAAGCCTATTAACTATTAATTTGTTTATTTTCCAAACAAAATTATATAAAAAGCAGCTTAATTATGTCCTAAAATTAAAATAAGCCTATTTAATATATACAATACGAAAAATAAAATAAATTGAAATTAAATTTAGAAGGCGTCATGGAAGTCATCCGCATCGCAGTCAATCGGAAGCGTGCCCAGAAGACTGGCGGCATTGCCTCGTTGTATAGCAATGCTTATCTTTTGTGCTAAATACGTGCCAGCCCTCTGGTCACCCGAGGCGTCGATCAGTCTCTTTGCGAGATCCCTAAAAAGGGATCTCGCACTTGGACCCCATGGCCCCAAGGTTTCGACCCCAAACGGCTCAAATACGTAATCTCCTACAAGATTTACGTATTTGCGCCGTTTGAGGGTCTTTGCTGAAGCAGCAGCAGCGCCCGCACAACCTGCTGTGCTGGAAAGATGGGATGGCGCAAGGGTATCGACACCTGTCGCGTCCCATACCAAAGGCCTACCCAGCTTCCACGGCAGTAAAGACATCCCGTCCGGTCTCTTGCCATCGTCGCGTGCCAAGCCCTGAGGTTCAAGTTGGGCTGGAACGCCAGCGGTGACAAGAGCACGGCGCAGAATGTCGTTGAGGTTGGCGTGTCGTGAAATACGACCCGCGCTCCTGCTGCATGACAGACCATGGTGACCAAGGCTATCGACAGCCTCTCCGCAGTGACAGCGATGCGGAGAGACACATGACGCGCCTAAACGGAGGCAAGTGGCGAAGCGGAAGGTTGTATCGTCCAACATGGTACCTATATTGGACGATGGCAGTGCCTGAAGCCAGAGGCCCGATTCCCATTCTCCCACAGCCAACAGGCGAGCACGCTCCGCAGCGTTGGCCGATGTATTGAGGAGTTTTTCTCGTACCACGCTGCAAAGCGGCCCATCCCATTGCCTCTGGGAGAACAAGTTTCGGGGTAACTCAGTTCCTGGACAAAAATTTCTCCAAGCGTTCATGGCATCGGCCTTACACGGCACCTCAGAATCAACCAGTGTAGGTGCTAAGATTTTCCTGGTCAATTCTGCAGTGCTGTGGACCGATGACAAGAACGCTGGCAGGCTTACGTCAGAAATTTTGCGAACGCCGAGGCCGCCTAAGCGCACAGGTAAGGACGCCTGTTGCCACACTCGGTCGTTCAGAGCCACATTCAAAATTTTACTTAGGGTATTCTGTATAATTTTGTCAATTTGAATGAGTGGAGTCGGATGTTCCAAAAAGGTGAAGACCGTAACGCGTGTGTAAATTTAGGGACAAAAAGACAATACCGAATAATAGTAAAAGCCGAATGTATATTAATTTTGAGTAGCCTGTCTGAAACATCATTAAAATTTTGAATTTTTTCCTGTATAAAGGAATCAAAACCGTCGTCTAAAATTGGGGACCCCAGGAGGCGAAGAGAACTATTTTCAACTTGAGTGATATTGGGTGCCAGATATTGGAATTTTGAAAGAATAGAGGATTTATCTAAATTGTCATTAATAAAAATTTCGCATTTGCTTGTATTCAACTCTAAGCCTATGGATAAAAATTTCGATTTCAGGAATGCCAGATCCTGATATACAGTGTTTACGTCACCTCCCAGGGTTCCATCATCGAGGTACCAGATGTTTAATTTTGAATTTAGTTGGTTTATGACTGGATGGATGGCCAAACTAAAAATTAGTGGTCCAAGAGGGTCACCTTGTTGACAACCGACGAGCCTATTTGATTCAAAGTATTCAGTCTATAACATAAAACATGAAATTACGAACTCAAATCGGCGTATTACAATTACAAACAGGTTTACGTAAAATTTCGTGCAGCGGAGATGCAAGCGACATGACCTATCTCTCACAGGGCTCATAGCCGAATGATGAGGTCTGGGCGGGGCGTAAACTAGCAACTGACACTCAGTACACCGCTTATGCTATTAAGGTTTAAATTGCTGAAGCGTTTGATATTGATGGGATCTACCGAGCGTCAAAATTATAGACGTTTGGCAGATTTTATTTAATTTTACAAAATATACACGTATAATATGAAAATAAATTAGGTAGTTCTTTAGTTCATTAGGTTTCCTACAATATTATTAAAAAACATATGACAGCTTACGATCAAAATATTGCAAACAGTGAGACGAAAGATTATTTTCTGCCTCGATTTTGTGATTTTTTTACCGTGATTCTATTTTACATACATAAAAAATTCTTTCAAAGGTCTTTTGTACAGGCTTTTGTAATATGTACCGTTATGGCTAGATGCGCGACGAAAAATTAGGTGTTTCACGGCTTCTGAGGTATAACAGCGCCTTAATTATAATATGCTTACATTGCATTTCCCTTTAACTAAATTTGGTTATAACACGTCCCCCCTTGAAGACGAAGCTTCATCTTAAATAAGATGAACGCGAAGTTTAATGAAAACCGCGTGCAAGAGCTTGAGTTTTACAATTACTTATTATATTAAGACATAGAAAGTAGTATAAAGTATTATTATATAACGGCATTGAAAGTAGTTTATAGTATTAAGAAAATAGTAATATAAAAACAAAGTTTTATATGGTTAAAATCATTATAAGACAAGCTTAAAATTATATAAACTAAGTGGAGAATAGTCCTAAAATAAAGATTCTTATAATGACACATACAATTTATATATTATAAAGTATGGAAATGATTGTCATTACATTGCTAATAAATGCTTAGGTTGTGATTGGATTTCTCAAATTGCCTAAATTTTACATTTTTATTTTATTAATTTCGATTTCTGGCAAACTATGAATTGACCTTCTGTCAAATTCATCTGAGTTTTCAGATATGGTAGTTAATTCCATAGGACGGCTTATTGAAGTTTCATTGCTACTTTTTCTGTCATTGTAACAATGATTGTATATCTGTATACAACAGGATGGGTTAGCACATTTCGCAAAACATTTCTTGTATAACTTGTAAAGCGCATAAACAATAATTGTACTGATTATTATATAAGTTAATGTGGAATAATAATGTCCATATTTAACAATATGAGATTTATTTTGCACATAATTTATTTGGTTTTCAAGGCTGTCTAATTTATGCGATGCTAATTTTAGTGATTCCAAATCCACGTTTGATAACGAGATAGGAGAAAATTCGTGAAAACTGATATTTAAAATCTTATTAAATTTACAACAGTCATCTTCTGTTATATCGTAGTTAATTGATAATTGACTTGGTAAAATTCTTTTATAATTATGAGAAGGATAGAATTGTAAAGTTTGAAAATACGCAATACATTCATTTTTACAGACCAGTACCTTGCAGCGTATAATCCTTAATATCATGGTTACATTTTAATGTTAATTTACTAGGCTTAGATTGGACAAAAATATATTTTCCATCATTTAATTTTTGCCAAATATTAATATTACCATATATTAACTTATTATTACACATATCCGGAAGAGATACAGTTACTTCCGTTAACAATTTCGACTCACACGATGGGTTATTGATTGTCGACAGAACAGAAGGTAGAGGACATATTATGTACTTAGTATTGACATTCTTACAACTAGAGATATCAACTAATAATGCATAACTTAACCTATCGTCAGTTATTGCTATAAAGAGCTTAGAGGGATGAATTAATGCATAAGTTAAGAAATGATCTTCTTGAGGAGTAGGTAACGGTAAGTTTTTATAAACATTAAACCTCATAGGATTCACTAACGGAATCTGAATTACAAACATAATTTTGTTATTATAATAATATGCAGTTAATTGCGACAAATCTATAATACTCTGTATATTTTGTAAAGATAAAGAGACAGGAAATTCGATATTAGATTTAAATTGTTTACTACTTGAAAGTTCATTGTATAATTTTGTAGGGGTTAAAACATATGGGTGTAAAATATTAGCTTTTGCAAATAAAATTGAATTTAAAATTGTATCTAGAATATTAGAGATTGACAACAATGATCCTTCAAGGACATTAAACAAGGAATTAATTTTCTCAATGTTAATTAGATTAGCATTCGTTTTAGAATTTTCTGTAAATATATAATAAAGTTTTTGTATTTGTTTATCTATTTTAATTTCATTTTCATTTAATTTATGCATATAAATATTAAAGTTGTTTATTGTGGACTGAACAACGTGTATGTTGTCCTTCATAAGAGAAAATATATGATTTTCATTTTCTTGACATGCTGAAATGGCTTCGTCATATTTTCTAGCGTCATCCGCGTCTAGAGTGCCGAAAAAGAACTTTAATATTTCGCCACCGAATTCGAGTGACCTTTTAGCACGATCATCAATCTTTTCTGAGATAAGGTGAGATAAAGAGTTATATTTAAGAAAATTAGCATTAATTAATATTTCTAAAGGGTCAATCGCATTCTTACAATCTAAAGTAACTATAGCTAAATTTCTTGCTTTTTCACAGAAAGCAGATAAGTATAAAATAGATTTTTGGATTTTATCCAAATAAGGTTTGATTCCCGACTTCGACATAAGTAATCACGTTCCAGAAGTCGTTGTAAAAATACGCAATTGATATCGGGTCAAAATATATGCCCGGACTGTGAGAAATATACTCAATGGGATCAGCAGAAACCAATCTGTAACAATGACAAATCACGCCGGTTTAATTTCGTTAACATGGTATTTCACGTGTTTTCTATTAATACCTAAGGAGACGTTATTTTTACCGTGCACTTTGACTATTTTATAGGGTCCTTTCCAAATGGGAGATAAGGCTTTTCTTAATCTATGGTGATGTCTTAAATAAACCATATCACCGACTTTGTAAGTTTTAGAACTGGCATTTGCATCATAATATTTCTTAGAGGTTTCTTTACTTTTAATTATATTTTCTAATGCTTTTTCGCGAGAAAAACGCATCCTATACTGTAAGGCGCGAATATAGTCATGATAAGTTGTGCTATCGTTTGTTTCATATAAGCTACTGGGTATGGAAGGCTTATGGCCAAATAGTAACTCGAAGGGAGTAAATTCTGTTGTGCAATGGGGAGTTGTTTTATATGATAAGATTGCAGTTGCTAGATAGCAATGCCAATCGTCGTGATTTTCGTTGACGAAAGACTTGAGATACTCCTTGAGAGTGGCGTGACTCCTTTCTAGAGCACCATTGGTTTGAGGATGATACGGGGTTGAAAATAGGTTTTTGATTTTCAGAATATCAGTTAGTTGCTTGAAGAGATCGGAGGTGAAGCAGGTACCTTGATCGGTAAGAATCATTTTAGGAAATCCGAATAGAGAAAAGAAATGAAGTAAGTTTCGAGCAACTTCATCAGTGGAACATGTGATCATAGGGTAAGCGGAAGAAAACTTTGTCAGATCATCCTGGAGGGTAAGTATGTATTTTAACTTTTGAAGGCCAGCTTCGGGCAGAGTACCAACGATATCTAAGGCTAATCTTTCAAAGGGTTTGGTACTCGAGGAGGTAATAACCATAGGGGCTTTATTCGAAGAGCGTAAGGTTTTATTTATTTGACATAATCTACAGTCTTTAACAAATCGTTCGATATCAGAACGCATCGATTTGCAATAGTAGGATGCTTTTATCCTATTATACATTCTTTTAACACCTGGGTGACCAGCAATAGTGGTACCCTGATTTTCTTTTAGAATATTAGGGACCTCAGCGGGAGTTGGATATATTATTTGATTTATATATATATATATATATATATATATATATATATATATATATATATATATATATATATATATATATATATATATATATATATATATGTGTGTATTTTGATTTGGGTGCCGTGAAAAATGTAAGATATCATATTATAGATCTTAATGTAAACTAATTTAGTAAATGGCTCCGAAAAATCCGATATAACTAATTCTTTTTCGTAGTTTTCGTTAGATAAGATTTTGTTACGCAATTCCATAAGTAATTTATAAATAATTCTATAACTAGTTTCATCGTAATGATGTGTTTTCGTAAAAAGAAAATAAAATGTTCTATTATTAGAATCTATAATGTGAACAGTTTCAAGTTCACGTTCACGGGCTTTTAACTCGTCAGCATTTTCGATGAGTGATAACAATTGCTCGTAATGCGGCATAGAGTAGTCGAAGTCCAGAGACATCGGACATGCTATATATTTTTGTTTGGCTAAATGAAGTGATTGACTATGCTCTTCTATGATTGTATCGTTATAAGATGTAGTTTTTAAGAATTGCTTTTTAAAATATTGTTCATAAGTTGATTTATTTAAGTTAGAATTAGAGGTTAACGCGTTTACGGGGTACCTGGACAAGGTATCGACATTAGAATTTAATCTGCCTTGTTTGTACACTATTTCATAATTATATTCTTCTAATTTCAGGCGCCATCGTATAAGACGACTACCTGGATCTTTAACGTTGAACAACCAAACTAAGGGTCTGTGATCGGTAACGATTTTGAATTGGTAGCCATATAAATAGGGACGGAACGTCTTCACGCCAAAAAGAATCGCTAGAAGTTCTTTTTCCGTGGTGGAATAGTTTCCTTCTGCTTTGTTTAGAGTACGTGACGCATAGGCAATCGGCTTATACTTGCCGATTTCACCCTGGGAAAGAATAGCTCCAACGGCATAATTAGATGCGTCAGTGGTAAGTATGAAAGGTTTTGAATAATCAGGATATTGAAGGAGAGGTGCTGAGACTAATTTATGTTTTAGAGTTTGGAATGCAAGTTCTTGTTCTTGCGTCCAATGGAAAACGACATCTTTCTTTAAAAGGGAGGTGAGTGGTTTGGTAATTTTAGAGAAGTTTTCTATGAATCTGCGGTAATAACCGACTAGACCTAGGAATGATTTTATGTCCTTGGGGTTTTTAGGAGTTGGAAGACCTTTGATGGCTTTTACCTTGTCTGGATTCGGTGAGACACCTTTATCGGTGATGACGTGACCTAGATAAGTAACTTCGCGGCGTAAGAACTCGCACTTATCTGGTTGCAATTTTAGATTATGTTGACGGAACCTTTCAAGGACAAATTTTAGCTTTTCAATGTGACTAGGGAGATCTGGCGAGTACAAAATACAATCGTCTAAATAAATATAGCAGTGTAATCCTTGGAGACCAGATAGAACTGTATTCATGAGGCGTTGGAAGGTGCTAGGGGCATTTTTTAAGCCAAAAGGCATTCGGGTGAATTCATAGTGACCAGACGTTTCATTTGTGCCTACAATCGTGAATCCTGTTTTTGCTGCGTCAGCAGGATTTAAAGAAATTTGGTGGAAACCACTTACAAGATCTAAGGTCGTAAAGTACTTAGAATGCCCTAGTTGGTCAAGAATATCTGTTATTAACGGTATAGGATAGATCTCGGACACCGTGACGTCGTTAAGGCGACGATAATCGATAACTATACGCCATTTTCGTTTCCCCGAGGCGTCTGCCTTCTTCGGGACAACCCATACAGGGGCGCTCCATGGTGATTGAGACGGGCGTATGATATTTTGTTCGAGCATTTTGGTTATTTGACTGTCTACTTCTTCTTTGTGGCACTCTGGAAAACGGTAAGACTTTACGTGGATTGGGGCGGCATTCCCTGTGTTTATAGAGTGATTGATTGTGCTAGTACAGGTGAGAGGTTCACCTTCAAGATGGAAAACGTCTGTAAATTGAGAACAACAGTCTAACAGAGTTGCTTTTTCATCTGGATTTAGGTGAGAGGTTCGAATTTGATTTAGAACTTGATTATGTCTATCAATGACAGGAATTGAAGCTTTATTTATAGTTTCAATGTCTGAAGTTGTCAGACACTCTGTGAAGTTATTTTCCATACGTGCAAGATTAACGGAATAGTTATTTATTTCGATCTCGGATTCAGTAGTATTTAGAATAGAAATATTAACTCTACGATTTGGCTTTAAAGTGACGACGCAATTCGCGACATAAACGCTTTCAG
This sequence comes from Euclidia mi, assembly GCA_944739405.2. Lineage (NCBI taxonomy): Eukaryota > Metazoa > Arthropoda > Insecta > Lepidoptera > Erebidae > Euclidia > Euclidia mi. Next base: position 20,559,967 of record OX123198.2, read on the forward strand.
AAATCTTATGGTCGAGAACTAAGGATTCTTTAAGAAAATGTAACTCATCGCTATTGTTTGATACTCCACATTCAATTACAGCTTCAGAACGAGCTGGGATTTTGTAAATTGGCAACTTGAAACGTAAAGGTAAAGTATGATTTTGAATTATTAGACATTCCTTGTCATAGTCTATGACTGCTTTAAGATGACCTAGAAGATCTGTGCCTATTATGCCATCATAATCGAGGCTAACATCGTTCTTTACGACGTGAAACTTATAAGAATATACTTCCAAAGATAAGTAAAACTGCATTTGGAAAGTGCCTAATGTTTGACAAAACGTGCCACTATCATTGATTCCTTTAAGTCGCACTATTTCTGAGGATAGTTGAGGCTTTTTATAAAGACTTTCTTCTTTAACTAAAGAAATGATAGAACCAGTGTCAATTAATAGAACAAGTGACCTGGTAGTATGCTTAGTAAATAAGAAAACATGTGGAAGTGTTACCTTTTTAATAAATGAATTCATTTCGTAAATTGGTATGGCGTGACGGTGACAAATCGTCTGGCGGATAAGAGGGAAGTTTGCTTTCCGAGTTACCATCACTATTCTTAAAAGGTAAGTTACGATTGCTACACGGTTCCGTGCAAGATTTAGAATTAGTATAAGATTTGGCATCATTATGAGATTTAATATAATCGTAAGATTTAGCATAAGATTTAGGATTATCATAAGATTTAGCATAAGATTTAGGATTATCATAAGATTTAGCATAAGATATAGAATTATCGTAAGATTTAGTATACGATTTCGTATTATCATAAGATTTAGTATAAGATTTAGCATAAGATTTAGCATTATCGTATGATTTAGCATAAGATTTAGAATTATCGTAAGATTTAGGATAAGATTGCGTATTATCATAAGATTTAGCATTATCATAAGATTTAGTATAAGATTTAGCATACGATTTGGGGTAAGATATAGTATTATCATAAGATTTGGTATGACTTAGATCCCTGTTTTGGAACTGAGGTGAATAAGATTTAGAAAGAATCGTGTCATTTTTAAATGCTGTGGATTCCGATAGACACGCACTCAGAATCCGATTTGGTTTAAAGGTTCAGAGGCTAATGTTTCATTAGCGTCTGAGTGGTTCACGGCCATATCATTCGTATGGCAAAAGTTTACATTAGCGTTGCCTCTGCGCGTATCACTACTCTGTGCCTGAGTATCAGGTTGTTGTATATTACGGCGTTGATTATTATACTGCCGTTTGCGACACTCGGTTATCAAATGACCGGGATTTTTGCAATATGCGCAGATTTTCCGTGGGAAATTATTAGGATTTTGGGACGATTGAGTTTGCATGGGAAAACGATTTTGATAAGTATTAGGATTAGTAAAATTTGTATTATAAGATTTCACGTTTTTGTTTATATTCCGAAAACATTCAGAAGACAAATGACCTTGTTTGTTACAGGTCGAGCATGTTTTTGGCGATTTGGAAGAAAATCTGGAGGCGTTAAATAATTTTTCTTCCTCAATAGCATGTGTGACGGCCTCGTTAACCGTTTTCGGGTTACGACATCGAACTATATGCGAAAAACTCGGATTTAGACCCATTAGGAAAGTGTTGAGTGCCAAGTCTTCGATACCGGCGACTCTACCAACTAATTCATCCTTTTTATCACAGGAGAAATGCACATCTGATAACAAACGCGTTAGGCACGATTCAATTCTCAAAGAGTATTGTGAGTCAGTTTCCGACGGCAAGTTTTGCTTGCAATTTTGAAGGTCAGACAAGAGATGTGTAGAATGTTTCTTCTCGCTAAAGTTTTGTTTTAGAAAATCTTTGAGTTCTGACCAGTTACTAAAAGTTTTTAAAGAACACGCAACTTGTGCCTTACCTTCCAATTGGGAAATGATAAATTTACATAAAATAGTCTGCTGTTCGTCAGAGGCGAGTGAAATGGCATTGTCACATTTTGAGGAATGCGGGGAGAGTCTCTCTTTTACCATCATATGGTTTAATAAATTTAGTAAGGAAATTCAGTGTTGTAGCATTGGACATTTTTGTAGGCTTTTTAATATCTTTTTCAGATTTTACTGAATATTCGGAATCCGTCATAAATGGTGAGTACTTAACAAATATTTAGATAACTTTAAGATTTAATAGATATGACCTTAGGATAGATTGATTACTAATATAATAATTAGGATATAAGATTTAGTTTATAAGATTTAGTTTATAAGATATAGAAAATAATATTTGTTACAAGGTCAATTTAAAATACGTGCTTATAATTAGATTTTCCTTTTAGAAGTTACGAAATGACGCACACGCTTTTTAGAATGCCCTGCTTTTATCGAAAAACACTGCACAAACACAACACAACACAAAGAGTTTGGAAATAAGTATAAGACTTACATTGATGTTGATTTCGTGTTCCACATGAAGACGAAGAGAATGAGGTGAGTTAGCTTCATCGTAGGGTGCGGATATCACCCTGTATTTGAAGACGTCGAGCTGCTTTACACCCAGAGGGTTTTCAAAGCTCAGTAAAAGTTTTGGGAACGGTCTCGATCGGTGCGGCGCCGGCTCACGCTTAATAGCGGAGGCTGACGGTCGGCTACACTCTAGTCAAGGTCAAGGCTGCAAGGGTAAGCGCTGGCTCGCGCTATAAAGCGGAGGCTGACAGTCGCCTAAGGGGTGTACTTGCGTGTATCGATGGGGGCTCACGCTGCGAGGGGTGGAGACTTATCCTCTATCTGATGTGGTGCGGGCTCACGCTATGAGAGCGGAGACTGATCGTCGACCTTGCGCTGCTAGTACACTTTCACTACGCACTGTTCAGCGACAGCTGAATTTTACATCTGGTAAAATAGCTTGTGCGTGTGTCTAAATTTTAGACGTGCCTAAGGGATGTTTAACCCTACGCAATTGTTAAACACCGTTTTGTAGTGCGGTATTTTTAGGCACATGTTGAACATGTGTTTAAATCTTTTGTGGTAAGACTGCAGATATTTAAGGTCAAAGTTACCAGTATGAATGATAAATTTTACAGCTATAGGATTTTTTATTTTTTGTTTTGACGAGGTGGAAAATCCCTTCGGATCTCCGACTCTTGAGGAAATGAGAGGAGTATATGGTGTTACGACTAAGAACCACCTCGACTTTCTCATGTACCCGTGTGTCGGAGAGTAGGGTATCGCCGAAGCATTTGTCGCTACCTCCCGACGGGTATTGGTCCGCCAGATGGTCAGGCGAGCCCCGAATAAAACCCCTTTGGCGGCGGATTAAGGTGTTGGGTTCCACCACCAAAACACTCAGCGGCCACAGAGGATAGGGAGGACGACAACGGAACATTGCATCTCCACTTCCTCTGCGGCCCCACCGCGACGAATCGAATGGTGCGCCCCCATTTGGTCGCGGGAGGTAGGGCGCGTGGCAACGCAACACCAACACGCCTCTCCTCCCGCGACCGCGCCCGACTGCAAGAGACAGACAGAACTGTCCCCCGCACCCGCACCGTTGGACGCATCCTACGCAGGTTTCATCCAAGCCCACGTGGAGCGTCCCCTCCCGGGATCCCGCTTAGCTTCACCGCGGGTGTGCCTGAAACCCACGGCTACTGAGCCCCCCCACCACGACAAGGTGGAGATCCCACGGGGGGGACAGTTAGAGGCCTTTTCTTTTCTTTCTTTTTTTTTACGAGGTGGTAAATCCCTTCGGATCTCCGACTCTTGGGGGAAATGAAAGCCGGAGTATGTGGTGTTTCCACTAAAAACCACCTCGACTTTCTCATGTACCCGTGTGTCGGAGGGTAGGGCATCGCCGAAGCATTCGTCGCCACCCTCCGACGGGCATTGGCCTGCCAGATGGTTAGGCGGGCCCCGAACAAAACCTCCTTGGCGGCGGATTAAGGTGTTGGGCTCCGCCGCCAAAACACCCAGCGGCCGCAGAGGATAGGGAGGACGGCAACGCAACACCGCATCTCCTCTTCCTCTGCGGCCCCACAGCGATGCATCGAATGGTGCGCCCCCATTTGGTCACGGGAGATAGGGCGCGCGGCAACGCAACACCGAAACGCCTCTCCTCCCGCGACCGCACCCGACTGCGAGGGACAGACAAAACTGTCCCTCGCACCCACACCGTTGGACGCATCCTGCACAGGCCGCTCCAAGCCCACGCGGAGCGTCCCCTCCTGGATCTCTCTTAGCTTCACCGCGGGTGACCAATCCACGGTTACTGAGCCCCCCCCCCCTACGACAAGGTAGAGATCCCACGGGGGGGACAGCTAGAGGCCTGACATACCAACTAAGTAATGGTTATTTTTAAAACATTAGGTACCTATCTAATAATTATTATTTTTATAACAAGCCATTTATTAAATCAGCAAACGGCGGCGCTTTGGCTCACCTATTCCCATGGGTGTCGTAAAAAGCTGCAAAGTTAACAAATACAACGTTTTCATGTTAAGGAATAGCGTTGTTGATGAGCTCTAGAATCGACACTTCGCTAAACTGATCTTGATTCATAGTCCAGTAACGTAGAATTATCAAACCAGAAGTAAACTTGGGACTGATAAACTTTGTAATATTATAGTAAAATGAGTTTATCGTACAAAGTGGGTTGGATTGCTCGCAACCCTACTTCCCGCCCGCATAGTCTCTCGACTGTCCAAAGTTGGATTTAAATACCTTCACCTGGCAGACATATAAATTATAAAGTCTTTGAAACGTATTCGGCAGTAAGTACCTACCTACCCATTTGTCTTGACTGTCTGTTAAATACCATGTCACTTTTCCACCATTCCATATAAACTTTTTTTACTGCATTTTAAGTATTTTTTTATCTAGGTATGTTTTTTTCTGGATTGTAATTCTATTTAGTGAGGAGTAGCGCCAAAAGCCTATCTAACCGATCGAAAAATAAATTGTCAAAGGTTGTGTCGTTATATCTACTGTATACTGCGTTGATATCCGGTAAACGGCTAAGTTTCGCTACAAGACTAAAAGTATAAATAACGAACTCACGGAAATACATAAACATGACATTGTTAAACAATAATCATAAAAAGAGAACGATATATAGTATATCTTTTGCCGTGAGAACGTAGTGTCAACTGCACCAATAAACACTAAACCAGTCTAGTGTAACTACATTACGGCAGCCTAATGCCGTTGGATAAATTATCGCTCTGGTTATGGTCACGGATAGCATTGACCTATTTTGTACTAGAATGCGTTTCGTAGAACGAGCGTAGCGAATCCCCGTTGGAAGCAGCATTAGAAACATCGGGTTCAAATCAACGGCGAACACCATTGGCTTTTTGAACTTATTTGTTTGTTCAAATAATCATTGTCTCTTCAAAATTGTATACAAGATACAATACCTCTTGTTTTGTGCTTTGCAAGGACCACTTCAGTTCGTGTTGATATGAAGATCTTTTATAGTCAGAATACTTAATACTTAACAGAATATCGCTATCTCTTTTGGGCGTGGAGTTCACAAAGCAGTCGTAGTATACGAGACGTGCTTGCTCGTTCTGAATTTTATAATTTCGCTAAAGCTCTCTAACTATAGGGGATACGACTGTTTTCATTTATTTGGATAAAAACAATTATTTTAAATTGGATTCGTTTTTCACCACTATTGGATCCCGCGTTGTTGCGATGGACGATAGAAAAAGAGCATAAATAGTTACTTTCAATAGGCAATATTAATTTATAGCAAAAAAATTGCAGTCTTAAGAACAATCGAAGTCGAGGTCTTGATAATTATGTTCGTCTAGATCACTTCTCGTAAATATCATTTTTTTTAAAACATAGCTTAAAACTAACTGTATACAAGTCATTGTACTCTTCATAAAATTCGTTGATTCTGTGCAAACTCGTTATTGTAGTTACGTAAAAGTTTGTTGACAGATATCAGTCACGAACATATTGCTCCTCTGTTTTCTAAATGCACACATCATCAGCCTTTAAAAGTCCACTGCTGGACTAGGTCTCTCCTTTGAAAGGAGGAATTGGCCCACTATACCACGCTGGCCAAACGGGTTGGTGTAGGGCTTGTATCAAGTTTTCCTTCTCTTACAGTGCTGTTCTCTGCATAATATGCTCCCTCTGTCGGCTCGTACGACACCCATGGGATGATATGGGGTGGTGACATTCCGTATTCTTAATCCGTCACCACACGGACAATATGTAATTAAACAATATTATATAGCAAATCTAACAACGTAACGGAAGATTTTAATTTTCAATAATTACAAATATATTTTCTTGGTTATGACATGTCCACCCGACTGTACCATGCGCAAGTTCGTACCGATGGCTACATTCAGAGCGGCCATAAAGATTGGCGAGTACTGTACATACCTACTGTATAAGGTCTTTAAACTGTTTACTCCAAATACTGATTTTATTTGCCATGCTATATATTTTCTTTAAAATTCGATGCCACTGGTAGACAAGCACATAGAGTTGTTAAACTTCAGACACCCTACACCATTTGCCACGACGCGAGTGAAGGCAAAAAACTACTAAAATAAATAAAAGTGGGTATAAAACAAGCTTGAACCAATTTTAAAGGAACCAATTTTACTACTGCCAATTTGCCAGGTAAACTCTCACAATATCACTTGCACTCTCAATATTAGTTTTTGATGTACACGTGTATATCGGAAAATACATGTGTAAAGCTCAGTTGAAGTTTCAAGATCTTTATTTATTACATGATGCGTTTGATTAATCATCTACTCGGAGCGCAGAACGTCATTTAAAGTGACTTATTATGTTGAACGAAGTTTTAATAATTTGACGATTGACTTAAGCCAAAGAAATGTCTTAGGCACAGAAAGGTAGGTACAAAAAGCAGAACTATAATACCACAGATTATGATGATGACTACTAACAATATACTAACTATACCTACGCGTGTTCATTCTACTAGGCACAGTAACATGTTAATAACTATATTTAATTACCTAATTGTTAACATTTCGCTTAAAAGTAGTCTGCTGTTGCTTCTGAAGCAGCTTGTTGCCATAATCTTCGTCAATGCGAGAGCCCCAAGTTTCCGTTTGTAAAGCTCTTCGGCAGAAATATTATCCGCACAGCGAGCATTGAATGTCTGTCCGTGTGGTGACGGATTAAGAATACCGAATGTCACCACCCCATACCATCCCATGGGTGTCGTAAGAGCCGATAGAGGTAGCATATTATGCAGAGAACAGCAGTGTAAGAGAAGGAAAATTTGATACAAACCCTTATACCAACCCGTTTGGCCAGCGTGGTAAAGTAGGCCAATTCCTCCTTTCAAAGGAGAGGCCTAGTCCAGCAGTGGACTGTTAAAAGCTGATGGTGATGAAGTTGATGAGTATTGAATGTATCATAAAATGAAAACTGAAGTGTTCGTCTATTCAAAACTTGCAGTATATTTCAAAGTGCGCATTGCACTTGCCAGCTGAGCCACAGCTATAAATCTTTACTTATCTTGCGAGAATTAAGAATAACTTGGTTCTCGTAAATTGCCAAAATCTCGTAACGGTTCAAGTCAACGCTAATGTGAAAAGAAAAGTTGTTCGCGGTGAAAGTTCTATAAGCTTCGGTACAAACGCTAGTATTGCACGCCTTGCAATACTTTTAATCCTGCCAACATACTCCCCATTTGATACAAAGCTTTTATTTCTGAAGTAAAGTTAAATACATATAAAGTTTTTATTCCTCAAATACACTACAATCTAAAGTTATTAAAAGAATATCTATGAAAGTAAACTCATAAATGTAGGTCCTTTGTATTTTACCTCAAAGAACTGACATAATCTTAAATTCACTCAGTCTGTCTGTACAAAACGAATGCTGAATCGACGAGTCACCGGCTCCAACAATGTTGCCACATTATGATTCTTGTGCAATGTCGTTGAAATGTAAAATGAAGGTTTAATCTCGAAAGTATTTTTGAAATAAATGATATGTATAGGTATTTACGTTTCATACTCGCATTTACGTGGAGAATGGCTGAATCTTGCTACTAAACAGTTTGAAAGATTGTAATAATAAAGGAAAAGCTTAGGTAGACTTACGGCACTGCTGTTATTCATACGTCAGCAACATGGTGCCATATTATTTGTACGATTACATCGCACATTATTATATTGTACGCGTAAGCACTTTACCTGACTTCATTGTTATATACTTACATTATTCAGTTCATGTTCAGCCTTCCTATTGTAAACGTGTATGTGTGACAATAAACATTTTACTTAGCAAGAAGTAAAGTATCATTTCACCTCAACAATTCTTATGTATGAGCAGACAAGTGCCCAAATATAGTGGTCCTTTCGAGTGTTTTGTGTTTGTGTTTTCTGTTTTTTCGTGTGGTAGCGAATCGGCTCTGTCGGCCTCCCACAAGCGGGTCTTACCGACTGGAGTTGAGACGAGGACGCACATACCTCACGTGAGAGCGGGCACACTTACGTACGAAAACCAGGCGACAGTAACATACAGTTCTATTCAAGGATATTTATTGTATCAAGGCAATAGAAAGTACTTTAGCATCAGGGCTCCAGGTACTATAGCGTCAAGACTACTTGAAGAACTTTAGCAGCAAGGCTACAGGCTGCTTCAGGTACTATAGCATCAAGATAACTTGAAGTTCTTTAGCATCAAGGCTACAGGCTGCTTCAGGTACTATAGCGACAAGGCTACAGCAAGGCTAAAGCAACTTGAACTCTATTCGTCAACATACACGCATTAGCATTCAGCAATATCTGTAAATCAGGTACAGATTTTCGTACATAGATCTCGTAACAAGATGGAAGATCTATTACACAAGCAACAAGCTGCTATCAACGGAATCCAACAAATTTGGACGAATTTCAAGAAAGATAGTCAGGAACGCAAGAACGCTGATTACATCAAGAAAAGGGTCGAAAAACTTGACTCATATTGGCAAGAATTTCAGAATAATCATGACAAATTGTGCATGTATGAAGACCGAGGTCATGACTATTTCGTCGGTAATCACTACGAGGAGACCAAGAAATTCTACGTAGAGGTCAGAGAATCCGTTCAGAAGGCAGGTATAGTGAAACCTTCTTTATGGAGTCGTCAGCAAACAAGAGCTGCGAATCTAGAGGGGGAAGGCGCATTCACGAGCCCGATGACGGTTCCAGAATTTACATCTAGAGGAACGAACAGCAAGTTTGACGAGAAGTTGCGAAAGCAAGCTACCAACTTCAAGGCTTTTAGTCGTACACTCGCGAACATAGATTTGTCCAGTGTAGAAGAAAAGTGGGAGTTCGATGACCTACTCAAAACCGTTGAAAATCGCTGGAAAGCCATCGATTGTCTACACTGGAAGATTGACAGCGAATTTGACGAGACCGATGAAAGTTACGATCAAGCGTATACACAGCATGAGCAGCAGTATCTCAAAATCAAGAAAGAGATAAACCGCAAGTTATGGTCCGTCTCTCACAGGGAAAAGGTGACCCCGCAGCTGGATATTCCTACTTTCACTGGGAACTATCAAAATTGGGTCTCTTTTTAAGATCTTTTTACGGAGGCGATACATTCTAACCCATGTTTATCCGCTGCGCAGAAAATGCAGTTTTTGAAAAGCAAGATTAAAGGCGAACCTGAACGTCTTATTCAACACTTGCCAATTAGTACAGAAAACTATGAGGCGGCTTGGGAAATTTTGACCCACCGCTATAATAATAAGAAATTGATTTTTTCAAACTACATGAATACTTTATTAAATATTCCCATTATGCAGCAAGTGACGTCAAATACGATCAAGCGTGTACATGACGTTGCATGCGAGTGTTTAAATGGCATCAAGAATTTAGGCATCGATATCGCGACCTGGGATCCGATACTAGTCCACCTACTGAGTCAAAAACTGGAGTCGGAAGTTTTGAACGAGTACTGTTCATCCCTCAAAGATCCAAGGGAACTGCCATCGTTTCAAGAATTTATGGAATTCCTTGAAAATAAGTTCGCGTCGATGGAAGCAGCTCGCCGCAAACAAGATGGTGTGCGGAAATCATCGAATTCGAACCCGAACAAGCAGTACTTCGCTAGCAACAAGGCAACGACATCTAAGACTTCCATCTCTTGTCCAGTGTGCCAGGAGCATCATGGCATATATTTCTGCAAAAAGTTCCAAGAAATGGACCCAGCGCAAAAAAGAAAAACAATTTCACAACTCAAATATTGTGTAAATTGTTTGAACAATCATACAGGAAAAAAATGTTCGTCGATCAAACGCTGCCGTAAATGCAATGCACAGCATAATACTGTATTACATGACGCGTTTGAGAACGACAACGTGCCTACAACGCGTGGGAACGAGCCTAAGCAAGAAACGGGCCAATCTCATGTTGCACAGCAGAAGATAGCCTCAACCGTACTTTTGGCTACTGCAATCGTCAAGGTCACAGGAGCCGATGGTTTGCAGGAAAAATTGCGGGCACTGATCGATCAAGGATCACAGATTTCGCTTATAACCGAAAACGCAGCCCAGCAGCTTCGATTACCTCGCCAAAAGTGTAAGGGCGTCATAACAGGTGTCGGCAAGACGGACACCAATTGCAAGGGAATGTTAAATATCACCTGTACTTCATTGGGTGATAACTATACATTTCAAACAAACGTTTTGATAATGAAAAGTTTGACAAGAAACATTCCGAACAAAACGTTTTCCAAGTCATCATGGGCATATTTACAAGATATACAGCTAGCAGACCCGCATTTCTACATCAGCAAGCCTGTAGATATGCTTTTGGGCGCAGACGTATACGCTAATATCATTATGAATAATATCATTCGTGATGATTCAATAACCCCAATCGCTCAAGAAACTCGTCTCGGGTATATTTTGTTCGGGGAAGTACAAAGCCTACAATGCAATGTAGTGTTAAACAACATTGAAGACATCCAGAGATTTTGGGAAATCGAAGATATTTCTGAAAATACTCAAAACTCTTTCGAAGACAATGAATGCATACAATTGTACAAGTCTACCACAACAAGGTTGGAAGACGGCCAATATCAAGTTCGCTATCCTCTCAAGGACGTTTCTATCGGAGAATCAAGATGCAAGGCCGTAGCGCAATTTCACCAAATCGAAAGAAAGTTCTCGAGAAACAATTGTACCGCGGCAAAATATAAAGCATTCCTTGATGAATACTTATCGCTCGGACACATGAAACCCGCGCTTAGTAACAAGACTCCGCAATGTTATTTGCCGCACCATTGTGTACAACGCGATGATGCAACAACTACGTCACTCCGCGTTGTATTCAATGCTTCATCGAAAACTTCAAACGGGATAAGTTTGAATGATTGTATGCACACAGGACCCAATCTACAAAAAGATCTGCTGACGTTGATTCTGAGATGGAGACAGCATCGTGTGGCCTTTATAGCTGATATAGAAAAAATGTTCAGGCAGATTTGGGTCCATGGAGACGACCAAAACCTCCAAAAAATCGTCTGGCGAGACTCTCCCGATCAAGCGGTGCGAGATTATCAACTCACGACTGTCACCTACGGCACCAAGGCCGCTCCGTACCTGGCCATGATGACCCTGCGTTAGTTGGCCCACGATGAAAGACAAACGTACCATTCCGCGGCCCAAGTAGTAGAAGATTGTTTCTATATGGATGACCTGCTCCATGGCCAAAACTGCTTGATATCAGCTCAGAAATTGCAAGAAGATCTGAAGCGTTTACTCAAAGCAGGCGGTTTCAAGTTAAGAAAGTGGCGGTCTAATTATCAAGAACTACAAGAAAACATACAAGATACAAACTATGACTTCAAACAAGCGGAGTCTACAAAAACTTTAGGTCTTCACTGGAATTCGCAGACAGATGTGTTTACATTCCAGTCAAGGATTGAAGATACATCCGAAAATGAGACAATGATCACCAAGCGTCGTTTGCTTTCGGAGATATCCAAACTTTTTGACCCTCTTGGTTGGCTCACCCCAATTTCTATCAAGTTGAAATTGCTGTTCCAAGATGTATGGAAGGATAACCTTCAATGGGATGACAAGATTCCAGAATCCATAAATCAAGAGTGGTTAAAAATTCAGAAAGATATACAACATATAAATATGTTTAAAATACCTAGATGGTTAGGTACACAAGGCGCCGACAGTCGCATCGAATTACACGGCTTTTGTGACGCTTCGCAGAAAGCGTATGCATGCGTCGTTTATTGCAAAACGACTAATCAAGGTCAACCAACAATCACGTTGCTAGCCGGCAAATCGAAATTAGTCCCATGAAACAAGAATATTTCGCTGCCCAGATTGGAACTGAGCGGCGCCCATCTTTTGTCCAAACTCATGGTCAAGGTGAAAGAAAGTTTGGCCGGCCTTGATACCAAGATTTATGGCTGGACCGACTCTACAGCTGTTTTGGGTTGGCTACAAGGTGATCTGGACCGCTGGAAGATATTTGTGGCCAACATGGTGCGACAAATTATAAAGGAAATACCTGCCGAGTGTTGGCATTACGTGCAGTCGAGTGAAAACCCAGCAGACTGCGCAAGCAGGGGTACATCAAGCACCAATCTGCGCGATCTTGATCTCTGGTGGCGCGGTCCTACGTGGTTACCCGAATGGAAGCCAGAAAGCTGCAAGAAGCCACAGGAAATCGTTTTATGGAACAAAAAGGATGACCTCGACAAGCAAATACATGTTGCTATCGTAGAAAACGCCAATCATTCAATTATTGAAACCCTTCTAAATAAGTTTAGCTCATTTAGCATGGTCGTCCGAGTTCTAGCATGGGTGCGGCGATTCCTCAAGTCAAAATGTCAAACCACGTCAAGAGAAAATTACCTCACCGTAACGGAGATTCGGCAATCTGAAGCTATGATTATAAAACAAATCCAACAAGTGGAATTTGAACAAGATATACATGATCTACAGAAAAATGGCAAATTGTCGTCTAAAAGCAAGATATTGAATCTCAGTCCATTCTTAGATGACGAGAAGATACTCCGTGTTGGCGGTAGATTACAGCATGCCAATATCAACTCAGATCAAAAACACCCAATTATTTTACCACATAAACATCGTTTGACAGAGCTATTAATAGAACATGCACACAAGGTGACGTTTCATGGCGGCGCTCGAGTTACGCTAGCTTGCATACGACAGCGGTACTGGATAATCGGCGGCAACAATGCAAGGAAGAAACAAATACGATTATGTATTATTTGCAAGAGGCAGAACCCAAGAAAACTGCAACCCCTGATGGGCGAGTTACCAGCAGCAAGGGTGGTCCCTTCCCGTCCTTTCATGCATACTGGGGTAGATTTTACGGGACATATCCTTATAAAAACCAACAAGGGTAGTGGTGTCAAGACCACAAAAGGATATGTGTCCGTGTTTGTTTGTATGGTGACCAAGGCCGTACACTTGGAACTAGTTTCCGATCTAACAACATCTGCATTTATCGCTGCCATACGAAGAATGGCCGCTAGAAGAGGGTCCCCTACTCATATGTACAGCGACAACGGTCGCAACTTTCTAGGAGTCAGCAAGGTGCTTCAGAAGGAATTCGAGCAATTACAAGACATAATTGACGACAACTTTATGGCAACATTAGCAGATATGAACATTACATGGCATTTCAACGCCCTTTCTTGGCCTTCAGCAGGAGGTCTATGGGAAGCCGCCGTCAAGAGCTTTAAGTGGCATCTAAAAAGGGTTATCGGCGACCAAAGATTAACCTATGAAGAGTTCGCAACACTTTTCGCTCAAATTGAAGGATGTCTCAACACAAGGCCGCTATGTGCTCTAACGGAGGACCCGGAAGACATAGACTTTTTGACGCCATCTCATTTTCTGACTGGAGGACCGACCTTGACGTTAGTTGAGACGGAGCGAGATTTGCGCACACGCTGGCAATTGACACAAAAAATTCTACAAGATTTGTGGAAAAGGTGGCGCAATGAATATTTAGCCCAATTGACAGTTCGAAGTAAATGGCAACGACCTCAAGACAATATCAAGCTCGACGACATAGTAATTATCCATGACGATAATCTACCGCCCGGCAAGTGGGCAATGGGAAGAGTTGTAGAATTACATCCCGGGAACGATGGGTACGTGCGAGTCGTGACCTTAAAAACGAAAAATGGTTTCGTCAAACGTCCCATGATGAAAGTCTCGCTTCTCTTGGAACACAAGGATATGTGCTCGTCGTCCAATCAATCCACAAGCACGCTACAAGGTGAACAAATCCAACAAGAGTCGAATTCGGATGACGTAGAAGACACAGATACGTCAACAAGGACGACAAACAAAAATTGCAAACAAAAACGTAGAAAATATGACCTCGTATCTATCGTCGCTGCCCTTATGTTTTTATTTACTATTATATCAAGCTCAGAATACACGTTGAATATAACTCCATTTCGAGAAAACCAGAGCCTGTATTTTGATAAGATAGCAAACATGGCGCTTATTAGAGAAGACTGGAAGGTTGTCGTTTATTACGACATGAATACGTATTGGAAGGCGTTAACAACGTTCGAGAGTTATATTCAATGTCTCAAACAAACATGTAGCTGCATTCAAGATCAAGTTCATTGCGAAGTCATTGTACTCCAGCTACGTCATGCATTCTCAGAACTCGAATACTACAACCAGGCGCTGCTTAGTCAGCATTCGAGCACGCGTTCTGCTAGACAGCGTCGGCGCCGTGGCCTTATCAAAGCTGTGGGATACGTCGCAAACTCACTGTTTGGAGTTCTCGACGAAAACTTCGCAATACAATATCGCAAGGATATTTCTTTGATGCGCAACAACGAGAAACATCGGTTAGCTTTATGGGCAAATCAAACATCACTCATCGAAGCTGAAAACAACCTTTTGAAAAGAGCCGAACAGGATATGAACCAACAACTTCTTATGGTCAGTCGTCACATGACCATGTTGCAAACGGCAGTAGGTGAAATGAAAACCGTTGTGCAAACAAATAGAGTTCTTAGCGAGTTTAACACAGGAGCTATAATCGCAAGTAACATGCTCTATAACATAAAAGGTATACAGAACACACTACTGGATACTGTTATTGATATTTACAATGGTCGTTTCAACTTACATTTGATTACGCCCGAGCAATTCATACAAGAACTGAGTACTATATCTAGCAAGTTGCCCAAAGATAAGAAATTTACCAATTGACGACTTACATACTGATTTCAGGAAGATATATGAGCTCCTCAGAATAAAGACAAGGATGCTCAATGATACCCTTATCTTCGAGATAAAATTACCACTGATTTGCAGAGACGCATATGAGATATTCAGAATCATTCCTATACCCAAGACAGCAAGCAGTGATTATATGATCAGTGTTATCTCAGCATCTGAATACATATCCATGAACATGAAAAAGGATATGTACATACTTATGTCGGTAGAGGACATACGATCTTGTTTGATTGCTTCAGAAGTTCTTTACTGTCATATATTAAACCCGATCTACCAATTTCGAGAGGACAAAAACTTCTGTGATACGGAACAATCGGAATGCAAAACAATAACAAGACCGTGTAAAAATAGGTGGCTAGCAACAAACACACTGAATACCTATTTTTACTATTGTTGTGACCAGTGTCAAGTTCGTACAATATGCGACGATCAAATGTCCGTACAACAATTGAAGCACGCCGGCCTTATTAACTTAGGCCGTGGATGTGTTATGAAAACAAATGATTTTAATGTTTATTCACACAAGATGCACTTGAGCGAAATGAAGACGACATCTAACATCTATGCACCTGAAATGGCACCTATCAACCACATTGTCAACATAAGCATAAGCGTTCTGTCTCCCCTTTTGGAAAACAAAACCGGAGATATAGAACAGGCAATAACGCAAATAGACACAGAGATACGGTCTATGAAGACAGCGGAAGTGATGTTTCCTGATAATATCTCTTATCACGATATTCATCATTACGCCATGATTTATGCGCTACTAGGGATAGTGTGTATCATTGGATTTATTGTTACGATTCGCCGATCGAAATGCCAGTGGCGAGTCCCACCAACTCCATCGCCATCCTTCGCTCAAGAGTTAAGGACTACACCGACACCACCCGAACCCAGCGGACACGGAGAAACACCCGGCGAGCTGCACTACGTGCGCGTGCATCAACCTCGCAACCTACGTGTCGACAGAAGCACATCACCAAATATTTAATTTTGTCTATTTTCCTTTGCTTTTATATTCTTTAGCATCTTATCTCGGCCCGGAATATGTACGATTACATCGCACATTATTATATTGTACGCGTAAGCACTTTACCTGACTTCATTGTTATATACTTACATTATTCAGTTCATGTTCAGCCTTCCTATTGTAAACGTGTATGTGTGACAATAAACATTTTACTTAGCAAGAAGTAAAGTATCATTTCACCTCAACAATTCTTATGTATGAGCAGACAAGTGCCCAAACATTATTATTATTGCAATGAAATGAAAATAAATGAATTTTTGAATCGAAATTTCTCTGGTTAAATTTAATATGTCATAAAATTAAACAGACATTTTAAAACAATCTCGTATAAATCACTTAGACATAAACCTATAGTCTTTTTACTTTTTTGATAGTGTTCGGTTTTTAAGTCTATTTAACGTATTGAAAGATCAAAATGAGGAACGGTGATAAGTATATGAACTTATTGTAGTGGCACATATAGATTCTCTAAACGTGTCATTGAAGGTTGGGCTTTTTACTGGCAAAAGGGTCACCAAGTGTCTTCTGGTCCTATGGCAGAACAGTTTTGTGTGTTTATTTGCAGAGTCATAATACAATTATTACCTACTCTAATTACTTCACCAATAACTAAATCTCAATATATACAGTAAGTAAAATACAATTGCTTACCCATAAATGATGTATTTGGTCATAATTCCTACAATCAGGCCGCATACAAGCCGCAAAAGGTAGTCATAAGTACCTAGGTACATATAGCACACTGACGCTTCTCTAAAATTACACTATTACACGTAGGGGTCCACTTTCGACACATCTTAATTAGAATATTTACTGTATTATATATACTTGCATATTCTAGACAACAATATATACTTTATTTGCTTTACTATTGTTTGACAAAAAAAGTATGACAAATCATTTTACAAAAATAACGTTTGAAAAGCTAATCATTTGACAAACTTTCATTTCACAAACATATTACTTTAAAAACAATAATTTGACATAATACAGGTTTCGCAAATGTTTTGTTTAGAAAATAATTAAAATGTTAAATCATTATTTTAAAAATAATCATTTGACTAAATAATTCGTTTGCCAAATTGGTGATTGTACAAAAAGTTAGAAGATAAATTATTAGTTTTTAAAAATAACTAATTTCTAACCAATACTTACGCGAAATTTTGAAAATATTTAATTGCATGGTTGCAATTTTCATCTTGGACAGATTATTTATAGGCAAGTAATAATTTTGTATTAATACAAATTCCATAGAAACTTAAGTCTTTTAAAAAAAATACACACTGCCTGAATTAAGCGAAATAAGTAGAATTCGGTTCTGGCACCCGCCGGCCGCTGCCGCGGCACGCTCGCTCGGCTCGTGCGTTGTGGTCGCAGTTCTAACCTAACCTAACCAGCCATTGTTTCAGTTGACCCTACACAAAGATTGTTGTATTATCGTAGATTTTGGTCACTAAAATATTTACCAAGCAAGGCATTATGTCAAATGTTATTTATGCTTTACGTTATTTTGCCAAATAACAAGTTTAAGGCGCTGTCCTAAGCGACTGTTTTGGTAAATGAGGGGGTGAAGCAAGGGAGGTGAAGGAAGCTTAGCTCCGTCTACTGCGGGGCGCCCCCCTTCATTCTCGTCGCGTGCGGCCGTATTCTGGCGACATCCGTATTCCAATATTTCAAAATCGCAAGCAAAACGTTTTAGCATATTGAATTGAGATACTGATATTAAAATTTATATTACATACATCAATCTGTTTGTACAATATGGGCATAGCGCAATTTTTGTTCTCAGTGCAGCCATGAGCAAAACTGGTTTACATTAGACGTTACAGGTATTAAATGTTGACGAAAGTAGGTAAATACCTACGTGCCGTAAGATGATAAAAATAATTAAGTCAGTTCCATGTATGGAGAGGCCATTATTATGTTTGTTTTGTTTTTGTATAAAAATAATGAAGCAGTTCATAGAATACCTACATCTAATTCCATTCCTGCCAGTTTTCAAATCTGTTTTGCAATAAATTGGCTGTGACATACGGGCGGACAGACAGACAGACATTGCGAATCTATAAGGGTTCCGCTTTACAATTTTTGGCTACGGTACCCTAAGAAACACAATACTGCTCTACTAAGCGCAAAAGCCGTATCTCAACTAAAGCGAGTTACGAGATAATTGAAGTTTAGTAAAAGTTGATTTCTCTTATTTATTTATGGATGTTTATTGTTATTATAGGTATAATTATTATGGCAAAGGTTTCGAAATACGTCGCCGTTTTTAGGGGTTGTGAGTGATTGGAGAGGGAGCAGGGGAGGTCTTGAAACCCCTCTCACCATTTTCATGAAAAAAAAAATCTCCAAACATCGGTGTGTATGGCGCTGCCAACTTCCACATTCATCACACTAGTTTAATAAACTAAGGTTGACGGAGCCCTGCGAAGGGCTCCTATTTTCGGATTAAGGGTCAAAAGAGAACCTAACATAACCTATTTATTTACTTATATATATTACAGTTGCTCCTAACCCAAGGCACTCGAAAGCAATGACACACAAATTTGACATTAGCTGTCAATATGATCATTCCATGATGGCAGTTTTGCGTTTCGTTTCACGTTTTTCACGTAAAACCTAAAAATTACATTTGTAAAACTGTACTAAAGTATAAAAACTATGTTCCATTTTGCATAATTGCCGAAGTATTTATGAAATTTTGGAAATTGTTTAAAAATATTTAAACGCAACTCCGGCAGCCAAAATTACTTTTAGGGGATTAAAACGAACTACCTTAAGCCCCCTACACTACCAATACCCTCAAATTCAGGCGACTCGTTTCGAAACCCAACCCATTATTAGTTTTCAAAATAGATGAAACATCAAAAATATATGTGGATATACCTTATTCATGAGATACTGCTATGTCGCTTAGAAAATTATAGAATAAGAATTTGAGTTACTGCTTTTTCGTTAGCTCTCGTCATACATGTTTGTATGGATAAATATAAAACATTTCTTTCGCTTCAAATATGTGTTGTTTCAAAGAAAATAAATATTAAAAGATATTTATTTATATTCATTTATAATTTATTAACGAAATACAGAGTTTACAGCTCATCAAAAGTAAGCTGTCTGCTACAACTCGGCAGGTTTTCTTTTTTCTCATCGAATGTTAAAGGCAGTGTGTGAGGTGATAAGGCTTCAATACTTATTATTTGCTGTTGTTCACGAGGCACAGTTTCATTTACTTTCCTTTTACGGCTTTGTATTGTAGAAATTTCAAGCACTGATGAAACATTTTCCTCTCCGTGATCTCGCTATGCCATCCCTTGAGCTTCACGAGAATCAACAATTTCAGGCAACTGCCAATTCATATAAAACGCCACAAGCTTCTCCCAGAAAACATCATCTCTTTCTATAATTTCTATTTTTAGTGGTATACTTTCGCCACTTCACACAGCAAATAAACACTTTTGTTTGCGTGTAACGTGGCGTTGCCCCTGAATTTGGTAATAACAATTACAATATTTGTTTAGACTAGTCAGTTCACTTTTTTATCATGTTTCCATATTTGTATTTTATTTGCTCTTATACTATTCTCCAGGCCATTCTAATAGGCAACTTTAGAACATTAAATTTCCACAATCGTGTTTGGACCTATTAATCCATCTGGCGTGGCACCAATAATCGAATAATCCACAAGGCTCGATTGTTACATTTACTTGCTTCGCCAGTTGTTGCAAAGCCATTTGTTCATTTTAGATTCCATGCGCAACTGATTTTATATTGCAAATATTTTATTTGTACAAAATATTTTTTACTAAGTTGGCTTTACTGCTGTTATCTTTTCTTTTTACCACTATACAAAAATTTCAATCTGTAAACATATTCTTACGCAATTCGAACCAATCACTGCTATCCCTCTCGTAATTTTTGCTTATCACTACGGAATTTGAGTCAAATTTGTTAAAAAAATGTTTGGCATTTCTTAGCTAGCTCTTGAACAGATCGTGTTAGGAATGACTGAAGTCAAATGTGTGTAAGACGTTGCAGAACTGTTATCTTTAACTTCACTGTAAGTACAATAATGATAATTAGTTACGTACTTTATTATTAAAAAAATACTATATCTTGTGTTATAGCAAACAGAGAAGTCACCTTCTTACTTATAAATGATTGATTTTAGAAATTAAAAAGATATTAGATGTCAGTACATCTAATATCTTTTTAATTTCTAAAATCTGTTATTAGGTATGTCTTAGTAGACATACCTAATAGTTTATCAATAATCAAAGTTTTTCCCGATGTACCTAAAAAGGTTTATGTTCAAAACATAATAATACAACATTCGTTACCGCTTGTGTGCGGATTGCGGAGCGCCATATTAGCGCTGTCATCATTATTGTTCGCCGTGGCGGCATCTTAGCGCTCCAGGCGCTCTGAAAAGCTAATGAATTTGAAATATAGGTACATAAAATGATTCGATTTTATGTTACTACTCTTTCAAAAATTGAAAACTGTGGCAGCTATGTATTGTGAGAATAATTTATATAATTATATTATGCATAATCGATAATATATAAGTAACATAGTTAGTCATAAAAGACTCTTATGAAAATAATTTGTGTAAAAATTTTACATATTTCATAATCACTTGGCCATGGATGAATTTCTATTTTATTACGACGCTTTCTTGTACAAATCCTTCGTAGAACTTCATTTCTCTAATTGTCCATATTTTATTCTTCTAATTATATATTTATAAGCACAGAAATAATAACACATTAAACGCAACAAGAGTATAAACTTAGGTCCTAATTATATGTGCCCATAGTTACATGAAAAGCCTATTTGAAACAAAGTATTCAGTCTATAACATAAAACATGAAATTACAAACTCAAATCGGCGTATTATAATAAGAAATAGGTTTACGTAAAATTTCGTGCAGCGGAGACGCAAGCGACATGACCTATCTCTCACAGGGCTCATAGCCGAATGATGAGGTCTGGGCGGGGCGTAAACTAGCAACTGACACTCAGTACACCGCTTATGCTAATAAGGTTTAAATTGCTGAAGCGTTTGATATTGATGGGATCTACCGAGCGTCAAAATCATAGACGTTTGGCAGATTTTATTTAATTTTACAAAATATACACGTATAATATGAAAATGAATAGGGTAATTCTTTAGTTCATTAGATTTCCTACAATATTATCAAAAAAAATATGACAGCTTACGATCAAAATATTGCAAACAGTGAGACGAAAGATTATTTTCTGCCTCGATTTTGTGATTTTTTTACCGTGATTCTATTTTACGTACATGAAAAATTCTTTCAAAAGTCTTTTGTTCAGACTTTTGACTTTAAGCTCTAATTTTTGCTAGTTTGTAATATGTACCGTCATGGCTAGATGCGCGACGAAAAATTAGGTGTTTCGCGGCTTCTGAGGTATAACAGCGCCTTAAAAAAATAATCAATTTGTAAATTAATGTTTTAGCATAATAACTTTTTTATAGTAAATATATTTTCTAATGAGTAGTTTATTAAGGGGGTATTTTAGTTTTAGAGTAGTATATTATTATTAGGGGGTGAGGGGGAAAATGACAATAACATCTAGTCAGCCCCAAATGTCAACCACACCTGCACGACCGGGTCTTTTGTAGACAACCCAGGTACGACAGATCTCCAACTGTCGTGGTGCCCCCTGCTGGAAAACCGACGAGGCAATGGCGACCGAGCTGTGGCGGGATAACCACTCACCTGCTCGGGCAACCGGGCAGACGAGGCTCCAGCGGCCTTGGGATGTAAATAATCCCTAAAATGTCTGGCGCAGAAGGCAAGGGGAAACCGCTGCGTCTAGATTCCCAAGAAAGTCACATGAGAGCACATAGAATTGAGGTACGATCGCCCTGCGAACCGATTAGCGACCGGCGCTGTGCAGCGTCCGGGGCGCGCAGTGTTAAGTTGGCTACCGGCCATGGCGGGGTAGGCAACCAGGCCCGCCATGGAAACTCTACTACTGGAAACTCCATCAAACTACGACGCCTCCAGACGATAGGAACTTGGAATGTGCGTGGCTTGAACAAACCTGGAAAACTTACAGTTTTGGAACGAGAAGTAGTGAGAGTCGGTGTGAATATATGTGGTGTAAGCGAAACACACTGGAAAGGCAGCGGACATTTATTCACAGACCATCATGTCGTTTACTTCTCTGGTAACGACATCAGTAGTAGGAACGGTGTGGCTTTTTTAGTACCTAAACATCAGTATAAATGCGTTATGGGTTATGAGTCGGTAAGCGATAGGATTATCAGCATTAAGATTAAAGATTCACCAATGAATCTTAATATCGTTCAAGTTTATGCTCCCACCTCTACCGCAAGTGATGATACAATCGAGAAGTTTTACTCCGAATTAGAATCTACAATAGCGAAGGTACCCAATAGAGAGTTATTGGTCATCCTTGGAGACATGAACGCTAAGATTGGAGAAAACGCTAATCAGCTGGGCAAATGCGCGGGGAGATTTGGGCTCGGGAATCGGAACGAACGAGGTGAACGCTTAATACAGTTCGCTTCAGAGAACGACCTGCTCATTGTAAATAGCCTCTTCCAACACCACCCTCGAAGGATGTACACCTGGATATCGCCCGATGGGAAAACTCGCAACCAAATAGACTATATCATGATTCGGTCGCGATGGAGATCATCTATAACAAATGCCCATACATTACCGGGGGCTGATTGCGGGACTGACCACAAACTTTTGATCTCCAAATTAAAACTTAAGCTCACAGCAACCAGAATCATTCAGAAGCCGAGGAAGCTAGAGGTGAAAGATGTTCCGACATTCCGTTCGATTGTCGAACAGAACTGGTCACAGTGGTCTAAAGCGGATCTGGCTATGGAAACACCCGACGCACTATGGAACCGAGCGAAGTCGCTTATTACAACAACTGTCGCAAAAACAGCACCACCAATTACTATCCACAAAAGACGGCATTGGATGACTGATAGCACCTTCACGCTCGTTGAAAAACGCCGACATATGAAAGCAGCGGGAGCCGGTATCAAGGATATCAATAAAATGTCGGGTCAGATACAATTTAAATGCCGCCAAGATCACAATACCTACCTTCACAATTTGTGTAAGGAAATTGAGGCTCACGCTGACAGATATGAGTCAAGAGACTTGTATCACAAGATCCGCCTCATCACGAAAACGCTGCCGTCCAAAACCTGGGCCATCGAAGACCACAAAGGCCAGGTAGTTACTGAACTGGACAAAATTACCGAAGTTTGGAGGACTTACTGTCAGTCCCTGTTTCAAGATCCGCAGTCGCGAAACTTTGCACCTACGGAGCCTGCGAGTGACACGTTCGAGCCGGATATTCTTAAGTCAGAAGTAAGAGCCGCTATTCAACACCTCAAGAATAAGAAAGCCACAGGAAAAGATGGGATCCCAATTGAAACAATACGGGCATTGGGAGAGCTTGGCGTTCATATTTTCTATATAATCTGCAACAGGATATGGATCACAGGTAAATGGCCTTCTGAATGGGCTCATACAGTGTTCACTCCGCTTCATAAAAAGGGTTCCACGAAGAAGTGTAGCAACTTTCAACTTATTGCCTTGATAACACACGCTAGCAAAATAATGCTACACATCTTAAATGAGCGACTGAAGGCATACTTGTCCAGAGAAATTGCGCCGGAACAAGCCGGTTTCGTGAAGGGTAAAGGAACCCGTGAACAGATTCTCATCGTTCGCCAAGTTATAAAAAAAGCTCGAGAGTTCAACAAGCCGACATACATATGCTTTGTTGACTTCTCCAAGGCTTTTGACTCGGTGAAATGGCCAACGTTGTGGAAAACACTACTGGACATGGGCACACCACAACACCTCGTACACCTGCTCAGAGAGCTCTACGAAGGGGGAACAGCTTCAGTGCGGACAGATGACCTCCTCTCAGCTACTTTCCATCCAAGTGCGGGTGTGCGACAGGGATGCATAATTTCACCTTTACTTTTTAACGTCTATACCGAGCTTATAATGCGAATCACTCTCGAAAACTGGACCGATGGTGTTGCGATTGGTGGCTACAAAATTGTGAATTTGCGGTACGCAGATGACACCACTCTATTTGCGAGTAACGCTAACCTTATGCAGGAATTACTTCTCAGATTGGAGCGCGTAAGCCTTAAGTTTGGGTTAAAGATAAACCGATCTAAAACCAAGATTATGATCGTGGATCGCGTCAATCACAATTCGCCCGAAGTGACTCATATTGCGAACTGCGACGTGGTTCAGACCTACGTATACCTTGGGGCTTTAATTTCAAACAACGGCGGCTGCGTAGATGTAGTTAAGCGACGCATGGCCATAAGGAGAACTGCGATGGACAAGTTGAGGAAAGTGTGGCGGAATCGCAATATTACTAAAGCCACTAAAGTCAGGCTCGTGCGCGCTCTTGTTTTCCCCATCTTCCTTTACGCGGCAGAGACGTGGACAGTACGCGACTTGGAAAAGAGGAAGATAGATGCTTTGGAAATGTGGTGCTGGAGGAAGATGCTCGGGATATCGTGGACGGAGTTCCGCACTAACGTGTCCATACTCCAGGAACTCGGCATCACACAGCGTCTGTCGGCCGTGGTGCAGTCGCGTATACTCCAATATTTTGGGCATGTCTCCAGGCGGGACAATGACTCCATAGAGCGGTTGGTTGTGCAGGGAAAGGTGGAGGGAACCAGAGCGCGCGGCAGGTCACCCATGCGCTGGACTGACCAGGTGAAAACCGCAATAGGAAACCGCGTATCCGATTGCACCAGGAAAGCTGTCATCAGGGAGAAATGGCGGGAGATCGTGCGAAGAGCTGTATCCGCCACTACCACCAATGAGGATGCCTCAACGTGACCACGACCGCTCTGCCAAGAGCGACACGACTGAGAAGAAGAAGTTTATTAAACAATAGTTTGTAAAATAATAAATTTATCAAGT
Organism: Euclidia mi; assembly: GCA_944739405.2. Taxonomy (NCBI): domain Eukaryota; kingdom Metazoa; phylum Arthropoda; class Insecta; order Lepidoptera; family Erebidae; genus Euclidia; species Euclidia mi. The sequence goes on from OX123198.2 coordinate 20,585,217, forward strand.
ATAATTTTGTCAAATGTTATTTGTCAAATGAAAATTTTTCATTTGGTTTTTGTCAAATGATCGGACACCACTTTATTTACTTTAATCTACATAATTATAAACACTCCGGCGCCGACGCCAATAAAAAGGATAGCGCAGAATACCAGTGTTGTGGCTTAGTAACCGCAACGTATACTGAGCGTTGTCCAATTTCTGGCACTGATGAGACACACACTTCCATGTCTTATTTAATACTTAATTAATAAATAAATTTAAATGTTTTTTAGATTGATATCTCTACTCACTGACACTTATTTATCATTGTTTATTGTATCTCAGTACCATTTCCGCTTTCCGCTGTGATTATGCCGGCTCCCAGTTAGGCAGGCCGGGTAAGCATGGTGTTGCCAGTGAGCAGCAAAAAATATTCCACCATACGAAAATGTTACTTTGTTTTTATTTTCTGTTTAAATTTAGGCTTTTGTTTTAAGTTTGTATTACCTTATTTTATATTTTGTTTTGCCTTTCTTTTTCAATTTATAGTGTGTGCCATTTGTGACAGAAATAAATATTTTCTTTTCTTTCTTTTTTCTTTATTGCAAAAATTTATTGCATGACTACAAGTTTGTTATATTTTAAGTAAAATGGTATTTTTGATGACTGTAATAACTGTAAAACTAGTGCGGCTACCAACCCAAAATTCACATTTATAAGCTTCATAATTAGCAGTAAAAGCAAATGCGAACAAGTTCGTAATAATGAAAGTTATATACAAAACGTTGATATAGCCCTACAATAATCGAAACAATAAACCACAGAACAGTCGGTGAATTGTTTTCGCGGAGATCATTTACCGTCGCTTGTACATGCACAGTATCACCTGGTATTACTCGTATTTCTTTGATCTCAGTTTATGGCTTGCTGCTAAAGGCACAATTTAATTTCTTCACTGTCGATCGCACGCTATGAGAAAGACAGCGCTGATCGCCGGGAACACTCTTTGTCAACAATAAGAATAAGTAACATACAATAAGCTTTTCAACTTTGTTGCGATACTCTGAATATATTTTATTTCTTTTTAATTGCTTCCGCTCCTTTCTATGACGCTATATTAAAGGCGACTTTATGTTAAAAGAGAGAATATTTAATAATTTTACGTAAAATGCAGCAATTTTATATTTTAGCAAATTACAAAATAACTAGTCGCTCTTGTTCAATCTTTTTTTTTAATAAAGTGATGGGCAGCAGTTATGAAAATTATCAAAGCAGAACACCAACATTTTATCAAAACTATTTGTGAAAATCCAACCGTGTAGAGCTTTACCGCTTGGCCACGGGGACCGGCGACGCGACCTGCGACAAGCGATTTCGATGTACATGGCGCGTTTACTGTGAGGCGACATCGGTCGCCGCGGCGTAGTTAAGCGCGCCATGTACATCGAAATCGCTTGTCGCAGGTCGCGTCGCCGGTCCCCGTGGCCAGGCCGTTAGAGTGTAACGATTGAACACGAACCTTTTAAACATTATAATATCATCAATATATTTTCATCAATTATTCAGTTCATTACAAAGATATTTTCCTCACTGAACGTAATAAATATCAAGTTCTATTTGCGAATTTTCAAGGCAATTTTTCAATAAGGTAAATGTTATATAAGGTGCACATAACTTTTTCCTGTGATAGTAGTATGAAGTTCGGTTGTTCTCCTTAGCTTTTGCTTCAGATATCAAAGCTCGCTTTAAAAAAGTACTAGGCTATTAAGCTGACTATAGGTTTATTAAGTCTAAGTGATTTATACGAGATTGTTTTAAAATGTCTGTTTAATTTTATGACATATTCAATTTAACGAGAGAAATTTCGATTCGAAAATTCATTTATTTTCATTTCATTGCAATAATAATAATATGGCACCATGTTGCTGACGTATGAATAACAGCAGTGCAGTAAGTCCATCTAAGCTTTTCCTTTATAATTACAATCTTTCAAACTGTTTAGTAGCAAGGATGTAAAAAATATTCGGTTTATCCAGGACCGGTCCTATAATAATACCTATAGTTTTATGTAGTGAAACTATGTTGGTAAAGGATACTCCGTATCATATTTTCAGCCAGTTTATAAGAACGATAACTTTTGCCCATTATGTATCCTCCGCGTATGTGTCAGCTGCCATCATCCTCACAACTTCTAAAAGAAAATTTTGGGAAATAGGTCATGCGAAAGTTCACGAAACTAGCGAGTTTATCTATAGTAAACTTGTATACATACCTAATTCCAGAAAACATGAATGTTACATAGTTGGAGACCCTCTATCTTCTAATTTGTAATGTATCGATAGGTATACTTACATTACGTTGACATTTATTGCACGCCCTTAGACTATAAATAACGCATAATTATGGTATGAGAACACGGTTTGTTTACTGGTCTTACTATCCAGTGTACGTCTCATCTAAAATGTACATGGTAGTGAAGGCTTATTTATAAAAGTATTTACTTTGGTACATCGGTTGAAAATGCGATGGTTGTGTATACACTAATTCATACAGAGATGAAAACGTCTCAGGACTTACTTATTGATGTATAATCGGATCATATTCCTGAGTTCACAACAGACCACAAACAATATAGTTATATCAACGTCAAACGCGAAGTTAGCAAGAACGAATTACGAAGGTATTACACGGGTATGTTTGAGAGGTATTATTTCTACAATCCATTCCGTAAAAGGTGTAAACGGTAACCCGTTCCAATCTCTTCCTGTTTTTGTTTCTTTTTTTTTTGTTTTTTCCAAAAAAGGCCGAGATTCTTCGTTGGAGATTTGTTTCGTACTATCCATCCTATATTTACCTAGAGTTTCAAAATACTGATTTAATTTACCTTTCGTAATTTTTTCGCTGAGGCTATTATAATCATAGAAATAAAAATAACCTAAACAGCTACTTTCCGGTTTGGAAACAAATAATGCACTTATACTATGTACTATGATATGTGTAGTAAAATTGTGGGATATTGTTCGCTTTGAAGGTGAAGAAAAATATTCGTAACACATTGCTGGACATTTTTGATGCATGAAGTCTGCCGCCCTACATTTGGTTACCACAATAGTACCAATAGTTTCTTATGAAAGCCTCTGCTGAAGATTACTATAATAAACAGCTTAATGTAATAAATCACATCTCACGTGAAATAGAATCAATTTCTATATGGAATATAATCTGATATAGCGCAATCACGTGATCTATTATTACTGTATTACCGAAGTCATTCTCAGTTACGAATGTCATCGGAGTATAATTGAACATTGAATTTATGTGATATTCGGACGTTGATGTCGTTTTCTTGTACACGGACTAATTAAATTTTAAGCTGTAGGTACCAAACTGTTCTCAGTGTTCGCGCTCTAATGATATTACCTTATATTTACTTGTATTTGTGTTCTGAAACAAGTCCTTTTTTTATGTTAATAGGCGGCAAACGAGCAGACGGTTCGCCTGATGGTAAGCAATTATCGCCGCCCATGGACACAAGCAACACCATAGGAGTCACAAGTGCGTTGCCGCCCCTTGGGGTTGGGAAAAGGGGTAAGATGAGGAGAGGGATGAGGGAGAAGGAATAGGGGATAGGGCCTCCGGCACTCTCACTCACCGGACGAAACGCCACAGTTTAGGTACTGTTACTTAACGTCGATTTAGGGTAGTACTTCCCCGGGCTTGCCGGCCCATTCATGCTGAAATCAGCAAGGCTCTACTACCATGAAGTCGATCGTTTACCTGAATTACCCACTACCTGCACTCGCTTTTTATGACGGAGAATACCTGTTTGGAGAATGGCGCAGTCAGATAATAAGAGTAAATGCGTGTTATCTAGCAACATTATGAGATGGAAAACTCACAAAGGCCATATTGAGGGAATAAGGGCGATTCGGGCCGTAGCGCCGACGTATGAGTTTGAAAGGAATTACATAGACATTACAACATTAGTCGTATTATTCAGCTGGGGATTGTTCAAGGTTTCATTCGCATCGTATATATATATTACGTACGTTTTCAATTTGTTCCATTATGTGCTACTTCGGTTCGCTGCTGATATTCCGGTCAGTGATTGATTACTTTAAAGATTTATTTTATTTTACGCGCTCTCATAAATCAAACTATTTTCTGCCACGACATTGCTTGTCAGGAGCGAAACTAATGTTTTGGGTGAGAGTGATAAGTACTTATATTTTGGAATGATTTATGGCATTATTCTTATACCTATCTGTCTTAATAGACACTAATGTGTCTATTCTCTATTAAGTTTACGTATTGGAAGTGCGGTGTGTTTAATTTTACTTTTGAGGTACACCACCCGTGTAGTGAACTGTTTATACAAACATGTGTTGGTAGGTACTGTATACATAGACGTAGAGCGACCTTAAAAATATCAATTTAACCAGCTTTTTCTACTTGAGTACCTTTCAGGCTTTATTATAAAAGGCAAACTAATGATAGGCTTGGCCCTGAACTTAAGCTATCTATCAAATAAAGAGATTTTATAAAAGTTGGATTTACGCTGAGCGCGGATCATCTGTGGCAGTCAATTTAGCCCTGTGCTTACCCTAGTTTATCACAGATTATAGATTCAATTGGTACTAATTCTTCATCTTGATTTATGTATGAGAATCATATTTTAGCAAAGGGCTTAAGTAAAAACCTAACTAGGGATAATTTTTTTTAGTCTACTATTTGAGTAAGGAAAATTTTGCCATTCTATTTCTAAAAATAATACAAATAAGACTGAATAATAAACTTGTTGCTACCAGAACAGAGGTAAATGCAAGTATAAACAGTGAGACAGTTAATTAAAACTTCTTCGGGCAAAATAAAATGCGTTGCAAACATTTAAAAATCATCAATTCATTGCTCCGGTGTCCATTTCATTACGACTCGATCTGTCTTTTATTTGTACGTGGTAAAATTACGGTATTGTGTAAACAACGTAAAATGATACCTAACAATATATTGTAATTCAGACTGACAGATAAATAAAAAGTAACGCTCTGAAAAAAAGATTCTGCAGCTCTTAGGCCGACACAGAATTATGCTCTATTCGTATCGACCTCGTTTGCACATTCCACTAGGCTTGTTCCATGGACTGACCGGAGTTTTTAAAACATTGCATAGACTTTACTCATAAATCAATTTAGTGTTGCAATTTAGTGCGATGTATTAATGAGATATTTTTATTTAAACATGCACAACTATCTGGAAGCTCTGTTGGCTGTAAGATATATTTAGGCGCACTTATATTTCATTTTCATATTACAACCTTTAGAAATAAAATGCGTTTTATACATTTGACAGCCAAAAATATATCATACCAACCCCAAAAGCAACAATTACAAGTTCCAAGTGCCGGCCGCAAGAGCCGTTTGTAATCCTAAATTAACGAAATCTTTTGTACCAATCCTAATCTGAACGAAGCTATTAGTAGTATATTGCGCTCGCATTAATAATTAAATTGTTTATTGGTAGGGATAGCCGCGTTTGAATACGTCCTGTGTACTACCTTACGTTAATTAGTTGTGGTAAGTTCGCTCTTGGTCGCTGAATCGAACACACGCGCACTAATTAATATTTTGTAGTTCCTATTTAAACAATTACGAGTGGATGTGCTCATGTCTAGAGAATTATCATTAAACAAGTAAGCATTTATTTGAAATATGTCGTCATATATAGGCTGATGTATATAAGTGAACTTCACTACAATATAAATATAAGTAACTGTATATATTTACCTAAGTGTTAACACTTTACTTATCACTAGTCTGATATTGCTTCAGAAGTCACGTGTAACCATAATCTTCGTCAATGCGCGAGTCGCAAGTTTCGGTGTGTAAAGCTCCTCGGCAGATTAAGATTATCCGCACAGCGAGTATTGAATCTTCAGTAATAAAAGCTTTGTATCAAAGCTTTTATTACTGAAGTAAAGTTAAATACATATAAAGTTTTCTTTCTTAAAATACACTACAAAGTAAAGTTATGAAAAGAATATCTACGAAAGTAAACTCGTGAATGTAGGTACATTGTATGTTACCTCAAAGAACTGACATAATCGTAAAGTCACTCAGTCTGTCGGTTCAAAACGAATGCTAAATACATAAAGACATATTTATTTCTGCATTTTGGTTGTTTAAAACACTTATACAAGTCAAATATAAATGCTGAATCGACGAGTCTCCAGCTTCAACAATGCTGCCACCTTGTGCAATCTCGTCGTGAACGAGGTACCGCGACAGTTATTAAACATTTAAGTTTAATTGAAATGTAAAATGAAGGTTTAATCTCGAAAGTATTTTTGAAATAAATAATATGTATAAGTATTTACGTTTCATACTGGCATTTACGTGGAGAATGGCTTAATCTTGCTACTAAACAGTTTGAAAGATTGTAATAATAAAGGAAATGCTTAGGAAAACCGGGAAACAGGCTTATGTAGACTATGCTTAGGTAGACTTACTGCACTGCTGTTATTCATACGTCAGCAACATGGTGCCATATTATTACTATTGCAATGAAATGAAAATCAAATGAATTTTCGAATCGAAATTTCTCTCGATAAATTTAATATTTCATAAAATTAAACATACATTTTAAAACAATCTCGTAATAAATCTCTCAGACTGAATAAACCTATAGTCAGGGTAAAAATAGCCCAGTACTTTTTTAAAGCGAGCTTTGATATCTAAAGCGAAAGCTAAGGAGAACAAGTGAACTTCATAGTACAATCGCAGGAAAAAGTTATGTGCACCGTATATCGTTATAACATTTACCTTATTGAAAAATCGCCTTGAAAATTCGCAAATAGAACTTCATATTTATTACGTTCAGTGAGGAAAATATCTTTGTAATGAACTAAATTTATGATATTATAATGTTTAAAAGATTCGTGTTCAATCGTTACACTCTACAGCTCTACACGACTGGATTTTCACAAATAGTTTTGATAAAATGTTGGTGTTCAGCTTTGATAATTTTCATAACTGCTGCCCATCACTTTATAAAAAAAAATGCTTGAACAAGAGCGACTAGTTATTTTGTAATTTGATAAAGTATAAAATTGCTGCATTTTACGTAAAATTATTAAATATTCTCTCTTTTAACATAAAATCGCCTTTTATATAGCGTCATAGAAAGGAGCGGAAGCAATTAAAAAGAAAGAAAATATATTCAGAGTATCGCAACAAAGTTGAAAAGCTAATTGTATGTATATTACTTATTCTTATTGTTGACAAAGAGTGTTCCCGGCGTTCAGCGCTGTCTTTCTGATAGCTTGCGATCGACAGTGAAGAAATTAAATTGTGCCTGTAGCAGCAAGCCATAAACTGAGATCAAAGAAATACGAGTAATACCAGGTGATACTGTGCATGTACAAGCGACGGTGAATTATCCCCGCGCAAACAATTCAACGACTGATCTGTGGTTTATTGTGCCGAATATTTTAGGGCTGGCTATATCAACGTATTGTATATAACTTTAATTATTACGGACTTGTTCGCATTTGCTTTTACTGCTTATAAGGAAGCCTATGTGCCAGATTTGCGTTGGTAACCGCACTAGTTTTACAGCGAAGTTTTACAGTTATTACTCACTCAAAAAAATACTATTTTACTTAAAATATAATAAACTTGTAGTCGTGTAATCAATTTTTGCAATTAGTTCATATATCACCGTTCCTCATTTTGATATTTAAATACATTAAATAGACTTAAAAAACCGAACACTATCAACAAAGTAAAATGTGGCGAAACAGGGATGTAAAAAATATTCGATTTATCCAGGACCGGTCCTATATTAATATAGTTTTATGCGAGTATATTCTTTGCTCGCGTGAAACTATATGGGTAAATGGATACTCCGTATCATATTTTCAGCCAGTTTATAAGAACGATAACTTTTGCCCATTATGTATCCTCCGCGTAAGTGTCAGCTGCCATCATCCTCGCAACTTCTAAAAGAAAATTTTGGGAAATAGGTCATACGAAAGTTCACGGAACTAGCGCGTTTATCGATAGTAAATGTGCATACAAAATACCAGAAAACATGAATGTTATATAGTTGGAGACCCTCTATCTTATACATTTGTAATGTATCGATAGGTATACTTACATTAAATTGACATTTATTTCACACCCTTAGACTATAAATAAAGCTTATGGTATGAAAACACGGTTCGTTTACTAGTCTTACCATCCAGTGTACGTCTCATCTAAAATGTACTCGATACTGAAGGCTTATTTATATACGTACTTTGGTACATAATTTGAAAATTCGATGGTTGCTTATACACTAATACATACAGAGATGAAAACGTCTCAGGACTTACTTATTGATATATAATCGGATCATGTTCCTGAGTTCACAACAGACCACAAAGAATATATTGATATCAACATCAAACGCGAAGTTAGCAAGTACGAATTACGAAGGTATTACACGGATATGTTTGAGAGGTATTATTTCCACAATCCATTCCGTAAAAAGTTGGAAACGGTGACCCGTTCCAAGCTCTCCTTGTTTTTGTTTCTTTTTTTGTTATTCCCAAAGGGCCGAGATTCTTCCTTGGAGATTTGTTTCGTACTATCCGTGCTATATTTACCTAGAGTTTTAAATTACTGATTTCATTTACATTTCCTCATTTTTTCCACTGAGGCTATTATAATCATCGAGCACGATACGATAAATATAATCTAAACAGCTTCAGATATGTAATATGATGCATTCAAATATGTAATATGATATGTGTAGTATAATAGTGGGATGTTGTTCGCTTTGAAGATGTAGAAATATAGGGTGTAAAAAGACCCTTAACGAAAACTGAAAACCCGTATTGTAGCAATCATTACGAACATTTTTTACTTCGGTACCATGCCTGGGAAAAACTACTCTTAAACTACTACGATTTGTACACATACTAATGATTATGTAACGGGTCTGAATTGTGTTAGTACTGATAGTTCCGAACTTATAAATGTTAATAATTGAGAAGACCAAGTGAGCGTAGGTTCCGAAACCCGCACTTCTCAGAGGCAGCGCTGAAGGACATCAGTCATCCCGTGACTACGCCTGGTGTAACCCACGCCGAAACGCCGGGGCAAATAGAAAGCTATTTCATCTTTATTTTCGTTTCGTTAACACGAGTCAGACCCGTTACATAATCATTAGTACATGCCTGGGAAATTGCTGGTTCAGGAGATATTGAGGCTCAAAATCACTATGCAATTTTTTTAATTAGGTACAATATCGATGGAATTACCTCACCAATTTGTTCTATAGATGTCCTATGCACCCATGGATAAGAAGGTATTTCGGGAATTGCTCGCGCGCACTTTTATTTTCAGTTTAAAAAATGTGTCTACTTAAAAAAAAGTTCGTTTCGCCGGTAAGTACAATTTTTGCTTAGTACGACTTGACATGATGTCCTGAAGTCTACTCGACTTCGGCTTGGTGATGGGTCTTGTGACACTCTGTATATTCATAAAACATTGCTAGACATTTTTAATGATATGATATAATATTCTACCACATTCACACAACACCATCTAGTCCCAACTAAGCAGAAGCTTGTACTATGAGTACTAGACAATGGATAAACATACATAATTATATATTTTTTTCTCCAGTGAAGTCTGCCGCCCTTCCTTGGATTAGCACAATAATACCAATCATTTGTTATGAATTAAAGCCTTAAATCTGCTGAAGATTACTATAATAAACAGCTTAATGTAATAAATCATATCTAACATGAAATAGAATAAATTTCTATACCTATGGAATACAATCTGATATAACGCAACACGCGATCTAATTATTGCTGTATTACTGAAGTAATTCTCAGTAACGAATATTATACGAGTACCTCATAATTGAACATTGAGTTTATGTGATATTCGAACGGTTATGTCGCTTTCTTGTACACGGGCTTATTAAATTTTAAGCTGTAGGTACCTAACTGTTCTCAGCGTTCGCGCTCTAATGATATTACCTTATGTTTACTCATATTGGCGTTCTGAAACAAGTCGGTCGTTTACCTGAATTACACTCGCTTTTTATGACGAAGTATACCTGTTTGGAGAATGGCGCAGTCAGATAATAAAAGTAACTGCGTGTTATCTAGCAACATTATGAGATAGAAAACTCACAAAGGCCGTATTGAGGGATTGAGGGAGATTCGGGCCGTAGCGCCGACGTATGAGTTTGAAATGAATTACAGAGACATTACGACATTAGTCGTATTATCCAGCTGGCGATTTTTCAAGGTTTCATTCGCCTCATATTTATATTACGTAGGTTTTCAATTTGTTATATTCTGTGCTACTTCGGTTCACTGCTGATATTCCGGTCAATGATTGATTACTTTAAAGATTTATTTTATTTTACGCGCTCTCATAAATCAAACTATTTTCTGCCACGACATTGCTTGTCAGGAGCGAAACTAATGTTTTGGGTGAGAGTGATAAGTACTTATATTTTGGAATGATTTATGGCATTATTCTTATACCTATCTGTCTTAATAGACACTAATGTGTCTATTCTCTATTAAGTTTACGTATTGGAAGTGCGGTGTGTTTAATTTTACTTTTGAGGTACACCACCCGTGTAGTGAACTGTTTATACAAACATGTGTTGGTAGGTACTGTATACATAGACGTAGAGCGACCTTAAAAATATCAATTTAACCAGCTTTTTCTACTTGAGTACCTTTCAGGCTTTATTATAAAAGGCAAACTAATGATAGGCTTGGCCCTGAACTTAAGCTATCTATCAAATAAAGAGATTTTATAAAAGTTGGATTTACGCTGAGCGCGGATCATCTGTGGCAGTCAATTTAGCCCTGTGCTTACCCTAGTTTATCACAGGTTATAGATTCAATTGGTACTAATTCTTCATCTTGATTTATGTATGAGAATCATATTTTAGCAAAGGGCTTAATTTTTTTTAGTCTACTATTTGATTAAGGAAAATTTTGCCATTTTATTTCTAAAAATAATACAAATAAGACTGAATAATTTACTTGTTGCTACTAAAACAGAGGTAAATGGAAGTATAAACAGTGCGATAATTAATTAAAACTTCTTCTCGGAAAATTAGAGACATTGCAAACATTAAAAAAGGCTCTCTCAGAATCATCAATTCATTGCGCCGGTGTCCATTTCATTACGACTCAACCTTACTTTTATTTGTACGTGGTGAAATTTCGGTATTGTGTAATCAGACTAATCAGTTACCATTAAAAAAACGTAAAATTATACCTAACAATATATTGGTTATGGAAATGCGGAAAGCGGTTGGACAGGCCAAGATTGGTCTGTGTGAAGAGGCTTGGGGAGGCTTTGCAATGGACTTCTTTAGGCTGTGATGAAATGATGAGAACTATACTGATTCGATAAATTCACATACATCGAGCTTATATAGGTAACAATTATAGATACACAGTGACAGATTTATCTGAAAGGACTCTCTAAAGGCTCGTCAGTTTCAGACTACAGATAAATAAAAAAGAATGCTCGGAAAAAAGATTTTACAGCACTTAGGCCGACATGGAATTCGGCTACATTCGTATCGACCTCGTTTACCTGCACATTCCACTTCGCTTGTTCCATGTTCCACCTACTAACTGGAGTTTTTACGACAACGTTTAAACTTTACTTTTAAATCAATATAGTGTTTTGATTTTGTGCATGTTTTAATGAGAAATTCTAATTTATTACACAGATCTCTGAAAGCTCTGATGACTGTAATATATATTTAGGCGTAGGTATATTTAATTTACGAAAACTAAATTTTAGAAATAAAATACGTTTTATACATTTGACTGCCAAAAATATATCATACCATCCCCAAAAGCAACAATTACAAGTTCCAAGCGCCGGCAGCAGGAGTCTTTTGTACCAATCCTACATTAAATCCAGACTGAAATCTGAACGAAGCTATTAGTAGTATATTGCGCTCGCATTAATAATTAAATTGTTGTATATTGGTTAGGATAGCCGCGTCCGAATACGTCCTGTGTTGCACTACGTTACGTTAATTAGTTGCGGTAAGTTCGCTCTCGGCTCGCTGAATCGAACACACGCGCACCAATTAATATTTTGAAGTTCCTAGTAAAATAACTACGAGTGTCTGTGCACATAACCAGACCTTCTCATTAAACAAGTGAGCATTTATTTGAAATACTTGAAATATGTCGTCATATATAAGCTGATTATGTCCCGGCTTTTCAACCCTCAAATAAACTGATACTAGTCTTAGCCTCGTAATATCGCTATCCCTTTTGGTTACGGAGGTGAGACGGCAGTCGCACGGTGGAAAAGCTGATATTTTGTCATATCTGGTTCATCTAGTTGGACATGTAAGCGGACCTCGGGCTCCAAGGCGTAATTCTTGGATGCAACAGGGATAACGCTAGGACGATGATGATGATGATATAGGCTGATGTGTTTAAGTGAACTTCGTGATTTAATTTGACGTGTCTGTATATATTTTTTAGAAGATTGTAGTTTAATTCTCACTTGTATCTATCATACATAACACAGCTAAACAAGTACTATACAAAAGACTGATTAGATCGGGCATGGCAACTTTGGAATGTATTCATAGACTAAGTAGAGTTAGAGGATAAGGTTACGTATTATATCTATTAGAATTATACATTTAAAATTAAAAACCACTATTTAATAAACGTAAAGTTGCTCAGTTCGGCAAACATAAAGTTATTTTAACGATTTCCTCCGTCAGTTTACTTTAGCAACGCTCAACTTTTACATACCAGTTTCCACAAAATATTCCTAAAAGGATAGTTTCCAACTTACGCTGGCGCTGAAACTCTGTTCAAATGTATGAAGGGAATTTTCAATATCGGCCTCACTTTGGATTCACTTGTGATTGTAATTCAATTTTCTTTTAATGTGTATTCATGTGCTAGTATCTTGTGAGGGTTTGTACTTTATTCGGACCACTGAGTTTTGGACCACAAAAAAAAATCCTGGTTCGGCTCGAACAATATGCTTCCTTCGTTCCGAAATAAATTTTTAATAAATTTGTTCCCGCTTCGTCCTATTTTATGTTCCTTGTAGGGCCCATATTTTTTGTATAGGTTTTACTTGCTTTTTGTGCTATCAGTAAAAAAGACCCATGATTATGTCACTAATATTTTTTTATCTAAATAGAACACTTTCTCTTCTTATAAAGTACACTTAAGCTAGCTGCAATGAACATATTTTAAAGCTAAAGGAAGTTTATGTAATGACCTTAAAAATTTTAACCACCTTGTTTACAGGTGATTAACTTCTGTACCTTTATGCTACCCTGGTACTTTATAGTTTTAATTCAAATTATTTGATTATTGAACAATTAGTGAAAATACAAAAAATATATTTTTACTACACTGAATAAATTTTAAAGCTGAATTAAATTTATTTAATGTCTTCAAAAAATTTTACCGGCTAATTTATAGGTGACTAACTTCTGCACCTTCATGCTATCCTAGTACGTATCAATTTCAATTCAGATTACTTAATTATAGAACAACTATTGGAAAATCTAAAAAAGTGTACTTTATATTTTTATTGTCTGTATTTTGAAAATACTTGGAATTCGGTCCGAAGCAGTAATTCTAAACTGGTGTGGGACAAACTAGGTGTTTTTTGGAATTCGGCTCGAAACTTCGATCCGAACGAGGAACAAACCGTTGTGAGGATGAAGCATGCATTCAACTTCGCTGCGTTACATCGATTCCACGCAATACGCCGCATTTCCGTCGGCCGATGTCGTCGAATGTTATTCAAAACCAATATTGTTTCGCAATTAAATTCGATAAAATCTTTGAGTTTATATCAGTTTACAAGTGGAGAATCTAATGCAGTAACTGTAGATTTACTTAAAACATAATATATATACAACTGTAGGTAGGCATAAACATCAATTAATCTTTGACTCTTTAAAATAAACCACAACCTCAAGTGTAAGTTTTACATAAAACGATTTCATCTCTGTAAAGCTTATTTTATTGATTTAGGAGCCACGAAAGATTTTTAAGAAAATCCGTGCAGTGTAAACGAATTATATAACTTTCAATGTTTTCACTTATAGTATGATTATGACATGTAATATTGACGGTATCAATGCACCTTTTGCCACCGTAAATCTGTCATCTAATCATAAATATTGGACCAAAAAGGTATCAAGGTTGTAGAAAGTAGGTTGGGTCACGAAACGGACGTCAATTTGTAACGACAGCAAATCACTTGACAGTTTCATTCTGTATGGACATTTAAATATAAACCTTTTCGTTTCGTTCACATTACCGTGCAAAAGAGATTATATTCTGTGAGAGATTGCTGATAGTTCGCAGTTGGTTAAGTGGTAAGCCGCCACTTCAACAGTTGATATTATGAAATGACATTGCATGTGTTATATTAGCCGTCATCTCAGTATCTTAAGAAATTCCGTTAGAGGTAGTAGACATTTAGAAGTACTGACCTCTCACAGAAAATACACGTAAAGTAACTAAATTATATATTTTCCTTCTCCTATTCCTCTACCCATCCCAATGGGTGGCATAGCTCTTGTTGCTCTCCTGGTGTTGCTTGTTTTCATGGACAGCGGTAATCGCTTGCAATCAGGCGATCCGCCTGCTAAAATATTACAATATAACAAATGCACCAGCAGTTTTTTATACAGCTCTGGAAGCGACTCCTTCAGACTGATATAACCGAAGAGAACCTCCTCCTTTTTTGAAGTTAAAAAATTAACCAAATTAAATGTACCTGATTCGTGGTGAGTGCGAAAAGGACCTCTCTCTTCTACTCTGAATGAAGAGAAAAAATAAAAAAGCTAATAATAAAAAATATATATACAAGTATATATATCAGAATTTGTTAAAAAGCTTCTTGACATTAAAGTTGGAATTCTATCACAAGAAATTCAAGAAAGCTATTTCATAGGACATAGTAAAGTTTGCGAACACTACAAGGTATTTCTCGTTAAGTAATTAATTAGAATCTCGATATGTAATGTAATAAAATAAACACTTGAATTCAACGAGGCATTTGTTTTCATAGTATAATCGACAACTTGGTAATATATTTTGTTCTCTGTAGAAACGAGTCTTAACTAAGAGTAATTGAAGTTTGTCTTTGAATTGTATTAAGAATTATTTTACTTGTGTTAACAATTTCAGAGCACCTATTGATTACATCAAGT
Organism: Euclidia mi; assembly: GCA_944739405.2. Classification (NCBI taxonomy): domain Eukaryota; kingdom Metazoa; phylum Arthropoda; class Insecta; order Lepidoptera; family Erebidae; genus Euclidia; species Euclidia mi. The sequence goes on from OX123198.2 coordinate 20,600,439, forward strand.
AATTATTGTAAAGGCGAGGGTAAAGTTTACTAGGTACTTAGGTGACCGGTGACAAAAAGTCACATTCGTACGTGCCTCAGAAAAATTTTGGCCGCGGTTGTCATGAAAATCTTATGACAGCTCACCCGTCACCTCGCAAGGTCCTACCAGCTTACCGGTTATAATGGACCGAAACTCGCCTTGAAAACTTGTGAGTGCTCAAATGTGCACTTGGTAAGCCGAGTTAAAGAAAAAAAAGATTAAATGAGTGGGCCACTACTGGTATACATGTGAGTAGAGCTAAATTATATGAATTATATGCTATAAAATCCTTCAATTTTAATCCACAGTTTATTGAATACGTTAAAAAATATTCAAAATTATTTAAGAAAGTCTGTTTTATAGCAAAATCCATGTTTTTGAGTAACAAAATAAAGCAATCGTATAACAAAGTTGAAACTACTTGGAAAGTTAGTAACGAACAAACTGGCGAAATTAGAATTAATAATAATAAGTTTGAATTGAAGTTTGACACTAAAATTGTACGCGAAGATGAAGATGTAGCACAAGAATTTAATAATTATTTTTCGCACATACCGTTATCTGTTACGAAGGGTTTAGACGCTTCTTCTAGTGTAGCTGCAACATATTTGATTAATAATATGCCAGAAATAACGTGTACTTTTAGATTTCAGACTATTAATTCAACTGACATTTTAAATACCTTCAAGTCTCTTAAGCCTAAAAAGACAGGTGACTTATGGGGCATCTCTGTAACAGTTTTGCAAACAATTATTGACCTAGTAGCTCCGTATTTAACTGTAGTATTCAACCACTGCCTTAATTCAGGAACTTTCCCAGATCTTATGAAATACAGCAAAATTATTCCACTTTTTAAATCTGGCAGCAAAGCTGATATTGGTAACTACAGACCCATTTCAGTGTTACCAGCGTTCAGTAAAATTTTTGAAAAACTCCTATTTAAGCAATTACTACAATATTTTAATCTTAACAGCCTCCTACATACTGAACAGTACGGATTTACTAAGGGTCGATCTACGACTGATGCAGGAGTAGCTTTACTTAAGCATGTGTACAATGCTTGGGAATAGTCGCAAAATGCTATAGGTATCTTCTGTGACCTTTCTAAGGCTTTTGATTGCGTAAATCATGATACACTTTTACGCAAACTGAAACAGTACGGTATCAGAGATTTGGCACTTAGAGTCATTAATTCTTATCTGAAAGGTAGAGTACAACATGTAGATGTCAATGGAGCTCATTCTTCCGGGTTACCAGTGCAATTAGGTGTTCCCCAGGGGTCCATTCTGGGACCCTTTTTGTTTTTAATTTATATAAATGATTTGCCTTATTACATGAATAACTTGTGTGACGTTGTTCTTTTTGCAGATGATACGTCTTTAATTTTCAAGGTTGATAGAAATAAGGAAAACTTTGACGAAGTAAATCGAGCGCTAACTAAAGTCACACACTGGTTTACAGCTAATAACTTAGTTTTAAATTCCAAGAAAACTAAATGTGTTAAATTTGTATTGCCAAACGTAAAGAATCTGGGACTTAACTTAGCACTTAACGAGGAGATTATAGAACCAGTAAATAACACTGTTTTCTTAGGTATAACAGTAGATAATAAATTGCAATGGGGAGCACACATATTGGCTCTTACTGGGAAACTTAGCTCGGCTGCATACGCTATTAGAAAAATTAGACAGTTAACCGACGTCGATACGGCTCGTCTAGTTTATTTTAGTTACTTTCATAGTATTATGTCCTATGGTATTCTTCTATGGGGAAAAGCTGCAGATATTGACAGTGTATTTATTTTGCAAAAAAGGGCAGTCCGTGCTATTTATCAGTTAGGGCCGAGGGTGTCACTTAGGGATCGATTTAAAGAAATTGAAATCCTGACTGTACCTTCCCAATATATATTTTCCAATTTAATGTACATTAAACAAAATATTAGTCGTATAGTAAAAATAGTGATGTCCATAATATAAACACTAGAAATAAACATAAATTGTGCGTGCCTCATCTTCGGTTACATAAAGTTCATAATACATTCATGGGGCTAGGTGTACGTATGTATAATAAATTACCAACTCATTTTTGTCAGTTACCTTTAAATTCCTTTAAAACTGAAGTTAAAACTTGTTTGTTAAAAAAAGCATATTACTCAATAGATGATTATTTCAAGGACAAGAATGCTTGGTAGACAAGTTCAATACTTACTGTTCCAGTTGTTGTGTACAGCTTTATATTTAATTGTTTTTATATACATACTGTTTGACATATGTTTGAATTTTGATTAACTTTATTTTTGACATAAGTTTCTCTGTTTGACATGCATATAATTTGTTTGCGTCATTATTTTATTTGACATTTAATTTTTATATACACTTTGACATTTTTTAATTCAATTATGCGTTTATTTGTTGACGTTCTGCTCTTTTAGATATGTTATAGTGCGGTAATAATGTCGGATAGATTTATTTTAGTCTAATGTAAGTTCGAATGGCTTGTCTTGGAAAGTAGGTTCGTCATGCTCACTGTACTGTCACTGCAGGCGGTAGCGTCGGTTGTCGGGTCACCCACTTCCCTCTAATATGGTTGAGGAGGGTGATGGCTGATCATTGCGTTATACTCGTGAACGGGTGCTGCCTGTGGTGACTGGTCGATCTACTGGACAGGATACAGCTTTTGACTTGCTGATTTATGAGTTTATTTGCAATTTGTTCCAATTGTTTTGGTACCTACCTAATTAATGCATTGTAACGTGATTTGACTGAGCAGTGATTACATAACAACATGATATTTAACATGTGTGCGGTTACACCCTACTTGTCATTTTGTTTTGGAGGCTAAGTGTTAGTCATTATTCTCAATTTTCAAGTCTTAAGTAGGTACGTAACTAAATAAATGGCAATAGGTTGTGTGCTAGAGCTATAGCTATCATGTTAACTGAAATGTGATATTACTATTTTTTTATTATAACGTATAACTTCATATTTAAATACGCAGACAGTACTGTGTTGCTAGGGAGTTTGTTGCACTGCTTCTTCTTCCTAGCGAAAACACATAGGAAGCAGTGAAGGGTTGGGCTTTTTGGGGGACTGTCTATTGTAAAATTTAACGTTCAGAAAGAGCTGTTTACCAGCCAATTTTGAATAAAAGATTTTGATTTTGATTGATTTTGATTTTGAATGCGCGTTTTCTCTACTCCCTGTAAATTTATAAGTTGATCCTACTTATCTATATCACAGACGGCTATATCGATTTGATAGATCGAATATTGAAACCGTAGATGGGATGCAATTGAGATAGCAGTAGAGTGTATAATTATAAAATTAGCAATTTTAACCTTTGCAAGTATAAGGGCGTGACTCATCACCCCAACCATTTAAAAAACATGCGATAATTTTGTGTACGGTAACTGAGGGTAGTTGTGTTTTTCTGTATTCTCATATCTAAGCGTAGATTAGTAGCATATATCACTGATTGGCAGCCGGTCGTAGATTTTGCTATATTGACCTTGCTAGACTTGCTATTGGGGTGACTGACTACTCCACTATGCTTTTACGTTCGCGTTTTTTTTTTCAAAGGATTAATTGAACCAGGAACCTTCTGGAAGTGAACCGTCATTGAAACTACAAAAACAAGCTCGGTGCTCAGTATGTCCAAGAAAATAAAACATGTTAAGATTAGGTATTTGTGTAAACTGTAATTTGCCTGTGTGTTTCGATCACCGTAAAGATATTTGTCTAAACTGCATTCAGTCTTAAATATATATTAATATACGCCCATAAACTCTTTAATATTTGTATCCATACTTTGATTTAAAACTGTATTATTGATTTCATGAAAAATAAAGAACTTTTTATTTTATATATTTGTGTTTTTCTTCGTAAATAAATTGTGGGATGATGGGTCACCCCGCTATCTTTACGTGTATGCAAAAAAAAGCCTATCCTACCGAGGGTAATGTAGGCCTAGAATACTAAAATAATTATTCAGATACTTACATTGAAGTTTCTTATAATGTATTTCTCCGTTATTTAATGTAAATTTATACTAAACAAAATATATAGATAAAAAAATATTTTATCTATATTTTATTTATTTAATTAAATAAATAAAATATACATAAAAAATCCTTTGATAACCATCACATGTTAAATAACATGTTACGAATTCCATGAAGGTAGCCAACCACTAACATTTTTATAAAAAATCATAAGCCACGAAAGTAGAGATCATCGTCATGTTTCCTTTTTATAAAAAACTGTGCATCTAAATTAACGGTAATTTCAACCTGTCCGAAAAGAAATGATTTTTAAGACATCTTTTTGACGATGTGAGTGAAGTGAAATTTTCTGATACAATTTTAGAAAAATAATGTACAAAGTTGTAGCCAGTTTTCTGGAAATTGCCGCATATTAGCCAAGTAAGTTTATTTTTCTTGTCGCAATGAAAACCTTATTGCAAACAGTCTCCGTTACCAATCTGTAGTTGGAGCTGGTGGCGAAGTAGGTGTCTAAGACTCTTCTGTAGAGTCGTTCGGGGCGTACTCAGTAATACTACCGCGGCGTCCAAGACGTCTCGTATCGGTGGGGTCACGCGAATCACGGTTAGCATACATTGCCGCGACCCAGTAGGGCAAATGTGTAGCCTTGAAATGTAATCTGAATAAGAATAAAAAATTGAGCTGCTGAAATATACACTATATAATATATAGATCCTATTTCTAACAATTTTCTTATCAGCATTTACTCATAAGCTATTCAAAAGGATATGAATCGTTAGCAACGATTCATATCTTTTTGAATAGCTTATATAGCGAGTTTACGCGTGGTTTCAAGTAGGTAATATCGAATCTTCTTGCTTTCACTAAGCAATAAAGTCACAATGTGTAAATGGAACATATTTATTACGGCTTCAATTTATTGCATTCAACAGGCAATTAAATTGGTACGTATAAATGAGCCTTTTGAGAGGTATATGCGATTTGACGGGATATTTGAAACGAACATGTGGAGATATTTGAACGAATAAAGTCAACTGGAAGAGCTTTCTTGCTTTGACGATATACGTTTAAAGTAAATAGAATAGAATATAAAATAAAGTTAGATCTAGACGTCTAGTACTTACGGAATTGGTCGCTCGGGAGTGGGTTAGCCTTAATATAAAATAGGAATAAAAAGGAAGAGTATTCTCAGAATATAGTAGTAATTGCTTAAAGTACAAATTCTTGCTTACAGTTATACTGTTGCTTGCGTTGCGGCTCGGTGGGCTTTGTTCTGTGTGATTTTTTTTACAACTCTGTGTTGCGGGTGACTTTACAGACATACAAGTAACGTATACAACACAGTGTTGCCTTGTGTAGGGATCGAACCCACAACACTTGGCGCGGTGTCAAGCGGCGAGGCGGCCGCTAAAACCACTATGCATAAAGTGCATGTCTTACCAGACTATGACAGATTCGCGTAACTGTGCTGCTAAGAGATGTTGAGGCCACCGCGGTGGTTTTTAGGGCGCATGTTGAACTTATAACATGAGCCATACACACTCCTTCCTACAGTCTGCAACTTAATGCCGTATAAGCCGTTAATTCCCTCTGCAACATGTTACCAAGATGGCGGCCATAAAAGTATTCCCGTCGCAACCCTTGTGTTTGAAATAGAAATATTGTCTATGATAAGTCAAATCGATTATATCGGTTTAGTAACATGTTATTTTGTCAATTGTAAAATTTGACTCTGGTCACACTATGAACTGTCAAAACATTCTCTTTTTTTTCCGGAAAAAATCCTTGCTAACACGTTTTGTCGTCTCGTGAAATATCGCCCTTTGAAAAGCACATGGTTGAAGCTTGTCGAATTGTATTGTAAATCTTATAAATTGTCGCTTTTGATCTACCATCGGCAAGGGATGTAATAAATTTGTGAAATATTGAACATTTGCAAAAATTGTGTGAATCCGGTGTCGACGTCCACGTGCTATCGTATCTTGAAGACGCCGCGTTTGGAGTCTGGTAACTAACGATAATTACCTCTGTTTTGGCCAAAATTAGTGCGTGTTTTATCTAGGTTTCCTCCAGGCCACCAGAGAAGATCACCAGGTAATAGAATTGTACATTGATTTGTTTTAACTTCATCACTGTGAATCACAGTAAATATATGTTCGACTTTTGTCTTGCCGACAACGACTGGATGAATACAATCACGCTTCCATTGCCCTCTGCAAACTTTTCCCATTCCTTCTAGGCAGATTCTTAAAATAATTGTTTGGTAGCAGAGCGTAGTTGAGTGTGCCTATATTGTAAACTTGTATCTGAGCTTGTCATTGCTACATCACATTTGTTAACAGTGTTGTAGTATTTGTTAGGTCAGTTTTGCTTAAATACATAATATTTATTTGTATTGGTTGACCTACTTAATTTGAAACACATCGTCATATACATAACCTTAAATCAGTAATTGTTTAACTTGAATTGTTGAAATCTAACTTGAATTTGTTGTTGTAGCATTAATCAGTTAGTTTGGTTGGATACATACCGGTTATATGTATCAATTGACTTAGTTCATTGTAAGCATTGAGTTTGAAACATTATAATAACCACATTTGACCTTGCATAGATGGGCGGGTCACATTGATAAATCAACTTAATAACCTTTGTTTTGTTATAATATACTGATAATATTGTTAGGTAACACATATTCTGTGTTTACTTATCGTATCACACATAACACAGTTGGTCTGTCTGTTGCAAATAACTAATTAATTAATTTGTGATATAAATATAAGTTTCAACTTTTAATCCATACTATAGTAAATATCAAAGAGCACTTTGTCTGTACATTGAATATTTTTGCCAAATTTCAATTGGATTGTGACATGTTATCGATATAGAACACAAAACTTTTTTTTTTTATTATTGTCTGTCTGTCTGTATGTTTGTTAAATCATCACGCAATAACCAGGGAAGGGATTTTGATGCGGTTTTCACCAATATATTGCCTGGAGACCCGATTACAATCTTGGATAACAATCATCACGCTATAACCTATGGGAGCCTAGCAGTGTCATTCAATAAATTTAATAGACTTGAATTCAAGCAACACACTTAATTGTTTGTATCGCGATAGTGACAAACGCATAGTTTGTGTCTTTGGTTATTTAGTCTTTAGTTTATCAGAATCTGTTTATTCTATCAAAAGTTATCGCAATTTAAAATATACATATATCGACATTGGTTCTCAAGTGATTTGGACTCAATTTGGGCAGAAGTTTACTTTAGATTATTTTCTAATACCTATTTATATTGCCAGCGCTGCATCTTAACACCGACTTTTAATTTTGCCAGTGGTGCCATCTAGGGGTATTACTTAAAATTATTATTTTAGCGGTACTTTTGCCGACTTGCTCACAACACACTAAATTGCTTGTATTTTTAGTTTATCAGAATCCGTTTATTCTATCAAAAGTTATCGCAATTTAAAATATACATATATCCACATTGGTTATCAAGTGATTCGGACTCAATTTGGGCAAACATTTGCATTAACTTCTTTTCTAATATTTATTTTGTCAGCGCCGGATCTTAACACCGACTTTTAATTTTGCCAGTGGTGCCATCTAGGCGTATTACTTAAAATTATTATTTTGCACACCATTACAGCCTATATTAGGTACCTACATAGTAGAGCATCGTAGACTTACTATTCGAATGTTACCTTTTGAGTGCAAAGATTCAAATTAACTAATAATTATTATGTAATCCGGCCAGATAGTATTTATTAAAAGAAAGAGCTAAGAATTTAGGTGGCAGGTACAGGTTACTACTTTTCTAATACAGTAAGTAAGAAACTTAAATATGAGTGTGAGTTTCATCAACCGATCACTATGTTATTTTACATTAACAAGGTCACAGAAAGGAATATTTAAGGAGATACCGACTTCCACGCGGGCGCCGGCGCCTACGCCGCCGACCCGGCTGTAGACGAGAAGAAGAAGCCGAGGTTCCCTCCGGTGATCGTCGAGTACCTCCCGAACTGGGCCCACCATATGCGGGAGCTCAAAGGCCAACTCGGCAGAGCCGTCAACGGCCGCCCCTTCGGAAAAGGGCTGCGGTTTACACCGAAGGATGAGGACGAGTACCGCCTATTGCAGCGGTACTTTACGGAGCTAGAGAGGACAGACCGCATCTCTTGGTTCTGTTACTCGCTCCCCGCAGAACGAAGCCTAAAGGTGGCAATAAGAGGCCTGCCCAGCAACGCGACACCGGAGGAGGTCGAAGAAGAGCTCCGCGAGCTGGGTTACGAACCTGAGTACGTGCGCAACATCCGGGCGCGCCAGGGGCGGCCAGGGTGCATCCTACTGGCCATTCTAAAGCGCACCAAAGAAACTACGTCGGGGATCTACGGCGTTACCGAGATGCTCGGCATCCCCGGCGTCCGGATAGAACAGTGGCGCGGCAAGCGGAGGCCGGCACAATGCCACCGCTGTCAGAAATTCCGGCACTCTAGCCACCAGTGCCACCGCACACTAGCGTGCGTGCGATGCGGTGATGAGCACACGGCCAGAGAGTGCCCGCGCACGAGGGAAGAGCCCGCTACATGCGCAAACTGCGGGGGTGACCACCCCGCAAATCACGTCAACTGCCCCGTCTTCAAACGTGAGGCGAGGAACAAGAAGGCGGGGACAGTAGCCATAACCGGCGAGCCGCGTCAAGGACCGGCACCGGTTAACGCGCAGCCCCAGGGAGAGGACACTAACGGGGTCTCACTCATGGCCAAAGCCAACGACCCCCCAGCTCGCGGACAACCCGGACCCGGACAGTCAAAGAGAGGGCGGAGGAACCGTGCTCGCGGCAAACGGGGCGCAACCGCCTCGGACACACCCGCACCCGAACAAGCGCCCGCCGTAGCAAAGAAAGCACGGAAACAAAAGGGCGGCCCCGGGAAGACCCCTAAGACCCCCGCCGAAACACCTCAGCCGACAGCTCACCCAGTCGCCGCCCCCGCGGGCACAACCGCGCCCCAGGGGAAGAAGGGGAAGAAGGCGAAGGCCCCGCACGCACGCGAGGGTACAAAGAGCTCCAGCACTGTTCAGGCCGCTGTCGCGGTACTTCAGCAAGTGCTCACAGCTATGAGCGAAGGCCGCGATAAACAAATCATCGTGAGCATCATCCTCAAGGGCCTGGCGGACCTTGTTCTACAGAATGAACAGTAAGCCCTTGAGGATCCTACATTGGAACGCCCGCGGCCTGAACAGAAAGGCCGCCCTACTCCGCCCTCTCCTGCAGGAACAAGACATAGACGTGGCGCTGATAAACGAGACGCACCTGGGACCTGCAGACCAACCACGATTCCCAGGTTTCCTCGTTTATCGGAGGGACGAGATATCGCCTGAAGGAAGGAGCTACCGCGGACTGGCAGTGCTAATCAAGCGACGAGTCGTATACCAGCCGCTACCTACACCAGACTTCAATACCGTGTACACACTGGGTGTCGAAGTGCACCTAGGCGGTGCCAACCTCCACCTCCACGCCGCTTACAAGCCGCTACATCGCCAGACGTCACCGAGCTGCGATCGCTAGTAAGCGTCTCGCACCCTGTCATCATAGCGGGCGACTTAAACTGTAAGCACCCAGCGTGGAACTCGTCGAACACCAACCATGCTGGTGTACGACTATTCAAAGACGCCGAGACGTACGATTATGTGGTCGCGGGACCGGAGGTACCCACACACTACCCGGACGACCCCACATTGATGCCCGACGTACTGGACATTCTCGTACACAACGAGACGCACTGTCAGATACAGCAGGAGGTGCTCGGCGACGAGCTGTTGTCGGACCACCAACCTGTACTCGTCGTCATCCAACAGCAGCTGACCCGCGTAGTCCCTCAAGCGCCACGTCTCAAAACGGACTGGAAAAAAATCACAGAAACGATGGAGACCACTACACCGACTCGCCCGATCAACTCCGCGGCCGACGTCGAAACGCTCGCGGCCGAGCTCGCCGACGCAATCAAGGGCGCCCTTGTGACCGCTACAACACCCGTCACCACCCAGAGGAGGCTACCCCCTCTGCCGGCACACATCCAGCGAATGATCGCGGACAAGAGGCGTCTTAGAAGGGAGTGGCAGAGCTCACGATGCCCCGCATTGAAAGCCAGACTAAACAGCCGGACCTACACCGCCGAGAGCTGGGAGCGCTTTATCGACGACTCCAGCGACGACTGGCCGTCTATACATCGGCTATGTCGTCGCCTCACTAACACCCCAGCTCCGGTGCGCCCGCTACTACACGCCGACGGGACGCCGAGGTACAAAGCAGCAGACCGCGCGGCCATACTCGCTGAGCACTTAGAGAGCGTGTACGCGCCGAACCCGACTGCAGTCACGGAACACACCGCAGCAGTCGAGAAACACCTTCGAGACTACTTCGCCACGCCGATAGCTCCCGAAGAGGACCCCATCCACTTCTCCCCCGGCATGGTGCAACGAATTATTCGGCAGACCCAGCCCAGGAAGGCTCCTGGGGCGGATGGGATACCGAACATAGCGCTGCGCCGCCTGCCGCACCGTACCGTGGCAGCGCTGGCGCGCCTGTTTACGGGGATCGTCCGCACAGGCGTCTTCCCTACATGCTGGAAGGAGGGACGCATAATTATGTTGCCCAAGCCGGGCAAGAACATATTGAAGCCTGAGAGCTATCGGCCGATCACTATACTAAGGTGTTCGAAAAACTCCTGCTGCGGCACCTCACACCGCACATCACGCCCAGACCTGAGCAGTTCGGGTTCCGCGCCGAACACTCAACCACATTGCAGCTGTCGAGGGTACTGCACCGGATAGCGGCGGCGCGTAACAAACGCGAGCACGCCGTGGCAGTATTCCTCGACATGGAGAAAGCCTTTGACCGAGTATGGCATTCCGGTCTGCTGTATAAGCTCTCGACCTCCACAGCGCCCCGCCGCATCGTGAAAACGGTCTCCTCGTTTCTATGCGACAGGAAATACCGAGTGGTAGTGGAGAGAGAGGTCTCAGACCTCCATCCTATCGCCGCCGGAGTTCCGCAGGGCTCGTGTCTCTCGCCTGTGCTCTACTCGCGTTTCACCGACGACATCCCCGTCGCCGAGGGCGCAGAGCTAGATCTGTACGCTGACGACGCGGCGTACATCACCACCAGCATCAACGCCTACCACGCCGTGTCCAAGATGCAGCGTACCCTCCAGCTTCTCCCACACTGGCTGTCACAATGGCGGCTGTCGGTGAACGTGGGTAAGTCACAGGCCATACTTTTCAGCTCGAAGAGAGATCACCCACCACTACTCCAGCTCCAGGACTACTTCATCCCCTGGACGAGGACGGCGAAGTACCTGGGGGTCACATTAGACCGCCTACTCACCATGGAGTCACACGTCCGCAGAGTCGTCGTGCAGGTACGCGCGACTAGGGCGCTATTGCGTCCAGCGCTCACATCCCGTCTCCCGCTGCGCGAGAAACTGGGGGTGTACAAAACTTATGTACGCTCCCGGCTCACCTACGCCGCACCTGCCTGGTACGCGCTCACTAGCGAAACCAACCGGGCCCGCCTCCGAGCGCAACAGTCGCTCACCCTCCGTACCGCGGTAGGTGCGCCACGCACCGTCCGCAACGCCGTCATCCAGCGGGACACGCGTATGGAGAGCCTGGACGCCTTCATCCGCCGCCTGTCCGTGGGGATGTTTGAGCGTGCCGTCGCCTCGGCCTGGGACCACGTCCAGGACCTGGCCCCCTGGTACGCTCGCCCCCCGGACAAGAAGAAGCTGCCGCGAGATCTGCTCGCATCACCCGACGACTCCGCGGACAACACGGTCACCCCCGGGTGACCGCCGCCCTCACAACACTACACTCCATTCCCTCTGTTGCAGGTGACCGCCCCTTTCCACGCGACATCTGCGCGTATGATCAGCATACGTGCATCATGTGCGCGCGCGGGCGACCACCGCAACAGCGGACGCCTACAACACGACGCGTACACACCCACTACACCACACAACAACACACATCGACATCCACAGGGCCGCACACTAGTAAGTCGCTGTCCGCGTCGCTGGCTTCACGGAGCTGGGCCTCCCTCGGTTCGCCGGGGGTCTCACCCGGCTCGTGTTGACCGCCCGGACGGCGTGAAGACCGAAGCGGCCCTGTAAACACGACGACGACACTCACCGGGCACATATAGCGCATCCCAAACACCTGCCCCTTATTTAAGGGGCAGCGACGATCCCGCAGGCTGAGGGCACATCGCCGTGAACCCGCTTCCGCCAACCCTCTAGGGGGTTGCGTGAGAACTCGACTGTACGCGGGCGAAGCCGCGGGCACAGCTAGTTTGTTATAAGTTATAACTTTGATAACTTTTGTGTTTGTTTCAATATATTGAAACTATTAATTTTGTTTTTATAAATATTGTTGGTTTCAAAGAATTAACAAATATTAAGTTTTGTTAAGTTTTAATTGATAATATTATTTAACGCTTCTCCGAACCCTTTTGCGAATTTATTATTTACTTTTTTTTTCACAGTCGTGCACGCGCCGAACCTAGATACGGTCGCGCGCACCGTACGCGTACGTAAGCGAATATGGCTTCTAATCGTGTGAAATGTACAAAATGTAATAACGTGATTAACGAAATGCTAGCGTTTGTTAACAATAAACTAGATGTGATGGACGAAGAAAGTATCAGTCGAATCTGCGTCTCTGCTTTCTCTGAGGAGGATATTGTGGTAGCTAAGAGTCTGCTTTTTGAATCCATACCAACAATAAAAAAGGCAGAAGAAAACCAGAAAGAGAGATGGGAAAACGCTCAGAAATATAGAGGATATTATTAATACTCTTAAGGAAACAGATCCTGAGGAAATTCCTATTTTCGTCGCTCGCGAACTTCAAAAGTTACCCCCAATTTCAATTCTCTTCAATCATGTGGATGTAACGAAGATATTGAAGGATCAAGGTTGTGCAGCAAGACATCAGCCGTATTAAGGAACAGTTTGTCACTACTGAACAGTTGAATACCTTAAAATGTGAGATAGATTTGTTGAAGCATACTTCCCCAATCAATGCGTATGAATACAATATAAATACTCGACGAGGAGCGTGTCGAATGAAGAGTTTTGAAGTGGTCAATGATCCTCTGGGATCACACCTGGGGGATGAAAGAGTGAGCAATCATAGTCACATAGTATCTTCTCCAGAAACAGTTTACTGCGAAATTGAGGAAAATAAACTTCCATCTGAGGGTATTCCTGATTCAAGGCCAACAAACACGCAGCGGTCGCCGGCTATTCATTCAAAAACGAGTGAATTTCAACCGTGCTCTGAACACGACAGGTCGGTCAATCCTGTTTATTGGAAAGGCGGTACCTCCGAGCTCACGCGCTCGACGACCGGTACGATGAATCACCCAACTCAGCTGATCGCGCGCCCAACCATCGGTAACTCGAGACACACGGATGACGCGCTCGGTAATCCTGCAACGATTAACGTTAACAAGACTATGGCAGACTTAGTGAAGGATGGTGAATGGAAGCGTGAGAAACAAAATGATGACTGGATTACGGTCCAAAGGCGAAGATATAGAAACCGTTTTGCAGGAAACAAGGGGAAAGCTATAGGTGAAATAAGTACAAACTTCAAGGCTGCCGAAATAAAGTTACCGATTTATATTTATAACGTGGCGAAGGATGTGTCCGTGTGTGACATCAATAAGTATGTAGCAAGTAAGTCGAATTTAAATGTTTTGAACAGTGCAAAAGATGCAGATGAGAGTAGAAAAAGAATATAACTCCTTCAAAATTTTTGTGCCTAAAGAAAAGATAGATTTATTTATGGATGCTGACTTTTGGCCGTATCGACGTTTTGTTGAATTCAGAAACAAAGCCGTCTTACGTGCTAACGAGATAATAACAAAAAACTCAACATGAGGACAACCAAATAAATAACTTTTAATTGTAAGAACGTTGTCAGGTCAGTGGACTGCATACGACAACTTTGTCAAGAAGTTGATTTGATAGCGCTGCAGGAGACATGGCTGCTGCCACATGACCTGTCTTTTCTGGGTACTATAGATGACAACTTTGCCTTTACGGGCACGTCGGCAGTGGATACCTCAGTCGGTGTGCTGCGGGGGCGACCACACGGAGGAGTTGCCCTTCTCTGGCGAAAAAGTGCGTTCCCTGCGGTAACAGTGATCAGCTGCAGTAGTGTGCGTCTTGCAGCTGTCAAGGTAACGCTCAGTGATTGGTCATTCGTGGTGTTCTCAGTGTACATGCCTACTGATTGTAGTGACAATTTCCTAGAATTCACAGAGTGCTTAAGCGAGATTAACGCAGTGATTGAAAATAATAGTGTCGAGTCAGTTTTTATTCTTGGTGACTTTAACGCACACCCGGGTGAACTGTGTGCTAACGAGCTACTTTCGTTCTGTGCGGAGCAGTTATGGTCGTGCGTTGATATGAATACACTTCCGTTGGACACCTATACATATGTAAGCGACGCACACGGGTGCCTGCGCTGGCTCGATCACTGCGTAGTGACAGGCGCCGCGCTGCCCGCTATTCGCAATGTGTCGGTATTGTATGACTCATACTGGTCGGACCACTTACCTGTTATGTTAGAATGTCAGTTTAATAACATCAGAATGCACACTATGTTGACAAAGTCGTACGCACATGTAAACAAAGTTGTTTGGGGTGAACGTGATGCAGAACAAATAGCTAAATATCATGATTATTGTCATTCTGAATTGAAACAAATTGATTTTCCAAGCGAATTTTGTCAGTGTGCAGAATGGATGTGTAATAATACCTGCCACCTACCTGTGTTAGATGAAATGTATAATAACATTGAACGTATACTTGTAAACGCTGCTGAATACAGTTATTATCAGAAAAAATTAACGAAGCGTAGGCATGTAACTGGCTGGAATAAGTATGTTCGTGAGGCTCACGAGAGGGCGCGACTTTATTATAAGCTTTGGTTAATGTTTGGTAAGCCCAGTTCTGGTCCGGTTTTTAATGATATGAGCGAATCCAGAAAAATATTCAAGCGTAAATTAAAATGGTGTCAAGCAAATCAAAATCAAATTAAAATGGATATAATTTCTAAACACCACTCAAACAAAGACTTTTGTAAATTCTGGAAATCAACAAACATATTAAATCACAAGCCGAGCCTTCCCGTGAGCATTGAAGGTGTACATGACCAGGGTAGTATTGCGGATCTGTTTCGGCAGCATTTTAGACTACAATCACCCTTAAATAATGAGCCGCAGTTGCATGAGCCCGATTCTGGGACCGTCTGCTCCGCGCGAAGCGTCACGTTTACTGCGAAGCAGATTGCTGCGACAATTAAGAACATGGTTAGAGGAAAATCGCCTGGGCATGACGGTCTCAGCATCGAGCACCTGCAGCATGCTGGGATCCACTTACCACGAGATTTATGTATGTTTTTAAAGGACAATGGCAGATCTCCATACATCAAAATGTCTGAAGTTAAATTGAAGTGTACAGTAATAAAAAATATATCAAAAAATTTGGCGTAAGTAACAGAGTCTATAAATGATTCTATTTTCACTCAGAAAAGGTGGAAAAAGAAGATATCGGTGTTTGAATTTTTAGTTAAGAATGAACAATGTAGGTAAAAGGAAAGTTCTAGTATGAAAGTTAAACAATGTAGGTAGGTACGTTTGAATTATCAAATGACATATGTCAGATTGACATCAAAACGCGGAAGTATTTTGTAGCAACTAACTGTCACAGCCAAAGACAAAAGCAGAGTTGCACATTTTAAATCGATTTTATGTGAAATGGATACAACATTAAAACGATGCTGTGACGTTTTTATTTGATTTAAACGTTGTTTTGCTTCAAAAATATTAGCTTATTGATATAATGTTGATTAAATATTAAATAACTGCATTTTAAACCAAACCAACTCTATAAATGTCGATCGTATCGATTACTTATTTAGTAATCGAAACGGATATAGCACTCACTTCTATTCCTGTCTCACCATTGTCTATGGCATGGCAACAATCAAATAATGAAGCATTCGTAATCAATTGGAATGCTTTTTATCATCATAAAGTACTCCAGCTTTTACGAGACAAAGTGAAAATATTAAAAATCGTAGAAAAAAAAACAAATTGTTTTGTTCATATGAAGATTAAGGTCGCCACAACAAACCCAGACCAAATTCTGCCATTGTTCTTTATGTCTAGGTCATTCTTATTTACCTGAAAAATTAATGCGTACAACTGTTGTACCGATTATTAAAAATAAAACGGTTGATTCGTCTGCGCTGTCAAATTATACGCCTATTTCTTTGGCGACGATAATTGCTAAGGTGCTGGACAGTCTGCTTGTAAGCCAGCTCGATAAACATCTAAAAATAAACGATGCTCAATTCGGTTTTCGGCCCGGTTTATCTACAGAGAGTGCCATCTTTAGCCTTAAGCAGACTGTTCAGTACTATACAGCAAGAAAGACACCATTATTTGCGTGTTACCTAGATTTGTCAATAGCTTTTGACCTTGTATCATATAATGTGCTATGGGGTAAACTGCATAATGAGACGGATGTGCCCCGAGAAGTAATAAATATATTTAAATTTTGGTACTCTAATCAACAGAACCGAGTCAGATGGGCAAACCCCTTTTCAGCTGATTATAGGCTTGAGTGTGGGGTGAGGCAGGGCGGGCTGTCCTCACCCGCGTTGTTTAACCTGTACATGAATAATCTGATCGATGAGCTTAGTAGAACTGGAATCGGCTGTCATATTGATGGTGTATGCATTAATAATATAAGCTTTGCAGATTATATGGTTCTGCTGAGCCCATCGATCAGAGCATTAAGGAAGCTGATTAACGTGTGTGAATCTTACGCTGGGACCCATGGGCTCAAATATAATGCGCATGATATTTAAAGCAGGCAGTAAGGGCTATATATCACAAATCCACCGGTTGTGCTGTGCGGCAGACCTCTAAAAATATTTGCTAATTTTAAATATTTGGGTCATTGGGTCTCAGACGATTTGAAAGACAACCTTAATGTAGACCGGGACCGCAGGTCGCTGGCTGTTCGATGTGGGATGTTGGCCCACAAGTTTGCACGTTGTACGGCTCAGGTTAAGGTGACGCTTTTCAAAGCCTGCTGCCAATCATTTTACACGTGCAGCCTGTGGGTGAAATTCACGCAGAGGGCATATAGTGGCTTGCGCATACAATATAACACGTTCCGGGTGTTGATGGGGCTGCCGCGTTTTTGTAGCGCGTCCGGCATGTTTGCCGACGCCGACGTTGACAGTTTTTCGTTTTTTTTGTTGCACCGTGTTCGCGCCTGCCCCAACACCATTCTTGGAACGTTGGCTGATAGGTGGGACTCTCCGATCTTAGGGCGGTGGATACGACTGCATGCAGTCAAGTAGACACTCCCGGGATCGGCGTGTTTCACGCTTAAAATAAATGTTACTAACACTAGTTTATAATGTTACTAACAAATATAGAATAATTTTATTCTGAAATAAATGTTTATTATTATTATTATTTGTTTCTCTTTCTCGGGTACTATTCTAATTTGTTAGACCAATACCCGGCCCTTTGGCAGGCGTACACGGAGACATAGGTCCAACGCGCAGAGGCCCTTTGAGAGTTTTAATCTAGAATGTAATGGAACACCTACTGAGGCGCCTCCATCACCGCACTATTAAGTACAGTCACGGGTTAGTCGCAGCAGGTGAGGGCCTATTGCTACTTATATGGAAACTAATTACTCTGGGCTATTGGGATGGGTGTTTAATGGATAGGTTTAGATGAAAACTATGGATGAATGCCGGCGTCTGCCCTAAGTACTCTTATAGTACGTCGAAAAGGGGCAGACGGTGACTCGCCAGCTCACTAGATGGACCCTCTCTAAATAGCCGCCAAGGCAAACAAACTCTACCATAAAGGCAACAAGAGGGCAACACCGGTGTAAGCGGCTAGGGGTGTGTGTGTGTGGGCGGTGCGGCACCGGTATCGCCATCGCGGGTCTCGTGACCCGGAGCGGGTTTCCCCGTAATTATGCCCTTGACAATGACACTTCCACCCCCGAGCAAATAGCTCTTGCGACTTCCCTCTGGCCGGCCGACTAAGGCAAGCCAGAGTCGAGAGTCCTTGGAAATCCACTCCGACCAGCCAGTAAAAGCAAGCCGGAGACGAGGCCCTGACCGACTCCCTGAAGTATTCGGGCACATTCAGCTCGCCACAAAGCTGCCCTGCGGTTTGTAAACTTTCTTTCTATTTCTCACCGGTTTCTCAAAAAGTGCTGATCACATCTCATTCAAACAATTTTTTTTGAGAGTTTCATTACGATCTATAATGTATATATTTTTTTCAGATTTGACACTCTCTTACTTTAAAATGTAGAGGGAGGGACACTCATTTTATCAGTTTGGAGGTCTGTTTTTCAAGCTGAGCTGAATGTAAATTTTAGAAATCTCTATTGACACCACACTAGTATAGGACAGTTATTTTTTTATATTCCATGTATGCCTCCCTTAATTTTTTTACATTTTGCATATAAAACGCGAAGCGGTTCACAGAACTCATCTACTTACCAATTATTCAAATTCAATTTATTCTGTTAAATAAAAAAGGTGCAATTTACTTATTTAGAGTAGGTACAAATTATGAAATGTGTGTCTTAATATTTTCGGCATAAAGTGGCTGTGACATACAAACGATTACGTTAATTACAACATGTCGTCTTCTGACTTGAATATTGAAAAATTTATAAGAGCAGTTCATCACGCCTTACACTATGGATTTCAAAACATCAGCAATATAAAAACAAAAATGTTATCTCAAGACTGTGAAATTAAGTAATATTACAATTTCATGGGCATGAAGTTATTTTTATATTTAAAGAAACGTACGAACTTTTACAGTGTGTAAAACATTATTTTCAACGTCTATTTCTAGTAAGAATTTTCTAGGAACAATAATTCTTCTACATCTGTATTGTATTTGACAAACACTGTACACTGCACCCGCGAACGCGCCGCGCGCTCCACTGCGGACACGTGAAGAGGCGCGCGGCCCGCGCGCGGGCCGCCCGCTCTACTATGGCCAAGCACTGAGTGGTCACTGTAATAAATAAAATAAGGTAAAAGCAGTCAATCACACGTTTTCACATGTAATGTCAGATTCCGTATATAGCTTTATAGTCAGGAGACGTCAACTAATAAATGACTGAACTTCAGCAAAATAAGTTAAGATCTGGATTATGAACATATTATTTGAGGTACTAAACAAAGTCTAGGTCGATTCGCGTGCAGTTGCAAATATTAGATTTTTCCTGAATACCTAGAACTGCTCTACGATCGAAATATATACAGGATGTCACAAGACACATCACCAAGCCGAAGTCTACTCGTTTTGCACATCACGCCAAGTCATACTACGCGAAAATAATACCTGGGAAACGAAATATTTTTTAAGCTTAAAGAATACACACATTTTATTAGCCGCAATGTACAGCGCGCGCTTGCAGAAAAAATTGGCGCGAGAAATGCATCGTACCTACGCCGGCCGTGTCTACCTACACCGTGCGCCGCGGTCGAGCTAAGGGCGGTTTCAGATTAGCATATTTTTCTGAGCGTATACGGTAGTTGTAGCGCTTACACGCGCGCTACATTATGCGCTACAAAAAACCGGACTCGCGTAAACGGGCATATTTCGGCGT
The DNA here is from genome assembly GCA_944739405.2 of Euclidia mi. NCBI lineage: Eukaryota > Metazoa > Arthropoda > Insecta > Lepidoptera > Erebidae > Euclidia > Euclidia mi. The sequence goes on from OX123198.2 coordinate 20,620,205, forward strand.
GTTCGCTCGAAACGGTAGTGATATCGTGTCAGTATAGTGCTTATACGAGCTTAGACGCGCGTCAACGCTCGTACGAGTTACGCGTGTGCCAAAAGGCGCGCCTATACACGCCTACATGCACTTCCAAAAACCAGTTTATACGCGCGTATAAAACGCTAGTTTGAATTCACCCTAACGGCGGCAGTTTATAATCACGTGGTCGCGCGGCCAAAGGGAATGAACTCGCTTACAGCTCAGCTGATGTCTTGCAGCGCATGCATTGCGTTTAGAGAACTTTAAAGCCGTTTATTTCAGGAAAATATAGAAAATTTTGTTTATGTTTATTTGGAAGAAAGTTTACATTTATCATTCAAAACACGATTTTGGAATAATTAGAAAAAAAACGTGACTTTGAGTCTCAATATCTCCTGAACCAGTAATTTCTCAGGTATCGTGTCGAAGTAAAAAATGTTCGTGTTGATTGGTACAATAAAGGATTTCAGTTTTCGTTAAGGGTCTTTTTACACCCTGTATAGTGAAATAAGTTTCCACAAATTAATTTAGATTGTATTATTAGTTTTATGCTTTAAGTTTTATTTCTGATACTAAAATAGCCTGAGTCCATATTCAAGTTGTAATCTATTTCTGAATAAAATTTATCAAATTCAACTCGGAAGTTTTGACGCAATTACATTTATAATATTGGTAGGGATTATGATCAGATTGGGATCCAAACTATTTGGATACACCCGAACAACACAGTTTAAAGACTCAATAATGTTAGGTACATAATCTTGTTAACTAACGGTAGCTAATATCGACAAATACCGGCAGTTTGTAGATTAAAAAATAGTCTGTAAACATAATGTGTATTACTTTTATTAGAGTCCAAAAGATTTTTGAGATAATTTAATTATATTTAGTTTTGGTGTTGCATCCATTTTTCTTTTTTTGCTTTTAATTTCAAACTCTGTGTTGCACACATAGACCGGCTACAACAATTTGTGGACAACACGAAGTACTCATACATACATACATAGACTCACGCCTATTTCCTGGAGGGGTAGGCAGAGACTACGGAACGCCATTTGCAACGATCCTGACATATCTCTCTTACTTCATTCACTCCCATCAGATTCCTCATGCATGCTCTTCTGTTCAAGGTACTTCTAACCTGTCCTTTTTTCAGGATGTCTCCAATCTGGTCAGAGAACGTTCTCCTAGGTCTTCCCCTTTGTCCTGTCCCATTCAAATTAGCCTGATATATCTTCTTTGTCAGTCTATCGTCATCCATCCTCTCCATGTGCCCAAACCATCTTAACATGCCTTTCTCAATGCTTGTCACTACATCTTCTTTTACCCCACACAGCTCTCGTATCACACAATTCTTTACTCTGTCAGTCAAAGAAACACCGCACATACTTCTCAGTGCTCTCATTTCTACAGCATTTATTCTACTTTCATGACTCTTCTGCCATACCCAACTATCACTACCATAAATAAGAGTAGGTACTAACACCCCTCTATGCACAGCCAAACGTGCCTTTTTGGACACGTTTTGGCTATTCATAAACGCCTTCAGAGCTCCATTCACTCTATTACCTGCATTAACTCTTCTTTCAATATCTTCTACATTCTTACCATCTCTTATAAACAGCGTACCTAAATATACAAACTCAGTCACTTGCTCCACTCGCTGTCCATCGATCATAACATTACAAGCCGTAACGCATTCCTCCTTTTCAAAAACCATTACTTTCGTTTTACTTACATTCACTTTCATTCCTCGCCTCTCTAACGCACCATGTATGATTGTTACCATCTCCAGCAACTCCTCCGCTGAAGACGCAAGTATAACCAGATCATCAGCATAAAGGAGGCATTTGACAAGTAACTCATTCATCCTTAATCCACAATCACTATGTTTCAAATCTTGCAAACATCTGTCCATGAAGAGGTTGAACAGCCACGGCGACGCTAACACCTGTGTTGATGGTAAACTAGTCAGTGTATGCCCCGTTTATCCTCACACAAGCTCTAGAATCCTCATAAAGTGATTTCAGAGCTCGAATGAGGCTGCTGTTCACCCCATACATCGACAGTACCGACCACATTTCATTTCTCACCACTTTATCGTAAGCCTTTTCCAAATCCACGAATGCGCAGTAGACCTTTCGACCTTTGGCCAAAAATTTCTCGGCTATGCATCGCAAGGAAAAGACTTGATCCGTACACCCCATACCCTTTCAGAGTCCCGCTTGTACATCCCATATTTTCTTGTCGGTTACTTTCATAACTCTTTTAATCAGTACCTTCGCATACAATTTGCCAACAATGCTGAGAAGGCTAATGCCTCTTTAGTTTTTGCAGTCTTGTTGTGAGTCTTTTCCTTTATAAAGTGGCACAACTACTGCTGTGGCCCAGTCATCAGGTACTCGGCCGGTGCTCCAGCACAAGTTAAATAAACGCTGCAGCTGACTAACTATGATGCCCTGTCCAGCCTTCAACATTTCGACTGTAATCTTATCATATCCTGCAGCCTTACCTAATTTCATACTGGCCAATGCCTTCAAAATCTCATCCACGCCAATATCGCTTTCATCATTTCACCTGTTGATGTCTCTATCGTCGTTCTTTAAAATAATTCTTCAAAATACTTTTTCTATCTCTTCAACACACACGATTTACCATTCAGTATCTTTCCATTCCTGTCTCTGATTGCTGTGTATTCTGTGGATTGAGTTTTTCCTCGAACTGCACGAACGGATTTTCAGAAAAACTTAATGTTTCTCCGAAAGTCGTCAGATAATCTACTATCAAACTCATCTTTCTTTTCCTCTTTTTTCCTTTTAACCATGTCTTACACTATTCTTTTACAACATACAAACTCTTTTCTAGCTTCATCTATGTCCTCAATCGTTGCTTTTCCCATTCTTTCATTTGCTCTGACAGCCAACCAATCTAACCAAGCTTTCTTCTTCTCTAACACTGCTGTTTGTAAATCCTTGTCTCACCACGTATTCTTAATCTTTCGTATTTTCTTTCTCTTGATCACACCACATACTTCAGACGCTGCACATACTACCTCTTCTTTAAGGGACTGCCACAATTTTTCCATATCATTTATGCTATCGAACCTCTCAAATCTTGCTTTCAATCTTCGTTTATACTCATCTTTCACATCTTTCTCTTGTTGGTTTTCAACTTTTATTCTTTCTAAGACCCTCTCTTGATTATTTTCTTGGTGTCGCCATCCTCTAAAGAGCCCACTTATCCGGCTTAACACCAAACAGAGGTCTGTATGGATGCCGATCCTTCGAAAGAACTCTCGTATCTAACACATTCTTTCTCAGTCGTTCATCTACTATTACAAAATCAATCATACTTCTTCTAACATTTTTCGCCTCACGTGTATACAAATGTATCCTTTTGTGATCAAACTTGGTGTTTGTCACACAAAGGCTCCATTCCAAACAAACCTCAAGCAGTTCTTTTCCATTTTCGTTTACACTGTTATCACCGAATCCACCTAAAACCCTTTCAAATCCATCTCGCTTTACTTTCTCCCACCCATCCATTGAAATCACCTAACAAAATCAATATTTCGTTATTCTTACAGGTCCTCAAAATCTCTCTTAAACTCCTCTAAAACGCCTTTCGGCTTTTTCTTGTTATGACATACCCGTTACTATATTGACCGGGGCGTAAAACCCTACAATAAGAAGACGAGTAAGTCCTACTTTCATTCTCATCCATAGTAGCCTTGCATTTACACATTCAAACTCTTTTACGCACTCATTCATTCGCGCAGACAGTATTAAACCAACTCCCTTGCTGGCTCTGGTGGTACTATCTACTCCGGACCAATATGCCGTGTAGCTGCCATGCTTGGTACACTACCAACACACCACACTCTTTCACAAACACTACCACATTCTTTCTTTTTCGTTTCATTCACACACAGAACATCAATCTTTCTATCATCTGGCATACTTCATCCAATTTTTCGTCCATTCCACCGCCAACATTCAATGTTGCAAATCGGTTTTCCGTAGGCCGCTTTTCGCCCTCGCGAGAAACGAGACGTGACTGGTTGCGAACCGCGTCGGCGCCATTTAAAGAATTATTAATGTCTGTTCTCATAGCGTTCCCACGAGTAGTAGGGATTTAAAATATCCATCCCCGTAGAACCCTGTACGGGGGTAAGATGGAATCCTAGCTGTGCCCTGTGACCACCAACACAGGCACCCTCCATTTGAGACCAGGAATGGAAAGATACTGAATGGTAAATCGTGTGTGTTGAAGAGATAGAAAAAGTATTTTGAAGAATTATTTTAAAGAACGACGATAGAGACATCAACAGGTGAAATGATGAAAGCGATATTGGCGTGGATGAGATTTTGAAGGCATTGGCCAGTATGAAATTAGGTAAGGCTGCAGGATATGATAAGATTACAGTCGAAATGTTGAAGGCTGGACAGGGCATCATAGTTAGTCAGCTGCAGCGTTTATTTAACTTGTGCTGGAGCACCGGCCGAGTACCTGATGACTGGGCCACAGCAGTAGTTGTGCCACTTTATAAAGGAAAAGACTCACAACAAGACTGCAAAAACTAAAGAGGCATTAGCCTTCTCAGCATTGTTGGCAAATTGTATGCGAAGGTACTGATTAAAAGAGTTATGAAAGTAACCGACAAGAAAATATGGGATGTACAAGCGGGACTCTGAAAGGGTATGGGGTGTACGGATCAAGTCTTTTCCTTGCGATGCATAGCCGAGAAATTTTTGGCCAAAGGTCGAAAGGTCTACTGCGCATTCGTGGATTTGGAAAAGGCTTACGATAAAGTGGTGAGGAATGAAATGTGCGGTGTTTCTTTGACTGACAGAGTAAAAAATTGTGTGATAAGAGAGTGTTGTGGGGTAAAAGAAGATGTAGTGACAAGCATCGAGAAAGGTATGCTAAGATGGTTTGGACACGTGGAGAGGATGGATGACGAAAGACTGACCAAGCAGATATATAAGGCAAGTGTGGAAGGGACAGGACGAAGGGGAAGACCTAGGCGGACGTTCTCTGAGCAGATTGGAGACATCCTAAAAACAGGACAGGTTAGAAGTACCTTGAACAGAAGAGCATGCATGAGGAATCTGATGGAAGTGAATGAAGTAAGAGAGATATGTCAGGATCGTTGCAAATGGCGTTCCGTAGTCTCTGCCTACCCCTCCAGGAAATAGGCGTGAGTCTATGTATGTATGTATGAGTACTTCGTGTTGTCCACAAATTGTTGTAGCCAGTCTGTGTGTGCAACACAGAGTTTGAAATTAAAAGCAAAATAAAAACCGGTCAAGTGCGAGTCGGACTCGCGCACCGAGGGTTCCGTACAAACCTGTAGGTATATAAGTAAAAGTTAATCAGTCATAGTTATGGTATTTTTATTGCCAAATGAAATCTATAACATTACAGTATGGAAAGCTGCAGGAGCATAAATTAAATAAAAAGGGGTCTTTGTCGTTTGTAATCAGTCATCCTTTATTTTATATTAAAATATATTGCTTATTTTATAATATAACTTAAATACCTATACCAGCCTTGCAGCAGCCTTGCAACAGCCTTGCAGCAGCCTTGCAAAAGTCTGCTGATGAATGATGGTAAGATTTTTTATCAAAGTTATTGATTTACAAAGTTTTTAGTGACTATTAGAAATCTGTTACAAAATACTTATAAAGTACAGAATAATTAGCAAAAAGGTTTGAAGACTATGTAATTATTTGAAATCTCAATTTCAATCAGTCTATCGCAGTCCACTGCTGGACATAGGCCTCTCCCAACACGCACCACAGCACACGGTCCTCAGCCATCAGCATCCTTTATCTGGGCTATAAGACGTTGCTTCGTACCAAATTTCAAGATTTTGAGTTTACGGTAAGTACCCTGTAGGTTTTGATTCCCTTGCGAGTAGTCGCGAGTTAAAAAATATGATTATATTGCTCTTTCTTTTGATTGCGTAGACATAGAAGTTTGATTTTGTTACAGCCTAACGGTGTTATATACCTGAGTATTTGATATGAATTTCAATTTAATACCTCTACGCGTTCAAGAGAAAGGCGTAGTAACTTTAAATTTATTAAAAATATTTTTTTATATGCTGTAACAAAAAAATTACGGTTTTCGCAATTTTTCCTTTATAATTGATATAAGACGTTGCTTCGTACCCAATTTCAAGATTTTGAGTTCACGGGAAGTACCCTGTAGGTTTTGATTCCCTTGCGAGTAGTCGCGAGTTTGAAAATATGATGATATTGCTCTTTCTTTTGATTGCGTAGACATAGAAGCTTGATTTTGTTACAGCCTAACGGTGTTATATGCCTGAGTATTTGATATGAATTTAAATTTAATACTTCTACGCGTTCAAGAGAAAGGGGTAGTAACTTTAAATTTATTAAAAATATTTTTTATATGTTGTAACAAAAAATTTACGGTTTTCGCAATTTTTCCTTTATAAGTGATACAAGACGTTAGTTCGTACCAAATTTCAAGATTTTGAGTTCACGGGAAGTACCCTGTAGGTTTTGATTCCCTTGCGAGTAGTCCCGAGTTAAAAAATATGATTATATTGCTCTTTCTTTTGATTGCGTAGACATAGAAGTTTGATTTTGTTACAGCCTAACGGTGTTATATACCTGAGTATTTGATATGAATTTCAATTTAATACCTCTACGCGTTCAAGAGAAAGGCGTAGTAACTTTAAATTTATTAAAAATATTTTTAATATGCTGTAACAAAAAAATTACGGTTTTCGCAATTTTTCCTTTATAAGTGAGACGTTGCTTCGTACCAAATTTCAAGATTTTGAGTTCACGGGAAGTACCCTGTAGGTTTTGATTCCCTTGCGAGTAGTCGCGAGTTTGAAAATATGATGATATTGCTCTTTCTTTTGATTGCGTAGACATAGAAGCTTGATTTTGTTACAGCCTAACGGTGTTATATGCCTGAGTATTTGATATGAATTTAAATTTAATACTTCTACGCGTTCAAGAGAAAGGGGTAGTAACTTTAAATTTATTAAAAATATTTTTTTATGTTGTAACAAAAAATTTACGGTTTTCGCAATTTTTCCTTTATAAGTGATACAAGACGTTAGTTCGTACCAAATTTCAAGATTCTGAGTTCACGGGAAGTACCCTGTAGGTTTTGATTCACTTGCGAGTAGGCGCGAGTTTGAAAATATGCTTATATTGCTCTTTCTTTTGATTGCGTTGACATAGAAGCTTGATTTTGTTGCAGCTTAACGGTGTTATATACCTGAGTATTTGATATGAATTTCAATTTAATACCTCCACGCGTTCAAGAGAAAGGGGTAGTAACTTTAAATTTATTAAAAATATTTTTTTATATGTTGTAACAAAAAAATTACGGTTTTCGTAATTTTTCCTTTATAAGTGATATAAGACGTTGCTTCGTACCAAATTTCAAGATTCTGAGATCACGGGAAGTACCCTGTAGGTTTTGATTCCAATGCGAGTTTGAAAATATGCTGCAACTTGCAGCATAAACACTCTGTATCTTTTGATTGCGTAGATTCGAGTATTTAGTATAAATTTCAGTTTGATACCTCCACGCATTCCTGAGAAAAAGGGTCTTGACAGACGGACGGACAACAAAGTGATCCTATAAGGGTTCCGTTTTTTCCTTTCGAGGTACGGAACCCTAAAAAGAAAAATGGATGCAATACCAAAAATAAATATAATTAAATTATCTCAAAAATCTTTTGGACTCTACTAAAAGTAATACACATTATGTTTACAGACTATTTTTTAATCTACAAACTGCCGGTATTTGTCGATATTAGCTACCGTTAGTTAACAAGATTATGTACCTAACATTATTGAGTCTTTAAACTGTGTTGTTCGGGTGTATCCAAATAGTTTGGATCCCAATCTGATCATAATCCCTACCAATATTATAAATGTAATTGCGTCAAAACTTCCGAGTTGAATTTGATAAATTTTATTCAGAAATAGATTACAACTTGAATATGGACTCAGGCTATTTTAGTATCAGAAATAAAACTTAAAGCATAAAACTAATAATACAATCTAAATTAATTTGTGGAAACTTATTTCACTATACAGGGTGTAAAAAGACCCTTAACGAAAACTGAAATCCTTTATTGTACCAATCAACACGAACATTTTTTACTTCGACACGATACCTGAGAAATTACTGGTTCAGGAGATATTGAGAATCAAAGTCACGTTTTTTTTCTAATTATTCCAAAATCGTGTTTTGAATGATAAATGTAAACTTTCTTCCAAATAAACATAAACAAAATTTTCTATATTTTCCTGAAATAAACGGCTTTAAAGTTCTCTAAACGCAATGCATGCGCTGCAAGACATCAGCTGAGCTGTAAGCGAGTTCATTCCCTTTGGCCGCGCGACCACGTGATTATAAACTGCCGCCGTTAGGGTGAATTCAAACTAGCGTTTTATACGCGCGTATAAACTGGTTTTTGGAAGTGCATGTAGGCGTGTATAGGCGCGCCTTTTGGCACACGCGTAACTCGTACGAGCGTTGACGCGCGTCTAAGCTCGTATAAGCACTATACTGACACGATATCACTACCGTTTCGAGCGAACACGCCGAAATATGCCCGTTTACGCGAGTCCGGTTTTTTGTAGCGCATAATGTAGCGCGCGTGTAAGCGCTACAACTACCGTATACGCTCAGAAAAATATGCTAATCTGAAACCGCCCTTAGCTCGACCGCGGCGCACGGTGTAGGTAGACACGGCCGGCGTAGGTACGATGCATTTCTCGCGCCAATTTTTTCTGCAAGCGCGCGCTGTACATTGCGGCTAATAAAATGTGTGTATTCTTTAAGCTTAAAAAATATTTCGTTTCCCAGGTATTATTTTCGCGTAGTATGACTTGGCGTGATGTGCAAAACGAGTAGACTTCGGCTTGGTGATGTGTCTTGTGACATCCTGTATATATTTCGATCGTAGAGCAGTTCTAGGTATTCAGGAAAAATCTAATATTTGCAACTGCACGCGAATCGACCTAGACTTTGTTTAGTACCTCAAATAATATGTTCATAATCCAGATCTTAACTTATTTTGCTGAAGTTCAGTCATTTATTAGTTGACGTCTCCTGACTATAAAGCTATATACGGAATCTGACATTACATGTGAAAACGTGTGATTGACTGCTTTTACCTTATTTTATTTATTACAGTGACCACTCAGTGCTTGGCCATAGTAGAGCGGGCGGCCCGCGCGCGGGCCGCGCGCCTCTTCACGTGTCCGCAGTGGAGCGCGCGGCGCGTTCGCGGGTGCGGTGTACAGTGTTTGTCAAATACAATACAGATGTAGAAGAATTATTGTTCCTAGAAAATTCTTACTAGAAATAGACGTTGAAAATAATGTTTTACACACTGTAAAAGTTCGTACGTTTCTTTAAATATAAAAATAGCTTCATGCCCATGAAATTGTAATATTACTTAATTTCACAGTCTTGAGATAACATTTTTGTTTTTATATTGCTGATGTTTTGAAATCCATAGTGTAAGGCGTGATGAACTGCTCTTATAAATTTTTCAATATTCAAGTCAGAAGACGACATGTTATAATTAACGTAATCGTTTGTATGTCACAGCCACTTTATGCCGAAAATATTAAGACACACATTTCATAATTTGTACCTACTCTAAATAAGTAAATTGCACCTTTTTTATTTAACAGAATAAATTGAATTTGAATAATTGGTAAGTAGATGAATTCTGTGAACCGCTTCGCGTTTTATATACAAAATGTAAAAAAAATAAGGGAGGCATACATGGAATATAAAAAAATAACTGTCCTATACTAGCGTGGTGTCAATAGAGATTTCTAAAATTTACATTTAGCTTGAAAAACAGACCTCCAAACTGATAAAATGAGTGTCCTCCCTCTACATTTTAAAGTAATAGAGTGTCAAATCTGAAAAAAATATATACATTATAGATCGTAATGAAACTCTCAAAAAAATTAGTTTGAATGAGATGTGATCAGCAGTTTTTGAGATAAAGCACAGATTAAAAAACTGCAAATACTTTGTCGCTCATACAAACAAAGTAATTTTTACTGGCGAAAAATAGTGATATTTGGCTAGGGGCTATATGATGGGCATGTTAAGTGGATCCCTCAACTACGTTACTCTTGATGAGCGAGTTCGACTCGCACTTGATTTAATAATTACTTATAATATCATTGCTCATAAAAGTTTGAGATCCGCACGCTCCGCTTTATTTTCCGCTTGCCGCCCGAGCATTCACTGCGGACACTTGTTTGAAAGTCCTATGGTTTGAGTTGCCCGCGTGCTCCCCGCGTTACACCACCCGCGCCGCTCGCCGCGCCTTCCCACTACGGACACTCCTATAGAGTTTCATACGTTTGAGTTTCCCGCGTCGCGCCCGCAACCGCGCCCGCCTTTCACTGAGGCCGAGCACTCAGACAAGAAAAATATAATAACAGTTATAACAAAAAAAAACAATTCTATTTCGATCAGGTTGGCTTAAATATTCGTACCCACTTTTCCCTTCCAACCACTTAAAAATACTGGTCACGAACATTTTAATGGATTGGAAATGTTCTTATTCTTCTTTTCCAGTTTCGCAACACTCGTAGACTATATTACTAAACTTTTTCAATTCCTATTTTAGGCTCAAATTCGATGTAAACACATAAGAATAGGTCTGTCGATGTTTACACATTGTTATTCAACAAATTGTGTAATATATTCTTTATACGGTACATAATATTTCTAGGAACAAATATAACTTCGATTTTAATTGCGTGAATACCCTATGTAAAGGTATTTTTATTGCCCTACCTGGGCGCAGAATGCTCGTAGCATACCGTGACGAACGATGTAACCGATTACAGAAATATTACCGCCTTCTGATGGTTAATAGGTTAACACTAGCCCTTAGACGCTCATGACGCCATAGTGAAGAAAAAGAGATGGACGATATTTTAACCCTCTACAGCACAAATAAAGGGATTTATGTGAAGAGAAGGGAAGACGGTAAGAGGGCACAGATAATGCCTTTCCTCATTTTCTTGAACCTTTCTGTAGAAGAAAATTCAGATAGTATAGAAGTCCATTGTAGCGCTCTAACTGATTGAAAAAACGCGACAGTAGCTGTGCTGCTGATACTACAATTATACCTGTACATAGAAGTTCTTTTAAGCAAAATGGACTGATAAAGCATCGATGTAGCATGAATATACCCTACTACCATACTCATGCTACGTCGATACTCTACCGCTCAAAATGCTTCCTACACATACAAAAATATAGCACTATTGTTCGATCACAAAAGAGCTATGGCAGCTTCCCATACATCATTTTAGTTAATCACCAAATTTAGTATCTATAAATGAAATATACCTTGTTTGATAGAATATGTAGGTATTGCTGATTCTAAAGGTAAAAAAATCGTAACTGTAGGATATGATAGGTTTTGAGTTATTATGCTTAGAAGTTTCATAGGTTATGTCATTAATAACCATCTATTTAGTATATTGCTGCATCAAATAATAATTTAGTGGTATATAAAACTGAAAGAGCTTGATAGCATAATACTATTTATGCCCACTAGTAAACATTATTAACGATTACGCAAGTTAAGCAACCCCAGGTGTGGGCACCACTTGGAGTTGTCTTAAGCTCCTCTGTGCATAGAGAGACCAGTCTGTTATCATGACATACATAGATATCAGTCGTTAAAATCAGATTCTCTTATGCAGCTTTAAGCATATGCTATCAATATTGACTATTTATTTACACACTGAACGTTTTTTCAAAGAAAAATAAAACACGGCTGATTTCCCAAAAAATATATAGCCTATGTCACGTGAGGATTTCAACAATAGCCCACTCACCGAAATCGGTTCAGCCATTTAGAAGTTATGGCGGAATAAAGAAACTCACATACATTTCATATTGCAATTCTCTGTGACATTTTGACGAAGCCTATTGCGGATAACCGTAGGTATATTTTTATTTCATGGTGCATGAATAAATGAAATATGATTTATGATTATAAAAAAAACAATACTTAAACTACTTTTTTGGGCAGTCCTGTAAAATAGTGAGCCGACGACGGTTTCTTAACGTGTTACTTACATAGGATTACCAAGGATAAAAAGATGTTTCAGGTTCCCTAATGTATGAAAAAGGTTTGGTGAATAGTAAAAACACAAGATTTCATTTTACAATATTTTATTATTCATCATCCTCTATAACTAGCACATCATCTAAAAAGGCAGCTGGTGCAAAGATATTTTGTTGATGTCTAGCGCATCCCAAAAACCAAACGATGATCATTACATGAGCGCAACACGTACGTACGTGCGTACGCCGACCAACGAGGCAACTACAGCAATATTCAGTGATTCCTATTCGTCCAGGTATATATTTTCAATCAAAACATAAACATAATATTGTTTCCGACTTATGTGTCTTGATTTTATTCTACCTCTTATTAAAATACCGTTATCACTGCCTCAGAGATTATATTCAGTTGTTTCTATATTATGTTCCCTACGGACTTCAACTGCCGTGGCCACGACCACGAACACTCATTTTGGCTGTAGAAACCGGGTACAAAACAATATCCAAGAAACAGGGCAGTATCGGAATCCTTAAGCACGCACAAGTCACAAAGAGGCAATATCAGAGTCCATAAACAGTTTGAGTCATTTAACAAGAAGCGAAAACAGAGTCCTTGGGCAATCCGGGTCAAAAAGAATACCAAAAAGTACCTTTTTATATACGGGAAGAATACTGAAAACAGGGGAAAAGCAGAGAACACACTCAGAATACAAACAAGCGTGGGTGACAGCGAGATGATGTGAAAAAAATCGAAATGTCAAATGTCATGTTGTATTTTTTTTATAGCTCTGAATGGCCATCTTTTAGCCAGCGCCTAGTTTTACTTTAAATGTCGAAAGAAGTTATTAATACTGTACTTTATTTAAAATCCGCATAGAAAGAAACGTAACAAACAAAACATTGTATTATTAATATTAATTAACTACCTATTTAAATCTCTTAATCTATAAAAAACTTTCATGATTCTATCTTAGAAAAATAATTATTTACTGTGGCAACCTGTGTGGCTTTCTGACAAATGTGACAAACCAAAGATATGGTCATTACGAAAAGCCGGCAATCAATTAATTTTATACTTTTTTACCTAGCCTTATCTAAATTAGACTAAAATATAGAAAATCGTATTAAAATATTTCATGAATTTTGGTTGTAATGAGTTTTTAAGATGCTTTTAGTGCACTGAACTAAAAATCTGCCATAGCTCTTTCATGAAGCTACACTATAATTAATACATACATACATATACTCACGCCTTTCACTGTCATACAGAGATAAAGGTAAGAATTTACAAAGTACACATTTTTATCAATAATTCTATATCTTCTCTACACGTGTTCATCTGAACGAGTCCATTAAGAATGTACAAATACCAAGTACAAAAATCACATTATAGGACAACGACATTACATTCGTTCTTATGACACGCTTAAATATTGACACAAGTTTGTTTATAATAGAGAGTC